>CM070553.1:5685068-6357498 GCA_036346405.1 Phyllostachys edulis | reverse complement strand
AACGTGATTAGAATTAGATTATGTATGTATGTACGGGCACTACCAATATTTGGCTTGCAAGTTGGGGTATAGAAAAAGCTTGCTTATACGATTAAGTCCAACTGGTTAAACATCGAGCAGTTTTTTAATCGCCAGTGGCGGGTCACGTTTGGACCCAACAGTCCTTTTTTTTTGTGATTTGTTGCGCTAAACATATTGGCAAAGTAAAACATTTGTCAAAGACTGTAAATAATAGACCCTGCATGCTTAATTGTGTCATGTGCAATTAGACATCCTTCTCCGTGGTTGTTCCCTCGTCAATGAACAATCCGTGATGGATGATGCGAATGCGATCGATGTTTCAAAATCCGAGCTCTAACAATATGTATCATGAACGATGTAGGTGGTCGCACGCTGGGAACGGTGCACTGCTCGGCGTTCTCGGACCGGTTGTACAACTTCACCGGCGAGGACAACAACGCCGACGTGGACCCGGCGCTGGACCGGAGCTACCTGGCGCGGCTGCGGTCCCGGTGCGCGAGCCTGACGGCAATACGACGCTGGCGGAGATGGACCCCGGCAGCTTCTCACCTTCGACACCGGCTACTACCGGCTGGTGGCCAAGCGCCGGGGCTCTTCCACTCTGACTCGTCGCTGCTCACCGACGCCTTCACGCGCGGCTACGTGCAGCGGCAGGCCACTGGGCTGTACGCCGCCGAGTTCTTCAGGGACTTCGCGGAGTCGATGGTGAAGATGGGCGGCGTCGGCGTGCTCACCGGGCGCGGGGCGAGATCAGGAAAAGTGCTACGTCGTCAACTAATTCGATATGAGCTGAAGCTCGTCATGATTATATCGATAAGTACGTGTACGTACGTACGTGATGCGTCTGCTAAGTTTGTGAGCTTATTAATTGGTCATGACTCGTAAGTAACTGATGTAGAGTTGCCGATCGACCGATTTATTTCTTTTTTCAATTATTTTGTTTAATTGTCTTAATGCATCGTCCTTATCTTAATCCACATACAGTCATACAGCATTGTGTCCCAAATTAAGAGCAGTGCTGCAATACACGACCGGTCGTACGCGCGTACGATGCATCGAAGCTGTGGAGTCTCTCTCCGTCCGGTTGGTTTGCCATCGCCGGATCCATAGTCGTTCTGGTAACCGGATCAAAAAATTTCGAGAGGGCGGTATGTCCGATTTTACCAAATTGAAATTTTCGTCAATTTCGCCGAATTTTCAATTTTTTTGAATTTTTCGGATTTTAAATTAAAAAAAAAATCAAATTCAAACAAAAATCATCATCTAAGCTAGTTAGCAAGATGTTCATATAGACTATTGATTCAAATGGGCTTGCATTACTACACTCATTCATCAACCGAGCAAAACTCAATCAAATTCAAATTTTTGATAAATTCATTCAAACCGCCAAATTCGAGTCGGTTTGTATTTGAACCGACCTCGCGGTAGAACCGATTATATCGCTATCGGCCGTTATCGGCCGTTATCCAATCCTTCAGATGCACTTATGCCGAAAAATCGCTAGTAGGCGAAGCATATCTCGATCGTGGTTTTGTTCTTCATTTAAAATCGGCAAACCGGTCTTACCGCCCCGATAGGAATCCAAACCAGATAAAAAATCGATTTGCTCGAATTCAGCATGAATTTGCTTGAATTTTGCTTAGATTTGGTCTTTTTAATTTAAAATCCGAAAAAAAATCAAATTTTAACTTGAAAATTTCGTCTAAAATTTTCCGAATTTCGACCAAACCGGTGTTACCGCCTGCGGTAATTTTTTTCTTCCCGTAGCGAAAACCCTGATCTCAATTAAGAGGAACATCCGAACATGCGTGCCCGTGCTCATATAAACGGGAGACAGGAAGCGAGTTATGGAGTGAGGAACTGATGATGCATTCCGGGAAGCTTTAATTTGCGCGCACTTGGCTGTGCTGGCGAGGCCTCCAGGGGAAGGGAGGAAGCAGGGACGGCCGGAGTGCGGCGGCGTTCCAGCGAGGCACGGCATGGAGCGGAGGAGAAGTTCCTGCGACCCTGGCGTGGTCGGCGTTTGCAACAACGACCGCCTTTGGGTCTCTGAAAAGCGTCCGATCAGACTTGTGCGGCCCAGATTGGGTGAATCGCAGAGGATTGCAAAGAGAGACGCTCTTCGCATGGGTTAACGGGCCGGATGCTGGGCTTGTTGGCCCACACGAACGGAGTTAGCACCAAAGGCCTATTAAACCCGTATTCCAGCACAGTGGAAATTGAACGCATACGCTACAGGGCTCGGGAAAGCTTAGCTTCGCCGGCCACGGCCGCCGTGACCGGCCTAGTCCTGGGTTCATCGTGCACCGCTGGCCGGCATCGACCGCGAGGTTCCATTCCTCGCAGAAATACGTAGCAGCAAGAACATCTCTCTCTCTCTCTCTCTCTTACAAGTTACAAACGACGGAGGCTCGGAGCGCCTGTCATGAGCTCAACGTGTTCGTGCAAATGCCGCGTCCAAGAAGAATTACTAATACGGGGAGATCCGGTCGAACCTTTGCAGGGCTGCATTACATTGTCCTGGTAATTCTCAGCGAGTACAGTATCACTTTTCGGTGTGTTCATCTCTTGTGTCTTTCTAAGATTTTGCTTGACTTGGTTTGTATCTTGCTGCTTCCTTTCGGTACTCAAGTTGCACTGCAGCTATCGAGCGTGCTCGCCCGAGCTTCGGCTGAGACGAAGGTGGAAGAAAAATTCTCAATCGTCTTAAAATTCTGCCGCACTTCGTCTTGAGCATTGAATCATGACGAAATGGCTCCCAAGCGTTGGATCATAATCCAGATCGGTCGAGATGGTCGGGCAGAGCATGTCAAGGTATCGCAGAATGCAGAATTGGTTAGTACCATTGGCATGTCTTGACTCTTGACAGTTTGGTATACCTATGATCTTTGTTTTTTGTCGGCAATTGGTTCTGGAATTTCTTACAATGAAAAACAGATACGGTAATTTGTACCAACTTAGAATAATACAGGGTAATGTTTTTTGGGAGTAATTTGTAGAAATAAAATTATGGATGGAATCCACAATCTTTGAAAACTATGGATACATTCGATATTGTAACTCTGGTATAACAATCATTGTCTCATTGTCAGTAGTCCAGGGGCTGTGATTAATCATTCCAAGAATAGAGTTGGTCGCAGATCTTTCACTGAGTGTCATAATGGCTGTGTTCATAGGAAGCCAAGATAACATGTACCCAGCTGTTTGCGCTTTGCATATATCACATCGATTTTAATTGATCAAAGTTGTTAAAAGTGTGTTGTAATTCATATTAAATCCATCTCAACATAACACCCATGCACAAATTTTGCATAAAATGGCTTTTATTCTGCAAAGTAGCTTGTACTGACTCCTGTACTGACTGCAGGTGTTTGTTGAAATGCTGCAGGGATTTTTTTTAAGCAAGGCCAGGTATTGATTTTTGCTGTTGATTTTCTCTGAAATTTGGATCTCATTCATTCGAAGCTGCTTTTAGCCACTAATTCCCGGTTTAGTTTATTTATTTTATATGAATAGATAAATGGACGTGCTTCTGTTATAATTCCAAAATAGAAAATAATAAAAAGAGGATAACCAGCTATGAAGTGAATTTTTGAAACTAGCTTTTGCTTTAGGCTACTAAGTTGAAGATCACCATCCATAATATTTCCTTTTGCAATTATTTAAATTTGGATTTTTGTTTATGGTACACCTGGATTGTTATGGACCATCCATTTCGCATGATCCAACTGTTGATATTCATATTACCTTTAGGGGTCATAGGTCATCTATTACTATTCAATAGCTAGTATGGTCAATTGCTACGTAGTAAATAAGCAAATAGGTAATATTAGGGGACATGACATTAAAAGCGTGGCTGTTAATTAGGAAATAATAATGATTAATAATAATTTCATAAGGAAATAAAATGACGGTAATAATATATCTTCCTATATTTTGTACATTACAACATCGTACTACATGCTTACCTATATCCTCACCTAGCATATTATAAATTAAAATATAATATAACATAAAATCCTACAAGTAAATTTTCGAATTTTATATTAAAGCTCAAGTATTCAAAGTAATTGATTTTATATGTCAAATTTAAATACAAAGTCAGAGTTTATAATTTTACTCTACGATGATTGGAGAACACCAAATATCAGGTGCTGGTTGGGCACGAGGAGCGCTTGCTTATTTGTTCTACGAGAGTTGCATTCTGTAATGGGAAAAATTAAAGGGTCCGTCTATACAATATTCGACTGCTTTTCAAATTTCAAAGCAGCCTAATTTTAGTTCATTTATAACTTTATTATACATAAATTACAATAATTTATGTATGGAATTTTTGTTCTTGATCACTATAATTATTATCGAAAGTCTTAATAACTCATATTTCCATCACATGATTCAAAATCTAACATATACTATGAGATATTGAGAAAAACAAAGACACAAAATGAAATTATATACTAACAAAATACGGGCAATGTGGTGAATCCGTATGGTCCAAAAAGCATAATAAATTCGACCCAATTCATTATATGAGAAGAATTGCAAATCTCAAAGCATATCGGACGGATTAAAATTCAACTATTTCGACAAAAAAAAAACAGTTGAATGTTGTTTAGCAAATATCAAAATTAAAGGGTACAACTCCAACATCCAAACACACATATATAAATAAAGGAATCTCTCAATACAAAACAAGCTACAGTCCTTAATATTTTGTTTCTTGTAGTAGACTGCGACGTCCGCGAGAGGGCACCACGTGTGGAGGTCGAAGTTGCAGGTCTCGCACCTGTACCTCGGCCCGTAGCCGGGCTCCTGGCAGCCGTCGCACAGGAACATGCTTGAGCTCGTGCACCGGACGGGCGGGTGGGGATCGGCAGCCCAATCTACATCAGTTACATACGAGTCTAGCTGTGCGTGCTTCTGTGCGGAAAGGGAAAAACTGAAGCAGCTACCGGCAGCTTGACAGCGACGTCACCGATCGAGGCAGGCAGGCCCGACTGCGCGAGGCAGGACGCACGGCAATGCTTGAGCACGTCAAGAACAAGGTAGGCGTAAATTTCCTTCGGTCTTAATGGCGACGTCCACGATCGAGCGGCGAAAAGGCGGACGCTCGCTTCAGTGTTTTGCTAGTTCTTTGCATTTCCAAATGTGTTGTTTTAGCTAGTTCAAAGGAGGAAGAATGGATTGAATTGATTCAATACATCGGAGAGATCGATTTTAACAAAAAATATTCTTGGAACCCGACTCTACATAGAGTTTATTCAAAACATTAAAGAACTTATATAAGCTTATTTATGAAAGAGAGAGAGAGTGCGTTGAGAGATGATATTTTTTGTGGTTTTTTTAATGTAACGTGGGTCCCTAATTATTAGTAGGAATTTGATCAATACATTAGAGAAAAACAAGCCTAGTTTCTTGAATACTTATGTGGCATCTTTTTGAATCGACGCCGATTCAATACACTAAAGATGCTCTAATTAGCAACCAACAAAGGTGCTTAAGCTTTTGTGCAACTTAGAGCATCTACAATATCCACATCACTTATTACTAAAGGGTTATCACATTAACATTTAGGTGATGTAGAGGAGAGAAGGTGGAGTTGTTTCTAGACGAAGAAACCAAAGAAATTGTTAATACCAAGGCACAAGAAACAACCAAATACTCTATTGTAGACTTACTTGTTACTTAAAAACGCTGCTTTTGTGGTCCCAATCGTTTTTAAGCAAAATATCCACCGGATCACTTAAGCAACCCGACTTCATTATTGATATGATAAATGAGCTAAAACATGTAGACCACAAAGTTGTACTTCATTATTGATCATCAAGAATCATGCACACTTGTAGTAATTAAAGTATTAGACACAAACTCAAGAAACAATCTATTGAAAGACTTGCTTTTTTTTTTATTAGATTGAGTATTCGTTCTCCTCTTATTAACAAACTATTATAGTTACTCTTAGTTTTTGAATACTTAAAGCCCACCTATTAGTCACCGCTTTACCCTTTTTTCTTCCTCCCCATCTTTTCCATATACTCGCATTTTTCCCTGTGCATGTGCATGCATGTGTACCACATGCTCCTATCCTATTCTCCTTTTAGTCGTGTTGAAATACGGAGTTAATTGGAAGAGACAAAAAAGGGCCAATTTCTTAATATCGTTCCAGCGACAATAGCTTAATGGACTTCACTCAGGAAATCAATGGAGTCCACCGGTTTAGTAGAATAGCAAGAAAAATGCATTCGGAAATGAAGGACAAACTTAGGAAACAGGTAAAATATAGGGTAACAAGCTAGTACTCCCTGAAATTAACTTATGAACGCCCGAAAGTAGAAACTATATTTCAACATTAACATATGGGTGGTAGGATGGACTGCAGCAATATTTTAAATGGAAAATCTTATCTATCACTTAAATTATAAAGCAATATTTTAACTGAATGACGGTAGCGTGGTCTTTGTAGACGTGCATTGGGAATTCTTCCTTGACTTAATTGGCCTTCAGCAATAGTTCCACATTCCACCGTTTCTTTCTTTATGACGAAAAAGGCAGTCGTACAAAGACAAGTGCCCCGTGTATTTGAAGCTTCTTTGAAATACCAAAGAGAATAAAGTAAATTTTCTGTTTTTGTTGTACATTCCCTTGATTCATGTGCCCTATGAATGGTGTTTTTTCAAGTAATGAACGCATGTAGAACATTTCAATTTAAATATTGCTATGGTTCAATTGAAATGCTATAGACAAAATACGTTACTACACAAAATCTCAAACGGCAACATTTGTGCATAGTTACTGTAACACCAGTTTTTTATTTTATTTTATTTTATTTCCTCATCAACATACATACAGTAGCCTAAACATACAAATAATTAAAGTAGCTCCTTGCAATAGGCACAACAACTAGTATATACTAGTATACTACAGATAAGACACACCGGACAGAGGTCACAACCAAAGAGTTTGCAAAAGGACAGCAACTAGTCTACTGATAAGACAGTATGACACACTGACAGGATTTCTTTTAAAATAATACTTTTTAAAAGGTTATTGGGCTAATTTTTATATGCTATCGAAAGTTGACCTCATCCCTTATATGTTATTTATTACGCCATTGACATGTGGGTCCCGACCCCACATATCAATGATACAATCAGGATTGAGGCCAAATTTCAAGAGTATATAAGGAATTAATCCAAGATAATTAAAAAATAGTCACCTCAAAATTACAAAAATATGTCCCACAATCAAGCATAGAACATATCAGAATTGAATCGCAACAGAGACCCAATTGCCGCCAATTTTTTAAATAATATTTTTAAAAAGATAATTACAAAAATAAATAGCCGCCCCAAAAATGACAAAATGTGTCCTCAATCAAGCATAAGAACATATCGCAAGTTGAAATGGCAACAGAGACCCTCTCGCCTTTATCGACAGTAATTGCCGCTAGTTGAATCATGCATGATACCTCAAACCCTAATCTAATTTGTCAACTTGTGATTTTCATAGTTTTTGAACGGTACGAAATATGTTAGACTCGCAATAACATTTTGTGATCGTCGTATATTGTTGTAGTGCGGTGAATTTCTGAAGAATTTTGCGAGGAAGATTGAGGTATCAATGATTCGTAAGTAGGAAGGTAAGTGATATTGCGATGCGTCCGTGAATTCATACACTTGCTCATGTACATGCACTGCATATTATGTAAGGAAACAAATGTGAACTTGCCATTACTATCAAAACTATGATAAATCACACTGATATTACATAACATTCAACAAAACGCCATAACACTTAATCAAAATGATAATTCAAAACATTGGCAATAACATATTACTACTGTCAGTTTTTTTCGTGGTCGCAACCTCAACGCCCCCATGTGGATTGCCTCGAGCCCGGTGACCGGATGAGGTCCCTGCGGTGATGTCCGGAGTGCCGATGTCTCCTTCGTCCTGAGGATTTCTTGTAGGACATTTCTTGGATGTATGCCTGCATTCTTACAAATGGAGCACTCCTTCGCACGACATCCGCTTCGCTTCGCCCATGTCATTCCCGACGCGCCGCATCTATCGCCGCCAACCTTTCCTTAAACCTATCAATGTCCGCGCCCGCATTAGTTGCTCCTGTGTCGGATGGCGAGTGAAATGGCCAACCATAGCTTAACCATACATTTCTCACCCAAGTTTGCATCACCGCTTTTGGTGAAATAGTCGAGAGGTATCGACCGATGTCGCGCCACCGTTTAACATGCGGTTATGACATGGGAGCAAGGCCTATATGTAAGAAGGGGCTTGTTGCAAGTGCATATGCAACTACCCAGCAGTAGCGGCACTGTAGTGACCTCTCGTGGTTTGTCCCACGACGCCCTTATCCCTCGACATTATCTCGGTTAAGCTCCCTTGTGCCCATCTTGAACACCCTGCGCATCTCACCCTTCTTGCTCTTCTCCTCCATGTATTGGTGACCATGACAGAGTAGAGTATTCTATCATTTGCCATGGCAAGTTTACACGCTGTTGTTTCGCCAACAAAGTAGTTCGTCAGCATCGCGGAGAATTGCTCCACAATACCAACCAAAGGGAGGCACCTTGCGCCGCACATGACCCAGCTTGTACACCCTGTTAAATTAGTTGTCATGACACCATATCGAGCACCACCCTCGTTATGTAGTTGCGACCACTTCTCCTTAGCCTCGTGCTCAATCCAATCCGAGAAGTATTTCACCGCGCTTCGCCCTTCTCGCCAATCGTGGAGCATCTCGGGATAGCCGTGGCAATGCTTCGGGCCCGGTCACGCTTGGGGCGACTGCTCGCCGCCTCCCTTCAGGCGCTCTTGGTCCGCTCATCCGTAATCTTCCAGAGTGCTTTGAACTTCCGCCGGTTCTCGCTGCAAAGCCGCTTAAACAGTTCATCAAGTCTTTGTTGCGTAATCGCTAGAAGTTTGCAACCAAGTGCCTCATGCACCACCTACTCTACAGATCCGACTATGAAAGTGGTACATTCTCTCCTTGTTGCAGCTGGGTTGTTGCACGCAACAGGCCTGGATGCTAATCATGTATGAGGCATATGTCGGGACGGCCTTGCACAACAGAAAAACCTCACATTCTTCAGGAACCACAACCAGCTGTACGTGTTCTCACTTTCAACGAAAGCGAATGCTACGGGAAGAACTTGATTGTTCCCGTCCGTCGCTATTGCAGTAAGTATCTGGCCCTTGTACTTCCCAGTCAAGAATGTGCCATCTACGCACAAGATTGGACGGCAGTACCGGAATGCATTGATGCATGGACCAAACGCGAAGAATGCTCGCCCAAGACTTCTTATTGGCCCAATTCAAGCGTATGCCTTGAATGTCGATATGGGTGTCGATTGCCTTGTATGACTCGGTTGCCCGGAGAGGTTGTGGTAGGAATCCTTGAACGCATCTCTACCTTGATTCCAATGCCTTCTTTTTGTCCTCTAAGCCTTGGTATAGCCGATTGTGTATCGAACCTTGCCTCGCCGCTCAATGATGGACCGTGGCTCAAAATCTAGTTTATCCACGATCTCACTATACATGAGGTTGGCGATGAAGCCCGATGGTAGGTTCCTGGGACCTGACCGACTCAGAATGACGATGTGTGTGGGACCACTATAGAGCACTTCCAAGAGGGTGTCCCACTTAGGTCAAACGCTGCACTCGCCAAGGGCATCCTCTATGCCGCACTACACGCCATAGAATCTTGGGGTAGACATGACGACTTTGAATGTGTGTCACACGACAAGATCCAGACTTGACCGCCCCGCACGGCCTCCTTATATTTGTACATAGGTCCTAGCCTCGACCTTATTTTGGTCGTGATTCCACCAGCACATGGGAGCCTTCGCTGACGACGAGGTTCTCGAATTGGTATGTGTTCTTGCCTGACGTAACCGCCACCGGGTCCACATCATCCTCGCCGCCGAACCTTCTTCTTCGTGACAATGCCATGTAGTCTCGGCCTTCGAGATCCATCATTTGCACTACGGCTTGCACCTCTCACCTCGCGCAAGAAGACCACTAGCTTGCTCGATCAGAGGAGCTGCCCGCAGGTCTTCATCGATAGCATCAAGAACTCCGAGAGCTTCAACCATTGTGTGCGCCACACAGGCCGGAGTACCCGACTTCTTCTTCTACACAAGACTCCTCTTCTTGTTTAGCCGCCAAGCGGAGGAGTGGGTTTGGCATATGCCCAGACCGTATGACCAGCCACCTCCATCCTCGCCATGCATATATGAAAGTCATAAATTTGTTTCCTTTAGCCGCACTATCTCCCAATATGTGGGCTATCCTACCCGGGTAAGGCAACTCAATATAAGATCGCATACATCACACCACTTGGAATGTGTGGAACAACCATCGCATCACAAATACCCATGTACGCCGCTCGTCTTGGTAGGGCACGGTTGTCGATTGAAATAACGCAAATCAATCCCCTGACCTCTATAATAGTTCCTTGACCATAGTAAATTTTAAAATTGGCGACATCGATATATTTGACGACCGCACCATAAAGAACATTTCCACGATTAACCGTGATATCTAAAACTAGACTACCCAATCGAAAAGTATTATGTAAAACATACCGCACTACGAATCGCACATTTAAAACTATGTAATCCATTCGTTAAAAATTACCCGAGACGAGTCAATCGGACGGCAATGCCGCTAGCTTCTCTCCTCTACTACTTCTCTCTCCTTTTTTTTTCTCAATAAAAGTGAGTCCTCGTGTCAATTTTAGGTTTCAAGAGGCTTTATAGGTCATTTTCCTATCGCCATTTCAATCGGCGATAGGTTTCGCCGCCAGCTAATACCGACCAAAGCGATCGGGGCGAGAGGTCTCGCCGCTAGTTCAATCGGCGATATGTTCCTGCCGCTAGTTGAACCGCCGACAAGGACACATTTTTGTTGTTTTTTGGGGCTACTATTTATTTTTGCAATTATCTTTTAAAAATCCATCTGACAAAGGACACAACGTATAGTTGAACTCAAGACATGTGACACATTTTTGTAATTTTTGGGACGACTATTTATTTTTGTAATTATCTTTAAAAATGTTATTTTTTTAAAAATTCCACCAACCGGCGTAGAGACATATTTTTGTAATTTTTTGAAGCTTAATATTTATTTTTGTAATTATTTGTATAAAATTCCACCGACAGAGCACACGACGCTGCCTTCTTTGAATTCAAAGAATAGTAAACACGCTAGTGCCATAAGCGGCCCACCTCGGCCCCAATTTCACTGCTCGTAATAGGAAAACGAAGGCGGATAGGTTTGTTCTCGACTCGTAGTAACTCACGTATAAGATGCATTTAGCTTGGTGGTACCCTTGAATTCAACATGGTACCTTTCAACTCAACTCAGATATATTTGCTCCAAACTAGCGCACTCGCTTTGACTCTTACAAACACGTTCAGGGAATCAAGGGTGTGTACACCATAAAACTAAGCAAGCAAGCAAACTCGTTGAAGGTAAGCCAGAAACTGACTGCCTGCCTGCCTTTGCTGCTGCAATTTCGCGACAGTTAACGAAGACATAGACATGTACTGTACGGGTTACACCGAGCAACAATGTTGGTAGACACGCGTGGTTACAATTTTTCCCTGATCCATACATTTTTTTTTCTGTAAGGCATGTAAAGCGACCTACAATTTTGACTGGTTATAACCCTCCACTTAATCAATTTTTGCTTGACGGTCTCCACGGAATCCCGTCTAGGGAAGAATTTTTTAAAATAATCTATTTTTTATTTGGAATTACAGAAATAATACTACCTTATTTTTTTTTGTCAGAAATAATCATCAGTCGCCGTACCGTTAGACAACTTATACCTAGTCGCCCAACCATTGGGCGACTGGCCATAGTTGCTCAACCACAGAGCGCCAAGCGTTAGAGTCGCCTGGTAGTTGAGTGACTTTACTAAGTCGCACAGTGCATGGACTTTTTCATCAAGGTTCTGCACAAGAGCTACCTCCTTGTCCTGCTCAAACTCCAGAGCCTTTTTTTTTTTGCTCTATTCAGCGCTTGAGTTTGCTCTACACAAGTAAAACAAGTGGTGAGTAAGTATGATTAGAAGAGACAAAATACTTTTCGAAAGTCTCAACAACTTTCTTGTGTCTGGTTGTCACAAATGCGAGCAACCGGTCCTTAGCTTGGCATTCTTCTTCAAGCTTGGTTATTCTAGCTTCTTTAGCCACAACTCTTCTTTTTGTTTTTTCTAAATCTATCAAATATGATAAGGAGAATAATTAATTATTAGAGGAACTAGGTAGCTAAGAAGAAGAAAAGTTCAAGAAAGTTCTTACTTTTTAATTCGAATGCATCTACTCAGAGCTTTATCCGCTAGGTCGGGCTCCCACCACAACATAGTCCCCACCATGTGCCACACAAAGAGTATTCTTCTTTAAGTTTCTACAAACTTTAAAGAAACTAAGAAACTCCAAGAAGAGAAGATGGATATGGAGTAGATTCAGTGTAAGTTTCTTCATACTTCGCTGATTCGATCTAGTGCACGATTGCACTTAGATTTTTATAGTCGCTTGCGCTTATGGTTGTGATAGAACATTGAATTTTTCAATAATGGTTGTAAGCTCAAGGAGCGAAGCATTAAATTCTTATAATGAGTCCCGCAAGACTATTTCCCATATTAATAATAGCAAGTTATGTTCTGCTTCGAGTATTTTATTTATGTGTGGATTGCTTCCTACCCAATATTAATAAATACTTTATATATCGTAACGCTGGTGGCGCCTTATGGAGGAAGTGTGCTTAGCGATAGCTGCACAACTAATACCATCTTGAGATAGACAAAAAATTTCAAGAGATCAAGAATAATGTTGGTAGTTCTTACGACAATCGCAGCACAAATGATACTTGTATAATAGGCTCAGTGATGAGGATCTAATAATCCCCATTTAATTATTTATCTGTAATTCTAATTATAGGTAATAATAACGTCATATATTTTTTGAGTATACCCGTTGTTTCATAAGGGAGAAGCTGCAGGTCATAATTATTTTTACGACCACCTATAGTCGTAAGACTTTCTACGACTACCCCCTGATCGTAAGTCCTTCTACGATCAGTATATGGTCGTAAGCCTTTCTACGACCACCCATAGTCGTAAGACTTTCTACAACTACCCCCGATCGAAGTCCTTCTACGATCAAGATATGGTCGTAAACCTTTCTACGACCACCCATAATCGTAAGACTTTCTACGACCAAACCTCCGGTCGATAAGGCTTGCATACATGTGGTCCTAATCCATCAGGATCTTCCGTGATCATATCTCGAGGATATGTACAAAGGAAGTACACTATTATTCTCTCGAGTAATGGCACGATTTAACCTCCCGTCATGGTGGTAATCGCCTAGCGACGGGATTGTTACTTTCCCACAATCATCTCCAAGAACGGCTCCATCATCTACAAAATTAAGGCGCCTAATTGATCGAGAAGAACCACCACCCAAGGATCAGATAAAAGGTGGGATCATCAGAGGATAGGACAACACAATCAGGAGCCTAGGACATTACACTCTAACCTGACTCTTGATCTTGTAAACGAGTATACTCAATACATACACGCAGGAGTAGGGCTGTTATTCTCCCCAGAGAAGGCCTGAACCTATATAAAAATCCTCAGATCTCCTCTCAAGCGTGATTTTGAGCCTTGGAGAGCCCCCTAATCAAACAATCTTTACGTAAGTTCGGTCCTAAAACATGCATACTTGGCGCCGATCGCGGGGATCTTCGAGTCATCGCCTTTTTTTTCGCTTCTTCCCAATTCTCATGCTCCCATGGCAGAGAGTGGAACGAGGAGAACTGGTTCGACTTGGCCGACATGCAGATATCGACATGGATGTCGGTTTTGACTACGAGCCGAGTATCGATCATCCGATGGTGATATTGCCTCCGGAGATCATTCTCTAGGAGACCTTGCCACCGATGGAGTTGAGGAGGATCCTTATCCCCCACAATGATACGTTCGAACGAGGAACCCGCTTCCTCAGAGGGCAAGGGTCAATCCGATCACAATCAGGACTGCAACAAGACATACCCAAAACATGGTAAGGGACCCCCCTCTAAATGTTCAAGTCCGCCTAAGATAGTCCGACCTTGTACGACAAGTCCTCAAGGCAATCATCCCGAGCTTCATCAGCACTTGGTGGTCGTCTCTCTCAGGATAGCCCCACAAAGGATGGGGTTGAGCATGCTTTTCCTGTGGGTTCGACCATCCCATCGCAGGGCTCACCTGCGAATGGAGACGGTTATAACCCGAAAATTCCCCTTCCTGGAGGGGTTTGCTCCAAGTCATCAGACGGTGTCCTTTGACTACTCCTCGCGAGGAGGCCCTGCGCAGTGGAGATCATCAACTAGAGGTTTTTGTCCTTCCCTCAGGTGATGATCACTCTCCTAGAGGAAGGACTGAGGATGCTCCCCAACGATCACACGCTGCGACTGCTCGTGGCAATGACAAGGGCACCTCCGGCGATGAACAGAGTCAACACTCTAATGAGCGTGAGAGAAATTCTAAATGCTCAGACTCCACTAAGGACAACTCGAGATTCTCGTATGGATGTTCTGAGGCAACCCGACAGAGAAGAATCATGGCCTGCAGAAATTTGCCTCGGGCGTGTTCATTATCACCTAAGAAGCTCAAGAGCTCCAAAGACATCAACGACCTTCTCGAGAACCCATCTTGAGAACTTGCTCAAACACCGGCCACGCCCTCTTCACAAGAGATCGCACAAAGGCTTCGTAACACGATGGACAAACTCGAGCGCCCTCATCAACGCTAACCCCAAGTCGCGGGTAGTATGACCACGCTTACTTCCAGCCGTCAATAACTCACTACATGGGGATCGCCAGACATCAAGTCACGCCGCCTCCTCGACCTTCACTCCAATCAAGGAGAGTTCTCTAACGATCGACGATCGACAACCTCCACAGAGAGGTGATCATTCACCACCACCTGAATGCCAGACGAGACCTACTATAGGTCGGGTCCACTGCGGACCGAGTATCATCGTACGATCACCGGTGACATCAATCCTTTTTTCTCGCAAAGAAGGCGCCAAGAGGTAATCATCGGTTGTCGCTTTCACCCGACCTCCGAAAGCGCTCATTGCCGCCGTTTCGACCAAGGAACATGGAGAAATTCGATGGATCTCAAAACCCCATTGAATTTCTCCAGATCTACATGACCGTTGTCCAAGCAAAGAGGAGGAGGAGAGCATGTAATGGAAAATTACCTTCCCATCGGCTCGAGGATCCGCCGATCGTGGTTGTTAAATCAGCCACTCGAGTTGATCTATTCATGGCAGCATCTCTGCGACCTCCTACTAGCTAATTTCCAAGGCACCTAGCATCGTTCCGGGAATTAGGACGACCTGCACAGGATGAGACCACAAGACTTTGTTTCAGCCATTCAACGCCTACCAGTTCAAATTCCATTCCTGAGGTTTCTGATTCTTCTGACATCAGAGCTTTCAAGCAAGGAGTCCGTAGTAGAAGGATCACGGAGGATATCAATTTAAATCCTCCTGCTACTGTCGCCGAAATCTTTGAGATGGTCGATCGATATGCCACCGCTGCCGAGGCAGTCGAGTGGAACGACACTATCGATCGAGATGACAAAGTTCCTCAAGAGGTGGGCGAAGGTGGCCCGAAGAAGAATAAAAAGGCTAAGAAATCCAAGAATAAGGCAAAGGGCCAAAATCTTCAAGCCAATAGTTCCAAGGAGGCCTTGGCCGTGAGTGATAAAAATCCTCTAGGCTCTAAGTCATACTCCGATCGAGGCAAAGGTAAGCGCCTTAACGGAAGAATGACAAGTCTAGGTGGTGTCCTTTCCACAAAAAGGAAGGACATGATCTTCGCCATTGATGAGTTTTTCAACTAAAAGTAGAGGACTACTACAACGCCAAAGGATCGCTTGCTACTTTCGAGGAGGCGGGCAAGCTGGTCATATACACAATGACGACAACAAGGAGATGTCGCTCCAAGATCCCAACACACCATCGAAAGCACATCTATAGGGATCATCGCAAGATACGAGTCAAAACGACAACCAAGGTCGCTTAACGCGAGGTAAACTCCATTGACCTCCTCTTGTCAATAAACAGTCAAGCGGCCGAAGTCTCCATCTCCTTTGAGAAGGGTGACTGCTCAATCCTTCGACTCAACCAGTCATTTTCCAATCGTGGTCGAACCCACCATCAACAACTGTTGAGTGAATCGAGTGTTAATTGATGGTGGCAACTCGTTGGACATTCTGTTTACGAGCACCCTGGACGAGATGCAGGTACCCAAGACCAAGGTAAGACCGGTACGATACACTTTTCATGGTATTGTACCGGGGTCTTCGGCCAAACCTATTAGCCAAGTTTCTTCCTTAACATTTGGTTTCCCATGTAATTTCAGGACAGAGAAAATCTCCTTTGATGTGGTCGATTTCGATACGTCATATAACACCATACTCGGACGACCAACTTTGACGAAATTCTTAATCGCTACTCATTATGGGTATCAATGTCTTAAGATGCCTGGTCCCAAAGGAGTAATCATAACTCATTGTGATAAAAAGATAGCACACACGTGTGACCGTCGGTCTGTCGAGATGGTAGGCCAAATACCATCTCGAGAAGAAAATAAAGGGTGGCCTTCGATCAAGTAGTCGGCTTCAAAGTCAAGGTTTAACGATCAGTCAAGGAGGTTCCTTTGGTTCCAGAGGAGCCTCAAGACCGCTCAGACGGGATACTTCGACTTAAATAGGAAGAAGCCCTCATCGCTTCCTACGGCAAACGCAGATGTTCGCGGGCAAGCATCCGACATGCCCGAGTCCCTGTGGAAGTGATCGAGCACAAAGCTAGCTTTACTACCGACAAAGTACCCATAAAACAAAAATTACGGAGATTTGCCCCTGATCGACGAGATGCTATAAGGTCAGAATTGTACAAGCTACTTAAAGCAGGCTTTATAAGAGAAGTCGACCACCCAGAGTGGTTGGTCAACCCTGTAATGGTTAAGAAGTTGAAACTGGCTGAGGATTTTCAGGGATGTCTACCTCCGCAGATGGAGTTAGAATCACCACTGGATCCTGAACAAGTTCTGGCATAGACGCGTGCTCAGGGGCTTCCTCAACCACCTTGTCTTCAGGAACTTTATCCTGAGGAATGTTCTGGTCATGGGCTTCCTTAATTGCTTGATCCTCTGGAATATCCTGGTCGGAGACGACCGGAACACCAGATGATCTGCACAAAAAGAAGAAAGAAAGGTTAGGAGTTCAATATGTCAAGCACATTTAAGGTATGCACTGCATTTACTTTTTTTCATATGTACGCATTCGTCAATTTTTGGTCTTGACCTTGAAACGCGCTTAGATTAAATTCGAGTGCTCACCTTCCTCTTCTTCTCAACCAATTTTACCTGCTCTAAACCGATAGGGTTGGTTGTACCCTCACATCCTACGACAGAGATCGAAGTGATATTCTCGACCACCGGTCGAGGATTATGCTTTCTAATCATCGAAGCTCGAAGGTGTGGTTTCATCGACTTCCAGAGCGCTTGTTTCAAGAATAACTATCGTGTCGTGAACGACCACCCCGGGTTTACAACTTCTACAAATTTTGCTCAGGCCTTCTATCTTTCCCACCTAAATCAAAAATCAAATTTGATTAGATGATGAAATTTTCCATCTAAATATATATCTTCTTTCAAATGCTCTTTTACCTCGAAAAGACCATCTTCTTCCATGGCCTCAAGCAGAATCGGTCGGAATCATGGTAGGATTAACATCCTCACCAGACTGAATAATCTTCAATCCGACCGCCTACATATGAGAGCAGAATTAGAAACAAATCGGATGATATATAGAAGATAAAGAGATTGGTTATCTACCTTAAGTCTCCTTAGTCTCTCTTCATCATAGACGATCGCCAAAATGCCGGGAAATACAACCTTCTCATCAGTTTCCAAATACAGATCATTTTGATCCGCCTCGACCTCGCCGAGGAAAGAACTTAAAAAAAGACAAAAGAGATTTTAAGGTTATATGATAATCTACTAATTTATACTGGTCAAAGCTTATTCAAAGACTTACCATCCGTTGAGTCCTTGATTGCTTCATCCCGACTAATGTACCAGAGTAGGGAATGGTCTCGGAGCTTCAGAGGACTAATTCAGCGCATGGTGAAGTCCCTCACAACATGCCAGGAAGTCAAGCCTTTTTTCCTTAGGTCCTAAACGGCCTCCACCCATCTTCCAACCATCCGTGTCTTCTCCACGGTCGCCCTCCACTTTGGATTCTCGCCGCCTCTTTCCAAAGAAAGTAGAGGCCGCCGCCCTTCGCGATCGCCATGTAAAATCAGTTCTTCTTCCATGACGCACCACAAGGATTTTGAGTATATTGGGATGTACTGCTGCCTTACCATCGGAAGACATAGCGCATTCTCCAGGCCCGCCAGGATCTTCCCGACATTGCCATCTGTAAAAATACTCAAGAGCTTCATATTCTGGTCAGATTCCTGTGCACGCCCGATAGGTAGGCGAAAATGTTGATGTTGGCGATGGAGTTTGGAGCGAATTCACCAACTCTACCTCAGAGTACCTGTAACCCGGGAGGAATTTAGCGCCCAGAGGCGAGCCCGTGACTCGATGTAGGCGAGAAAATAGGATTTTCCTTCCTCACGGCCGAAAGTCTTCTCCCATCGACCTCCACTTGATCAAATTCTTGTCCTGAAGGGCCTCGATTCTTCTAGCACCTCGAGTGTCTTCGCCAGATTCAAGAGATCCGGCCACCCATTTGGTGATTGAATTCGACATGATGAGATCTCTCAAGAGATGAATAGAGGTCTGAGGAAGTTTTAGTAAGAAAGAAAGCGGAGGTCGGAAAGGATTTTTAGCAAGAAGATGAGGAGGATTGAGGGAAACTCGAAACGTAAGAGCTCTAAAGTCGTAAGAGCTCTAAAGCCAAAGAATGAGGACTTTATAACTTCAGATCTTTAATCGCAATTGGGAGTTATCTAAAGTCTAATGGACAAAACATTTTTTCCAATGCATGTAAAAACTCTTCTGCTCACAAGGCGTGTTCTAAACTTTAAAGTGAATACAGAGTACTTTGATGCCACGACATTTATGAAGGTCCGTCCGATATGACTTTGTTTCAAGAAACTGCTCACACGACTTATTCATTTAAAGTTCGTGGGCTAGTCGACAAGGATTAAAATCTCTCGTATTACTTTAATACATAATAAAAGACCATACATCTTCACAAATATAACCCCTAAGGCTAATGACCTCACCGGTTTTAAGTACTGTGGTTACATAAGGGTACCTTAGTCGACAAGATCCTCGAACCCAGCCTCCCACTGTAATCGTCAGAGGAGTTATGAATTGGTATCCGATCTCGATTCCTGTATATCCTTTATCGTGTGATGAATAGAACACGGTTGTATATTCCATACCATGCGACGCTACATAATCCTAAGACACCGACAAACAACCACCACACGGTTGAGTGTCTCACGACGCCAACCACAAAGCGTTGATACTTTATCAACCATCGCCTGTTCACCAGCCAGACACTTCACAAAAGATGTCTTCTAGGAGTAATCGCCACTTCTTCTGGAAGTTATTTAAGGATAGAGCATGCATGTATGAGGGGGATCACTTTGCATCGACAGAACAAAAAGAATCAAGATAGATTCATGCTTCAAGTCTGATTTGAAAGCATAGCAAGCATCATACTCAAGTAATTAGGATTAGTTCACCACCGTCGAGGCACTCCCTTGTAATAGCCAATTCATATCAATAAAGCGCAACCCCATTATCTCCTGTGAGTTCTGCTATTTTCCTCTATTTTATATCATAAGATCGACGACTCGATCACAACAAATGGGCGCCGTCCGTGAGGAAGAAGGCGAAATTTTTGAAGAAATTTTTGCTCATCAAATCCTCACCCATTCCTCATAATCGCCATGCGCTATGGCGTGCATTTGGGACGAGGAGAATTGGTTCGACTTGGTGGACTACTCCAACCTCAACATGGATGAATGCATCCAAGGCCATGCAAGAAAACGGATGTCATCATCCTCCTCCGCCGTTCGCATGTCGTAGACATTAGCGAAATCGACTCGATGGATGAGGATACACCGCTACGACAAGTGGCATTTCCAGATGAACCAACCATTCCAACCAGTTCGGAATATCCAAGGACCTCTCCAAGCCCGATCCTTCCGACCGCTGAAAAGGTGATTTAAACTTCACCGCACCGAGGATCAATGTGTTTCAATATACCATGGTCGACAGTACTCAACGACGGCTTCGGCGATTCCAGAGCCAACCGACATCTCGTAATGGTGTCGATGAAGCTCCCATTGGTCGTGGGCCAAGTGAAAATGATAAGGCTCAGCATACAATCGGTGATCCACCGGATCAGGCTGAGTCCACCGAAAAGGCCTCAAGAGGTCCTAATCTCCGACCGCCTCCGTCAGGAAACTCCCGCGTAAGCATTGGAAGGTTTTCATTAGTTACGATGGAAGCTCATTAGAAGATCGCTGCTGGAGGCACGAGGTCAATACGATCAGAGATACAGATCAAAATGCTGTGTATGGTCCTACACAATCTGCCACGCCACCACGTGCTGGTGGAAATGGTATGGGCCATCAAGCACCAAGTGCTAGAGGTAACAAAACTGATAGACGTCCATCAGTTAATCCGCCTGGTTCTGCCCCACCTTGAGTAGTAGGTCGGACGGAACCAACCAGAACGTTGGGGGAAAGTTCATATCTTTGAACACCCACAGCTAGCATGAATCCTCCAAGACCTTCTGTAACGGTACAAAATCTGCAGCGTGTTTAGAATATTTTGAATAATTCTAACCCTACTCTTGTGGAGAATCTAGGTTTTGTCCAACTTGTAGGTCAGGTATCAGAAATACTCCAGCAGACCATGCAACGAACGGAAGCGTACCAGGAACAAAGGAATTCACAAAGTCAAACCATGACTTCGTCCCAACGTTCCTCCCTTAGTAGAGGGCAACATGGTCATATTGGAAACCAGTCGATAGCAAGACCCCCTCGACGATCCCGACCAACGAGTCACGAGGGAAGAAGGCTATTTCAACCAGCCACTCCTTCCCCTCGTTGAGAAGAGCGATCGCTTGGCCCTGATGATCTCCGACATCATCTAAACCAAGCAGGCGGTCGAAGGCGTCACACCAATGTCCACGACCGAATCGACGCCGAGATCCGCATTCCAACTTAAGAAACCGTCTTCGATCGACATAATCCAAATACTTTTCCAAAGAAGGTGCCATGAATCAATTACATGTTGTCGAGCCTTCTCTTGGGCTCTAAGTCAGACGCTACAAACCGTTCCGACCGCCAACATGGATAAGTTCAACGGGACTCAAAACCCGTTAGAATTTCTCCAAGTTTATACCACCACCATTAGAGATGCTGGTGGTGACAAAAACGTGATGTCAAATTATCTACCTACAGTACTTGAAGGGTCTGTCTGGTCATGGTTACTTAACCTGTCGGTCGGATATATCTACACTTGGGAGCTACTTTGTGACCTCCAGATTGCGAATTTCCAGGGTACGTACGACCGCCCCGGACAAGAGGATGATCTTCACCGAATCCGGCAAGGATCCAATGAGACTCTTCGTCAGTATATCAAAAGATTCAGCCAGGTTCGTAATTCAATACCAGAGGTCATAGAATCTTCTGTCATCCATCCTTTCAAACCAGGTCTAGGGAATCAGTGGTTTACATAGGAGATTGCAATGAACTCTCCACAAACAACCGTCGAACTTTTCGATATGGCTGACAAATACGCAGCCGCTAGCGAAGCGGTTGAATTGTGTGAGGCCATTGATCGGAAGGATAAAATCCCTCAACTTGGCTTGGGTAAATTAGAAAAGAAGCACAAGAAGGCTCTCAAGAAAAAGAGAAACCACAAACCCGACGATAAAGATTATCCCGGTCGAGGCAAAGCAAAAGCTCCGACCGATGGATACAAAAAAAAAACAAGAAGTGGTGTCCACTTCACCAGCAGGCAGGGAATGAGTTGTGCACCTGTCGAGCCTAGCAAAAGAAACTGGAGGATTACTATGCAGGCAAAGGTGCACTCCCCTCAATACAGAAACTCGGGGAAACAAGCTCGAAGAAGGACAAAGATGGCGCATTTAAGAGATCGAGTACCAGAGCCTCAAAGATACGATCAATATGATCTTTGGTGATCTTCTTCATATGAATCAAGGCATCATCTAAAGACCGTGGAGCGGAGGTCAACCTTGTCGAGCCTCCGATCATCGCAAGCCATCCGTGGTCGAAAATCGTAATCTCCTTCAAAGAAAGAAGATCGCCCCATACCTTCGACTCGACCATGTAGGTTTCCTATTGTCGTTGAGCCTACTATTAATAACTGTAAGGTTAATCGAGTCCTAATAGATGGAGGTAGTTTTCTAAATATTCTATCTGCGGGAGCATTAGAAGAAATGCATGTTCCCAAGTCAAAGCTAAAACCTGTGAAATATGCCTTTAACGACATAGTTCCTGGTTCTACCTCCAAACCGATAGGACAATTTTCCCCACCGGTTACGTTCGGATGACTCGACAACTTTCGAACGGAAAAGATTCCATTTGATGTGGTGGATTTCGAATACGCATACAATGGAATCCTTGGTCGTCCAGCTTTAGCAAAATTCTTGATAGCCACGCACTACGGTTATCAGAATTTGAAAATGCCAGGACCAAAGGGGGTCATCACAGTTCGAGGAGATCAAAAAATGGCTTATGCATGTGATCAGAAATCCTTAGAACTGGTCGATGAAGTTCCAACCAGAGAAGCTAATCCACCTACCATGCAGGTCAAGCACTCGAGGCCGAAGATGACACAAAGCCTTTCGACCAGACAAAGGAGGTACCACTCGACAAGGGCGCTTCTATGGAAAGCGCCAAATTGTCGCCTGGGTCAAGAAACAATAACGAATCTACCCGAAATATATTGGTCGGGGCAAGACTCGACCACAAATAGGAAGAGTCGCTCGTCTCCTTCCTCCGAGCAAATCAGACGATTCGCCGATGACATCCGACATGCCCGAGTCCCCGAGAGGTGATAGAGCATGTGCTAGCTCTCCAATGACAAAAATCGATCAAAGGTTAAGGTGTTTTGCACCTGATCGAAAGGAGGCAATCCAGTCGGAGATTGACAAGCTCCTCAAGGCTAGATTCATTTGTGAAGTCGACCACCCCGAGTGGCTCACCAACCCTCGTAATGGTTAGAAAAATAATGGGAAGTGGTGAATGTGTATTGATTTCACAGATCTTAATAAAGCTTGTCCGAAGGATGACTTTCCCCTTCCACGCATTGGCCAACTTGTAGACTTTACTTCCGGGTGTGAGTTATTAAATTTTCTAGATGCGTGTTCAGGGTACCACCAGATAAATATGTGTAAAGAAGATGAAGAGAAAACTTCCTTCATCACTCCATATGGCACTTATTGCAATGTTAAGATGCCATTTGGTCCAAAAAATGTCATGCTGGGGCAACTTTTCAAAGGTTGATGCAGAAAACCTTTAATCCACAGATAGGTCGAAATCTAGAAGCCTGTGTTGATGATCTAGTCGTGAAGAGCATCAACGCTGGCGATCACATTTCCGACCTACACGAGACATTCAATAACTTAAGACAACATAACCTTAAGTTAAATCCAAGGAAGTGTGTGTTTGAGTTTCCACCGAAACTTTCGCTTCCTAGTTTCGCCAGAGATATCAAGCAAATCCAAGAAAATATTGGCCATCGACTGATGCGCCCTCCGACCACTAAGAAGGAAGTCCAAAACTAACCGCTCAGATGGCAAAGACTAAGTCGTTTCATAGCACGGTTAGGTGAAAAGAATTACCTTTCTTTGAACTTCTCCAAAACATGAAAGTTTCAAGTGGACTAAAGAGGCAAACGATGCCTTTGAAGAACTTAAGAAGTACCTTACGAGTATTCGGCCTTAGTTTCTCCGAGATCGGAGAAACATTGTCGATTTACGGGTCGCAACGCCACAAACAAGAGCGGTGTATCGTTGTAGAACGTGATAACGTCCAACAACCAGTATATTACGTAAGCGAAGGCTTACATTGACCAAAGGAAAGATACCCACAGGTACAAAAGCTGCTCTATTGTCTCCTTATGGCTTCAAGGAAACTAAGGCATTACTTTCAGCCCACAAAGTGGTCATACCGATTGATATCCCTCACCAAGTCCTTAGAAACAGGAACCATCTAGACGAATAGCAAATGGGCTGTTGAGCTAGGGCGTCGACCTCCATTCATCTCATGAACAGCGATCAATTCCCAGGCAATAGCAGAATTCATTGCCGAATGGACAAACCCTGAACTCACCAAGGGCCCGAGTACGAACACCACGATGAGTGGACAATGTACTTTGACGGTTCCTTGATGCTCAAAGGCTCGGGAGCTGGAGTCTTCTTGGTATCCCCTACTGGCGAACACATCAATTACGCCATCCAGTTAAACTTTCCAGCTACTCAAAATATGGTCAATACTTAAGGTTTATCGCGCAGATTCCGAGCAGTTCATTCGCTCGGGATTCACAGATTGCTAGTGAAAGGCGATTCTCAACTAGTAGCGAATCAAGTAGGGAAAGAGTATCAATGCTCAAGTACCATGATGTCATCTTATTTGGCGGAAGTACGAAAACCAGAAAAGCACTTCTTCGGTTTCGAGATCCAACATATTCCTAGAAATAAAAACTTTTTGGCAGACTCCACAAGGTCGACCGTCCCGCATGGAGTTTTTCTCGAGCAACTCGATTCACTCTCGGTGGTCGAGCTTTCCAAGGACATATATGTTTCTTTACAGGTCGTACAAACCGATCCTGAGAACATGGATGCTCCACAGATCGTTGATGGTTGGCGCTGTCGCAATCACGGTAGAGATTGGATGACATCGATCTACAATTATCTTCAGCATGACATAATTCCAGAAGATGATGTAGAGGCTGATCGATAGCTCTAAAAAGCCAAATCATACACTCTTATTAAAAGTACCTTGTATAAATGAGGATCTCAAAAAGTGTTGTTGAGATGCATATCTCAAACGGATGGCATTAAATTGCTGACCGAAATTCATGGAGGAGTCTGTGGAACACATCATTCCTACAGAACGCTCGTCGGTAAAGCCTTCAGGCAAGGATACTATTGGCCAACTGTCCTTCATGATGCAAAAGAGCTCGTGACGGCGCGCATAATGTCGGTTTTATAGCCGTAAGTACATCAACCCAAGACAAGCTTTGCAAACCATTTCTTTCTTGGCCTTTTGCAACCTGGGGACTAGACATTCTGAGACCTTTCCCAAGGGCACTCGGGGGCTTCGAATTCCTCTTCGTCATGATTGACACGTTCACAGAGTGGATCGAAGCCGAGCCTGATGTTAAAACAACAACTGAGGCCGCTAAGAGGTCTCTCACAAAAAATGTGATCACATGATTTGGTGTACCCAACAGATAATCACAGAAAATGGTACCCAGTTCTCAAGCGGTAAATTCGAGGAATTCTATGAAGACCTTGGTATCTAGATATATTTTGCTTCTATCGCTCATCCACAGAGCAGCGGAGCAGTTGAGCGAGCCAATGGTATCATAATGTAAGGGATCAAACGCTGAGTGTTCGACCAGTTAATAAAACAAGTCATGAGCTTGGGTTCAAGAACTTCATTCTGTTTTATGGGTCGTTCAACTACCACTCACCGTAGGCGACCGCAAAGCACCATTCCTCTTGATTTATGGTGCTGAAGCCATGCTTCCTCCAGAACTAAAAATCGGCTCTGCTCGAATTGATTATTTCACCGAAAATGATCAGAAGGAACGACGACTGAACGACATCAATTTCCTTGAAGAACGATGAAACCAAGGCTTGATACAATCGCTAGCCTACCAACAAGCCATGCGAACGCATTACACGTCAGAAGGTGCACTTAGTAGCCTCGCCAGAGGTGATCTCGTTCTTAGAAAAATTTAGAGCCAAGCAAATCGTAATAAGGTTTCTCCCAAGTGAGAAGTTCCTTACATCGTGGTCAAGTCACCGACTGTGTTCAAGACGACTAGCCATGTCTGATGGGCATGTTTGGTCTAATTCTTGGAATATTGATCAACTGCGTAAGTTCTTTGTTTAATTATTCTTTCCATTATTTCAATTTTAATAAACATTAATCATTCCTTTATTTCTTTCGATTTGTTTATATTGTGTATATATTTGTACCTATACTTTGGTCGTCTACTATTGTTGTTTAAACTAGTTGGAAAAGATCTCCTTCTCTCCGACATCCTTTATAAGGATCTCTGTTACACTTTGGCAACGACTTCTCAGTCACACGCTGTATGGGTCCTAGTCGTGATCATTCCGTGAATGATTCTCACGCGTGACCACATTCTTTTCTCAAAGAAATATACGAGTAATTGCAGCATAACACAAACAACTTCATATAGTGACTCATATGCTTAAGATTGCACAGACTATATGATAAGGATCCACCTAGTTGATTAGATGAATCCCGATTGTTGGCCCAATCTTTAACGGTACACTTGAAGATCAGTCGCTTATTGACTCCTTCTCTTTACTGCATGGCCTCCTCTTGGATCAAACACACCCAACAACATGTGTGCACATGTATATGCATGGGTTGACTCCATGCACTACTTAGGTACAACATGCATACATGGAGTTTTCTTTCCTTGGTTTTGAACAACATGCATGACGTCCTCTTGCACTGCAGCAACCTTGATAATGCCATGCCCATTGTTTTGATCAAGTGTTAAACAAGACAAATCAGAAACATTCGTTATAGATAATCTGGCCGCATCATCCTCCCTTTCTTCAAGACGAACCGTCCTCGGTTTCAAGACGATCATGAAAGCTTCTCCTTCCTGATGGATAGCCAAAGAAATTTTTTCCTCCTCTGCCTTTTCTTGTTGTTTCATCGCATCTAGATTCCTTCTTTACAGCAGTTTCTTCTCCCAATCATCTTGAATCAATAGAACATCTATTGGATGCAAACAAATCGGTGTACCCCCTCCATGTAAAGATACAACCTTGGGTGCACCAATTCTGTGTTGATGCTCCTTGTGCTTCGCACCATGGTCCTCCCAACACTAGATGACACAACACCATAGTGACGGGTATAACATCACACAATACCTCATATGAGAATTTGCCAAATGAAAACAATACCTTAACTTGATTCGCGATCTTGAGCACACCGGAATACCACTTCAGGACATGAGGTTGTGGATGCCGCATCATTGGCAACTCCAACTTCTCAACGAGTTCTATACTTGTAGCATTAATCAAACTCTCGCGGTCGATCGACATGGCACAAACTTTCTCCTCACTTTGCAGCGAGAGTGGAAAGTCCAATCCACGCCGTAGCCTTCCTCTTCATACAGGATGTTGTCACTCAACTTCCTCAAGCTCTTCTCTCAAGACATCATAGCAAAGACCATCTCCACCGTGAGCAACCATTGCTCGATACCACCCGATAAGGATCCACCTAGTTGATTAGATGAATCTCGATTATTGACCCAATCTTTCACGCAGACACTTGAAGATCAAGAGCTTGTTGACTCCTTCTCTTTACTTGGTGAACAAGAACTACTGTGTGTGACAAGACCACGTGGTGAATAGTGCTTGAACCCTAGATAGAAAATCTTCAATATCTAGTTGTGCTAAACCTTGAGGATTAGAAACAACAGAGAATAACTTCACAAACCGATCTGATTTGATCGAATTGCAAAGACGTAGTAGATAGATCTTCTTGGTTGTAGTCAAGAACAAGGTGTCCTTGGTTTGCGCCCAAGCTAAAACACCAGATGAGAACTTCCTCTTACTTCCTCCTCTCTCCAGCCCTCCCTCTTAATTCCTCTCAAGAACACATCTCGACTCAAGAACACACGATATGCGCCAAAACAACTTTTCTGATTTTTATTATCTAAATCATAACTTGTCCTCTTACATGGTGCGGCCATGGGGGGTTTATATAGCCTCCCACGCAAGCACAAAGACTTGGATGAACAGTACATGCCGGATGAATAGCGATCCGAGTCGGATGAACAGTAATCCGAGTCGGGTGAACAGTAACCGACCTGGTGAGCAGTGATCGGAACCAAAATCCTATTGCAAACTTCTACTTTAATTCGAAATTTAAACTACTCTAATTGCTAAAAATAGATTAAACTATCCTATTACAAGTAATTTCAAAATTAACTTCAAGTACGCCATCTCTCCTTATTGAACTGGTTTCGGTTGACTTGGTGGCACCCATCCAAGATTACACAGAGAAAAGATAAAACATAGATGTAATCTCCTGGCCAAAATGATGTCCTTTTTGTCAAACAAATCTGAGTGGCCTTCCCTGAACGTACCAATGTCGAACTCAAGGAACTCAAACTCTTTGACGGTAATCGCATGGCCCCTCCTCGATCAAACACACCCAACAACATGCGTGCACATGTATATGATGGGTTGACTCCATGCACCGCCAGTACAACATGCATACATGGAGTTTTTTCCTTGGTTTTGAACAACATGTGTGACGTCCTCTTGCAATCAAGCGCTTTTGATAATGTCATGCCCATTGTTTCGATCAAGTGTTAAACGAGACAAATCAAACCTTCGTTATAGATAATCCGACCGATCATCCTCCCTTTCTTCAAGAGAAACCATCCTCGCCAAGGCGATCATGAAAGCTCCTTCCGATGGATAGCCAAAGAATTTTTTTCCTCCTCCGCCTTTTCTTATTGTTTCTTCAAGATCTAGATTCCTTCTTTGCAGCAGCTTTTCTCCCAATCATCTTGAATCAATAGAACATCTATTGATGCAAACAAATCGTGTACGCCCATGTAAAGGTACAATCCTGGGTGAGCCAATTCTGTGTTGATGCTCCTTATTTTTCGCACCATAGTCCTTCCAACAATAGATGACACAACACCATAGTGACGAACATAACATCACACAATACCTCGTATGATAATTTGCCAAATGAAAACAATACATTAACTTGATTCGCGATCTTGAGCACACCGGAATACCACTTCAGGACATGACGTAGTAGATAGATCTTCTTGGTTGTAGTCAGAACAAGGTGTCCTTGCTTTGCGCCCAAGCTGAAACACCAGATGAGAACTTCCTCTTGCTTCCTCCTCTCACCAGCTCTCCCTCTTAATTCCTCTCAAGAACACACGATATGTGCCAAAACGGCTTTTCTGATTTTTATTATCTAAATCATAACTTATCCACCTACGTGGTGCGGCCATGGGGGGTTTATATAGCCTCCCACGCAAGCACAAAGACTTGGATGAACAGTACACGCCAGATGAATTGTGATCCGAGTCGGATGAACAGTATTCTGAGTCGGGTGAATAGTAACTGATCCGGTGAACAGTAATGCAAACCAAAATCCTACTGCACACTTCTACTTTAATTTGAAATTTAAACTACCCTAATTGCTAAAAATAGATTAAACTATCCTATTACAAGTAATTTCAAAATTAACTTCAAGTACGCCATCTGTCCTTATTGAACTGGCTTCGGCTAACTTGGTGGCCCCTATCCAAGATTACACAAAAAAAAAAGATAAAACGTAGACGTAATCCCCTGGCCGAAACGATCTCCTTTTTGTCAAACAAATCTGAGTGGCCTTCCTTGAACGTACCAATGTCGAACTCAAGGAACTCAAACTCTTTGACGTGCACTGCATAGCCTCCTCCTGGATCAAACACACCCAACAGTATGCGTGCACATGTATATGCATGGGTTGACTCCATGCACTACTCAGGTACAACAAGCATACATGGAGTTTTCTTTCCTTGGTTTTGAACAACATGCGTGACGTCCTCTTGCAATGCAGCAACCTTGATAATGTCATGCCCATTGTTTCGATCAAGTGTTAAATGAGACAAATCAGAGACATTCGTTATAGACTTGCTCATGTACATGCGCCCGGGAATTCATACACTTGCTCATGTACATGCACAGCATATTATGTAAGGAAACAAATGTGAACTTGCCATTACTATCGAAACTACGATAAATCACACTGATATTACATAACATTCAACAAAACGTCATAACACTTAATCAAAATGATAATTAAAAACATTGGCAATAACATATTACTACTCGGTGTGTTTTTTCGTGGTCGCAACCTCAACGTCCCCTATGTGGATTGCCTCGAGTCGGGTGACCGGATGAGGTCCTCGCAGCGACGTCCGGAGTGCCGATGTCTCCTTTATCCTGAGGATTTCTCGTAGGACATTTCTTGAATGTATGCCCAGACTCCTTGCAAATGGAGCACTTCTTCGTACGACATCCGGTTTCTGCTTCGTCCATGTCATTCCTGATGCGCCGTACCTATCGTCGGCCAACCTTTCCCTTAAACCTATCAATGTCCGCAGCCCAGATTAGTTGCTCCCAGGTCGGATGGCCAGTGAAATGACCAACCACAGCTTAACCATACATTTCCTCAGTCCAGGTTTGCATCACCGCTTCTTTGGTGAAATAGTCAGAGAGGTACTGACCGAGATGCTGCGCCATCGTCGAACATGTGACTATGACATGGGAGCAGGGCCTATACAGAAGAAGGGGCTTGTTGCAAGTGCATATGCAACTACCGCAGTGTAGCGTGCACTCGTGGGTGAACCTCTCGTGGTTCGGCCCCTGTGGCGCCTTTATCCTCAAGACATTATCTCGGGTTAAGCTCCCTTGTGCCCATCTTGAACACCTGGTGCATCTCACCCTTCTTGCTCTTCTCCTCCATGTATTGGTGACCATGGCGGAGTAGAGTATTCTATCATTTGCCATGGCGAGCGACATGTTATTGTTTCTATCAACAAAGTAGTTCGTCGTACCGCGGAGAATTGCCTCCACAATACCAACCAAAGGGAGGCACCTTGCGCCGCACATGACCCAGTTGTGCACCTCGGTTAAATTAGTTGTTATGACACCATATCGAGCACCACCGCTGTTATGTAGCAGCGACCACTTCTCCTTAGGCTCGTGCTCAACCCAATCCGAGAAGTATTTCACCTACGCCCCTGTCCTCCTCGTCAATCAGGGAGCATCTGTGGATAGCTGTGGCAATGCTTCGGGGGCCTAGTCAGCGCTTGGGGCGACCATTCTCGCTGCCTCCCTTCTGTGCGTCTTGGTCCGTTCATTCAGAATCTTCCAGAGTGCTTTGAGCTTTCGCTGCTGGTTCTGGTTGCACAACCACTTAAACAGGTTTATCAAGTCTTTGTTGCAGAACTACTTGTAGAAGTTTGCACCCAAGTGCCTCATGCACCACCTACTCTATAGATCCGAATATGAAAGTGGTACGTTATCTCCTTGTTGCAGCTAGGTTGTTGCACGCAACAGGCCTGGATGCTAATCATGTATGAGGCATATGTCGGGACGGCCTTGCACAACAGAAAAACCTCACATTCTTCAGGAACCACAACCAGCTGTACGTGTTCTCACTTTCAACGAAAGCGAATGCTACGGGAAGAACTTGATTGTTCCCGTCCGTCGCTATTGCAAGAAGTATCCGCCCTTGTACTTCCCAAATCAAGAATGTGCCATCTACGCGACAAGATTGACGGCGAAGATCGAATGCATTGATGCATGGACCAAACGCTAAGAATGCTCGCCCAAGACCTCTTATTGGCCCAATTCGTGCGTATGCCTTGAATGTCGATATGGGTGCGTGATGATTGCCTTGTATGACTCGAAGTTGCCCGGAGAGGTTGTGGTAGGAATCCTTGAACGTACCCTACCTTGATTCCAATGCCTTCTTTTTTGTCCTCTAAGCCTTGGTATAGCTGATTGTGTACTGGAACCTTGCCTCAGTCGCCCGAATGATGGACCGTGGCTCAAAATCTAGTTTATCCACGATCTCACTATACATGAGGTTGGCGATGAAGCCTGATGGTAGGTTCCGGTGGGACTGCACTGACTCAGAAATGACGCATGTGTGTGGGACCACTATAGAGCACTTCCAGTAGGTGTCCCACTTAGGCTGAAACGCGTGCACTCGCCAAGGGCATCCCTCTATGCCGCACTACACGTCATAGAATCTTGGGGTAGACATGACGACTTTGAATGTGTGCTGCGCCGACAAGATCCAGAATTTGACCGCGTCCTGCACGGCCTCCTTATATTTGTACATAGGTCCTAGCCTGACCTTACTTTGGTCGTACTCCCACGGCACATGGGAGCCTTCGTTGACGACGAGGTTCTCGAATTGGTATGTGTTCCTGTCGGACGTAACCTTTCTTGGTCCACATCATCCTCGCTGCCGAACCTTCTTCTTCAGACAATGCCATGTAGTCTCGGTCTTCGAGATCCATCATTTGCACTACGGCTTGCACCTCCTCACCCTCGTCAGCAAGACCACTAGCTTGCCTGACCGTAGGAGCTGCTTCCGCAGGGTCTTCATCGATAGCATCAGCAACTCCGAGAGCTTCAACCATTGTGTGCGCCGCGCTGTGGCTGGAGTACCCGACTTCTTCTTCTACACAAGACCCCTTCTTGTTTAGCCGGGTGGAGGAGTGGGTTTGGCATATGCCCAGACCGTATGACCAGTTTTCACCTCCATCCTCGCCATGCACATATGAAAGTCATAAATTTGTTTCCTTTAGCCGCACTATCTCCCAATATGTGGGCTATCCTACCCGTGGGGTAAGGCAACTCAATATAAGATCGCATACACATCACAGTCCACTTGGAATGTGTGGAACAACCATCGCATCACAAATACCCCATGTACGCTATGGTCTTGGTAGGGCACGGTTGTCGATTGAAATAACGCAAATCAATCCCCTGACCTCTATAATAGTTCCTTGACCATAGTAAATTTTAAAATTGGCGACATCGACATATTTGACGACCGCACCATAAAGAACATTTCCACGACAACCGCATATCTAAAACTAGACTACCCAATCGAAAAGTATTATGTAAAACATACCGCACTACGAATAGCACATTTAAAACTATGTAATCCATTCGGTTAAAAAAATTACCCGAGACGTAGTCAATCGGACGGGCAGCGCTTCGCTAGCTTCTCTCCTCCCCTCTACTCTTCTCTCCTTCTCTTTTTTTCTGAATAAAAGTGAGTCCTGTGCCGAATTTTAGGGTTTCAAGAGGCTTTTATAGGGTCAGTCTTCCTATCGCCATTTCAACTGGCGATAGGTTTCTGTCGCCAGTTAATACCTGGACCAGGCGACTGGGGGGCGAGAGGGTCTCTGTCGCTAGTTCAACTGGCGATATGTTCCTGTCGCTAGTTGAACTGCCGACAAGGACACATTTTTGTTGTTTTTTTGGGGCGACTATTTATTTTTGCAATTATCTTTTTAAAAAATCCATCGGACAAAGGACACAACGTGCTAGTTGAACTGGCGACAGGGACACATTTTTGTAATTTTTTGGGACGACTATTTATTTTTGTAATTATCTTTAAAAAAATGTTATTTTTTTTAAAAATTCCACCAACTGGCGTTAGAGACATATTTTTGTAATTTTTTTGAAGCGAATATTTATTTTTGTAATTATTTGTATAAAAATTCCACCGACAGAGCACACGACGCGCCTTCTTTGAATTCAAAGAATAGTAAACACGCAAGTGCCTAAGCGCCCACCTCGTCCCCAATTTTTGGCTCGTAATAGGAAAAAACGAGGCGTGGATAGGTTTGCTCTCGACTCAGTAGTAACTCACGTATAAGATGCATCGACTCTAGCTTGGTGGTACCCTTGAATTCAACATGGTACCTTTCAACTCAACCTGTATATATTTGCTCCAAACTAGCAGCCCTCGCTTTGACTCTTACAAACACGTTCAGGGAATCAAGGGTGTGTACACCATAAAACTAAGCAAGCAAGCAAACTCGTTGAAGGTAAGCCAGAAACTGACTGCCTGCCTGCCTTTGCTGCTGCAATTTCGCGACAGTTAACGAAGACATAGACATGTACTGTACGGGTTACACCGAGCAACAATGTTGGTAGACACGCGTGGTTACAATTTTTCCCTGATCCATACATTTTTTTTTTCGTAAGGCATGTAAAGCGACCTACAATTTTGACTGGTTATAACCTCCACTTAATCATTTTTGCTTGACGGTCTCCACACTAATCCCGCCTAGGGAAGAATTTTTTAAAATAATCTATTTTTTATTTGGAATTACAGAAATAATACTACCTTATTTTTTTTATCAGAAATAATCATCAGTCGCCGTACCGTTAGACAACTTATACCTAGTCGCCCAACCATTGGGCGACTGGCCATAGTTGCTCAACCACAGAGCGCCAAGCGTTAGAGTCGCCTGGTAGTTGAGTGACTTTACTAAGTCGCACAGTGCATGGACTTTTTCATCAAGGTTCTGCACAAGAGCTACCTCCTTGTCCTGCTCAAACTCCAGAGCCTTTTTTTTTGCTCTATTCAGCGCTTGAGTTTGCTCTACACAAGTAAAACAAGTGGTGAGTAAGTATGATTAGAAGAGACAAAATACTTTTCGAAAGTCTCAACAACTTTCTTGTGTCTGGTTGTCACAAATGCGAGCAACCGGTCCTTAGCTTGGCATTCTTCTTCAAGCTTGGTTATTCTAGCTTCTTTAGCCACAACCTCTTCTTTTGTTTTCTCCAAATCTATCAAATATGATAAGGGAGAATAATTAATTATTAGAGGAACTAGGTAGCTAAGAAGAAGAAAAGTTCAGAAGAAAGTTCTTACTTTTTAATTCGGAATGCATCTACTCAGGAGCTTTATCCGCTAGGTCAGTTCTCCGACCACAACATAGTCCTCGACCATGTGCCACACAAAGAGTATTCTTCTTTAAGTTTCTTACAAACTTTTAAAGAAACTAAGAAACTCCGAAGAAGAGAAGATGGATATGGAGTAGATTCAGGCAGAAGTTTCTTCATACTTCGCTTGATTCGATCTAGTGCACGCATTGCACTTAGATTTTTATAGTCGTTTGCAGTTTATGGTTGTGATAGAACATTGAATTTTTCAATAATGGTTGTAAGCTCAAGGGGAGCGAAGCATTAAATTCTTATAATGAGTCCTGCAAGACTATTTCCCATATTAATAATAGCAAGTTATGTTCTGTTTCTGAGTATTTTATTTATGTGTGTGGATTGCTTCCTACCCAATATTAATAAATACTTTATATATCAGAACGCGTGTGGCGCCCTATGGAGGAAGTGTGCTTAGCAGATAGCGGCACAACGAATACCATCTTGAGATAGACAAAAAAATTTCAGTAGATCAGCAACAATGTTGGTAGTCTTACGACAATCGCAGACAGCGATACTTGTATAATAGGCTCAGTGATGAGGATCTAATAATCCCCATTTAATTATTTATCTGTAATTCTAATTATAGGTAATAATAACGTCATATATTTTTTGAGTATACCCGTTGTTTCATAAGGGAGAAGCTGCAGGTCATAATTATTTTTACGACCACCTATAGCGTAAGACTTTCTACGACTACCCCCTGATCGTAAGTCCTTCTACGATCAGTATATGGTCGTAAGCCTTTCTACGACCACCCATAGTCGTAAGACTTTCTACAACTACCCCCTGATCGTAAGTCCTTCTACGATCAGTATATGGTCGTAAACCTTTCTACGACCACCCATAATCGTAAGACTTTCTACGACCAGCCTCTGGTCGATAAGGCTTGCATACATGTGGTCCTAATCGACCAGGGGATCTTCCGCATCATATCTGAGGATATGTACAGTGAAGTACACTATTATTCTCTGGAGTAATGGCACGATTTAACCTCCTGTCATGGTGGTAACTGTCTAGCGACGTGGGATTGTTACTTCTCCCACAATCATCTCCAGTAACGGCTCCATCATCTACAAAATTAAGGCGCCCAATTGACTGGAGAAGAACCAGCCCACTCCAAGGACTGTATAAAAGGTGGGATCATCAGGAGGGATAGGACAACACAATCAGGAGCCTAGGACATTACACTCTAACCTGACTCTTGATCTTGTAAACGAGTATACTCAATACATACACGCAGGAGTAGGGCTGTTATTCTCCCCAGAGAAGGCCTGAACCTATATAAAAATCCCCGTATCTCCCTCTGCGTGATTTTGAGCCTTGGAGAGCCCCCCGAATCAAACAATCTTTACGTAAGTTCGGTCCTAAAACACAGACAGTTGGCGTCGACCGTGGGGATCTTCGAGTCATCAGCTTTTTTTCGCTTCTTCCCAATTCTCATGCTCCCATGGCAGGAGAGTGGAACGAGGAGAACTGGTTCGACTTGGCCGATTACGCAGATATCGACATGGATGTCGGTTTTGACTACGAGCCGAGTATCGCATCATCCGATGGTGATATTGCCTCCGGAGATCATTCTCTAGGAGACCTTGCCACCGATGGAGTTGAGGAGGGATCCTTATCCCCCACAATGATACGTTCGAACGAGGAACCCGCTTCCTCAGAGGGCAAGGGTCAATCCGATCACAATCAGGACTGCAAGAAGACATACCCAAAACATGGTAAGGGACCCCCCTCTAAATGTTCAAGTCCGCCTAAGATAGTCCGACCTGGTACGACAAGTCCTGAAGGCAATCATCCCGGAGCTTCATCAGCACTTGGTGGTCGTCTCTCTCAGGATAGCCCCACAAAGGATGGGGTTGAGCATGCTTTTCCTGTGGGTTCGACCATCCCATCGCAGGGCTCACCTGCGAATGGAGATGGTTATAACCCGAAAATTCCCCTTCCTGGAGGGGTTTGCTCCAAGTCATCAGACGGTGTCCTTTGACTACTCCTCAAGTGAGGAGGCCTCAAGCGCAGGTGGAGATCATCAACGAGAGGTTTTGTCCTTCCCTCAGGTGATGATCACTCTCCTAGAGGAAGGACTGAGGATGCTCCCCAACGATCACACGCTGCGACTGCTCGTGGCAATGACAAGGGCACCTCCGGCGATGAACAGAGTCAACACTCTAATGAGCGTGAGAGAAATTCTCGAAATGCTCGTACTCCACTAAGGACAACTCGAGATTCTGGTATGGATGTTCTTGAGGCAACCCGACAGAGAAGAATCATGGCCCAGAGAAATTTGCCTGGGCGTGTTCATTATCAGTCGGAAGAAGCTCAAGAGCTCCAGCACATCAACGACCTTCTCGAGAACCCATCTTGAGAACTTGCTCGAACACCCGGCTACGTCCTCTTCGCTGAAGAGATCGCACAAAGGCTTCAGAACACGATGGACAAACTCGAGCGTCCTCATCAACGTCAACCCCGAAGTCGTGGTAGTATGACCACGTCTACTTCCAGTCGCTCGAATAACTCACTACATGGGGATCGCTGTGACATCAAGTCACGTCGCTCTCCTGACCTTCACTCCAATCGAAGGAGAGTTCCTCGAACGACTGACGATCGACAACCTCCCAGGAGAGGTGATCATTCAGCGCATGGTGAAGTCCCTCACAATGTGCCAGGAAGTCAAGCCTTTTTTCCTTAGGTCCTAAACGGCCTCCACCCATCTTCCAACCATCCGTGTCTTCTCCACGGTCTCCCTCCACTTTGGATTCTCGCTCGCCCTCTTTCCGGCAAAGTAGAGCCCGTCGTCCTTCGCGACTATCATGTAAAATCAGTTCTTCTTCCATGACGACCACAAGGATTTTGAGTATATTGGGATGTACTCGTCGGCCTTACCGTCGTGAAGACGTAGCGTGCATTCTCCAGGGCCCGCTGTGGATCTTCCCGACATTGCCATCTGGTAAAAATACCTGAAGAGCTTCATATTCGGTCGCATTCCGAGGTACGCCTCGCATAGGTAGGCGAAAATGCTGATGTTGGCGATGGAGTTTGGATCGAAATTCACCAACTCTACCCTGTAGTACTCCAGAACCCGGGGGAGGAATTTGTGCGCCGGTAGGCGTAGCCCGCACTCGATGTAGGCGAGAAAAATAAGGATTTCCTTCCTCACGGCTCGGAAAGTCTTCTCCCATCCTTGACCACCGACCTCCGAAACTTACAGGGTGCATGGTGGCTTTAAGTCGTTTCGTCGCATATCTTGGAGAAAAAAGACTACCTTTTTTCAAACTTCTAAGGAAGCATGAGAGTTTCGAGTGGTCGAAAGAGGCAAACGCTGCATTTGAGGATGTCAAGAGATATCTTACGAGTGCTCCTGTTCTGGTTTCTCCAAAACTAGAAGAGGCACTCTTAATTTATCTAGCTGCCACGCCATAGACAATGAGCACAGTACTGGTCGTAGAGCGTGAAAACGTTCAATGACCGGTTTACTATGTAAGTGAAGTTTTGCATGGGCCTAAGGAGCGTTACCCTTAGATCCAAAAACTTCTATATGCCCTCCTCATGTCTTCAAGGAAATTGCGGCATTATTTTCAGGTGCACAAGATAATTGTGTCGTCTGAGTTTCCCTGGGGAGTGATCCTCCAGAATAGGGAAACAGCGGGACGCATGGCTAAATGGTTTGTAGAACTTGGGGAATTCGACATCCATTTTGTGTCCCAAACGACCATTAAATCCCAGATCTTGGCAGACTTTGTCGCTGAATGGACAAATCCTAAACCTATTTAGGATCCCTAGTACAATACCCACGTCCAATGGACGATGTACTTTGACGGGTCACTTACCTTAAGTGGCTCGGGGGCTAGGGTGGTCCTGAAATCTCATAACGGAGAGACCTTAAAGTATGCCATCGAATTAAACTTTCAGGCCACTAACAACGTGGCAGAATACGAAGGTTTACTGGCTGGCATATGAGCTGCGAAAGCGCTCGCGATTCGATGACTACTCGTGAGAGGAGACTCTCAACTAGTCGTGAATCAGGTCGAAAAAGAGTACCAGTGTTCTAATCCAACTATGTCTCGGTACTTATTGGAGATCTGAAAGCTTGAAAAGCATTTTTTCGGTTTCGAGGTACAATTTATCCCTCGAAAGGATAATTTTCTCGCAGACCAGCTTGCTTGAATGGCTTCTTCCCGATCTAAACTATCAAAAGGAGTCTTCTTGGAGCAACTCCAGAAGTCATTTCTGGTCGAAACACCACAGACACCTTCTATTAAGACTGCCTCTCTAGAATACGAGGATACCTGGATTAATCCCATCTACGCGTATCTTCAGACGGGTTCCATACCCGACGATGATCTCGAGGCGGATCGCATATCCCAAAAGGCCAAAATGTATACTTTGGTCAAAGGAGTCCTCTATAAACGAGGTACTCAAGGGGTACTCATACGATGCATATCGCAGAGAGAAGGATTAAAACTCCTTCACGATATTCATGAGGGCATCTGTGGAACTCATACTTCCTATAGAACGCTGGTCGGAAAAGCCTTTCGACAAGGTTTCTACTGGCCAACGACTCTCTACGATGCTAAAGAGCTGGTTAAAAAATGTGTGCAATGCCAGTTTCATAGCAGGCAAATACACCAACCAGCTCAGGCATTGCAAACAATCCCTCTATCTTGGCCTTTTGCAACTTGGGGTCTCGATATCCTAGGACCGTTTCCTAAATCTCTAGGTGGCTTCGAGTTCCTCTTTGTGGCTATTGATACGTTCACAAAGTGGATTGAAGCAAAACTTGTGACTAGGATAACAGCGGAAGCAGCAAAAAGGTTCATGATGAGAAGCGTGATTACTCGGTATGGGGTCCCTAGTCGAATAATCACAGATAATGGTAAGCAATTTTTGAGCTTAAAATTTCAGGAATTTTGCGACGAATTGGGTACCAAGCTGTGTTATGCCTCTATTGCCCATCCCCAAAGCAATGGGGCAATCGAATGAGCGAATGGCCAAATAATGTAGGGAATTAAAACTCGAGTCTTTGATCAGCTTGTAAAGCGCTCGGGGGCTTGGGTCCAAGAATTACCCTCAGTATTATGGTAGTTCATACAACTGCTAGTCGGGCTATAGGTGAAACACCTTTTTTTCCTAGTTTTCAGTGCCGAAGCCATGCTTTCACCAGAACTAAAGATCCGGTCGACACGGGTCAAGGAACAACTTCGAGCGGATGACATTAACCTGCTCGAAGAGAAGAGAAATCAAGCCTTAATCCGTTCAGCAGTCTACCAGCAAGCCTTGTGCAAATACTACGATCGTAAGGTCCAACCTCGCAGCCTTGCTGTAGGTGACCTGGTATTGAGGAAAATTCAATCCCGGTCTAATCGGAACAAGCTTTCCCCCAAGTGGGAAGGTCCTTACACAGTGGTTGAGGTAATGCGACCAGGTTCGGTACGACTAGCAATGGAAGATGGGCGAGTTCTCACAAATTCCTAGAACATCGACTAGTTACGCAAATTTTATGTATAATCGACCAACCCCACAATAAAGTATCAGGTTCTTTCTATCTTTATTGTCATACTTTTGGGTAGCGTTTTGATAAAGTTTTTTTTTGACCATTCCCTGGTCATAGGTTATACTATGACCAGTATCCAAACTTTCTTTACACTGGTCAAAACGATGGTGACATCACCTAGTCGAAGTCTTTCCTCTCGGCACGTGGTCCTGCCTACTAGAAGGAACTTCCTAGTGTCGACTTGTTCATCTCTTTTGCTGCCAAAACAAAGAAATCGGGTTCAACCCACATGGTCGAAAATTCTTTTTTTTTTCAAGCCGAATCTTAGTACCTTAGATTATTTATTCATTCATTTTTGAAAAATAAACTAAGCAGAGTATATTTTAGTGATTTGCTTGACTACTTTTGATAAACTCGTTTCGTTTTAACTGGTCAGAGGAAGACACAACACCTAGTCGAAGTCTTTCCTCTCTGCACGTAGTCCTGCCCACTAGAAGGATCTTCCTAGCGTCGTCCTATTTCCAACTCTTGCTACCAGAGAGAACTTATCGAGCGCATCAAATTAGGTTGACCGAATTTCTAAAAAAACTCCAGACGTTTCTCTAACTCAAGTTGCCGTTCTTGGTTTGATTAACCTAGTCGGAGATAGTAACATCACCTAGTCGAAGCCTTTCATCTCTGCACGTAGTCCTGCCCACTAGAAGGAACTTCGTAGTGTCGACTCGTTCCTACTCTTTTGACTAGTGCATGATAATCGTGATCGAAAGCCATACGTTAGCTAAACCTCTCTGTTTTTCTCAAAAAAAAAACCCATTACACACTATTTACTTAGTTTATCTAAATAAACTAAGCAAATAGTCGGGGGCTAGGATAAAATTATTAATTTGGCTTCAATTCTTAGCCGTAACTTCTTTTTTCGATCATTATCTTATGAGTTACTAACTACTCGACAAGGTGATTTGCAGGAAGAAGAAAATATTATATCAACAACAAAAACTTGTCTTTACAGGTTTCAGGTACAAACTATTCTGACTAGGGGGATCTTATTTGCTTGTAACGCCCCGTTTTTCCTAAGAGTTCTTGCCGTTTTTAAAGCTAAAAAGGAACCATTCGGTTTATCCGCCTGCTCAAGCTTAACTGGGATTTTGGAAATTTGGGAGTTTAACTTGACCTAACCAAACCTCAACGAAGTCCTTTTGGTTTGTGCCCTTTGTCCTTTTTGGGGTTCTTTGGTGCTCTCTGGTTTTGGTCCTCTTTTCTCTGATTCGCCTTGTGTGCCTTGGTTTAGTTTGTCCATCTCTGGACCTCCTCTGTGTCCATAGGACCTCTTCTAAGTCCTCCGACCTCCTCGGTGCTCATAGGACCTCATTGGAGATTCTTTGGACCTCCTCTCGAGTTTGGATCTCTCCTCTCTTTTAAACTAGACTTCCTTTGTTGGTTTGAATCTCTTTAAGGTTTAGACCTCCTCCTTGTTTGAATTTATCTTTGGTTCTCGACCTCCTTTCTTTTGGGTCACCACCACCTGTGGTTCTCTACTCGGGTTTGTGTTTCAAACCCTTTTGTTTTCTCAAGAGTCAAGCTTGGCTTAGTTTGCCCTTGCGATGGATCTCCTCCCGCCTGCACCTTCTTTGTGGGTCTAGGACCTCCTCTTTGGGTCTCAAACCAGCTCAGTTTGTGTTTCAAATGTCTTTGAACATTGAAATTCGAATTCAGTGATCTTTGTGTCCTTTAGGACCTTCTCTCGCCGAGCTTGGACCTCCTCTGCGCTCAATTGACCTCCTCGTGTCCTTTAGGACCTCCCTCATCTAGTTGGACCTCCTCTGCGCTCAATTGGACCTCCTGTGTCCTTTAGGACCTCCTCGCCCGCTTGGACCTCCTCTGCGCTCAATTGACCTCCTCAGGTCCTTTAGGACCTCCCATCGTCGCTTGGACCTCTCTCGCATTCAATTGGACTTCCTGTGACCGTTAGGACCTTCTCTTTAGAGATCTTAACCATTCAGACCTCCCCTTTATTAGATCTAACCGCTAGGACCTCCCCTTTGGAGATCTTAACCGTTCAGACCTCCCCTTGGTTAGATCTGATCGTTAGGACCTCCCCTTTGGAGATCTTAACCATTTAGACCTCCCCTTTGTTAGATCTGACTGTTAGGACCTCCCCTTTGGAGATCTTAACTGCTCAGACCTCCCCTTTGTTAGATCTGACCATTAGGACCTCCTCTTTGGAGATCTTAACCGTTTAGACCTCCCTTTTGTTAGATCCGACCGTCAGGACCTCCCCTTGTAGATCTTGACTGTTAGGACCTCCCTCGAGGGATCTTGACCCTCGGACCTCTTGTGAACTATGACCAATGTCTTTTGGACCTCCAGTCCTCAGGACCTCCTCGTGTCTTTTGGACCTCCTGTCCTCGGGACCCCTCGTGTCTTTTGGACCTCCTGTCCTTAGGACCCCCTCGTGTCTTTTGGACCTCCCGCCTTAGGACCCCCCTTCAGGTCGACCTCCTTGGAGGTCAGGACCCTTGGTCTTTTGCAAAGACCTCCCCTGCGGCTAAGACCACCCCTTTGACTGATCTGTTCTCTTGAGTTTGACTGGCCCCACTTGTCAGTCTTGCTCTGTGCGCATTTAATGTGAATGCAGTCACATCTGAGATACTTTGTTTTATTTTTTTATTGGCACACCCTGACCTAACCTTGTCCTGTCCACCACCGATCATTGACACGTTTTGCTCCAGCCCCTTATTGTTTCTCCACCAGCTCCAGCTCTAAATAGCCTAGGCATGCCTCCTTTTGTCACCTTTTTGCCCATTTCCAACCTCTTTGCTCCCGTCTGGTGTTCTCCTTGCTCAAGACCTCACCAAGGAGTTCTTTGAAGCTACTCCATCACCTCTTCATCGCCAAGAAGGCCTCTCTGTTGGTTCCTGCGGATCCCTTTTGCAAGGACCACCCCATTTTGGGTTGGACCTCCCCTTTCAGCCAGGACCCCTTGCTTCTTGGTTTTGTTTGAGTTTGTTCGAGCTCTTTTTAAGTCTTCTTTTAAGTTCTTTGCTTGGAGCTGGTTTGCTTATTTGGTTCTTTGGTGAACGTGTAGATCCCGAGTTTGAGGAGGAGTTCTTGGACCCAGCAGTTTCTTTTGGAGGCTCACCACTGCTCAACGAAGGCAAGTCGCAGACCTTTGATGATATTGAGCCTAGCTTTTCAAATGTATTTTGCTTTACTTAATCATGCATGGCTATTTTTATAAGAAATGATTTGGGCAGTAGATATTTTCCTGCTTGACAATATGCCTCCTTGGACAATTGTATTCGACATGTTGACATGTTCCTCTTGGACGCCCTAGGTTGGGTATTTTAGTTGGTATTGTTTGATATTGCCAACATGGGACCGTATGTTTATTCTTAGTCTTGCTCTTAGAACCGGGGGTCTTGGGAGTCATGTTTCTTCTCTAATGACTTGACTAATGGAACTATGGAACCTGTGGTTGGTGCCACTGTTGAGCAACTATGGTGGGATGCCGTAGTTGTGTTGATTGTGGTGCGAGGCCATTTTGTTAAAATCTTGTGTGCCAGGACTAGGGAGGTATTTGGCCAGGTGAACCCAAAATGTTTTCTTGCTCGGGCAAGTGATCGTGCAGTAAAGGGGGTGCTCTTCGCACACTGGGATGTGGAAGCCTTGCTTGGGCAGCAATTAAGGACTTAACTTTGTGTTCTATTGATCTGGGCCCTTGAGTGCAACCACAAGATCATTTTATGGGGATGGTCTGGGCTAAATAATTAGTAATGTTGTGACCTGTTTCTGTTGTGGTGGTGCGTGCTGATTCGCATGGCACAAGAGGGGGCCAGGTTCCTTTTTAGGACTGCGAAACCTTAGCGGGCAGGTCAGGTCACGACAAAACTTTGTAAAGGCCTTGTCACGCTCTCTAGACTGCTCACCTTCGGAAGTGAGCAAGGGTTCCGACGGGAACTGTAACATCTAGATTTTCCAAATCCTTTCTTAATGTGTAAAAATAAATCGAAGTCATTTTATTTTAATTAAAGTTCCAAGTTGGTTCGGTTGGAGAGGTTTGAGCTGTTGAGATTTCCTTTTGGTATGCTCTGTAGACCTTCCCCTAGCATATCTCCTTTGAATATGTAGGTTTAGACTTTCTCTGTGGTCTAGACCTCCCCAGTGGCATGTGAGGATAAGCCTCCCCTGAGGCTTGGACCTTCTCAGACCTGGACGTATCCTTACGCCCGGGCTTGCTCTTTTGAAATTGGTCACTTGAACCTCTTTGTTGGTTTGAATCTCTTAGGATTCAGACCTCTTTTCTGTTCAGACTTCTCCTAAATCAAGGCCCTGTGTTGCTTGGGCACTTTCTTATGTCCAGACCTTTCTAGGTCGGGACCTCCTTGTGTTCCAGTGGACTTTTTATGCTTTCGGACCTCCTGAGGTCATTTGAACCCCTTGGCCTCCCTTCTTGGCCGAAAGGAACTCCTTAGGGCTCATTCTAACCATCATGGCTTTTGATCTCACCCTTGAGGTTGGAGCCTCCTTTGAGTTGCTCTGACTCATGAGCTTCTGTTGGACCACCTTTTGTGAATCTTCCCGTGGGATCTCTCTCTTTCGCGGAACCCCTTGGCCTGGACCTCTCTTTGCTTTGAACCTAATGGTTTGGACCTCCCCTCATTTTGAATCTAAAGGCCCAGACCTCCCCGTGCGTTGTTTCTCTCTGGAGACCTCCTCCTTTGCGTTGATCTTGGCTGTGGGACCTCTCGGAGATCCAACCGCCCGAACCTCAACTCGCTTTTAATCTCAACCCCGGGACTCCTTTGAAGTTCCTTGGACCTCCTGTCCAAGACCTCTCCGTGGCTTTTAAAGCTGGCTCAGGATCTCCTCATGTCCAGACCTCCTTTGTATGTCTGGACCTCCCCAACCTTTAGACCTCCTTGAGCTGCGGGACCTATTTTGATAAAGTCCTGGTTGTCCGAACCTTAGGCACTTGGACCTCCCTATGTTCGGACCTCCTTTGTGTATATCAGGACCTCTTAGTTTCTTAAACCTCCTTGAGGACCTCTATTGCGGGCAAGACCTCCCCTTTAACCCGATTGTTTCTAATTGGCTGGCCCCACATGCTAGCCTCGGTCCTTCTCATTTCTTCCACCACGAAAATATCTTGGGCATTTAATGCACGTCTTGTCACATTAAATGCATTCATATATACGTGGTGTATACTTTGAATTTGGTCACCTAGTTGTACTCTGACATACTTCCTTGTTCCTTCCCATAGCATCATACGTGTCCTTTTATCATACCTTCTACCCAGGGTGGCAGTGACACCTGCCCTGCCACCCACCTACCCTTGACCTGTTTCTATACTTATCCTGGACTTGTGTATTTCTAGTTTTCTTCACCACCTTGACTACAACCAGTCTAAGAAATTCTACCACATCACCTTTCTCCACATTCTGTTACTTTGGCTCTCATTCTGTGGCTCCCAGGGAAGACCCCGTGTTCACTGGTTTCTTCTTGTCCCTCGTAAGTCCTTGATGATCTGTTTCCCCCTGTTCTTACCGCTATATTGTGATGATCGTGTCCTTCGCAGACCCCCCTCTTGTGGATTTCTTTTGGACTTCGTGGCCTCTGAAGAGGACCTCCTCCTGGTTTTTGCAAGGGGCGTTCCTCAGACCTCCTGTTTCATCGCTACATCACTTCCTTGGGGTCTTTTGCTAAAGACCACCCTCCTCTGGTGAGCTTAGACCTCCTCCAAAGGAACCTGTTCTAATATATATAAATCTCCTAGGGTTGGTTGAGTTTTGGGTCCCCTTTGGGATTCTTTTGATTTTCTTGTTGATCTCAGTTGGATCTTTATTTGAGCCTGTCTTGAATTTGCCCTTTTATACGTGTAGATTGTGAGGACTCCAGAGAGTCTGAGGATTCTGAAGAGGAGGAATCTCAGAGTAGTGAGCAAGGCAAGTTGCACTTTTGATCATACTGCACCCAGTAATTTAAATTATTTATGTTCTATTTTAATGTGTACTGCATGCCTATTTCTATCAAGTTAGTTCAATACCAGTTTTAACTTTATAGTTATACCCATTTCCTTTGTATGACTCCTGTTGATTTTGGACTAAACCTATTGTCACCATTAGGTCAAACTTGGCTGATACAGTAGTATGAGCCAAGATCATTGGAAAAACATGTGCTTAGTTATGCTTAGGCCAAAAATTGTTGTTTTGGGGAAATCTTTACCAACACAACCAAGTACTGTTTTAAATGTTTTCACCATGACATAGGGTTGTCATGAAGGTATGAAAATGGTGCTGGGAAAGCAAAGAATGAAAATGGATTTAGACTGGGGCAAATTGGATTGCTTGGCTGGTGCAATGTTTGTGCACGGACTCTATCCTGGCTAAGGTGGAGGTCCAGGGGTTTGTGAAAGTTGCCCTAGTCATGTGAGGACCGGTCTTTGAGCGACCAATGCCATGCCTATAATGGGCTATGCCACAATCGTGCAACCACATGTCTCCAGAATGGGGTGTGGGACCTGGCTGAGTAATTTGCAAAACTCTACCACATGCTGCTCCATTGGAGGTGTGGGAGGTCTTGTTGGCTAAAGGTCTTTTATGACCTATTGTTCCCACTGGTGCAAGAGGGGGCTTTCCGCCGGATTGTGATCCATAGGAAGGTGAAACCTTAGCAAGGAAAGGCTGTGGTAGAGCAATGCATTGTAAAAGCCTTGTCATGAGCTCTAGATCTCTTACCTTTGGTAGTAAGAGATGGCATTGACGAGTGCCGGATAAACTAGAGTACTCATGTCGTGTGGGTAAAGTGCACAACCTCTGCAGAGTTAAATCTATTCGAATAGCCGCGTCCACGGTCAAGGACATGCTGGCAAAGGCCACTTGGAGTTAGATGTTGATTTTGGGGTTTTTCCAAAAAGGTTATCAAATCTGTTTTTAGGATTTTAATCCATGGGTTTGGGCTGGGAGCCTAAGTCAGGAGGGTATCCTTCACCAATTTATGATGAATGTTATCCAACTGAAAAATTGATTTGATATAAAGAATTTTATCCATTAAAAGACTTGCTTTGGAACACAATAATGGTACTTGAAAGAAAATTGGCTTTGTGCAAAATAACCATATTATGCCATCCTTTGAATGTCCATATATGCATGTCATATTGTTAACCCACGGGTGTAACTTACCAGCACGGTTGTTGTGCTCACTCTTGCTCATTACAATCTTTGCCAGGAGAAGACCATGATAGTGATGAAGATCAAAGCAGCTAGGTTATGCCCTCCAGTCAGCTGCCTGTGGTGTGTTGATGGACCCTTTTGATTCCTTTTGCCTTTATGTATTTATGTTGGCCAAGGCCACCTTGTAAACAACCTTGTAAATGTTGCTTATATAAAGGTGTGTTCTGGATGTCACCACCAATGTGTTTGTGCTGTGAAGAGCTAGCCATGATCCTTGGGACTAGCTCGAGTTTCACAGAGGACCTTGGAGCAGGCTCGGACCTTCATGTTCTCACGATGGGGAGAGCGTGTGAGGTTCTGAGGTGGTCCCAGATCTCCACGACATCCTCTAGAGGGTCGTGGGTGGTCTTGGTGAGCCCTCGGACCTCCTCGCTTCTCTCTGTTGTGGCCGTGGCAGGCCATAGGTGCTCCCTGGTTCTAAGGCCCTCTCTCGGGTCACATTCTCCTGGACCTCCAGGAGGTCTTGCTGGACCTCCTGGGAGGTCTTGGTGGACTGCCCGAGAGGTCCTTTATGGACCTCCTGGGAGGTCCTGATGGACTTTCCAAAAGGTCTTGGAGGATCTCTCTCGGGTGCCCTAGAGTTGGGTCGTCACAGGAACCCGCCCCGTTAGAGAGGTCGTGAATTGTGAGTAAAGTTGTACACCTCTGCAGAGTATCAATCTACTCGAATAGCCAAGTCCTTGGTCATGGACATGCCTAGTGAAAATGGTGCAAGGGGTAGACTTTTCTAAAACTTGTGGTCCAGGGTTGATTGTGGATATCGGCGAGTATTCTGGGTGGCTTCGAGTGCTCGTGATGTCTATGGTCAGCCGTGGAGGTCTTGAGAACCTTAGGGTGGTCCAATGAGCTCCTGAGTGGGTGCTCAGAGGAGTTCTTGGAGCCCTAGGGAGGTATTTGGGAACTCTGGAGTTGGTGTTCCAGAGAGGTCTTGGGAGAGGTCCTAGTCGTGGGTGCGACCAGACCTCCCCCAAGTGGTGTTTGGAAACTCTGGAGTTGGTGCTCCAGAGAGGTCTTAGGAGAGGTCCTAGCCGTGGGTGTGACCAGATCTCCCCCAAGTGGTCTTTGGGAACTCTGGAGTTGGTGCTCCAGAGAGGTCTTGGGAGAGGTCCTAGTCGTGGGTGCGACCAGACCTCCCCAAGTGGCTGGGGAAGTGAGTTGGTGCTCACTCCCCATCTTTTCAAACAAATGTACTTATGTATTAGTGTTTCAAATTGAGCTCTTCAATCTATACATGTTATTTATTGTCAAACCTTGCTTTTGCAACTAACCCTACAGCTCTCATTGTTAAGCCAATGCATGAATATTATTTGCATAACTGTTCCCAGCGATTTGCTGAGTACATTCAAAGTACTCATGGCTTTAAGCCCTGTGTTAAAGTAGTGGTCGAAGATGAACAAGTGCAGGGATGCCCGGACCTCTTCGAGGAGGAGTTCTTTGACGACCCGGCTGCCTAGGACGTCCTCCACTCGACAGCCTGTGGGCTTGCCAGATGGCTTGGAAGCGTTTTGTGTTCCTGCTGTAAAGGTTCTCTTGTTGTCGGTTTTGTAAGCCCAAGTTGGCAAACCTCTGTAAGCAAGTTTTGACCATAAGGTCTTGTTTAATGCAAGGTTTAATTTGTCTGCTTCATCTTTTGTTTGGCCATGTGGTTGTGATCACACCTACGTGGTTTTGTGCGAGCTAGCTTGGCCTCCTGGGACTAGCTCAGTGCACTCCGTCAAGACCTCCAGGAGGTCTTTGAAGATCTCCTGGGTGGTCTGGATAGACCTCCTCTCTCGGATCCTGCGAGTGATACTACCGCTCCTTAGTGCGGTAGTACCGGGGCGCGCTCTCTCAAAAAAAAATTCTGATAATTGCCCTGTCCGTTGCATTCCGAGAGGAGGTCCTCACATTGCATATCCTCCGTGACTTCCTCGACGATCGGCTGCATTTCCGCCATTAATTGCTCCGCTTCTGCTTCAGAGCAGATGAAGTTGTCAATGACGGGTTGCAGATTAAGGTTGGGGTCGTGAGCTTTAAGTTTTGCCAAAACAAAACATATCGCCTCTTTGACCGCCTCCTTTATCGAATCGGCTTGGTTCGTCTTCAAAATAGTCATCAACTCTTGCAAAGTCCCGACTTGTTCTCTAGTAGCACTCGTGTGGGCAGTCATCGTGTCTTCACGAGGAGTGATTTCCTCAGAATGTAGCCCACCGAGAACATTGTTCGGGAGAGAAATGTTGTCTCGAAGATTGATCTTCATCAACTCCATTTCCTTCTGATTACAAGTCGAAGTCTCGCAGAGTCGTTTTATTTTGACTGCTTGCTCTGAAAAGAATAAGACCAGTCAGATGTAATGACCTCGAAAGGACAAATAAAACTGATCACAGGTAAAGACTTGCTTACCTACTAGTCGAGAATCCAACTTCTTGACTTCATCGTCATGGGAGGCAGTGCTCTTTGTATAGCGCTCCTCCGACAACTTGGCCTCCTTATCTTTTTCTTTGGAGTGGCGGGTAACCTCCTGAACAACTAAGGTCTTTTCTTTGACCTCGGTTCCAAGCTTCCTCGTCTCAACCTCTTTTTCTGAAAAGGAATAAGAGTTAGGAAAAGGAAAAAAGTGGTCGTAAGCGGTTTAAAGTCCAGCACTTACTGTTTATAAGTCCCTGCAACTTTTCAATTGCGGAGTTTGCATCCTGAAGCTTCTTCAGGAGGCCTTCTTTCTCTTCCCTTAGCTTCTTTGACTAGGCTTTCTCGTAGTCGAGCGAATCAGCTAGGTTCTTTTCGTCACTCTTGAACCTATAGAGAGAAAGGGTAGACAAAAGCATTAAACAGGCGATCGTAAGTCTTTCTATGACCATCGCCTGGTTGTAAGCCTTTCTGCGACAACAACAACCTGGTCGTAAGTCTGTCCACAACTAGTACCTAGTCGTAAGTTTTTCTATGACAATCCTCATAAGTACTATGCAAGTGGTTGAAATATAATCGACTACGAGTATCAGTCACTTACCACCTCTCTACCTGCTCACAGAGTGCTGCTTTCTCCTGTCGCAGCTGGACAAATTGTCTGTTGTACTCGACAATAGTGGCAATTTGTTCCAAACATTTCTGCATAAAGAAAGAGAATGAGAAGCGAGAAAAGACATGTATGTAAATGCTGATCAACTGGTACTTACATTTAGAGTCGTTCGAGCGAACAAAGATACCACTCTTGTGGGGTTCCTCAGTTCATCCATCTCTTGGACTCGGTCCCACCGCACCTTTTCGAGACGTTCGTCGTTGAAAACATCCCCTCTATTGGGAATGTCCTTAGGGTGTGGAACCCGAGTGCGAGATCTGAATGCACGAGATCCCACAATGTTAGAAGGGACGAAGAATCCGAAGGAATGATCGAAGAATTCACATCCTTCTTCTTCTTCGTCAACGCGAGCTACATCAGCAGCTCCTCCTTGTGAACCGGAAGGAACATCTGCAACGACTTCCTTCCCGACGAGATGGACCAAGGATCCATCGCCTTGGCCTGATGCCTCCGCTGCATCATGCGCCAACTTCATCGCGGCTTCTACGACCACTGCCGTAGTCGTAGTTGCTTTGGCAGACACCGCTTCTTCCACCACCCGGACGACAGATGACACTTCGACTACCGCCACTATCATTTCCCCAGCTGCCGGAGAAATGACGGTGGGTTCCTTGACACGAACATCCTTAATGGTTAGAGGAGGCATGCTAAGATTACAAAAAGGAAAACGTGTCAGAGGGTGAAAAGCAAAAGGTAAATGCTGTCCTTACAGTTTGGTCTTTTTACATACCTTCGTGGATCGGATTTGATCTTGAATTTAGAAGAAACCTTCCCTAGGGAAGATTTCTTTGACTTCTTCTCAACCATGTCTGGTCGAGACTCAAGTTGAGGAAGGGTGTAACATCCCAAATGTATAATTAGGGTTAATCAAGTATAATTATATGTGTAGAAATTAAAACTTTTTCTCACATCTTGAAAAACCCTAAAATCTTATGTAATTATTGTCCAAGAGTTGTGTAATTCAAAAACACAAAGCTCTTGTTGACCAAAAATCAAACTCATTCTCCAATTATCTTAAATCTTGTGTCAAACATTTGGAATATATTTTCCTTGGTCCCAAAACTGATATGGGACCCTCTGAAAAATATCACAAGTTGTAAAACTAGTTTGATAAATTTTGGAGGTAAAACAATCCTTTAAACAACCTTAATGAATTTCCTGAGAAAAATGCATTGCATAATAACCTCTGGAAATTTTATGCAAGGTTGATCTCATTGTCAACAAGCTCCAGTTAAAATTTCATCAAATTTGGAGTTCATTTGCTATCTCAAATAATTCTGGTAAGTTTCATTTGTTAAAAACTAAATTTAAAAGCCTACTTTGTTCCTTGGGCTAGCCATATTCAAAGTTGGTCCAGCCCAACCATGTCTGCACCTCGCCAGACCCCATCTCCACCTTGATCGGTCGCATGACTGTTGGATTTACATCCAACCGCCACGACCTCCTCATGATCAACACCGCAAGGACCTCCCCGTGTGTTAAACCTCAAAGACCTCCTCAGTTTGTTAAACCATCGCATGGCGAGGTCATCCCATTTGTTGAGGTCGTGGCCGTTGGATCAAATCCAATGACCACGACCTCCTCCTCAACATACTCGATCAGGTCATCCCACCTCGTGAGGTCATAGCCCTTGGATCCAAGATCCATGGCCCCGACCTCCTCCTCTCAACCTAAACTAAACAAACCTCCCACCTAACCAAGGTCGAGCCGTTGGATCGAGATCCAACGACTCACGACCTCCCGTCGTTATCAAGCACTCACAACCTCCCCATCTTTTGTTGTGCACCGTTAGATTAAAATCTACGGTCACGACCTCCTTTGTCTCATGCTTTTGAGACCTCCCGGCAAGACGTGAGATCGTAGCCCTTAGATCTAAATCTAAAGGCCATGACCTCCCTTGTGCGTTGCAAGCTCGGGACCTCCACCTCTTTTGATCGGAACCCTTAGATCTAAATCTAACGGTCTGACCTCCCTTGCTGTTGCGCATCATATCAGACCTCCCGGTCATTGTGTGCCCTTGGATTTAAATCCAAAGGCCATGACCTCCCTCATGTCTTTTTGATCGCGTGCGATTAAGTCCTCTTTGGAGGTCCGCGACTGTTGGATGGAGATCAACGCTTTGGACCTCTGTCCCTTTTCCTCACGTGCGTTTTGCGATTAATGAAATCGGAGGGCCACGACCTCCCATCCTTGATCGTGTGGTGGGACCTCCTCCCGGCCACTTAAAACCTCTTGGTTGAAAATGAGATCCGATGGTTAGGACCTCCCTGGTCTTATCCAGCGGTCATAAGGACCTCCTGTTCTTCTCCTTCCTCTGGCGCGCATGCGTGCTCGGCGGTGGAGTTAATGCGCTTGAGCCTCTGCACCTTTAATGACTCTTTCTTGACCGCATTTAATTGGTCGACTTCCATCTCAGTCGTCAAGACACCGCCTTGGTTGTCAACTTTAGGTCATGTCCATCCCATGGACCAACAGTGGGCTAAGCTCACCATGGAGCTTAGCCCAGTTCATAACCTTCACTCGGGCTATAAGTCACCCTAGGGATCCTCCCTTGGCTTCCTTTGCACACAACCGATCTCAGCCTTGCATCTTGTGCGTGGCTGAGCTCCTCACTCACTCACCTCCCATCTTGGCTGCCATTGTTGAAGTCCTTGGAGCTTCTCGGTAGCTCAGGAGTTCCAGTGGCTCCCTCTTTCAAACCTTGCTCACTCTTGCTCCCCAAACCTCTGGAATAACCCTAACTTATTTTGTTTGGGCGTTTTTGAGGTGGACAAAGCCGAGCTTGGAGCTGGTCTTGTGAGTGCAGCTTCGTTGTCTTCCCCAACTCGGTCATCACCTCCACGACCTCCCGGCACCTTAGGACCTCCGGTACCTCCTGTTAGTCCTTTAGTTCTTGGCACCGCTGAATGCATGTCGCGGAGCTTTAGTTTTGGCACACGCTTGATTGTCGCATGAGCTCCATTTTGCATTTTCGTAGTTTGGCCGTCTTTGGTCATCTTTTGACCTCTCGGCTCGGCGTTCAAGGCCGTCGCCGCCGTTGAGAGAGGACCATTGAGTGCGCATGGTTATTGCGGACCGCGGTATCGTTGGATCTCGGCCGGGCTCTATATCGCCGGCGAGATCACTTCTTCACGCTTCGGGATTTTGTCGGACGTCCGGCGTGTCATTGTCGTTTTAGGACATAAATTCACCGTTTAAATGCCCAATCATTGTAATCAATGGGCGTCTTAACTACCTTAAATCCACCCTTTAATGTGCGCATTTAAAACCTCCTCTCGCGGACCTCCTCATGGTCCCGGCGCATTTATTCATGTCCTAGCGCGCGCTTGTGAGTTAAAGCGGCTGGTGCAGGGCGTCGGACCTCCTCAGGAGATCTCGGGCGCCCAAGACCTCCCCTCGCAATCGTGGCCGTCGAGACCTCCACGGAGGTGCAGTGGCGTTAGGACCTCCTTAGGACCTCCCCTAGGGTATCTCGGTAGTTCATGACCTCCCGGGGTAGATCTTGACCGTCAAGGTCCTCCCTCGGACGATCTGAACCATCGAGGACCTCCTTGGAACATCTGGACCGTCCGGGACCTCCCCTGTGAGGTCTTGGCGATGAGATCTTCCTTGGGGAGATCTTGATAGTTTAGATCTTCCTTTGGAAGATCTCACCGTTGAGGACCTCCCTTTAGATCTGGTCCGTTCAGGACCTCCTTTCCATGTTGTGGTCCGTTGGATTTCCCATCTCGGCCACGACCTCCCCTCACCTCGCGCATGTGAGTTGCTAAGAGGTCCGGGACCTCTGGACTTCACGTCTTGGCGTGTGTGATGTTCTCCTGGAGGTCTTGAGCCGTTGGATTTAAGATCGGTGGCTCACGTCCTCCCATGCCCTTGTGAGTTTTAGAAATTCCAGTGAGGTCTTAGTTAAACTGAAATAAGGTATAGACTTTAGAATTTCATATCTCTTTCATTTTAATTCCAAATGAGGTCATTCAAATTGTGTTGGCTCTGTTTTGAACTTGACTTTAATCCAAAAATGATTGTAAGTTGAGTTCAGCTCCAGAGCACAGTTTGCCATTAGATTTTAAAACCAACTTTAAAATGTGCACTTAAATCAATGCTTAACTTGTAAAATACATAACTAATGCTCTATAGACTATTTTTGGGTGAGACCAACTTTGTTGGTTTCCTCTCTTAGTGAACTCACTGTGAAAATTAGTTTTGAGCATGTTGCTGTTAGGAAAATGAGGACTTGTGCATTATAATTTTGTTCAAGTTCTTGTTTTTGAAAGATTATAGAAAGTGCAATATAGCTCCAAATGAGGTGAACTCAATTGTGTTATTCATCTCATGAGGTGCTGGTTTTACAGTAAAATTTCAGCTTCACTTCTATTCTAGAAAATTTTGTGATGAACAGTAGCATATTTCTAATTAATAGGCTGAGCAGAATTGTTTTGCTCATATCTTTTGCATTGAGAATCCAAATCCATTGGTTCTTGTTGCAAAATTTCCTAGAAATCACCCTCTTGCTGCTGTAGAAAATTCAGAGAATTTGGAGTTCGTTTGTTGTGCTGTCTTTGTTGTGTTTAAATCGTTCTTATCGGTTCTTTCTCGCTTTTCCGTTGAAGCCGACATTTGTGGTGATCCCGAGAGTGACCCTCCGCAACAAAGTGACCACCAGCAACAAGGCAAGCAGTTTGATCATTTCCATCATTGTCCCATTACTTTAAAGCTTAATATATCGTTTTACTTCTATGTATGCATGCTACTTTGTGTTAAATGTAAGCTAGCAAGCCTATAGTTGCATAATCTGTAGGAATTGTTTATCCTCTACTACCATGAGCCTAGGTTATTTGCTGTGGTGGGAGCTCGTTGGATGAGCTCCTATCACTTAGTAGTTTCGATTTAAATTGCTTAGACATGCTTAGTTTTCGGTAGAAATGGGCGATCATCGACTTAGTCGATGGTCTTGATCACTCAAAACTGATTATTACTCCTATATGTCCAGCACTTGTGCTTTGATTAATTGTAAAATCAAAAACTGAAAATAAAAGATTGATTTAGACTTGGGCATATTGGATGGATGGCGTGGTTTTGGATGTGGTGGTATGCTGGGTCCCTAAGGACCGAGTACTTGAGTCACTAAGCCAGCGATTTTGCGTACTAACCACACGAGGGGCATATGGAACCCTCTTGACTAAGTACTTTGGGCGGTGTTAATTGGGGTCGCTCGGTTGGTGTGTTTTAAAGATAAAATGTGTGTGTGATGTGGGAGGAGCATTAGCTTCGGGAAGGTTGTGTGATGTCTCCTTCTCCCGTGGGTTGTGCGACTCGAATTAGCATTGTCCATTGGAAATGTCTCGTAGGACTTAGCCGTCTTGAAGCATACCAAAGGTAGTGTGCCTAATGGAAAGGCGATGCGGCGTGTGGGTGCAGTGGTACACCTGCAGGATAAAACTATTGAATAGCCTCGCCCTAGGTTATGGACATGCTTGGTAAGGTCGTTCAAGACTAGACTACAACCTTTAATTAAAACTTGACATGGTTGGTATGAGCAGGGAGTTCATGCTATTGTTGTGGTGACTTGGGTTAGTCACTTCGGGATTGTTCTTGTTGTTGTTACTATGTTATTATCGCGTTGTTATTTCAACAATTAAAAATGCTTTGTCAAATTGCTTTCAATCTATTATGTTATTGCAAATAAATGTTGCTTTATGCTAAAATGAGTCCAAAGCCTCATCCACTTAAATAAAGCTTGCATGTAGCTAAATTATAGTTCTGTTATCTTACGTCGGTCTTGCAGTACAATAAACAATTTATTGTACTCATTTGCTTTCTTAACAACTTTGTTGCAGAGGAGGTAGAGCCCAAAGGGCTTTACTTTTGTGATTTGTCTTGGTGGTTGGGAGAGCGACTAGCTTGGCGGTCGGTCGATTGCCTTGTGGGCTAAAGGCACCTTGGTTGGCTCTTATTTTGGCCATCTTTATGGCACTTTTGCTTCATTGTTATCTTTTGTAATTATTGTTATTTGGCCTAAGGGCCTCTCTTTTGTAATATCTATTCCATATTAATGTTAACTTCGGTTTAGTGCTTATGTACTATGTGTTGTATGGAATTGATACATTCTTTTGTTGTGAGGTATGTATCTTGCATGCAGGAAGTATACATCTCTCGAGACTGGTTTATTTGGTTGATAATACTAGGGTCAATTGGATGACTAAGTATTATGAGCCTAATAAACGTCGAGGTCTCACAAAAGTTGGTATCGAGCCGTTATGACCGTAATGCGCAAGCTTGGTCGATCCTTAGGATATTTTGAAAACCTATTTTCAAAGCATCAAATGAGTTTTGAAAGCTTAGGTAAATTCTCGGATTTTATTCCTTACCTATCTTAGCTTTCTCTTCTCATCCCACTCTAATTTGAGTTTTAAAAGTTGTTTTCCTCTCTTCCTTCTACAAAATAGTTGTTGTCGATTAACACTGGGTTTTGGGAGAACCAATGAGATTGGCAAATTGAAGTGTGAGCTGCCCACTACAAGGTTTTGAAGTTCGAGTCGGTGATTCGACAAGGAGCTTGGATCTGAAATCTGGACAGCAAGCATCAAATTTCCGGACAGCAGTCTCAAAGGTGTCTAATTAGGATAGATAATGAGAGGTTAATCAACTAAAACTTGTGGGAATAAAAGGGTAAGATGTGATACTAGTTAGCTAAGTATCTAACACTTATTTCGCTGATTTAACCTTGCTCTTTAGTAGCATTAGCTCTCACCTTACAATCTGATTTTTGATCTTCTCGACCAATTACTCGTTCATTCAATACGGGTTAGTTGAGTTGAGAAGTTGAGCCTTCTTTTGGTGTTTCTTGGCTGTTTTAGGGTCTTTTAGAAGCTTTTTAAAGTTTAAATAACCGCTGAGTTTGGCTTTCGTTTGGGGTGATATTCCATTCCCTAGTCGATCGCTTTTGCTTTCTTTAAGGCTTTGTTTTGGGTCTAGTTGCTAACCAAATTTCATTGTAACAGGATGGCGGGCCTTTTCGTAGCGGCCAAGGCTAGTCGGCTGGTCCGGACGACGAGCTTCCTCCTCCTCCGACCATGGCCGAGGTTCTTCTTGGATCGGCGCAACCGCGGATGACAGAGAGTTCTCTTGGGCGTCATCGCGCAACACCACCGCACTTACCGGAGCTTGGGATGCGGGCAAGGAACGCCCATCGGCCGCGTGGAGGACTCGCGGAGTTTCTTCGTACTCAGCCCCTACCTTTTCGGTCCGAGGACCCTTTGGATGCGGACGATTGGCCGTCTGGTGGGCGTAAGCTCCACATCGTCTTGATGCGAGGAGCACGAGAAGGCGCTGTTGTGATCGCACGCACCGGTGGAGGTGCGGCCTTGTCATGGTGGGAGAGCTTTCTCGCCATGCAGCCCGCAGACCACACCGTTTCTTGGGAGGAGTTTCAGATCTTGCCTTCCGTCGGGCTCACATCCTGCCGGCTTGATGGAGATCAAGAAGGAGTTTCTTGCGCTCAAGCAAGGCGAGCTTCGATCATGGAGTATGTCTCGAGTTCAACCATCTAGCTCGTTATGCTCCCGAGGATGTGGCCACCGATATGGCTAAGGTGCCAAGTTCGGCGTGGCTTGTGCGAGGAGTGAAGGACAAGCTATCCATTGTCGACTTTCCGATTTTCAGACCTTGGTCGACAAGGCCATTGTCGTGAGCATGCGGCTCGAGCTTATGGACTCCATAGCGCAAGTGGGAGGCCCATAAGTCATCGAGGCGATTCTTCCGTCCCGCTTGAGGCGATCTCGGGGTACCACTCTCACTCTTGGCGCCCGAGGTCACCCCTGTTCCTTGTCCATCGCAGAGCCGTGTCTCGATCCGTGCACTGCGAAGTCAGAGCGGCCCCTTAACCAGTGCCGGGTCACATGTTTCTCATGCAACGAAGGGGCATTATGCGAACCAATGCCCTAAGAAGGCAGAGCGACCCCTCGTCCTAATGGAGGACGGGCCAGAGGTGGTGCACTCGGGACGAAGATCGTCCGGCTACCCAAAGGCGTGGGTAGTGGTCGCGTCAACGCCATCACCACAGAGGAGGCTCAGGGCACCCGACGTCGTGCTAGGTACACTTTCTGTTAACTCTCATCCCGCTACTGTTTTGTTTGATTCAGGAGCATCTCATTCGTTTGTTTCGAAGTCTTTTTTTCTTTGTCGGAGAGCTTCTTTTCTCTCCATTGTCGGTCCGCTACTCATTCGCTCTCCTGGTTCGGAGTTGAGAGCCGAATCTGAGTGTAGGGATGTCCCTATCGAGATCGAAGGGGTAGGTTTCTTAGCGAACCTTATCCTTCTCCATTCAGCGAGTCTTGATGTGATTCTTGGCATGGATTGGTTGTCCCAGCACATGGGGCAAATCGATTGCGCTAGGAAGCTTATCTCTCTATCTAGTCCCTCCGTGGCGAGGTTAAGCTTTCGCCGAAGTCGCTAGATCCGCATCTCTTGGCGCTTGAAGCGAAGCCGCTCTAGATATTAGCGAAGTCCCAACAGTTTGTGACTTTGTTGATGTCTTTCCTTGAATCTTCGGGGATGCCACCCGTTCGAGACCTCGAGTTTGTCATTGAGTTGGCTCTGCACCGCCCCTATCTCAAAGAGGCCTTATCGGATGCCACCGAGCGAGTTGGTTGAATTGAAGAAGCGATTAAGTGAGCTGCAAGAGAAGGGTTTCATTCGCCTAGCTCATCTCCTTGGGGTTGTCCGGCAATCTTCGTAAAGAAGAAGGCGGCACTTTGCATGTATGTCGTTGATTACCGCCCACTTAATGAAGTGACGGTAAAGAACAAGTATCCATTGCCCGCATCGGCGATCTCTTGATCAATTAAGCTGGAGCTCGAGTTTTCTCCAAGATTGATTTGAGAGTGGGATATCATCGAGTTCAGATTCGACGAGGATATTCCAAAACGGCGTTCTCTACTCGCCACGGCTTGTGCGAGTACACCGTCATGTCATTCGCAACCAATGCTCTGCCTTGTTCATGAACCTCATGAATTCGGTATTCATGGAGTATCTGGATAAGTTTGTCGTGGTCTTCATCGATGATATTCTTATCTACTCCAAGAACGATGAGGATCATCTTAGAGCATCTGAAGCTTGTGTTAGGCAAGCTACGTGAGCACCGGTTTGTCTGCGAAGTTGACAAGTCGCGATTCAGTTGAAGGAAGTGGCCTTCTTAGGCCATATTCTTTCAGCGGAGGCGTAGCCGTTGATCCTAACAAGGTCACCGATGTTCTTTCATGGAGTCAACTCGCCGGTCACCGATGTGCGGAGTTTTTTCGGTTTAGCGGGATATTATCGTCGCTTATCGAGAACTTCTCCAAGATCATGGCCGATGACGGAGTTGCTCAAGAAGGACAAGAAGTTCGTGTGGTCCGCTGGGTGTGAGAAAGTTTCCAAATACTCAAAAGCGTTTGACCACCGCTCCGTTCTTGTTCTTCCCGATATCCATCGAAGCTTCGATATCTTTTGCGATGCTTCTCGTCGAGGCCTCGGTTGTGTCCTTATGCAAGAAGGCAAGGTAGTGGCCTATGCATCAAGGCAATTGAGACCTCATGAACTCAACTACCCTACTCATGATTTGGAGTTGGCTTCGTGATTCATGCCCTTAAGATTTGGCGACATTACCTAATCGGTGTCGTTGTGAAGTGTATTCGGATCACAAGAGCCTCAAGTACTTGTTCACCCAACCCGACCTAAACCTCGGGCAAAGGAGATGGTTGGAGTTGATCAGGATTATGACATGGGTATACACTACCATCCGGGCAAGGCTAATGTCGTTGCCGGCGCGCTTAATCATAAGCGCATTGCCATGCCTTGTTGTCGAGGAGCTTGACCGCTCTTACGGAAGAGTTTGGCGTCTCAACTTGGGTTTAGTTGAGCGTGGTTCTCTTCTTTGCCTTGGTTGTGCAACCAACCTTGGTGGATCGGATCAAGTCCGCCCGGCGATCGGATGTTGGAGTGAGCCACATTAAGGCAAATGTCAAGAACGGAGCGACCAAGTGCTTCTCGAGGATGAGCATGGCGTCGTGAGGTTGAACAACGCCTTAATGGTTCCAAAGGACATGGAGTTGCGGAATTTAATCCTCCATGAAGCCCATGATTCGCCTTTATCCATTCATCCGGGGCCACAAAGATGTATCAAGATCTCCGCCAGAGATTTTGGTGGACCCGAATGAAGAGGAGATTGCGCGGTTCGTTCTTCGAGTCGCGGCGTATGTCGTCGTGTCAAGGCGAGCATCGGCGTCAGCAGATTGCTTGACCTTTGCCAATTCTCGAGTGGAAGTGGGATTCGATCGGAATGGATTTCATCACGGTCTACCCACAACCCCAAGAAGAATGATGCCATTTGGGTGCGTCATCGATCGATTGACTAAGGTGGCACATTTCCTTCCGTCAAGACCGAACCGGGTAGGTCTTTTGGCGGAACTCTATATCGCCCAAGATCGTGAGTTTGCACGGTGTGCGAAGACGATTGTGTCGGATCGTGGATCCTTTTCACGTCTCGTTTTGGCATAGCTTGCAAGAGGCTATGGGCACTCGTCTTACCTTTAGCACGGCATATCATCCTCAAACTGATGGTCAGACCGAGAGGGTCAACCAAGTTTTGGAAGACATGCTTCGTGCTTGTGTCCTTTCATATGGGAAGCATTGGGAGAAATGCTTGCCATTCGCCGAAGTTTTCTTATAACAACGACTTTCGAGGCGGTCTCGGCATGGCACCATTTGAGGCCTTATACGGAGAAAGTGTAGGACCCGTTGAGCTGGTCGAGACCGGTGAGAGACCTCTCTTTGGCCCGGACTCAATCAATGAGGCCGAGCGCCAAGTCCAACTTATTCGTGAGCGTTTGCGCACAGCTCAATCCAGGCAAAAGAGCTATGCGGACCGCCGTCGACGTGAGTTACGTTTTGAGCCTAATGACTTTGTTTATCTCAAAGTCTCTCCTTTGAAGGGCCATCAACGTTTCGGCGTCAAGGGCAAGTTGGCTCCTCGATATGTCGGTCCCTACCGCGTTATCGAGAAGAAGGGAGCTGTTGCCTATAAGTTGGAGTTGCCACTGCACTAGAGGGGTACATGATGTTTTCCATGTGTCCCGGCTTAAGAAGTGCCTCCGTGTTCCAAGCGAGGAAGCTCCGTTGGAAACTCTCGATGTCAACCCGATTTGACCTATCGCGAGCACCTGTTGGCGTGACTCGATGAGTCCGAGCGAAGGACAAGGAATAAGACCATCAAGTTCCTTAAAGTTCGGTGGTCAAACCATTCGAGGATGAGGCTACTTGGGAAAGAGAAGATCGTCTGCGTGCGGACTATCCATCTTTCTTTACCGAGTGAGCCAAATCTCGGGACGAGATTTCTATAAGGGGGAGAGATTTTGTAACATCCCAAATGTATAATTAGGGTTAATCAAGTATAATTATATGTGTAGAAATTAAAACTTTTTCTCACATCTTGAAAAACCCTAAAATCTTATGTAATTATTGTCCAAGAGTTGTGTAATTCAAAAACACAAAGCTCTTGTTGACCAAAAATCAAACTCATTCTCCAATTATCTTAAATCTTGTGTCAAACATTTGGAATATATTTTCCTTGGTCCCAAAACTGATATGGGACCCCTCTGAAAAATATCACAAGTTGTAAAACTAGTTTGATAAATTTTGGAGGTAAAACAATCCTTTAAACAACCTTAATGAATTTCCTGAGAAAAATGCATTGCATAATAACCTCTGGAAATTTTATGCAAGGTTGATCTCATTGTCAGCAAGCTCCAGTTAAAATTTCATCAAATTTGGAGTTCATTTGCTATCTCAAATAATTCTGGTAAGTTTCATTTGTTAAAAACTAAATTTAAAAGCCTACTCTGTTCCTTGGGCTAGCCATATTCAAAGTTGGTCCAGCCCAACCATGTCTGCACCTCAGCAGACCCCATCTCCACCTTGATCAGGTCGCAGCCGTTGGATTTACATCCAACCGCCACGACCTCCTCCGCGGTCAACACCGCAAGGACCTCCCCTGTGTGTTAAACCTCAAAGACCTCCTCGAGCTGTTAAACCATCGCAGCGAGGTCATCCCACCTTGTTGAGGTCGTAGCCGTTGGATCAAATCCAACAGCCACGACCTCCTCCTCAACATACTCGGTCGGGTCATCCCACCTCGTGAGGTCATAGCCCTTGGATCCAAGATCCATGGCCCCGACCTCCTCCTCTCAACCTAAACTAAACAAACCTCCCACCTAACCAAGGTCGAGCCGTTGGATCGAGATCCAACGACTCACGACCTCCCGTGTTATCAAGCACTCACAACCTCCCCATCTTTTGTTGTGCACCGTTAGATTAAAATCTACGGTCACGACCTCCTTTGTCTCATGCGCACAGACCTCCCCGCGCCAAGACGTGAGATCGTAGTCTTAGATCTAAATCTAAAGGCCATGACCTCCCTTGTGCGTTGCAAGCTCAGACCTCCACCTCTTTTGATCGGAACCCTTAGATCTAAATCTAACGGTCTGACCTCCCTTACTGTTGCGCATCATATCGAGACCTCCCGGTCATTGTGTGCCCTTGGATTTAAATCCAAAGGCCATGACCTCCCCTCATGTCTTTTTGATCGCGTGCGTTAAGTCCTCACCGGAGGTCCGACGTTGGATGGAGATCCAACGCTTTGGACCTCTGTCCCTTTTCCTCACGTGCGTTTTCGCGATTAAGAAATCGGAGGCCACGACCTCCCCATCCTTGATCGTGTGGTGGGACCTCCTCCCACCACTTAAAACATAACGGTTCAAAATGAGATCCGATGGTTAGGACCTCCCGTGTCTTATCCAACGGTCATAAGGACCTCCTGTTCTTCTCCTTCCTCTGGCGCGCATGCGTGCTTCGGCGGTGGAGTTAATGCGCCGAGCCTCTGCACCTTTAATGACTCTTTCTTGACCGCATTTAATCTGGTCGACTTTCCGCCTATCAGTCAAGACACCCCGGTTGTCAACTTTAGGTCATGTCCATCCCATGGACCAACAGTGGGCTAAGCTCACCATGGAGCTTAGCCCCATTCATAACCTTCACTCGGGCTATAAGTCACCCCAGGGATCCTCCCTTGGCTTCCTTTGCACACAACCGATCTCAGCCTTGCATCTTGTGCGTGGCTGAGCTCCTCACTCACTCACCTCCCATCTTGGCTGCCATTGTTGAAGTCCTTGGAGCTTCTCGGTAGCTCGGGGAGTTCGATGGCTCCTCTTTCAAACCTTGCTCACTCTTGCTCCCCAAACCTCTGGAATAACCCTAACTTATTTTGTTTGGGCGTTTCAGAGGTGGACAAAAGTGAGCTTGAGCCTGGTGCCGTGAGTCAAGCTTCGTTGTCTTCCCCAACTCGGTCATCACCTCCACGACCTCCCGGCACCTTAGGACCTCCGGTACCTCCTGTTAGTCCTTTAGTTCTTGGCACCCGCTGAATGCATGTCGCGGAGCTTTAGTTTTGGCACACGCTGATTGTCGCGGAGCTCCATTTTGCATTTTCGTAGTTTGGCCGTCTTGGTCATCTTTTGACCTCTCCGGCTCGGCGGCGTTCAAAGCCGTCGCCGCCGTTGAGAGAGGGACCATTGTGCGCATGGTTATTGCGGACCCGCGGTATCGTTGGATCTCGCCGGCGGGCTCTATATCGCCGGCGAGATCACTTCTTCACGCTTCGGGATTTTGTCGGACGTCCGGCGTGTCATTGTCGTTTTAGGACATAAATTCACCGCTTTAAATGCCCAATCATTGTAATCAATGGGCGTCTTAACTACCTTAAATCCACCCTTTAATGTGCGCATTTAAAACCTCCCTCGCGCGGACCTCCTCATGGTCCCGCGCATTTATTCATGTCCTAGCGCGCGCGCGAAGTTAAAGCGCTGGTGCAGGGCGTCCGGACCTCCGAGGAGATCTGGAGCGTCCAAGACCTCCCCTCGCGCAATCGTGGCCGTCCAGACCTCCCTGGAGGTCTGTGACGTTAGGACCTCCCTTAGGACCTCCCCTAGGGTATCTCAGCCGTTCATGACCTCCCCGGGGTAGATCTTGACCGTCAAGGTCCTCCCTCGGACGATCTGAACCATCGAGGACCTCCCTTGGAACATCTGGACCGTCCAGGACCTCCCCTGTGAGGTCTTGACGATGCAGATCTTCCTTGGGGAGATCTTGATAGTTTAGATCTTCCTTTGGAAGATCTCACCGTTGAGGACCTCCCCTTTAGATCTGGTCCGTTCCGGACCTCCTTTCCATGTTGTGGTCCGTTGGATTTCCCATCTACGGCCACGACCTCCCCCTCACCTCGCGCATGTGAGTTGCTAAGAGGTCCAGGACCTCTGGACTTCACGTGCGCGTGTGTGATGTTCTCCTGGAGGTCTTGAGCCGTTGGATTTAAGATCGGTGGCTCACGTCCTCCCATGCCCTTGTGAGTTTTAGAAATTCCAGTGAGGTCTTAGTTAAACTGAAATAAGGTATAGACTTTAGAATTTCATATCTCTTTCATTTTAATTCCAAATGAGGTCATTCAAATTGTGTTGGCTCTGTTTTGAACTTGACTTTAATCCAAAAATGATTGTAAGTTGAGTTCAGCTCCAGAGCACAGTTTGCCATTAGATTTTAAAACCAACTTTAAAATGTGCACTTAAATCAATGCTTAACTTGTAAAATACATAACTAATGCTCTATAGACTATTTTTGGGTGAGACCAACTTTGTTGGTTTCCTCTCTTAGTGAACTCACTGTGAAAATTAGTTTTGAGCATGTTGCTGTTAGGAAAATGAGGATTTGTGCATTATAATTTTGTTCAAGTTCTTGTTTTTGAAAGATTATAGAAAGTGCAATATAGCTCCAAATGAGGTGAACTCAATTGTGTTATTCATCTCATGAGGTGCTGGTTTTACAGTAAAAATTTCAGCTTCACTTCTATTCTAGAAAATTTTGTGATGAACAGTAGCATATTTCTAATTAATAGGCTGAGCAGAATTGTTTTGCTCATATCTTTTGCATTGAGAATCCAAATCCATTGGTTCTTGTTGCAAAATTTCCTAGAAATCACCCTCTTGCTGCTGTAGAAAATTCAGAGAATTTGGAGTTCGTTTGTTGTGCTGTCTTTGTTGTGTTTCGTCGTTCTTATCGGTTCTTTCTCGCTTTTCCGTTGAAGCCGACATTTGTGGTGATCCCGAGAGTGACCCTCCGCAACAAAGTGACCACCAGCAACAAGGCAAGCAGTTTGATCATTTCCATCATTGTCCCATTACTTTAAAGCTTAATATATCGTTTTACTTCTATGTATGCATGCTACTTTGTGTTAAATGTCGCTAGCAAGCCTATAGTTGCATAATCTGTAGGAATTGTTTATCCTCTACTACCATGAGCCTAGGTTATTTGCTGTGGTGGGAGCTCGTTGGATGAGCTCCTATCACTTAGTAGTTTCGATTTAAATTGCTTAGACATGCTTAGTTTTCGGTAGAAATGGGCGATCATCGACTTAGTCGATGGTCTTGATCACTCAAAACTGATTATTACTCCTATATGTCCAGCACTTGTGCTTTGATTAATTTGTAAAATCAAAACTGAAAATAAAAGATTGATTTAGACTTGGGCATATTGGATGGATGGCGTGGTTTTTGGATGTGGTGGTATGCTGGGTCCCTAAGGACCGAGTACTTGGGTCACTAAGCCAGCGATTTTGCGTACTAACCACACGAGGGCATATGGAACCCCTCTTGACTAAGTACTTTGGGCGGTGTTAATTGGGGTCGTTCGGTTGGTGTGTTTTTAAAGATAAAATGTGTGTGTGATGTGGGAGGAGCATTAGCTTCGGGAAGGTTGTGTGATGTCTCCTTCTCCCGTGGGTTGTGCGACTCGAATTAGCATTGTCCATTGGAAATGTCTCAGAGGACTTAGCCGTCAAGCATACCAAAGGTAGTGTGCCTAATGGAAAGGCGGATCGGCGTGTGGGTGCAGTGGTACACCCTGCAGGATAAAACTATTCAATAGCCTCGCCCTAGGTTATGGACATGCTTGGTAAGGTCGTTCAAGACTAGACTACAACCTTTAATTAAAACTTGACATGGTTGGTATGAACGGGGAGTTCATGCTATTGTTGTGGTGACTTGGGTTAGTCACTTCCAGGACTGTTCTGGTTGTTGTTACTATGTTATTATCGCGTTGTTATTTCAACAATTAAAAATGCTTTGTCAAATTGCTTTCAATCTATTATGTTATTGCAAATAAATGTTGCTTTATGCTAAAGTGAGTCCAAAGCCTCATCCACTTAAATAAAGCTTGCATGTAGCTAAATTATAGTTCTGTTATCTTACACGTCAGTCTTGCGAGTACAATAAACAATTTATTGTACTCATTTGCTTTGCTTAACAACTTTGTTGCAGAGGAGGTAGAGCCCAAAGGGCTTTACTTTTGTGAGTTGTCGCGTGGTTGGGAGAGCGACTAGCTTGGCGGTCCGGTCGATTGCCTTGTGGGCTAAAGGCACCTTGGTTGGCTCTTATTTTGGCCATCTTTATGGCACTTTTGCTTCATTGTTATCTTTTGTAATTATTGTTATTTGGCCTAAGGGCCTCTCTTTTGTAATATCTATTCCATATTAATGTTAACTTCTGGTTTAGTGCTTATGTACTATGTGTTGTATGGAATTGATACATTCTTTTGTTGTGAGGTATGTATACTGCATTCTGGGAAGTATACATCTCTCGAGACTGGGTTTATTTGGTTGATAATACTAGGGTCAATTGGATGACTAAGTATTATGAGCCTAATAAACGTCGGGGTCTCACAAAGGGGGACATCCACGACCACGTCTCGTCGTGGGTCTTGAGCGGGCATTACCACTTCTTGAGCCTCCTGGCTCTCCGAGTGGTCGAGACCTGTCTCGACCACCTCAAGGGCGGCACCACAAAAGACATTAAGCTCTTCCAGTTCTCATTTTCTTGTTGCTTAACCAAGCCACGAGAGGCAGAAACTGTGAAAGTTTTATTGTCATAATAGAAGGGTATCTTGTCTTGGGGGCTTTGCGCTTAAGTGGCTCGATCTCTTCATCCGCCACAACCTCTACTGCAGCAGCCAAATCTGTAGAAAATTTTGCAAAAGGTCTGGTCGGATCGCAAGAGCTCAAGCTCGCCTCCCTTGTCGGCGACTCGCACGAGTCGCCGCTTCTTGGCCGGGGGCGTCCCAACTTGTTCTGCCGCCGTACCAACAACCATCAGAACGACCTCTTTGTCGTCCTGACGGTTTTCCATGCCTACTTTCTGCAGAAATCAGAAAGAGGGATGTTACAAAAACGATCGTAAGTTTTTCTACGACCATCACCTAGTCGTGAGCCTTTCCACGACAACCTCCTGGTCGTAAGTCGTTCTACGACCAGTATCTAGTCGTGAGTTTTTCCACGACAACTTTCTGATCGTAAGTCATTCTGCGACCAGTGCCTGGTCGTAAGCTTTCCTATGACTATAAGATCCTAAAGGAGAAACCAATTCTTAATTACCTTTAGGCGCTTCATCTTGTCGTCTGCGGATAGGACCGCCAAGATTTGAGGAACCTCCACGTTCTGCGGAGGGGATTTCTCATAGATAAGCTTGACTCGAGCGTCAACTTCTTCTTGTGAGAGGTCTGTAGGGATAAGTAAACTTTCAATAAGCCAATTTTGAAATCAATAAGTTTACTTACCCTCCTCGTAGTCTCTGGACAGGTCTTGCGGCCCTGTATACCTCCACATGAGATGAGCCCTCTTCTTTAGAGGGCTAATGCGGCGCGTGATGAAATCCTTTCCCACGTGCCAGCCGGTAAGCCCCTCTTCCTTCAAGTCCTTGATGGCTTAAATGTAGGGGGCGATTCGGTCGCGATTCTGGGGAATCGAATCCCAGGAAGAGATCTTCTCGGCTGGACGTCCGGCAAAAGAGAGGCTGTCCTCATTGATCGTCTCCCAATAGAACCACCCCTTCTTCCCCCTCGGCCACGACGACCGGGTGAACATCTGAATGTACTCCCTCGACTTTCCGTCGTGGAGCTTCAGACTGCAACTACCAGCAACTCTAGCCAGACGAGTCATTCCATAAAAATACTGGAACAACTCCAAGTCGGCCGGAATCCCCAGGTAGGCCTCGCACAAGTACATGAACATGCTCAGCATTCTGATAAAATTGGGAACGAGTTTCACCAATTCCACCCCAAAGCGTTCGAGTACAAAGGTGAGGAAAGGGTGAGCAGGCAATCAAAGGCCACACTCACAGAATGTCTGAAAGACAGGGATTTACCCCATCGCCCCCGATGGCCAATACTGCCTAGCAGCTTCAATCCACTTCACGATCTGTCTCTTTGGAATCTTCTCGGCAGCGACCAAAGCCCTAATCTTCGTCGCATCCATCTCCGATTCGACCCACTGGGAAGTAGCTCCGGCCATTTCTCTCAAGGGTCGAGAATTTGGATTTGGAAAGATTTCAAAAAGATGCTTGATTTGGTCGGCGGCGGAGAGAGCAAGAACTCGATGAACAGAAGGAGCGATTTGGGGAAAAGTAAAGAACTTAAGTCTCACCCTCGGTAAGTTTTTATAACCGCACGCCTGAGTTAAAGATGTGGTGACCCAACAGTTGCTACCACTTCGGGAACAGCTCTAACAGAGAGGTCTATGAGAGTCGATTGCAATTCTTTAATTTATCTACTCGAGAAGATCAGATCTGTCTTTACACTTCAAGCAAAATTACCTTCTTGACAAAGCATATTTCTGGTCAAATGAAATGGTGGTCAGAAAGGTTTTTCTACTTCCAATTACAGTACTACGACCACCTTGTGATCATAAGATCTTCTACGACCAACCAGAGGTCGTAAAATCTTCTACGACCACATTGAAAGTCATAAGATTTCCAGCACCTTCCTTGACCAAGTCTTTTCTGGTCAAATGAAAAACCATTCGAAGAGTTTTTTCCTTTGACCACCAATTCATGATCAACTATTGATCGTAGGTCATCTATAACACCTTTTCCAAGTAAGTTATTTTTGCTTGAAGCTAGAGGGCTAGATGACAAGGATCTAATAATCCTTATTTAATTATTTATCTGTAATTCTAATTATAGGTAATAATGACGTCATATAGTTCTTGAGTATACCCCTTGTTTCATAAGGGAGAAGCTGGAGGTCATAAGTATTTCTACGACCACCCATAGTCGTAAGACTTTTTACGACTACCCCCTGATTGTAAGTCCTTCTACGATTAGTATATGGTCGTCGTAAGACTTTCTATGACTACCCCCTGATCGTAAATCCTTCTACGATCAGTATATGGTCGTAATCCTTTCTACGACCACCCGTAGTCGTAAGACTTTCTACGACCAGCCTCTGGTCGATAAGGCTTGCAGACATGTGGGCCTAATCGACCAGGGGATCTTCCGCATCATACCTGAGGATATGTGCAGTGAAGTACGCTATTATTCTCTGGAGTAATGACACGATTTAACTTCCTATCATGGTGGTAACTGCCTAGCGACATGGGAACGTTACTTCTCCCACAATAATCTCCAATAACGGCTCCATCATCTGCAGAATTAAGGCGCCCAATTGGCTGGAGAAGCACCAGCCCACTTTGAGGATCAGATAAAAGGCGGGATCATCGGGAGGGACAGACAACACAATCAAGAGCCTTGGACATTGCACTCTAGCCTAACTCTTGATCTTGTAAACTAGTATACTCAATACATACACATAAGAGTAGGGTTATTATTCTCCCTAGAGAAGGCCTGAACCTGTATAAAAAATCCCCGTGTCTCCCTCTGCGTGATTTTGAGCCTTGGAGAGCCCTCGAATCAAACAATCCTTACGTAAGTTTGGTCCTAAAATACTGACACTCAATTATACTCCCGATGGGGCACAACATTGGTCATTGAAGAAGCCTTGTTGTACCCAGAATCGACTAGAACTCTCTTAAGTTTTAAAGATATCTGCGCTAACGGTCTCCACGTAGAGATAGAAGAAGAGCATGGTAAAGAATACCGCTCATTACAAAGCGTGAAGAAAATAGAAAAGAGTATTAGAACGACTTCCTTCATATGAATCTGGCTATATCTTGCACTAATATTAAGGCACCTGCAGCCTATACTGTCCTGCCATGATAGATTAGGCCACCTCGGTCTTAGAATGATGAGAAATATAATTACCAATTCTCAGGGACATAATGTCAATGTAAAGAATTTCCCGAACCAGGAAGATTTTGTGTGCCCCGCATATGCCACCCGCAAAGTAAAGGATGAAATCCCTGCATTCTTGGATCGTATCTAGGGAGACATTTGCGGTCCTATATAACCCCTGTCACGGCCATTTCGGTACTTTATGGTGCTCATCGATACTTCCTCGAAATGGTTGCACGTATATTTATTGTCTACGAGAAACCATGCTTTTGCAAAGCTGATGTCGTAGATAATTAAAATTAAGAATAATTTCTCTGATTATCATGTGAAGTCCATCAGAATGGACAACGTCGGAGAATTTATTTCAAAAACATTTGATGATTATTGTATGGCAATGGGAATTACCGTTGAGCATTCCGTATCGCATGTCCACACCTAGAATGGATTGGCAGAGGCATTAATTAATAGAATTAAATTTATTGCCCGACCGCTCTTGCAGTATTGTAATTTACCAACTACATGGTGGGGACACGTAGTCCTACACGTAGCAACTATCATCAATTTTAGACCGTCGTCATATAATATACATTCACCTATGCAACTAGCACAAGGATCAACACTGAAAATCTCTCATCTTCGAAGGTTTGGTTGCAAGGTTTATGTACCAATACCACCACCGCAGCGAACTGCAATGGGCCATCTCCGAAAGTCTGGGATATACGTTGGTTATGAGACATCATCCATTTTCAGGTATTTGGATCCCATGACTGGAGATTTGCATACAGCTCGCTTCACTGATAGCATATTTGATGATGATAGTTTTTCATCATTAGGGGGAGGAAATCAACCCCTTAATGAAAAATATCAGGAAATAATATGGCGGCATCCTTTTAGGCATGTAGTTTAGTTTTAGATATATAGTTCATCATGAAAATATTGTTTATGGTGCAGTACGTCGAATATGTCAGAAGCAGTCAATTTCATCATTTACCACGGTCAAAGGACTGTTTTACAGGGTCCTGAGGGGATTGATTTGCATTATTTCCAATCGGCGACAGTAGGCCTAACAAGACTAGATCAGCGTACATAGGACGTTGTGATGTGGTAATTGATCCACACATTCGGTTTGGATCATACCACGTATGATTTGAAATTGAGCTGTCTTATCAACTGAGCACCATAGAACACATATTAGGAGTTAAATGTGCTGCCACTCACTGTTGATTCTATTATCTTATTCACATCTCCTGTCGGTGTATTTCCTTCTCGTGGTCTCCTATATCATCCTTTTCACCAACACCAACCTCCACGTCATACAAGCCAACCCTTGTCCTCCAGAGGTCAGGTCAGATACTCGACCAGGTGTATTTGTTTACATGTTGTGGCTCGCTGCCATGGCTGCAATCTAATGAAGGCAAGTGCATACCAAGAAAATTTCACGGAATGCAAATGATTCTTTGTCCATTCCGTGTATGTAGTACTATCAATTGTCAAATGGCGTGCATACTGAGATAATTTTAGCAAGACCGTGTCCTTGTTAAATTATCAAATGCCGCCATCACTGTTGATTCTATTATCTTATTCACATCCCCTATCTCATCCTTTTCAGTTTTCGCCAATGCCAACCTTCTCGTCATACAAGCCAACAGGTTAGGTTAGGTCACATACTCGACCCAGATGTATTTGTTGACATGATGTGTGGCTCGCTGCAATCTAATGGAATTTTTTTTTGGTAATCTAGCACGTTTTGGATGAGTATTTGTAGATATGGCCGTATTGCACACGCATTAGAAAAAATGGCGCAGTTCGCGCATGGTCACCGTACGCCAACGGTGGGGAGCATGACATATGGCATTGACGCACGGTGGTTCGCTGCAATCTAATGGAATTTTTTTTGCTAATCTAGCATGTTTTGGATGAGTATTTGTAGATATGGCCGTATTGCACACGCATTAGAAAAAATGGCACAGTTCGCGCATAGCCACCGTACGCCAACAGTGGGGAGCATGACATGTGGCATTGGCATACGGCCACCGTGGCGCTAACGCCTGCTCGACGATGGCCACCTCACCGCCTGCCCCGCCATCTCACCGGCCTGCCCGCCACCTGTTGGCAAGACGATGGTTATGTGCCGGCATTGTATGATGGCCACCTTGTGCTAGCCATTTAATTAGGTTAGCCGCCATTTAACTAGTAGATTAGTTAGATAACTAGTTTAGTTAGTTAGATAATTAGTTAGGGTATGAAATTTGAAGGAATTTTAAAATATAGTAAATGAGTTCAAAAAATTATGAATTTTTTTGTGGAGCCTCCTGATACTGTGTACGTGCTCGTGTAAATTTTTTATTATTTTATTCGTTCAGAATTTTTATCACTATTTCGTATAAGTGTCATGTTTGTACGAATCAATAAGCGTCCTGTAGTGTACATTAATTTGTAGTGTTAGTTTCGTCGTAAAGCGAAATCAAATAATAAGAAATGCATTCACCGAACAACAGAGGAGCATAATCTAATTAAGCTAGCTTATCATGTAGCTTGTCACCCCAGGAAAACTACTCTGCAATTAATTTACAATCTTTTATGTTCATTAGCCACCTTCTCACTAATGTTTCCTCTATTCCATGTGTTGCAAGCCATGTCTCTACTGGAGCTACTAGAACAATTCTACAATGGAGGACCACCGGTGCAAGCTGTGGCTCACCACTGACGCAGATGGCCCTCCGCCCCTAGCGCTTCGGGCGGGGAGGGACTGCTGGGCGCTGGACGATCGCTACGTTCTGATCCTCCAGGACATGGGCTTGTTGCCCCTTGCGAGGATGGTCTCCATCGGACGCCAGTTCACCCTAGACGCCAGCCTGCTGTCCACACTTGTCGACAGGTGGAGGCATGAGACGCACACGTTCCACTTTCGGTTGGGTGAGATGACGGTCACCCCGCAGGCGCCTCATTCTTGATCGGTCTCCCGATCCGGTGTGCCATTTGTTCCGAGCTATAACACCCAAAAATTCAATTTTGGTGAAAATAAATTTTAATTATTTTCCTTGAGTTTTCTGAATTTTCCGAATTTTAAAAGCTTTTTCCTATTTATGTTAAGGCCAAAATAATTTATGTGAAAAATTAAATACCAAATGTTAAGTTGGAAATATTTTATTTAAGTCCAAATTGTCCCAACGAATTTATGTGAATTTTTCCTTAATTTTTGGACTCCCTTTAGCTATTTTCTAAAACCCTAAAGGAATTATTTCATTCACTAAAAATGTTAAATCAATAGAAATCCAAAACTCAAATCGGGCCGAATTTCATTCAGCCCATCTTTATTCTTAGCGCCCACGGCCCAGCTGTCGGCCCAGCTCCTCCCACAACCTGGCCCGTGCCACTCCTCCTCTCCTTCCACTCTTCTTCCTCACGGGCGCATCGCTGTCACCAGACAATGCCACGCCCGGTGCCACGCTACTCGCTCCTTCTCGCTTGCCACCTAGCCTCCCATTCGCCACGCGCCTCGACCGCCCCACTCTGCCGTCAGACGCGCGCAGCCGCGCGTGCCCCGCTCTCCACCGAGCACCTCACCCGGCACTGCCCGCGCTGCCCACCCATGCCGGCCTCCTCGGCATTCTCCGCCGCTAAACCTTGAGTCGTACGGTGCGTACATGGAGTGGGACGTGCCACGAACGCGCGTAAGACTCACCATTCCTCCTCCAGAGCGCCCGAAGTAGGTGATGCGGTCGACGCACCAAGAGTGCCTCCGCCGCACGTACGACCATCACAGTGCTTCACGGCGTGAAGACACTGTAAGACACTTACAATCTCTGGTCGTTTCATTGACGACATCCATACTTTTTGTTAATAAACATGTTACGCATGTCACTACAGTTAGAGCGGGCGCTATGCGTCCAAAGCGCATCGGAGGACACCCTTCACAGCCTAGATAGAACCCCGACGGGATAGAAAAAAGTTTTGAAGCACATCTCGGTGGAGATGAAGAAGATAATAAAGAACTTGAGCTGCGGTCGTTCGAGGGACGACATCCTATGCATCGGGCACGAAGTGGGGGCGTGCTTAACCGCTAGGTCACCACGACCTAGCAAGTCCGACAGGCGCCGAGCGTTCCCGTCGGTCATTCGCGGGCCAGGTCGCCGCGGAGGTAAGTCGTTATGTACAAATTTACGTTCAATTTTTTGGGTTATGCCTTACGTTCCACTAACATCATGTCATTCTCTCGACGTAGGTCCGTCGGTGTGAATCACTTCTGTCATCCAGACCCGGTACATAGACTGGCGCTCCCCCTAGGTTATCTGCACTACACATCCAGGAGGTACGAGGTTCTTAGTTTACGTCCAGAGTGTTTATTTGTACTAACATCGTTTCGTCTTGCAGCTTTCAGTTGGCCGTGGGGGTGATGGCCAGTTCACATCGACTGATGACGAGGATATGGGCCTCCCAGCTCCTGCTAGGGAGCAGTACACGACGCTAGGGTACGGACAATGGCAACCAGGGTTTCTAGCATACGCAGGGCAGAGCTTCTCCGGGTTCGCTGCCCCACCGTACGTTCAAGACCAGAGCTCCTCTAGGTACGCGGGAACCCCGTACGTCCAAGGCTAGAGCTCATCCGTGCCACCATAGTTGCAGGCATCGTACCCTCAGAGTGGTTTTCTAGCCTCCGTCGTGGATGAATTCCTCGGAGGTGTCCCCCAGGTCGGCATGGCTCATCACGACGACATGTACGCCTACCGACTCGCCTGCAGAGTCACCATCGTCCACCTCCGCCTCAACGGTCTCCGTACCACCTCCGAACCGACACGCGCTTCTCCGGACCCAGAGACGATTCCACGGGTCATGCTCGGCAGAAACAAGGCCGCGCATGTGGACGCTTGATCGAAAGAGAGAGTAGTTGCTCAGACGAGTGAGCCATATAGTATCGCGTGTTATGTGATTTTGTTTTAATATATTTGTACGCGTATTTTAGTTGTTACGTGTGTATTCCAGCGCCATACTGTATATCGACATCTCGAATGGAGTTGCAATGAAGTTTTTTTTATACATTCCAAGTCACATGAAATCATGAAACCCTAATTTCCGAAACCTAAAATCGAAATTTTCGTGACCTAAATTCAAAATTTTCGAGATAATACCAGAACATATATAAAATTGCCGAAACATTACACAATTAAGTCCACTACGTGAGGAGCCTTCAAAATAAAATTCATAATTTTTGGAGCTTATTTTCTACATTTATTGATTCGTATGAACAAGACACTTATACGAAATAGCGATAAAAATTCTGAACGAATAAAATAATAGAAAATTTACACAAGTAAGTACATAATGCTAGGAGGCTCCAAAAAATCATACTTTTTGAACTTATTTGCTATATTTTAAAATTCCTCCAAACTAACCTTACACTAACTTAATTATCTAACCTAACTAACTAATTAACCTAATTAACCTTAAGCTAATTAACCCCTAACCAACACGCAAGCAGGGTGCAACAAATGGTGGCGCCATACGCCAGCCCTTATGATGGTGGCTATGCGCCAAGGGTCGGGCGATGGTTACCCCGCGCCACTCGGCCGACGTGGTGGTGTGGCATGTCACCGGCCGAGGTGGCGTGGCTCGGGGCTGGTGGCTACCACGCGCCGGCGGCGGCGTTGGCGCACGATGGTCATGTGCTAACACCACTTTTCGGCACTGTCGCACGGTGAGCCAGCAATGCTACTTCTGCAAATACCACTGCGCTGTGGTGATATCCGCAAATACGCGTTGAAAAAAGGCTGTATCCGCCAAAACGTCCAATCTAAGGAGAGCATGTGCATACCGTGGTAAGCGAAAGGAATGGAACTATCAGTTATAAAATAATATGAAGTACTGTTACATATATATTGTGAGCAACCGGGGTACACTGGAACGGAATGGAAATTATTCTTGTCCACTGGAGTCCATGACGTGTATACTGGAGTCCATGAAAGGCATGAACGTATTTATTGTGAGCAACGGGGGTATCTCTACAGCACTCGACCGGCAACATCTCCTCATTTCACCCGTTTTAGCCCAACTCATTACCATACCTACGCGTGTGGAACAAGACCAGCCTCCGTTCCTCGAGCTGTTCATTTGATACTAGTATGTACTAGAGATAACTGAGATAAGACACATGTAACACCCCCAAATTCAGAGAATGTTAAACTCTTAACAACCGTCTAGGATGTGCAATTGCGAAGTAAGCAGTGTCTCAAGCAAGCTTTCGATTACAACAAAAGCCAATATTTTATTACATACGATTAAAGCGTAACAGCCAGTTTTGACACTGACACGGGTATCCAAGCCCAAAGTTAATATAATACAAGACAAAAGAACAACAAACCACAGACATACTTGAGCGCGGCTGAGACCTAATAACAGTAGTCGTTGCCATTCAAGGGTCCACCAAAATCCTGTTCATCAAGATCCTCTGCATTTTTCCTAGTTTCTTCTGTAGATTGTTTGCAGATTATGCAAGAATGAGTACAACTACCGTACTCAACAAGCCACATGGAAAAACTAAATAATTACATGCAAGGAGTTCAAAGGATGGTTAGGTTTTACCTTAACAGGCATATGTGGATGCAATTTGCAGTTAAAGCAGTTTACATTTAAAACAGTAAAACAATAATAAATAATAACATCAGGGGTTTCTCAACAAACCATAATTACCAACTTACCATCTCAAAAACTCTAATTATGCCTCATATATCGAATCACCCATTAACACGGCCTTCATTAACCTAAGCACGACGATTCAATACCTTTAGTTATACACTCTGTAGAGTTGCCCAACTTTACTCACAAGATATCTCAAACTCATACTGTCACTACATAGACACGCAACCCGTTAGCGTGCGACTGAGTTTGGGATAACAAAGCCTTTTCACTGCTCAACCCTTTTTAGCCTCTACCCAGTAGGTTTTAACTCCATACAGCCCTAGGGAGACTCCACTCGCCCGGTGGATCTCACATCCCTATACTGACGGCACCTACCGTTGTGTGTAGACTATCAAGTGTCCCTTCAGGCCCACTCCTATCACACCCCAGTTCCGCAACTACTCTATCTCATAAGAGAAATTACCTTTCCTTGTAGATATTCAATCGGATGAGCAGTGTGCTAAGCTAGAGAGTAATGACCACACTTGTGGTTGAGCGGTTTTCTGTGTCTGTTACTTGGCACAAGGTTCTTGTCCTTACTTGTCATCCAAAGGAGGCAATGGCCCAACACCAACTCGTGGTCGCCCACCTCGAGATCTCACCGATGACTCACTTTTAACCTAAGTCTATTGGGTTGTCCAACTTCTTGGACACAACCTCAACTTTCCACCAAAACCATTGGCGAACCGCCAACACTCTCTTTGATTGATAAACACATTTGTGTGACAAAGCTACTTATATATATATATATATATATATATATATATATATATATATATATATATATATATATATATATATATATATTTATGTGAACTTGTCAAGGTGAAATATGCCCTACAAGTATTGGGTGGGTTTGTATGTGGGGTAATATGATTTATCTAATTATCATGGCATTTAAAAGTATTATTTCAATAATTAAAGTAATTGGCTCAAATATAATAATAAAAGTATCAATATAAATATATGACATGTGGGTTCAAAATGTTTAAGGAATACAACTTGCCTTCTTGCACAAATTCTTGTTGATATTGGTCTTGTCCAGCGTCTTTCGGAGTCTGGTCGTCAAGATCGTGACCTAACGAGAAGCAAAGCAATAAAAAGAAACCAAGTAAAAACTAGCTCGACAAGGAATGAGCTGGGAACAACAAGCAAGTAAATAAAACCAAAAAGAAACTTAAAGGAAAGGTGGTGTGGGATGGTGAAAATTTATCTGGTGCTTGATTGGACTGAACGGAGTTTGAGATTCGGATCCAAGTACAACAAAAATATTGTAAAGGATTAAAGAAATCTATAGGAAGGTGGAAAAATTTATTGGGAGTTTGGTATAGCTGAATGGAGTTGAGAACTGATTTGGGGTTTCTTGTTTTGATAAATGAATAGTAATTACTATAAATAGTAATGACTATGAGCAAGGGTTAAATTCATCGTGCTAAGAACAAGAATTAGGGTTTCGCTTGAACAAGACTCATTTTATCGCAGATGAACAGTGTTTGGCCGAATTGAGTGGACAGTGTTTTGCTTTGCACAGTAACGGGCTTTGGAAATGGGCCAAGCCCATTTGGAAAATTGGCCCGAAGGCCCAAATCGGGCAGGCCTTAAAGGTTTTCAAGGCCGGCCTTTGCCGAGCACCTCCTCATAAGCGAAAGGGCGGAGGAGGAGCGAGCGTGGAGATCCATGAGGGAGGGGAAGGCGAGAGAGGCCGACGGCGCTTCGCGACGGCGATGGCCAGCGGCGGAAGTGAAGGGTGGCGTAGGGAAGCTCCATCGGGTAAGTCCCCTTACCTTAGGGTTTTGCGGTTGGGGCTTTTAGGTGGGGTTGTGGTGGCGACAGTGGCTCTTGGCCGACCTTAGGGAAGAGGGTGGGTAGGGGGGAGGAGCTTGGTGCGGGAGATGAAGGCCGAGCGGGGCGGCTTTTATAGCCCCGTGGAGGCGGTGGGAGCAGGGCGCAGCATGGGTGGCGGCATGGGTGACCGCGCGAGGTGGCGCTCGGGTTTGAGCGCCGCATTGAAGGGGGAGGGGAGAGGTGGCGCGGGTGGTGGCGGTGCCCTCACTGGAGCGGGGTGGGAGCTGGCGCGGCAGGTAACGGGATGCGGGCGGTGCGGCGCTGGCGGTTTAGGGGCACGGGGCGCATTGAAGGGGGGGCAAAGTGGCGTGGGTGAGAGCGGTGTTCTCACTGGAGCAAGGCGGGGAGGTGGCGGGGTGGCGCTGGCGGCGGCGGTGGCGTCTCCCACAGCGACGCGCGGCGTGGTGACGGGGCGAAGGCGGCTTTGGGCGAAGGAGCTTCCGGGGAGGGAAGACGGGTTGAGCAGGAAGAGAAAGCAGGATTTGCTTGGGTTTTGATGAATTTGGGGATTTTTGTTGAATTTGGCTGCACTACTACAGAAAAGGCCTTTACAGACGGTTCAAAAACGCCATCACAGACGGTTCCGTGAGCCGTTTGAGTTTATGGGTCAGTAATGCATTAGGTCATCACAGACAAGGTAGTTAGGATCGCGATCCAAGTCTTAAAGTCTTACGACTCTACGAACCCACGACAGCCTGTCGATCCAAGTCTTACTACCGATCCGATCCTACTCAAGGTCGGTAGGATCGCGATCCTACTCTTAGAGTCTTACGGTTCTATTTAACCCACGACGACTGTCGATCCAAATCTCCTTGCCGATCCTACTCGAGAGACTTAGGGCAATTTTTTTAGAGGCCGTGCTTTGCGATATTTTGTTTTAGAGCAAAATTTGTTGATATTAATTTCGAGAATGAAACTATAAATAAACAAGGAGCATGCAAAATATTGTATCAAGGTGGTAATGCTAGTACAAATATCTATATTATGGCATGAGCAATCTTGAGCTTGATAATGATAAGCTCTTTTTATTCTGGAGTATGTCTAGCTACTTTTAAGGAACATGCAAGTGGTAAACCATACAACAATCATACAAACTTATAGTATAGATGTTAAATATGTGTATTTTTACAAATCAGTAGAATCGCCGATTCTACGATTCGACATCTACGATTCGATCCTAGGAGGCAAATCGATCCGACTGGGATCTCGACTCGACTACCTTGATCACAGATCGCTTAGATGCAACCATCTCGTGATAGTCGACTACCACGCACGGTGCTCAGATGAAACCGTGATAGTGATGATCGACTACCACGACGAAACGTCAGATGAAACCGTCGTGATAGTTCACTATCACGAGGCGGTTTCATCTCTGCATCAGTGTGGTAGTCGCTCATCACTGCAGACGGTTTCATCAATGCATCGTCTGGGTAGTCTTTGCATTGTTAAATCTATTTCATTTATTGGCTAGCCTCAGAAATGCTAGCCATGCCCTCTCAAACAAGCACATCCAATTCTCATTCATTTCGTAGCACATCCAATTCTCATTCATTTCGAAGCACATCAAAATTGCATTCATTTCGTAAACAAGCACATCCAATTCACAAATCAATTAACTAAAATTAACCATTAATGTACATTAATTTACACACATGTACCATTATGTTCAATCTATCCCAATCAAGTTCAATCTGCTACATCGTGGAAACTCCCATTTGGATTTATGACCGTCTGCTCAGAATGACGCAAGGTGTGATCGAATTTTTATGAGCTCGCTCTGCTCCAACGCAGCTTCAATGATGGTCGCAACCCGTCGATATGAAGGTTAAATTCGGGCTTATATAAATTGGTAAGTATATATGAAATAATTGTTGAAAGATTGACAAACCCGAGGATCATTGGTGATCGCGAACCGATGAGTAGTTGCATGTTGTGGCAAACATAGTATCCACAGACGCTATGCCCTTGCCATTTCCGGTGGCACCGCAAAAATAGAATTGGTTAGTTTGAGAGGCATTGCTACTTAAGTGTTATATAGGATTAATGTGTACTAGCTAGCAAGTACCGTGAATTTTTGATCATGTTGCGGCATTCTTCCCTTGGTATTCCATCCTTTAGCATGTAACACGCCGAACACCCCACGTGACTCCAAGAAGTTAGCCTTAGCCATTGCAAAGGAAGGAAAGACTACAATAGAGTTTCTATGGAGGAAATGTGTTTACGATGATTAAATTCGGATAGTTGTGAAGTTGTGAGTGGCCCTCTCAGAGGGAATCTAGGTATATTACGATTTCGTTTTGGTATAATTACAATTAGAATCCAATGGTACCTACGGGTATGTCAAGATGGTCATTAAACCTAAGTTCGTGTTGCTTATAAAGTACAAATCAACAAGTATAGCCAGAGTGCAACACTACTTACTTCGGTTGTATGGCAAAAGTATGAATTCCTTGTTGCGTGAGCCATGAAAAATCTATAACGTAATTCTCGATTTAATGTTGCATTCGCCATGATGCTTTGCTCGGAGACAATGTGTGGGTCGAGGAAACCTACCGGTGATTTTCTTCTTTCGCTTCACGATCATGTATCTATTATACAAAAGCTAGGAGTTATATATAACATTTATCGATATTACACTTAACATTGACCGTGATTGTACACACTTACAAAGGTCCAAAGATCGTATGAGTGAGACGCCGAGCTCGCCGAGGTTGAAGCAGACAAAACAAGTCGTCGAAGGTCACCGTGAAGACAGCGCCTTGATACACGTGGTTAAAATGATCCTCCTTGAACTTGACGGTGACACCCGAGCGCCGTTGATCAACCGACTTGTTGGATCGTTCCATGTACCATGCATGCAATTCCATGCAATCCAAATCCTAGGGTAGGGTCGTTTAACTTCTCGAGCAACGGCTCGCCTAGCTTGTATTTCCGCCAACGGCAAGAAGGGGATATCGAGAGGACTCGATCGTCTTCGATTTGCCCTTGCCCTTGCCGCCTCGCTTTGTATAGGTCGACTTCACAAGAGACGATCGAGCACGAGGTGTAGATGCATGTGATGCGGGCCCTTGCCGTGTCGGTCAGTAGCCGGTGCGGTCCAGTCCGTGGACTTGATGCCGTTGCAGACATTCCGTGAAGTTGACACCGAGCAGTAGCTCCAGCAGATGTCCTCCTTGGGCCATTGGATGAATGTTCCAACGGCTTGCCCTAGAGTCATGACCTCATCGCTTGGGGGAATTTTCACGGACGGCCTCAAATTGGCACAAACACCGCCCACATTCACTTTTATGAAACCCGACGCTAGATTTGCACCATGCACCAAAGCTCCGATACGGATGGATACACCGCCCCAAGCAAAGATCTAGGGCAACAGAGACATATCTCACTTGAGCTTGCACTTCAGAGCCACCCACGCATATAACGGTACAAAATTAGCTACTCCAACAGCCTATCAATGGATTGAGCATTCCAGAGATAATAATTATTACCGGATATCATCGACGGAAAATCTGTCATCACCTATTGTGGTAGGGTTAGGGTTGGACGCCAGCCTACTCGGATGTTTGGGGGTGGCTAGCGGTATAGTAGAGGCGAGGGCTTCCAACTGACTTGGCATTTGCAATCCCCTAATCCTTTCCTCAAAGGTCTCTTTCTGCTTTTGCTCGAACGCACGAATCCTTTCCTCAAAGGATTGAGTGACCTCCTGTGTGATTTTTTCAGTTAGCTCATCTTTGAGGGATGCACGAAGATCCTCTCGTAGCTTTGCATCGTGCTCAGCTTTGGCTCTCCTTCCACTCCGGTACGATCCGGAGTCCGCTTGGAACCATTGTTCCCATGTAACAAAAACACCAGCGCCTCTCGTGCGACCCGGATGCTCACTGTTTCCTAGGGCCGCAGAGAGTATATCTTTCTCCCTATCCGCTCGAATGAGCCTTGGGAAGATTGTGCACTCGGCGTATCTCGCAATATAGCCCGACATGTCATTTCACTTCCTATGAAGTTATGGAGTAATTACAAACTAGGTAGTTCGACATCTTACCAGCGTTGGGACACTTCTCGGTCTTCGGGTTTGGAAAGTACACTTCCCGAGGGCGAATACATAACCTCGCAAATAACCACCGCTCGCCGCGACATTAGTGATCTCGAAATAGCAGGAGAGATTCAAACCGCTTTTCGCTGTTCTTGATCCCTCCATATCGGGCTTTACCCGCATACCCGCCGTGCCGAGTCCGTGGGGTGCTTGTTTTTGCTCGAGGGCCGTAGCGCCGTGACTTTCACTCTTAAATTCATTTGTCGCCTTCTTCGCCACAAACTCGCCCAGACTCTTCCAAGAATAGATACTTGTGGAAGGGCGCTTCAGATCCTTCTCCACGTAGTTCTTGACAAGCGTGCTTTTGAAGTTCTTCCATGCTTTGCACGCCAGTAGCAACGCTGTCGTCGACGGAGTCCGTGAGTTCTACCGATGTCGAACGATGCGAGAATTTCCGCCAAAGACCTGGCGAGTTTTAGATGGTCCAAGCACCACCTTCCACTTAATCGTAGGTGATCTTGACCCGCTCCTCGCAACTATTCCGACCATTCTCCGGAATGCGACGCTTTTTCGGCGAGGATTGATAGGGGTCCTGCATCGATCGACTCCGTGATGGTAAATCGCCCGTGGGCCTTTTCGATATTCCTCTTCTTCTACCGCGGTTGGATATTGTTCCAGAGGATGGTGCATCATCGACACATGAGGCGGCACCGACTCGTAATGAGCGGAAGACATCTTCACAAGAAATAGAACATCATGTGAACAAATGAAATCAAGATAAAGCTAAGATTTAACATTTTGATATTGCTATCGATGTAGAGTAAGCATTCCAATTAGAGCTCAAGTACAAACCCGATTATCAAAACAATTTCAAGATAAGACTATTATCATCACAGAGCATTCATCTCAAGCCCACCACACCACATTGCAATGTATTCCAAAGAGCGTGATCAAAACAAATACCATATGAATAATCGACTAGAACAAATACAAATTCCTAAAACAAGTACAATTATCATGAAGGACCATGACAGATTATTGATAGAAATAGTTAGGAAAGGGCGTGGGGGTCGATCGATAACTTCGGCATTGGTTACCTTTGGGCCGAGGAGAAGGACGAGCAGGAGCAAGACGAGCAAAGAGGGCGGCGCGAAGGGGAGGCGCGGCGGGCCCTGGGAGGGGAGGAGGCGGCGGCTCGGGCGGGCAAGAGGCGCGTGGAGGCTCGGGAGGCGGCTGGCCTGGAGGAGGAGGCGGCGCGACGGGATCGGGAGGATCGAGTCGCCCGGCTCGAGGAGGCGGCGCCGAGGACGGTGGCGACAGGCACGGGAGGAGGGAGCGAGAGGAGTTGAGAAACTTAATCGCTTGAGATCTTGGCGCGCGGCAAACCCTAGCTAGAGTCCGAATGTAAATAGATGGACATCACAGAGCGGTTCTAAATTAGAACTGCTCAGGATGATACTATCGCTGAGCGGTTCTAACTTAGAACCGCTCGTGATATGATGTATCACTGCACGGTTTTAATAAACAACCGCTCGTGATATGTGATATCATGCACGGTTCTCACTTAGAACCGCTCGTGATATATGATATATCACGACGGTGTTAATAAACAACCGCTCGTGATATACATGTATCATGAGCGGTTTTAATAAACAACCGCTCTGTGATATACATGTGAGACGGTTTGTAGTTCAAACCGCTCGTGATATTATTGGTTAATATCTAGATCGATTGCTTATTGGCTAGCCTCAGAAATGCTAGCCATGCCCTCTCAAACAAGCGTAAAAGACAAAAGTACATGTATATACATCCAATTCACATTCATTTGAGAAACAATCACATCCATTTCACAAGACAAATCAATTAATTAACTCAAATGAACTAAAATTAACCATTCATCGTAACGCATATATACATATACACACATTGTTCAATTAATCTTTAAAATTAGCCCTTCATGATGATCGACGCGTATGTAGCTAGTTTCGTCATGTTCTTCTTCCTCGACCCTTATGCCGCTTCGAAAGGAGGCAACTCGTCAAATTGATTGTATTCTTCCTCGCCCACTACATTCTCAACTCCGACAATCCTCCTTTTTCCATGAAGAACTACGTGGCGCTTCTTATTTGCCGGTCGGTAACATAGAAGACTTGAACAACTTGGTTAGCCAAGACGTAATGGTTCGTCTTTGTATCCGACACGCTCGAGGTCCATGGTAGTGACGCCGTGCATTTGTCGACCTTCACCGTGGGAGATGGACCCAACGGCACCGAAATAGGGGATCTTGAAAAGCACGAGTCGAGCTCCCATATCTCCTCTATTTGCCCATAGTAAGAGCTCCTCACCCCATCGGCATTGAATGCATCTATGCGGACACCGCAGCTCGTTAGTGCTTTTTATATCCCGAGCTGCGATAGAATGTGTACCCATTTATGTCAGATCCTCGCCATGTTACAAGCAGAATGTTGGCCCTTTTGCCAACCATGTCAAGATATCACTTGACGAGCTCCTAGCAAGTCGCTCCTTCAACCATTGGTTGAACCATACGCTGTGTTGTCTCGTGATCCAAACATCCGGCCGCACCGGATTCATCGCTGTCAAGCACGCCCCAGCCGGTCGATATACGGGACACTTTAGTCATGTGTTGCAAGACCGTGAAATGGGCTTGAGCATACGCATCCATATTTGGAGTGATTGCTTTCCTTCCGATGGTCCCGATACCCTCGAGCCTCCCCTCATGGCGAGATCGAGGCACACCTATCGGTTCGACCTGAGCCATGTAATCAAGGCAGAACTCAATGACCTCTTCGGTTGCATAACCTTCGACGATGCTGCCCTCTGGCCGAGATCGATTCCGTACATATGACTTGAGAATTCCCATGAACCTCTCGAACGGGTACATGCTACGTAGGAACACGGGCCCGCACATCTTTATCTCCCTTACAATATGAACAATGAGATGGACCATGATATCGAAAAACGACGGAGAAAAATACATCTCAAGATCACATAGAGTCATCACCACCTCGTCCTGTAGAGCATCTAGTCCTTCGGGATCGATGACCTTCTGAGCAATTGTGTTAAAAAAATAACATAGCCTCATGATTGTCTCTCGGACCTTGATCGGCAAAATACTTCTAATTGCAACAGGGAGCATTTGTGTCATCAACACATGACAATCATGAGACTTCATGCCAATTAACTTCAAATCTTTTATCGAAACAAGTTTCTTCATGTTGGCGGAGTAACCGGACAGAACTTTCACGCCATACAAGCACCGCATTCGGTTCTCTCGGCCTTGGACAGAGTGTAACAAGCGGGGAAGGTACGTTCGTCCTTTATCGGTCCTTGTTGGTGCTAACTCAGTCCGATGTCCATATCAACCAAGTCAAGCCGCATGCTGACACCATCCTTTGTTTTGTCACTAATGTTCAAGAAGAGACCAATCAAGTCATCACATACATTCTTCTCACGCATGACGCCGATGCAAAGGGCTAACTTCTAGGTGCTCCCAATAAGGTAAGTCCCAAAATATTGATCTCTTCTTCCACATGTTCTTCTTACTTGTCCTCGATTTACATCCCTTTCCAAGCACAACATCTAAATCCTTAACCATATCATAGACCTCTTTTCCGCTTAAATGCCTTGGAGCCGAACTGCCCTCCTTCTCTCCGTCAATTGTTTCTTCATCTGCGGAATGGGTGAGCCCTCCGAAGGAACCTACGATGACGCATGTACACGGTTTTATGCGAGTGATTCAGCCACACACTCTCGATATCATCTAAACAAAGGAGTATGTGCTTTGGCCCCTTTTGTACTCTAGCCCGACAGATTAGCAAGGGCGGGATAATCATTTATGGTGCGTAACAACAAGGAACGTAAAGTGAAGTTCTCTCGCTTGTACGCATCCCATAATTGCACCCTTCAATCCACAAGATTTTTAGATCTTCCATCAATGGTGCTAGGTACACATCAATATCATTCCTGTGTTGCTTCGCCCTTGGATAAGTATCGATAACAAAATATACTTCCGCTTCATACACAACCAAGGAGGAAGGTTGTAGATACAGAGCGCCACGGGCCAAGTGCTATGTCGGCCGCTCATGTTACCGAAAGGATTCATTCCATCTCAGACTCAATCCAAACCTTATATTCCTCGGTTCGCACCAAGTTTGCAAACCTCCTATCGATGTTTCTCCACCGGGCGGAATCAGCAGGTGTCTTAACTTTCCGTCATTCTTACGCTCCTCTCGAGTGCCAATACTGCCAGCTTTTGCATTCTTTGGATTCGCAAAAACCGCTTCAAACGGGAATTACAGAAGATACCACACCACCTTAGCAGGAGGTTCTTTCTTCACCTCGATTCCTCGTCGTCATCCGATTGTTTACGCTTGTATCGGGATGCGTTGCATACCGACATACATGCATGTTTGTATACTCGTTACGGTAGAGGATACAATGTTCGGACATGAATGTATTCTTTCTACTTCCATTCCCAATGGACAAAGAACCTTTTGGCTTTGTAGGTGGTTTTGGGCAACTCGCTTCTCAGGAAGCATGTCCGCTAAGAGACCTAACAACTCCGTGAAACTCTTGTCGGACCAACCGCTGCTTGCCTTCAATTTCAGCGGTTTAAGCACGGATGACAACCTTGTGTATTCCGACTTGCAACCGGGAACAAAGGTTTCTCTGAGTCCTCCATCACGCCCGAATTGAACATACTCCCTCTCATCACAGTTTCCTTCGTGATCGCGAATTATCTCGATCTAGATTGTCATCGCAGACTATCCGAATCGAACCACAATCGACATCATTCGTGGCATATCGTTGACTTCTGATAATATGCATATCGTTGACTTCAGATAATATGCTCTTCACCGTGATCGTCCAACATGTATAACCCTTTTGAAACCCCTTCAATCAAGTGTGCTTCGATTTGCGCTCGGTTGTTAAACATCTTCGATTCTCGCGATCAATGCATGGACAAGACATATATTCCGCGCCTTATTCAACATATCCTCCTCGGCAGCTCTTGTAAAAGCAGACACGCCATTAATGTACTCTTCACTCACACGGTTCTCAAGTACATCCAAATTTCGGTCCATCACACGGTTCAGATTGAAAACCTTGAAAATAAATAAAAGGGTGATGACTTTCAAAGCGTATTTTCCGAGGCTTAATTACGATTTTTTCATTTTTACATTTTTTCGATTTTATTAACTTACATGTGGGCCCTACTTGTCGCTGACTCATTTTTTATTTCATGATTTTATTTATAAAATCTATGGCGGTCCCACATGTCATAGACTCGTTAGTTTATTAACTAAATGATTAAAAACAAGAGGATTAATTTGAAGCTCAAATCGGGCTTAGGGTGACATCGCATTGCTATATAGTCGTGGCTCTCGGCCCTAAGGTCTCGCCAAAGTAACCGATGGTGATGTCCCATGGAGGCGCTGATTGAAACTAGCGATTTCGGCGTAAACGCCTGAAACTACTCAAATTAAAGGATGCTTATGCTTCAGTATATCTCACCTCGATCACGAGGAAGGTGTCAATGAAAGTCGGGGAAGGTCCAAGGCGCGGCTGGGTCGTCGATCGGTGAACAGAGAGGCGATGGCGGCAAGCTCCTCGGCGACAATATATAACTGAAATGGACCAGGCCGGCTCAGTGAGGTGAGGCGATGTACTCAAACCGGGCACGGAACGGCGATGGACCTACCATAGCGCCAGAGATGGAGATCAGGAAGACTATATCTGTTGGCCGGGGAGGCGGAGCTATATATACGCTCGTGATGAGTTAATTATCACGGACGGTTTTAATAAAACCGCCTCGTGATATTGGGCAATATCACGACGGTTCATGTTTGGAACCGCTCGTGAAGTATCACAGACGGTTCTAATTAAAAACCGCTCGTGATATTGGGTAATATCACAGACGGTTCATGTTTGGAACCGCTCGTGAAGTATCACTGACGGTTCCAAACATGAACCGCTCGTGATATGACATCTTCACTGCAGCGGTTTTTAGCGCGGAGAATAACACGCACGCGGTGGGTAAACAAAAACCGCTCGAGATTGTGTTTATCTGACGGTTTCGATGAACCGCTGCGTGATCAGCATCCAAGATAGCATTTCTGTAGTAGTGTTGTGATTTGAACGAAAACAAAATTCAAATCCAAAACTCAAATTGATTTTTGAAATTTTAAAAATTTTGCAGGTGTATCAACACACAGGACGGTACACACCTTCGTCCCAATTTGTAAAAGGGTGTCTCTCTCGACCTTTTCCACCTTCGTCCCAAGTTGACCTACTTAGTCAACGGTCATGTACACAACAAATATATTCAGTCAATATTGTTATCAACTGGAGTACATCTAACCACAGCACACAAAAGTCATAACTCGTAAGTGCCATGTAGTGGCATAGACACACAAGTGCCATGTTTAGTGGCATAGACACGTGACACAAGTGCCACCCTTGTCCAATCATCAGCCAATCGCTAATCAGAACCTACCAACTCTACGAATCAGCCAATCGCTAATCAGAACCTACCTACTCTACGAATCAGCCTGTCGCGGCGCCTTCTCAACCCTCCAAATATAAAGCCCCTGGAGTACCTCACTCGACATCTCCCGTACCGCACACCAAGCCCGAATCACACACGCCGAAACTCCGCCATTACCGTTTCTCTCGATCAGCAGATTCATCTCCCATTTGGCGTGCTAGCGTGGATTCAAGTACAGGTACTAGCCATCTCTTCTGTATCTCGGTATGTTACACACACACCTTTGGAAGTGTTGATTCGGACGGCCTGAGCCTGACTGTTTACTTGTTGCAATACTGTCAATTAATTTGTCACATACAAAAGAGTGGCGCGACCAAATGACGGCGCTCTGGGACATTATTGGGAAGGCAGCCAATCTCATGCAGCTGTTTGGAATTGCGATCACGCTCATCACTATGGTCATGCGTTTGCTGCGCTTTTATGAGATCAAGAGGCGATACCAGAAACTCGAGCGGCGCCTGCAGGTGCTCCGTGAGCTACTGCAGCAGCCGACTGGTTGTTGGATTCAGCACTCGGAGATTAGGGATTCTGTTAGAAAAAAACTCATGGACGCGGGCGACCTCGTTGAGTCCTACAAGAAGAACACGCTTTGGTCTCGCCTCTGCAGGTGCAGAAGCACGGCTAGCCAGTTCCGCGACATGCGGAATGTCATCGATGCCATCATTATACAAGCGACAACGGCTGGGTCTTCTGCAGGTGCAGAGATATCTAGTACTGTTCTTAACATTCACAGCCAGTCCCAAGAAGAAATAGGTAGTGACACAGACACTACAGACAACTCGACCAGGATGTGAAATCATCCCGGATTACCTTCTTACATTGTATATATGATGCGTTCTAGGTATGTGTGGTTGTCCATTCAAAAAAAAAAAAGAGGGAGGGGATGGGAATAGAAAAAAGTCTTAAGAAAATTTGAAAAGTGCGTGTTTGTACGTGTATTTTGTTTTTTTTTTGTGCGCGCGTGTTGTTCTTTTTTTGGGATGGGGATGAGGATAGGGATAGAGATGGGGTGGGGTGGATGGGTAACTTCGCCTATGTTATCTTAGATGCATAGCTAGTCCTAAGCCTAAAAAAAGGGGTGGTAGCACTAATGCTTGGTCTTCGCTACCGCCTACCAGACAACAGCACTCAAGATCCACGCCCAGCAGTCGACCACGTCTGGCGATCATCCTCATGTTCGGCGCCATCCCGGCGCTGCTCACCTACTATCGGGCGGATGAAGATGTTCGAGACGGCGCTACACGCCAAGAACGCCAAGCAGCGGCCACGACATGTCCAAGGTGCCGCAGTGGAGGTCGCGAGGAGCCGGACAAGGTCGACGCCATCACCGCGGCGGTGGTCCGCGAAGGGACTTTGGGCTCTTCTCCTCCGAAGTTCGCGGCGGTGGCACGGGCTGCACTCGCTGGGAACCACCACCGCCGGTTCGTGGCCGACATCGCTTGCTACCGCAGAACTCGCTCGAAGGACATCTTCACGGGCCATCTATGGATCCCCAATGCGAGGACCATGGGCGCGCCGAGGAGGTGTACCGCGATCGCCGCTTGCAGAACACGGTCTTGCCACCGTTCACGGTGGCGTTCATCGACGGTTGGCGCCTGCTCGATCCAAGCGGGCGCTTCGCCATGATGACGTTCTTCATTTCGGGCTGGCCATCCCCTACCACCACCGGACGACGCCGGGAACCACATCGCCGGCCGTGCGTCATGTACGGCTTCACCTTCTTCCTCGTCAACCGGGCCTAACTCGACGACGCTCATCGTGTCGGCGGAGATCTTCCGGCGGCTGCGGTCGACGCAGCCACACGCATCTCGGCGGCGGCGGGGAATGCGGCGCCATCATAGGGTCGTTCGAGTACTCAGACGGGCGCAGAACGCTACCGTCGACCACTGTGTCGATCCCGTATAATCAGAGGATTTGGGCAAAGTTACGGCTACAGTTAGATCTAAGAACGAAACTAGGGTTTAGAATAATAGCATTATACCTTTCTCATTTCATTTCAAGGTTTTTGTATGCTCGGTTGAGCCACGGTTAAATCCAAATTTACAGCTCAGTATAGAGCAATTACAACGGAAAGTAACGGTTCAAGGTAAATGAAACAAACTGAAAGTAAATAGTAACTTCTAGGTAGATGTCAGCTGTTAGATCTATATTGCACCGATCGGATCATGTTAGTATGGCAGCCGTTAGATCTTCATTGTGCCGATCGGACCATATTATGAGCCGTTGGATCTTCATAAGGATGAAACGTTTTCTTCAACTGAATTCTTCTTTACGCTGCTTGCTTCTCTCTGAACTTAGCTTATGACAATTCAGTCTCAACTTCTTCAGTTTCTCCAATACAGGTTCTGACAGTACCCCTTTCCAAGCATTCGACTTGTCCTCAAGTCGTTGAGTCAGGGAACCAGGAGTGGATGGTTTTAGAATAGAACTCCGGAAAAGTTGCCTTGATGAAATCTGCATCCTCCCATGATGTGCTCCGGGTGGTAAATTGACCCACTGAATTAGCCATTGAGTTACAAGCACTTTGTTCCTGGGCAGAGCCCTGGTCTCCAACACTAGCATTAGTTCGGTTTTAATCCTTCCATCCTTATCATCCAGTGGTAAATCAGCACTAGGTACTGCCTTCGCTCCCACATGCTTCTTAAGCTGGCTTACGTGAAAAACGGGATGGATCCTAACTCCTTCTGGTAACTACAACCTGTAAGCAACCTTGCCCACCTTTTGTGTAACTCTAAAAGGTCCATAAAATCTGCTAGTGAGTTTCAAAGCTTGTCTGAATCCAAAAGCTGCTGTTCGATATGGTTGCATTTTCAAATAAACCATATCCCCCACCATGAACTCCCTTTCACTCCTATTAAGATCAGCATATTTCTTCATTCGGGACTGAACTTGAGCCAAATTCTCCTTCAGTCTATGCAACATGTCTTGCTTCTCCTCTAGGAAATTCTTAACCTCTTCATCCTCTGGGCCAGGAACTGCTAGTTCATTTATCATTGGTGGAGGAAATCCATATAAGGCCTGGAAAGGTGATATCTTCAGTGAAGTATGAAAGGTAGTGTTGTACCACCATTCCGACAGAGATAACCAAGATAACCATTTTCTGGGTTCTTGAAATGCCATACATCTTAGATAAGATTCCACACATTGGTTAACCCTCTCTATCTGTCCATCAGACTGGGGATGGTAAGCAGTACTAAATCTTAATTGCACTTTCAAAGCCTTAAACAATTCCTGCCATAACTTGCTAGTGAATATCATGTCCCTATCTAAAACAATTGCTATTGGAAACCCATGAAGTTTAAACACATTATCAATGAATGCTTGAGTGACTGACTGAACCGAATAGGGATGGGAGAGTGGAATAAAATGTGCATATTTAGTAAACCTATCAACCACCACAAATATTACCTCATTTCCTCTTGAGTTGGGCATCCCTTCAATGAAATCCATTGATATATGGGTCCATGCCATATCAGGAACCGGCAATGGGTCCAATAGGCCTGGATAATGACAATACTCAGATTTTGATCTTTGACACACTGCACATTCTTGGACAAATACATGAATCTCCTTTTTCATCCCAGGCCAATAGAAAAGGCCCTTAATCCTCTGATATGCAACTTTGCCTGAATGACCTCCCACAACAGAAGTGTGTAAGGAGCTAATGATGTTTTGCCTCAGCTCAGTATCATTGCCCACATAGATCCTCCCTTTGTATCTCAACACTCCAGAATGATAGGTATACCCTCATTCAGGGTTGGAAGTCAAGGCTAGCTGTTCTCTTAGTACCTTGCATTGGGCATCATTTTGATAACTATTTTCTACCGATTCCATCCAAGTAGGAACAGCCACAGTGATTGCCATTAGTGTAGGGGTATCTCTCCTTGATAGAGCATCTGCTACTCTATTTTCCTTACCCTTCTTGTATTCTATGATATAGTTGAACTCCAACAGTCTGAGCATCAGTTTATGCTGAATTCCTTCAGATACCTTTTGTCCAGCTATGAACTTAAGACTTTGTTGGTCTATTTTGAGTACCAACTGGTTACCCAAGAAATAATGTCTCCATCGTTTTAGAGCTTCAAGTATGGCTATGGCTTCTCTGTCATATGTTGATAGGGCAACATACCTCACCCCCAGAGTCTTACTGAAATAAGCTATAGGCCTCCCCTTTTGCATTAGGACTCCAATTCCAATCCCACTTGCATCAGTCTCCACTGTAAAAGGCTCAGAAAAATCTGGCAATGCCATCACAGGTGAAGTAATCAATCCAGTCTTCAACTTCTCAAAAGCCAAATCCTGTGGTTCTCTCCAATCAAAACCCTCTTTTCTGAGCATATCATGCAGTGGCCTACAAATAAGCCCATAGTCTTTCACAAACCTCCTATAATAGCCTTTCATTCCCAAAAAGCTTCTTAATTGAGATGCATCTTTTGGTTTAGGCCAGTCGCTGGTAGCAATGATCTTGTTAGGATCAGTAGCCGCTCCTTTTCCAGAAATCACATGTCCAAAGTACTCCACTTGAGGGGAGGCAATGGCATATTTACTTAATTTGGCAAAGAACGTGTGCTGCCTAAGTAACTCAAGTACTGTCATCAAATGCTGTGAGTGATCTTTCTCATTTCTACTATAAACAAGGATGTCATCAAAGAACACTAGTATAAATTTCCTCAAATATTTAGCAAAAATGTTGTTCATCAAGGATTGGAAGGTAGCAGAGGGGCATTTGTCAAGCCAAAAGGCATAACTAATTATTCATAATGCCCTAAATATGTCCTGAATGCAGTTTTAATGATATCACCTTTGTTCATCCTGATCTGGTGATAACCAGACCTCAGGTCTAGCTTGCTAAAAATTGTAGCTCCATGAAGTTCATCAAGTAAATCTTCGATCACTCGTATTGGATATTTGTTCTTGACTGTTTGGGCATTTAACTTCATGTAATCAATGCATAATCTTCAGGTTCCATCCTTCTTCTTAACTAAGATTGCTGGTGAGGTATAGGGGCTAACACTTGGTTTGATGATTGAGGATTCAAGCATTGTTTGAATTTGTTTATCCATCTCATCTTTTTGTTGATGTGGCACTCTATAAGGTCTAACATTAGGAGGTTCCATTCGTTCCTTGATAGGGATGTTGTGGTCACAATTCCTTTCTGGAGGTAAGCCTTGTGGTTCCTGGAAGACATCACCATAGTATTGAATTAATTTCTAGTATGGTTGTGGTACTGTTCGGGATTCTTCCTCCTTTGCTTTCATTTGTAATTCCACTACATATCATGTTACCCATTTCATTGCCAGCTTGTTAAGGGCAGGAGAACTTAGTAGTCCTAATTGACCTGCATGAGTCGGTTCATCCAAGATTACTTCTTTACCTCCTTTCATAATTGTCAACCTTCTGGATTTAAGGTCCAAATTAATGGGACTATGTTGATATATCCAGTCACAACCCAATACAACATCATACCCTTTTAGCTGCAATACTTTGAATGGATTACTAAATGCCTTCCCATTTAGGAAGTATTCTACGACGCCCCGTGTCATTACCCCAAGGGTAATCACACTTAGGCATACGGATTACTACTTGTTTGCTCAGTAACACACTGCTCCAACGAATAGTAAGCCTTTACGAGATTATATGATATATATATATATATATATATATATATATATATATATATATATATATATATATATATATATATATATATATATATATATATATATATATAAAGGTTTTAAAGGCACAAGCAGCCATTGCTTGGAGGTTTTATTTATATATCACAGATGGTTTGTGTTTAGAACCATCTGTGATATCTGATTATCCTGAGCAGTTACGAGTTAATAAGCATGCGTGGCGACCTCATGTCATCACTGACCCATAAACTCAGATGGCTCTGGAAACCGTCTGTAATGACGTTTTTGAACCATCTGTGAACACCTTTTCTGTAGTAGTGTTGGAGGGTGCTGGGGTGCTCCACTAGAGAGGAATCGGCCGGGGGCTCACCGTGCGAGGAGTATCAGCCGCGGCCGCCGCTTCAGTCGTGGTTGGGGAAGAAGAGGCCAGTGCCAAGCTCCTACGATGGAACGATGCAATTGATTGAGGGAAACACATCCTCGGGGCACGACGTTGGATGGGGATGGAGGCCGCGGGCGTAGCCACTGCGCCGGGCGGAGACGGAGGCCGTGGGCACGGTGGTGGGTGGGAACGGAGGGCGAGGCGAGGGCGTGGAGGAAGGGCGCAGTGCTGGGCGGGGACGGAGGGCGCACGGGCACTACACGGGCGCGGTGGCCCCACCTTCTTTTTATTTTATTTTTCCATTTCTTCTTTTCTCAATTGAGATATTACCAAATAGCCCTCAGTTATATAACAGATGACAGTTGTTGTCAGTGAGACGTTCTCCTTGCACGTTCGCCAGACGATTATTGCCAGAGACGGAGAGATGTGTATACAGTTATGTCAGAGATACAAAGGTGCATGTGTTATATTTGCTACTACACATAGTTGAGCATGGTGTATAGGGTCCCTAGTTGATAAGATAGGACCCACATATGTTTTGTGAGACTTATTAACGAGAAGATGGCCGTAATTCAACCTGGTCGTAACAGACTTTCCGACTAGGGAGGTGGTCGTAACCTGAACTGGTCATGGCAAGTATCTCCGACCAGGGGTATACTGGAGGGCTATTAGAATATCATTATCTGTAATGAATGCTACACATAAATAGCTTTATTAATTGAGGATAATTCAATCCTCGTCAGGTGTGGAGGCAACCTCCGCGACGAGCTCGAATTGCACTAAGGCGCTGGTCACGACGAGCGTGGAGGGAAGTAATGGAGGGTCTCCATGATGGCGGTAGGGGAGGCTGCTAGAAGTGAGGAAGGAAGCAGCAGGGAAGGCCACCAGAGGTGAAGAGGGAAGCGGTGGAGGGTCTCCGCGGCGACGACGGTGAAGGAGGAGTCCATCGGTTGATCTGCTTTCGCTCTGGAACTTGGTCACCATGTGCCCTGAAGCGTGCACCGCTAACGCCACCAGAGTGGGAGGAGAGAAGTATGGACAGATGGGGGAGCAACGAGAGAGAGAGAGAGAGAGAGAGAGAGAGAGAGAGAGAGGACGAAAAAGATAGCTGCGAGGGAGCAACGAGCCAACGACCGATCTGGAAGCCATGTGAGACAAAACCGGGCTTTATCAGATCTGAGTTGGACTCCAGGTGGGTCAAAACTACAGTCAAACAAGCTGAGGGGTAAGGTTTGTCTAGTATTGATAGATGGGGGACGGGTTCTACCCGGTTTTTTAAATGAGGGAAGAAAATTAGGCAGGCTGAAGAGTTGAGGGACCACGGATGGACTTTTCCCTCGTGTGAAATACATATTGAGCTTTGTACCCAAAAAAAATGTGGGATGGTAGTGAGACTAAAAAAACCATGATTGCAGTGCCCTTAACAAAGCTACGCTAACTAGATGTAGTGTGGGCTATCTTAAATAATAGCTTCACTAACTCCCTCTTGGCACCGTAAAAAAAATGATGGTAGCAATTAGCAAAGAACACCTTGGAGCAGGAGATACATCTCCACTTGAGCCATTAAGTTTCTGCATATTACGATGTGATTTTCATTAAGCTTGTCCAATTGTTTTTTTTTCATTCCACTGATCTCTTCCTTGAGCATCCGTTTGACCCCTTTAACCTGAGAGAGAGAGAGAGAGAGAGGAATCGCCATATATAATTCCTTATGAAATGGACCGAAATTTGAATTCTAGCGCATCTATACAAAAAATGAGGGGGGGCGTTGATTGCCCGTCCGAAACTAAACTTTGGCCAACTCAGCAATCTGATTGCTATGAAGAATTTGAACGTGAAACTTTGGCCAACTCAGCAATCTGATTGCAATGCCAGATCTATGGGCCTCCTGGAGCCTACACAAAAATCTTTATAGTATATGTACGCAAATATGCAGCAGATGTACCCTGTAACTCTTTATTTATGCAAAAACCCAAAGTCCACTTGTGCAAAATCGTGCAATTTATAAAGAAGATCATAGCCCAACAGCCAGATCAATATATTGCTGGCGTAATATTTTGCTAACACCAAACTAAGAACATGTGAAAGTACCTCTTTGCTTGTAGTTTTTTTTAGCGCTTCAATTGTAGCTTGGGTGTCTGAAGATCTTGTAGGTCGAGTTTCCTCTGTAGACATCCCGTCACTTGAGCAAGTTAGCCAAGAATTGAAGCAAAATAAGAGCACAATCAGGCAAGCGTGCATGCATATCGTTTTGAATTAACACGATCAGACCCTCCCCTTCTCTTCACCATGGCGTCCCCTCCTTATGATGCGAGCTACTTAGCCTTCGTCGTTAAGTCGCACAATATATGCAGGCGCAACGCCTCCTTTTAGGCATTTATATTTTACTAGGATGATTGCACGTGCTACGCCGCGCCGTTGATCTAAGCGTGGATGCACTGTAGGCATGGTCTTCAACTGAGCGAGATGAAACTGATATTGTAAGCTACAATGAGGCTTCTTTGGGCTATGTTGAAAAATTGTTTGAGAGAAGCAAGGTCCCAGTCCAGCTAAAACAGTTAAGCAAACAACATGTATCACGAAAATAATGGTTTCTAAACTAATTTCATTTTTTAAAAAAATTGAAGCTTCAGAGCCAAAAACAGCAAATTAAAAATAGGATTGATCTACGGCGTACCAAAGCGAAAGAATGTTGGTACACGTGATAGCAATGTTGTAGAAAAGTCTCATGAGGATATATTAATCTTAAACTATTTTTTAGAGGCAAATTGAAAATGTTCTCTTCTGTTTCTGGAGAAACCTCTGTTCTGACTTGAAGCTGTTATACATATTCAACAAGGGCATAGTAGAATTTGAAAGTCAGTTCACAACAGGAAAACTTGCATAAGAGTACGTAAGATTTGAAATAGCAGGGAGTTTTATCGAGGTGATGTAATGCAATGACATATTAATGTATTAACAGACAAACATGGCCGTGTGTTTTTTTTAATTCGTGATGTTCACACACAAGCACTGCAATCTTAGATGTCTCAAATAAGTAAGACAGAAGGAGAGTGACACACATATTAGTTTTGTGATTAGTATGGGTTTAAGAATTTGTGACGTGTGTACCTGAAACCAGGGGAATAAAGGTAGGGAAAGTCCATAGTTCGCTTGAGATCACCGTGAATACAAGTGAGCAGCACCACGGAAGGTCCACAAACAATCCCTGAAATCTAGGCAAAAAAAAAGAAGTGATGCCTTTGGCATGGTGACTATTTTCAGAAAAAACACACATGGTAACTATTTTTTAGAAAAAGACGACATTACTGTAACATCAAAATAATATCCTTGAGTGATTTGTGTCTAATAAATGCAGCACATATTATAGTAATTAAACTGAAAACAGCATTTATCTGTCTACCAGGACCCTTGCCTTTAAAGGCTCCTTCAATGATAGTAGAAATATCAAGAAGTTGGATTTTGGTATCATTGTAATGGATAACTGTGGATATCATGAGGACATTGTGGATGTCATGTGGACATGCTCATGATCTTAGGTGATGAGACAATTGGCAATTGCTTTGAAAGTTTGTTGATTTCTGGAGTTTTCAGCAAGTGTCAGGAAAATCGGTATTACCGGCGTTAAAGCTGTGGTACTACCGGTGTGCGGTATGACCGCTTGTGAGTTACGGTATTACCGCGAGTCCTTGGTCGTGTTGGTTTTCTTGTGGCGTTCAATCGAAATCGGACGACCCAGATTGGTTTGAGGGCTTTTGAGCGTTTAAGTGGAGCGGTAGTACCGCAGGGATAGTGGCGGTAATACCGCGATGCGGTAACACCGTATTTTAGTTAGCGGTTGTGATTTTCCGGAGAAGGTGTCTTTGGAGTGTAGATTTTCTCCTGGAGCGGTAGTACTGTGCTTTGGTTGCCAGTAGTACCGCAGAGCGGAATGACCGCGTGTGAGCGGTATGGATTTTCCAGATGAGGTGTTTTGGAGATTTTGGGATTTCTCCAGGGTGCGGTAGTACCGCTGCTGTGGGAACGGTATGACTGCGTTGCGGTAATACCGGTGACTATGTGGCGGTAATATCGCTTGTGATTTGATTTGTGCTGAATTGTGTTTCAATTGGAGATTTGATTTTGGGTTAGGTCAAGTTCATGTTCATCAGTGCATATGTGTTGCATGATGCATGTTTTGGCTAACGTGGGTTAAGTTGTGAAGAACTTGTTCCCGGAAATGGTTTCTTGGTCTATTGCTGTGTAGGTGGCTTGCAGGTCTATGACGGTCAACGGCGAGGTGGATCGGGACTAAGCTTGGAGAGCTGAGGTCCAGAACGATTAAGGATGCCGGGTGAGGTCAGAGGACTCAAGCGGGGCGCAGAATGGACATGGATGACCGAACAGGCAGTTCGGTGCGACTGGTTGGATCAAGCGCGCGCGGGAGTCGTTGCAAGTACTCAGTGGTGCCGGTGGGATCCGGACGGGAGAGACTTGATGACATGGAGCCGTTGATCAACCTACACGTGGCGAAGCATGGGATTGCTTCACGATCTGTGGACTCGGTCTTTTGGAGAAGGATCGAGAAGGGGTATTTCGGTAATTTCACCAAATACCGCCTTGTGACCTTTTGGCTAAACCGTGGCGCGGGTCGGCTCATGGTGAAGCGGTTTCGATCAATCGACGATGAAGACGGCGCTTTGAGATGCGTGTGTTGTGTTAACCCATTGTGTGTTAGGGTTTAATGGGTGCCCTAATGGAATATACCCTAGATGCTTAGCCTCCATATAAATAGGGGTGTTGGTGGCTGCTTGGGGGCTGTTGGAAGCCAAGGAGATAGCCAGCCCAAAACCCTTGTGGTTGCCCTATTTTGGTTTAGGGTTTTGAGGAGAAAGATGAGAGCTAGGTTCTAGAGTTTGGATTGAGAGTGTGTGCTCACGTGGTGAGCTTTGCCCTCTATGTGGAGTGGCTGTAAGCAACAATCATTCATCTCAAATCAATCCTTCCAAATCTCTTGAGATGAGTCTCGTTGTGTTCATCCTCTCTATTTGATGATTTTGGGGCTTTCTTTGATCCGAGAGTTTTTACTTGGTTTTTCCTCTTGATCTTGCTTGCTGGGATGTATGGGGTATGATCTAAAGCCATCTTGATAATCATCCACCCACGAGCAAGCTTTTGGATCAAGTTTTCGTTTTGCTCGGTTTTTGTACCCTCCTTCGGTAAAACTGAAAAAGATCAAATATTTGTCATGGATCTCTGCAATCTTTGATTGGAATAGGTTCCTAACATCGTTAGGAAGGTGTGTTTCAAGTTTCGTGAAGTTTGGAGTTACGCATCAAAAGTTACGTCATTTTTTGATTTCGTTTTCAGGCTGTTTACTATTCATTCGCCTGATTTTACTGTTCATGCGAAACGACCGGCACTGTTCATCCGGTTGTACCAAAATTGGAACGACCGGCACTGTTCATCCGGTACGACTGGTACTGTTCACTAGTACTGTTCATCAGGCTGATTTTTTGTGTTTTTGGTCGTTTCTTTTGGGGATTTGAAGGGGATTCAGTACAAGACTTCCGCTACGCTTTTATATATTGATCTTGATAGTTCTCATAGCTACTGGAGTCAATATCATGTTTGAATCCGATCAAAGCAAAAATAGATAGTGCTTCTATTCATCCCCCCCCTCTAGTCGCCTTTCCGGTCCTACAATAACACCAGGAATGCAAGTGAGGGTTTTGAACACATGTGATGCAGCTTCAGAACGTGTCCCTAGTTAACATAGTTAAAAGAGTTGACTCCCCAACACCGCCACATGAATTGTTAAAAACACGAATCGTATTGACTTAATAAATGCGAGCGAACAAATACATATGCCAAAATCGTGTGACTTCAAAAACATCTGCTCCACTGGAATCCTATATGACCAATGAGATGGCAGATTTAACAAAAGAAATTCAAGGAACTTCCAAGCTAAGACTACCTCTTCTTTTTAGAGCGTGTTACCCAAAAATCTTTGAAGTTTTAGTTACGAAAGAATTCAGTAAAAACTGAAACAGGAACAACAACACAATAGCCTCACATGATTATCTAATTTGTTACCTAAATCACAACGAAAAATGCTTTTAATTACATACTCGAAAGATTCTTATGTAGCGACATAACTCATAAATACCTTTGGAGGCTCCAATAATTGTGTCCGCAACTCTGCAACATTTTTCCTTCAGTTGTCCAAGACGATATTCTACATAACAATAACAAAGAAATATTAATCCCATAAACAATATGCAATACAAACTTCCATATGGCATTCAGCTTTCCAAGATGATATTCTATGTGACAATAACAAAGGAATATTATTCCCATATACAATATGCAAGACAAACTTTCATACGACATTACATACCATAACGACTTGTTGCAAAATTAGGCTGGAAATCAAACAAACCACAGATAATCATTGACTGATTAAGCAATACCCTATTAATTAAAGTAAAGGATGACTAATTAAGTTGCATATGTACCAGTAGTCCTGAATTACAGGGAGGTGCATGACCCGTGGGAAAACCATGTGTGCGCAAATTTAGACTTATTGTAAATCCACCAGTGGATGCACAAATGAGTATATGGTTATCATTAACCTAAATGTGTACAACACTGAATGGCAACATGATTAGAAATACTAGCAACAAAACAAACTGAATGGTCTAAAATCATGAGAGGTCTGAAAACATAGATAACGTGACCAAAGTAGCAACTAATGAACCAAGAAACACCGAATATCAACATAGATCTTGTGAGGCCCATTGCACTTCCACCCAACCCCCCAAGCTAATTTTCATCATTAGATGAGTGATCCAGTATAATATAATATCAGCAAAACAGAAAAGAAAAAACAGCATGCGGGAATGAGCAACAATTGCAGAGTAGTATTTCAAGAGACAGTGAAGACAACACACGACTTGAAGCTTTGTTTTTCTGTGTCCGAGCCATCTCGGCCTCAAATTTTGATTGCAGATACAGATAGTGCAAGACTGCAAGGGAAGATATGAAGAGTGTAGTATGGAAGGACGGCGGCGGGACAGGGGAAGAGGAAGCGGCGAGATGGCGGGGAGGAGGGGGCGTCGCGGGCGGCAGCGCTGGGAAGAGGAGTGGCGGCACTGAGGGAGTCAATGGAGGGGAAGGGAGGGGAAAGGACGTGGAGAAGCCGGGCGAAGTCAGGAGGGTTCGATACGGCGGAGAACACGATGGAAGCAGAAGGGAGGAGAGACGTCGGCTGGCAATCAGCGTGATCGAACGGCCAGGAAGTGTTTTGCACGTACGGAGACGCCACCGGCCAAGAAACGCGAAAACGACTACATGGATGGCTTCCGCCTGAGCGAGCGGCGACCTCAATGGGACGGCTGGCGAGTGAGTCGACGTGGCTGCGCTTACATCAAATTATCAATGCACTTGTGTCCCATCTCGGTAGTCGATACTCCCGATCCGCTCAACGAAGGCCGTTCCTTACATATACTAGTAGGCCCTGCGACGTACCAATCAACGCGACGCGCAGCAACCCGTGGCAGCAACCAACGCGCGAACGGAAAAAACACCGCCTGCGGGCGCAGCACCCGAGGCCAAGCCCAAGCGCACACGCGCACACGAGAAGCCAGGCGCGCAACCAAAAAAAATCCAAGGGCCGGAACACCAGCGGCGCTGGATCGGACGCGCACAAGGAAACGAGTACAGGTACTAGCCATCTCTTCTCTATCTCGGTATGTTACACACACACCCTTGAACGTATTGGTTCGGTCACAGCCTGACCAATCGCTAATTTTTGTTTAGTTACAGCCGAATTTGACTTATTTTTTCGTTGGAACTCATATAGAAATCTGATTGCTAATTTTTATTTAATTGTTTTTCTGAATTATATGTATGTAGGATTTTTACTTAGGAATTCCTAAGAAAATCAAATTTTAAATTTTATTTTATATTCCGAATTTGGGTTATTTTTGTATTGTAGTTGACGTAGACTCTTTCTTTTCATCTAGACCGTTATAATCTGGACAAACTACGATCAACGTGTAGATCTTTCTATTTTTCCTCCGGTTAACATGATAATTTCTATCCTTTGAGAGTGCACGTGAATACTTTTTTCTTTTCTTTAATAAGATAACTAGTGGAATTTCCTGTGCAATTGCGCGGCTTGGTATTGTAACATATCGTATTTGTTATATAACTCTCTTACCTTTTGAAAATGGAGTTGTATACAATTGTAATAGTTATAGTATATGAACATAATTAATCTACATCGTTATAATCTGACCCTACCAAAATAAATGGTGTAGATGGATGGGGTTGCCAATGGGATTAGAGTTAGAGGCGGATGCAGGACGCGCCCGTCGGGGTAGGGGTGGAAAAAAAGCCCGAAACTCGCGAGCCAGCTCGGCTCATTAAGGGCTTGGCTCGACTCGGCTCGAACTCGGTCCCTTAACGAGCCGAGCCAAGCCAGCAAATTAGCTTGTTTTCTTAACGAGCCGAGCCGAGCTGGCTCGCGAGCAACTCGTTAACTCGTTTAGCTCGGTCGCCAGTCTCCCCTTCGCTGAGTTCGATCGCTACTAAACAAGCCCCGCCCCCAACCGCTTCCCAGTCTCCCCGATGCTGCCGCCCACCTCCGCCTCCTCCTCCCGCGCCGCCTCCCACCTCCGCCTCCCGCGCCGACCCCCTCCTCCCGCACCGCCTTCCCTCCTCCTGCGCCGCCGCCGTCCTTCTCCTCCCGCGCCTCCGCCGTCCTCCGCCTCTCGCGCCCAGCCTGCCGCCCACCTCCGCCTCCCGCCCCCCCCTCCGCCTCCTCGCCCAACCCCTCCTCCTCCTCCCGCGCCGCCTCCCCTCCTCCCGCGCCGCCGCCGCCCTTCTCCTCCCGCGCTGCCGCCGCCCTCCTCCTCTCGCGCTCGTGCCTCCGCCCTTGTTCCTCCTCCTCCCCACGCGGCGCCCCTCCTCCTCCTTCTCCCCCGCCGGTGCCCTCCTCCTCCTCCCCCACCGGCGCCACTCATCCTCCTCCTCCCCCGCTGGCGCCCCTCGTCCTCCTTCTCCCACGCGCACCACCCCTCCGCCCCGAGCTCCTCCCGAGCCAGACGCCGCCGCCCCTCCTCCCTCTTGATTCTGACATTTAGCATGCTATAGATGTTTGTTGATGATTGTAAACATGTGATCAATGCTATAGATGTTTATTGATGATTGTGAGCTTGTGAATTGTGATCTGCATGGATGAGCTACCGAGCTTGTGAATTGTGGACTACATGGATGTTTTTTTGATAACGAGCCTAACAAGCCGAGTTCGAGTTTCTTAACGAGCCGAGCCGAGCCAGTTTTCTGCTCGTTAGCTTAACGAGCCGAGCCGAACTCGTTTTCTTAACGAGCCTTAACGAACCCCTACGTCGGGGGTTAATTTATTAATGGGCCGGATCTAGAAGCTTCCTTCCCGTGTACCTTGATCTAGCCGGACCTAGAAGATGGGTCACTTAACAGGGCTACGGTGTAGGCTGGGCTCACTCAAAACTACCAAACGAAGCAGCGCAACACATGGAATGCCCTTTTGATCATAGCGCCACTATATATGCAATTGAATTTTTTTTTTTTCTGACAGCCAAGGGCATCGTATTTCAATTAATCGGCAGGATTAAATTAACAAATTTGCTAGTGAAGTTTCTGCGAATTTGGCGACCACCAATGCTGTCTGTACACATGGCAATATATATGGACATGCTTCCTTCATATTCACTTTATTCTTTTCTTTGCATGAAGAACTAATTGAATGTATGTCGCGACCACCACGCACAATTTCATGGTTTGACTCTTCACTTGGGCTTTACCAATAGTACATGCACAGGTTTTCTTGTCTCAACTTTTCCACATTTTTTTCCTGTAAAAACCAGACTTTCTTTTTTTGTAATACTGCAAAGTGTGCACATTTTTGGGTGACATGGGCATATGCACTCCTGCTTAACCAAGAGCTATTTTACGGTACACTCAATTAAATATGGGTCGTCCATTCGTTTTTATCTAATGGTTTAAGTTAGTAAGGATCTATCTATACTACACCTGATAGTATGAGTAGCAGAATCTTAAAGGGGTGAAATTGTTATTGTCCATGTGGCCGTGGGTATAAAGTAGAATAACTCATCATGCAACCGCTCGATCGTACTAAGATCGCAAGAATCTTGCAGTAAAATAATGTGCTACAGTGTAGTGTTTCTTCTTGACAAGACCCCAGGGTATGTAACTCATAAACTACAGTACTACTATCAACAATCGTATGCTACATACTGTTAGTCTTGATAATGGATGGATACAGTAGCTTGTCTGATTAAAGAAACTCGCTGGTGAAATTTCGACGAATTTGGTTCCCATCATCAAACTAATCACGCAGTGACCCGAGCGTATTGCCAAAAAGAAAAATGGTTTAGGAAAACATTAACGCGATGTCTCGACTGGACGCGCATCCTCTCAACGTCGTGATGCTACAGTACCATGACATTACGTAGCATCTGCCGGATCAAAAAACAAAGGATGAGACCACGTTTCCACGGTAGCAGGAATACAGTAGCAAACACTGTAGCATTTTGGCATTGTTCATAAATGCGTACCGCACACTGTCGCGATTGATCTGGGCCATTCTTTCCGAATCGAACAGCTCAGATCTCCCGAATGTCACGGCACTATAGCACCGTTACATTTGCAATGGAATGGCAGAGGATACCAATCCGTCTCGACTATGCTCATGCCAATGTCACCTTACGTGTGATGTCTAAAAGGGGTATTCGGTTCAATACCTAACATTGCAGCGTCTAGCCTTAGACATGTCACATTTTTAGTTATTTACTGCAGTCGTGGCTTGTTGCTTGCCACGCTTTCTTAGCCCATCGCCTAAACTCCGCCATTACTGTTTCCTATCGATCAGCAGATTCATCTCCAAATTTGCATACTAGTACTAGCGTGGATTCAAGTACAGGTACTAGCCATCTCTCTATCTCAGTATGTTACACCCCCCTAAACGTGTTGGTTCGGCTTGAGTCTGACTGTTTACTTGTTGCAACAGTGTCAGATAATTTGTTACGTGCGAAAGAGTGGCTAGACCAAATGGCGGTGCTCTGGGACATCCTTGGGAATGCAGCCAATCTCGCGTAGCTGTTTGGATTGGATGCGATCACATTCATCACTATGGTCATAACTTTGCTGCAGTTTTATGAGAACAAGAGGCAATGCTGGAAACTCGAGGGGCGCCTGTAGGTGCTCCATGCGCTACTACAGCAGTCGACTAGTTGTTGGGCTGTGATTCAACACTCAGAGATGGGGGATTCCGTTAGAAAGGAACTCAAGGACGTGGACGACCTCGTCGAGTCCTACAAGAAGAGCACACTTTGGTCCCGCCTACGCATGGGTTGGAGCATGGCCAGCCAGTTCTGCGACATGTGGAATGTCATCGACTCCCACTGTGGCCTCATCATTTTCATCGATGCCAACCTCCTCATACAAGCGAACCCTTGTCGTCCAGATGCTAGGTCAGATACTCAACCCTGGTGTATTTGTTTACATGATGTGGCTCGCTGCAATCTAATGAAGGCAAGTTTTGTTTGGCAATGCAGGATTCTGCCGTCGATGTGGATCGAGGCGTCTTGCGGAATGGCCGGGTCTTCCGCAGGTGCAGAGGTAGGGATGAAAATGGATCGGATAGTTTTCGACCGATCCGGATGGAAACAGATTCGGATTGTCTCGGATCGGATTTTTCTCGGATAATTTTCGGATCGGAAACGAATTCGGAATTTTTTTGTCGGAAACGAATACGATAGGCATGCTATCCGGCGGATACGGATACGAATACAGATTATCCGGATAAGACCAAGTCCGGATATCCGGATTTTGGCCCGAAAGAGGATTTCAGCCCAAAAGAGAAAATGAGATTTTAATTGATTTCTGAATTCTAGAAAATACAACAAATCAAATAGCCTTTTAGAAAATAGCAAATAGAGTTCAAAAATTCTAGAAAAAATCACAGAAATTCATTGAATTATTTTGAACTTAATAAAATTAATTCCAAGCTAAAGTTGGTTTTTATTTTTGCACATAAATTATTTTTAATTTCTAAAAATAGGAAAAACCTTTTAAAATCCAGAAAATTCAAGAAATTAATTATTTTTTCACTTTAAATCCAATAAAATCCCAGAAATCTCAATAAATTTTATTTTTGACATTAAAAACTAGTAAATTAAATAATTGACTTTATTTTATTATTATTTTCTTTTTAACCAAGAAAACTCTTTTGAATCTCAGAAAATCCAATAAAATAATAACTTTATTAGTTTTATTTTTGGTAACATACTTTGGGATGTTAAAGTCATTTGCGTATAGATTAACCATTCAGCCTGATCGATGTTAGTGTGAACTAAGTTTTATATATGTGATGAACTAAGTGTGAATGTGTGATGACTTGTGACTTTGTGAGTTTTGACTTATGAGCTAAATATGGTAAACTAAGTATTATGTTTGTGATAAACTAATTAATGTAGCTTGGTAGTGCTAATGTTATGTGTGGTTGCTGAAAATATGAACAATTCATGAATGTTTGTATCAAATAAACTAGTTATATATTTTCGTTAATTTCTAGCATACAATTTAAGGGGTTTTCATGTTCCGAAAAATATCCGCGACCGTATTCGTTTCAATTCATATTCGCTCTGTATTCGTATTCGATATTATTCATATCCGTATTCATATCCGGGGTATTCGTATTCGTATCCGGATCCAGAAAAAAAATATGAAAACAAATATGGCAAAACCATTATCCATCCGTATCCGATCCGTTTTCACCCCTATGCAGAGGTATCTAGTATTGTTCCTGCTATTCACAGCCAGGAAGGAATAGGCAGTGACATAGGCACTACAGGCCAACTCGACCAGGATGTGAAATCATCCCTACCTACTGTCGATGATTTAGTATAACAACTCTACTCATGTGTTGCTGTATTGACTATGCTTTACAATGGAGAAGAAATTACCGGAACTAAGACTTAATGATTTATGTCTATTGATCGTGTCTCTGAGGAGGGTGTTTGAGACAGCTTCAGCTTCGGCTTTTCGCCCAAAAAATCCGAAAGCCGTCCCAAACGGGGGCTTTTTCCACTAGCTTTCTCGAAAACCGAAAGTCACGTTATACGTAAAAAAGCCAAAAACGAAAAGCCGCCGCGGGACAGCTTCCCACCACCCCCTCCAAATTTCGCCTGTAGTTTGCGAGTTATTACCGACTTTTACCATCGAATAAAATGCCCTGCTCCTCAGCCTTCCCCGAACCCTAGCGTCCGTGTCCTCCTGCTCCCACGCCTCCTCCCTCCTCCTCTCTCTCGTGCCGTCGCCCCGGCCCGGCCCCGTCCTCCACCTCTCCCGAGCGGCGCCGCCTACCCTTCTCCTCCTTCCCCGCCCCGGCGCCGCCCCGCTCCCCTTCTCCTCCTCCTCTGAGCCGCCGCCGCCCACGCACCGCTGCCCTCCCCAGATCTACCATCCTCTTCCTCCTCTGCCTCCGAGCATGTTCTCCAGTAAGCCTCGAGGGCCCAGTCTTACTCTCTACGTGCTGCGTGGCTAGCGTTGTGCTAATTGATTCGTGTTGGCGTGTTGTTGTGGGGATAGACGAGGCAGCGTCGGCGGCGGCACTTCGCGTCGGTTCCCTGCCCTATCCTTGGGCTCACGGCATTGGTTTCGCGTACCTGGAGGCCCTGAATGGAGAGGCGTGAATCCTCCCCGATCACCAGGTACGATCGTTTAGGCTTGGGATTGCTGCGAATAGCTCCGGATTGATCGATCCAACTGCACAGTTGTTCGAATTTATCATGGTGTCGAGTGAACTCAACCCAGATGGAGTATTGCGTGTGTGAGGAGCTGTGATATACGTATGTAGATATAGGCTCTAATTCGAGGCTTCTATAACTTGGCTGTTGTTCCGCGGATTGGATTATCCTTTTGCCCACTACAGGTTTATTAGCTAGTTTGTAGATCCCGAATAGCGCAGTATGGTGTGCATCTAGGCGAACAAATTTTCTTCCCACCTAGGACTAGGAGGCTTATTACGATGTTATGTTATTAAACTTAGGAGAACGGTGACCTGCAGAAAATGGCACATCCTGGCCTGATGAAAGCCGTTGTTCTTTCAAACATGTGCCTCTGGAGGCATCGGCGGAGACATGTCAACTGGCTCATTCTTTCGCCAATATGCTGTTTTTTCTAGGTTGCATTTTGCCCATCCTTACATCTTGGTTTCTCTTGCAAGCAATTTTATTGTTGCTCCCTATTTGAGTTACTACTTCAGTTATAGAAGGCGAAGCTTTATTTTCCAAACATTCTGGGAGAATACATGTCAAGCTCTGGAAGTAAAACATTGTCCTATTTATTCCAATAGATGGGAGATTCTGCGGTTACCTGGATACGTGAGGATTTTTATCTGCATGTATGTTTGCTTTAGAACTTATGAAACTATTCACTGGGTAGAGTGGTTGTATTTGTATAACACGAATTTGATTCCATTTGAAGCTGTGTTGTTCTAGTTGAATTCATTTGTAGAACTGCTTTATGCTCCATTTAGTACTACGAAGTGAATCTGTGATTTGAGTTTTTTTTTTCTCATTTGCTATTCTGTTTTTCGTTAGGTGCATCGTTACAAAGGCTGGGGAAATACGACGAGGCACAGCATGGAGCGGCGGAGAAGTTCCTAGCCTATAACCAAGAAAAATATTTTCAACGAACTTCCAGCATAACGCTCACCATATATGAGCTCATCAAGTTGGTGTATGATGCGGAGTAGCCACAAGGTGGTGTCAGACCGCCAGTTTGTAGGGTTTGGAGGATTGGGCAAAATTTCTCTTTTTTTAAGATAATGGAAGAGAAAAAATCTCTTCTGGCATCTGCATCAACGATGTACATAGCCCATTTTATTTAAGCGTTTAAAGTAACAAACAAAGCAAGAAAAATATAACGGCTTGCAGCCTTACAACCGAAAGACAATTGAAACAAAAATTCAATCATTGTAGATCCTATGACTAAGCCTCCACCTATGAAAATTGAGGATTTACTTCGCCACAAACTCTAACCTTTGGCTTTCCTCTAACATGGACTCCTTCTGGTCTGATTTCTGTAGGTTTGCCCATACATTCAGCCAGTATACACTCAATAAGATAACCTGCAAAGGATTAGTTATATTCTTGTTGTAAAAAATAACTTCATTTCGATATAAACCAAATAGACCAACATAAAGCACTAACTCCCATCAGGAGTTGTGACTTTAGTATTTTTGGAATACCAGCTAACCAATTCCCAAACATGATAGCCATGCTCGCTGGAGGATCTAATTTAAACGCACATTGCACAACCCGTCATGCAAGATGTGCAAAGGGGCAATCAAAGAAAAGATGCTGAATTGTTTCCTCTTTAATACAGAAATAACACTTTGTGCTTCCTCTTCAATTTCGTTTAAGCAGATTATCTTTAGCTAATACAATCCCTCTTTTGAGATACCTCATGAATATTTTAACTTTTAATGGAATTTTAATGATCCAAAACCAATTCCTATTGGGGGCTTGAACGTTGCCTATAAGCGCCGCATATAAAGACTGCACCGAAAAAAAGTCCAGACTTATTCAAATGCCATCTGAAAACATCCTTTTGCAAGCATAATTGTACATTAGATATTTTCAGCAGTAACTCAGTCCACGCATGTAATTTAGTCCCAACAAGAGGTCTTCGAAAAGAAATATTTAAGGGATTCAATCTCAAAACATTAGCCACTAAATTGTCCTTTCTCCTTACCACATTGTAAAGCATTGGAAATTGCCTTTGCAGCGGAGAATTTCCCATCCAAATATCTTCCCAAAATCTAGTTTGCATTCTGTTCTTAACCTGAAATGAATCAAAGTGAAAAAACTGATCTTTAATTTTCATAAGCCCCGACAAAAAATGAGAAGTCCCATGTTTATTAACCACCTGCGAAAGACTCTTCTCACCCAAATATTTCTTTGTTAGCAAAGATTACCACACACCTTCTTCATTAAGGAACTTAAACATCCACTTCCCTAATAAGCTTTTATTTTTGGTGTCTAAGTTCTGAACTCCTAGACCACCAAGCTCTTTGGGAGAACACACTAAACTCCATTTAGCAAGCCTATATTTACGCTTATGACTGTCACTCTACCAGAAAAATCTAGATCGATAAAAATCTAGTCTTTTGAGAACCTCTCTAGGAACCTCAAAAAAAGAAAACATAAACATAGGTAAACTGCTTAGCACCGAGTTAATAAGCACCAAGCGACCACCCACAGACATAGTTTTGCCTTTCCAACTGCTAAACTTTTTCTCAACTCGCTCTTCAACCCCCTTCTAATCACTATTCCTTAACTTCCTGAAGTGGATGGGAACACCTAAGTACCTAAAAGGAAACACACCCACTTCACAACCAAATAACTACGTATACTGCGGTTTGGCATCTTTGGCAGCACAAAAATAGAAAATCTCACTCTTATGAAAATTAATCTTTAAACCAGATAAATATTCAAAGACACATAAAATAAGTTTTAGATTTTCAGCTTGTTCCAAATCATTATTCAAGAAAAGGATCGTGTCATCAGCATACTATAATATTGACAACCCATCATCAATCAAGTGAGTAACTACTCCTGTTCAAAGACCAACTTCTTTAGCTCTAGAAATAAAGATGGCAAACATATCCACAACAAAATTAAAAAGAATAGGAAATAAAGGATCACCTTGCCTAAGACCCTTATGAGTTTGGAAAAAAATCACCAAGATCATCATTGACTTTTATTCTAACACTCCCTCCCTAGATCAAACTTTCCACCCAGGAACACCACTTAGGGGAAAAACTTTTCATCCTCAAAGTTTGTAGTAAAAATGACCATTTTACTTTGTCATATGCTTTCTCAAAATCAACCTTGAAAACAATTCCATCCAAATTCTGTTTATGAAGCTCATGGATGGTTTCATGTAGGATAACTACGTCATCAAGAATAAATCTCCCCTGCATGAACGCTGACTGGGATGGCCGAACAACCTTTTGAGCTACTCTCATAAGCCTATTAGTAACTACTTTAGTAAAAAAATTTAAAACAAACATTAAGCATACAGATAGGCGTATATTGTTGTATTTGCTTAGCATCTGCTTTTTTAGGAAGTAATGTAATAATCCTAAAATTCAAGCTAAAAAGAGATAGGGAGTAACTATCAAAATCATGAAACATGGCCATCAAGTCATTTTTAATAACTTCCCCAAAACACCTGGTATACTAAAAATTTGGTATACATACAATTTGATTGCCAGGCTTTTGTGTCGATGTCCCAAAAACATGATATAAGGAAAATTTACAAACTATTATCTCTCAAATCCAGAAGGAAGAAAATGGCAACAGCAATACCAACTCAAGGTATGAGGAGGGGCTCATAGATGCCTTGAGGGATTTCCTCAAGGACAAGAGGTACCTATGTTTAAATAAAGTTTTATTTAGACTACCACCAAATGCTCTTTCTTTCCTTAGCTAAAATGGACCATGAAAAAAAATATGGATGTGGTATATATTGTTTATGCATAGCACTTTGCAAAAATTCTTATGCAGTAAAGCTACAGACTAAAAAATAATACAAGAACAATAATAGGTTGCAAATATCAATAGTGCATACATCGTTCACAGGTAATGGAAATTAATCCGATTGATAACTCGATCACCGGAGAAGAACAAAACTACAACAAATTGATCCAGAAAGGAAAACAGGATGGATATTTTGATTCCCTTGATGGTGATGTGCATTCTGGAGTGTACAATGGCATACTTGCTGGCTAATGTTAACTTCCAGCTTCATTATTGAGCTTTTCTTTTGACTCTCTTGATGGTGATTTTCTATACTGGAGTTCACCGGCTGGCCTCAGAAGCCAGAACGGCAGGGATGCACGTCCTCTGTGCAACATGCCTGCCTGCCTTTGCTGCTGCAATTTTGCGACAGGTAACGAAAATCTAAGATGACGTAGACATGTAATGTAGCACCGAGCATCAACTTAGGCGTGTGGTTACCTACAGAATTGGAAACGAAAACGGTATGTAAAACCATACAAAAACAAGGCCAGAGGTGTTGCTTTCGTGCGTGACGTCACTGACGTTGCAACTCGCTATTCGTGCTCGCGGTCTGCAACCTCATCGGGTTGGGTTTCACCTTCTTTGTGCCCGAGTCCAAGGGCAAGTCCCTCGAGAAGCTCTCCGGCGAGAACGAAGAGGAGGCGGCGGCCGACCATGCCGGTGTAAGCTAGCAGCCGCATGCAGGTTCCCGACAAACTTTGGTGGTAAAATCTTGTACAAACTTTGGTGCTTCACTTTGAATTTTTGGCTAATCTAACACTTTTTTATTTAGGAAACGGCAGAATGTCTCTATTGCATTAAAGATAGAAGCAAAGCAAAAACCAAAAACAACATTCAGGTTCAAAAAGCCAAAAATGAAAACAAAACAAAACAAATACAAGGAAAAAAACCGAAAGACCTCCCCCCTCTCTCCAAGAGCTAGAGAGGATCCTTTTATGTGTTTCCTACGGCTCAAACCGTCGTTAGCAAAAATGGCAATGTTGGCGCACGGTGGCCGTGCGCCAACACAGGAGAGGCCGTCACCTGGTGACGACGCACGCCCACCGTACGACCACGCCGCCCTCGCCGCCTCGTGTCCCCGCCGGCCCGCCTCGCCGCCATGTCACGCCGCTGGCGCACGGTGGTCATGCGCCAGCCAATTAGTTAGGTAATTAGTAGTTAGGTTAGTTAGGGTTAGGTTTAGTGTATGTTGAAATTTGGAAGATTTTTAAAATATGACAAATGAGTCCAAAAAATTATGATTTTTTTTGTGGAGCCTTGTGACACCGTGTACTTGCTTCTGTAAATTTTCTATCATTTTATTCGTTCCAGATTTTTATCGCTATTTTTGTATAAGTGTTATGTTTGTAAGAATCAACAACAAATCGTGCCATCTGTTGATTGCCTAAATATGTGAATGAAGCCCTCCCTCCATTTGCCTTACTTTTCCATCGAAAGCATCAATCTCTTGTCATCTCGTCACCTTCTTGTCTCATCCATCAAATCTTTGTCCTCCGAAATGCATGACTTAATTAGTGCGCACGGGATAAGGATTCCCTTCAAGCAGCGGCTATAAATTTGAGGAAGTGAGCACGATTTCATTTCGCAGTCCCTCGCTCGCTCTTCCGCTCATTCATTTCATTTCGCAGTTGCTCGCTCTCTTGCTCTGTCGATTATATTTTTGCGGACATTTCAGCGTTATTAACTGCCGTCATTCGCAGGTAGTTTGGTCGTAATTTTTAATTTATAGTGTTTATTAGTTACGAAATAATTAGTAGTAATTAATTAATTAGTGTACATTAATTGGTAGTGTTAATTTGGTCGTAAAGCGAAATCAAATAATAAGAAATGCATTCACTGAAGAACAGATGAGCATAATCTAATTAAGCTAGCTTATCATGTAGCTTATCACCCCAGGGAAACTACTCTGCAATTAATTTACAATCTTTTATATTCATTAGCCACTTTCTCACTAATGTTCCATCTATTCCATGTGTTGCAAGTCATGTATCTACTAGCGCGGAGGTAAGTCGCTATGTACAAACGTACGTTCAGTTTTTTTTGGTTATGCCTTATGTTCTGCTAACATCATGTCGTTCTCCCGCCGTAGGTCCATCGGGATGAATCACTTCTATCGTTCGGACCCGGTACACAGACTGGCGCTCCCCCTCGGTCATCTGCACTGCACATCTGGGAGGTACGTGGTTCTTAGTTTACGTCTAGAGTATTTATTTGTACTAACATCGTTCCGTCTTGCAGCCTTCAGTTGGCTGTGGGAGTGATGGCCAGTTCACATCGACTAATGATGAGGATACGGGCCTCCTAGCTCCTGCCAGGGAGCAGTACACGGTGCTAGGATACGAACAATGGCAGCTAGGGTTTCTAGCGTACGTAGGGCAGAACTCCTCTGGGTTCGCTGCCCCACCGTACGTTCAAGGGCAGAGCTCCTCTGGGTACACGGGAGCCCTGTACGTCCAAGACCAGAGCTCATCCGCGCAACCGGAGTTGCAGGCCTTGTATCCCCAGAGTGGTTTCCTAACCTCTGTCCTGGATGAACTCTTCGGAGGTGTCCCCCAGGTCGGCATGACTCATCATGACGACATGTGCGCCTACCAGACTCTGCTCGAGAGTCGCCTACTGGTCCACCTCCGCCTCAACGGTCTCCTTACCCCCTCCGAACCGACACATGTTCTCCGGACCGGTGGACGTATTCCACAGAGCATGCTCGGCATAAAATAAGGCCGCGCACGCGGATACAGCCATAGCAGGTAGAGAGTAGTGGCTCAGACAATTGAGCCATATAGTATCGCGTGTTATGCAATTTTGTTTGACTATATTTGTACGCGTATTTTAGTTGTTATGTGTGTATATCGACATCTCCAATGGAGTTGTAATGCAGCTTTTTTTTATACATTCCAAGTCATATAAAATCATGAAACCCTAATTTCCAAAACCTAAAATCGAAATTTTCGTGACCTAAATCTTAAATTTTTTAGATAATACCAGAACATATATAAAATTTCCAAAATATTACACAATTAAGTCCACTGCGTGAGGAGTCTTCAAGATAAAATTCATAATTTTTGGAGCTTATTTTCTACATTTATTGATTCGTACGAGCAAAACACTTATACGAAATAGCGATAAAAATTCTGAACAAATAAAATTTTGAAAAATTTACACAAATAAGTACACAGCGTTAGTAGGCTCCAAATTATTTTATAATTTTTTAAACTAATTTGCTATATTTTAAAATTCCTCAAAATTTCAGACCATAACTAACATAACTACTAATTGGCTGGTGCATGGCTACCGTACGCCAATAGTGTGATGTGGCGGCGAGGCGGGCCGGCGGGGACACGCGGCGGCGAGGGCGGCGTGGGCGCACGGTGGGCATGCGCCTTGGCTCGTACGTACGTACGTTAAGGCAACGAACACTGCACGGGGTGGAATCTTGACCCTGAGGCCTGAATATGAACAGATAGGAGCACTGCGTCAGAGAAATGGTTCCATGAAGAATGTACGTCGACCACCACGCACATTTTCAATGTTTTAGGGCCAATCAGTTAGTACCGACAAAACGCTTCTTTCAAATACAAAGGAGAATAACGTAAATTTTCAGTTTTGTGTTGTAATTTCCCCCAATTCGTGTGCTCTATGAATGGCTGGTTTTTCAAGTAATGAACGCATGTAGAACATTTCAATTTAAATATTGCCATGGTTCAATTGAAATGCTATAGACAAAATACGTCACTACACAAAATATCAAACGGCAACATTTGTGCATGGTTACTATAACGCCAGTTTTTTTTTTCACTCATCAACATACATACAGTAGCCTAGACATACAAATAATTACAGCAGCTCCTTGCAAAAGGCACAGCAACTAGTATATACTAGCGCTCCTCCCAAGTGCAATGGAGGTCACTGATCTAGGCCATGAGTATTCCTGATCACCCGTTGACCCCGTCCATCTAAGTATGGTCTAAGTTAGTAGTCAGGCCCTCAAGAGAAGCATGAGCAGCATGAGCTGCTGCACAGGGCTCCCAAAATATTAGGGGCCCTCATTTTCTATCTACTCTTGAATGCTTATTTCATAATCTTTGTATTAGTAAGAGTAAGAACTAATAAGTGATCATCTTATTTATCTCTTCTTCCTAAAAACCAACACTGATTCACATCCATTTTCTCCACCTCCCGCCTCTTTGTTTTCTTTTGCTAAATTCATTCCTAAGAAAATATGGGCCTTGTTGATATTTTAAAGTTTATGGATGTATAAATTGTTTTCGTAATGCAATTATTTCTATAATTTTGTTGACTATTCCGGCTTATTTTGCATCCACAAGAAAGGGCTTATATAAATCGAAGTTGTTACAGTTCTACTTGCATTCTATGATGACTCAGGAAAGACTTAACGATAGCACTTGCAATTGAAGTTTAATTTGGGGAAGACCAATTACGAAGTTAATTGAAGATTTTACTTCAAGGCATACCAGAATAATGATGCTTTTCACTTCAAAGTTATGGTACTAGTTTAGAGACATATTTTTCAGCAGAACCGAATCCTTTGTACTCGTAAGGGAAGAAATTACAATTGTAATATAAAAAATAATACATTTTATTTTCACGGTTGACTTTTATAAGTGTATAACCTAATTTTAATTTTAGCACAGGGTCCCTAAATATCAGATACGGCCCTGCTAGGAGTTTTTTTATTTAATCTATTTTTAAAAATATTTTAAAGATAACATATCCCAAACTTTGTTTCCAATTCTGATCCCTTTGGTCACGCCACAATATACGACGTGACAAAAACACTCTGTCACGCCACGTACTACAGTATGGCCAAAGTCGCCACGATAGCCCACCGAGTCAGCGCGCGTTCGTTTTTGAGACTAAGTCCTATCACGCCAAGAGAAGTGACGTACCAGAACTCGTTTATCACGCCGAGGTCCGTGACTTGACAACATGCTTTTGCCACACCAGCATGGACAAAGGGGTTAGAATTAAAAATAAAGTCAGTGTAAGGTTATCTTTAAAATATTTTTTAAATAATAGATTAAATAATAAAAATACTTCCCGGCTCGTATATATCTCCCTGTATTGAGGCGACTAAAGGGAAATAACATCCAGCTTGAACGTGTTGTTGTCATTCCTTTTAAGCTGAACGACCACAGACTTAGGACCGTTTGGAAGTTGGGCTTCTCGGCCCAAATGGAAGTTAGATGAGTTTTGTTTCACGTGCTAAATTGCTAACAGGTCGCCGTAAATGTCCTTATTCCTCAGTTATTTTCCATTTGATATGGAGGTTATAGTAGGGATTTTTTTATTATTAATTAACCCTTTTTAAATTTTATTTTAAAGCTAACCACCACGATCTTTATTTCCAATTCTGACCTCTTTAGTAACGCCACCACCCATGGCGTGACAAAACAACACTGTCACGTCAGCCCATATCTGGGCAAGCTCTTGTCATGTCACGACCAGTGGTGTGACAAAAAATGCTATTTAGCGGACTTATTATATGGTATGATAATGTTGTTTTGTCATGCTACGGGTGGTGGCGTGATCAAAGGGGTCAGAATTGGAAATAAAGTTCGCCGGGTTAACTTTAAAATAAAACTAGGATGTTAATGTGTACAATGCTGCGCCGCTGAATGTGTGTTGATGTGAGAATCTTTTTTTTTTTGAATGACCTAATGGATTCCGATGCTGTGGAGCGCATGATCATGTGCGAATGTCATTATGTCATACATAATTTTGTCTAAAACATTCTGTCTGTTTGGTTTGAATCTAGCAATATGGACGATAGGGAACGGTGGCATTACATTTTTTTAGTTGTTCACATACAGGAGCAGCGTAATAGAGATCAAGTAAACACTGCTTAAGGAACACATGTTATACATTCGAGCATGGTCCATAAAAGCAAAAGCATATTTACATAGGTATTAGAGGGTTATCGTTGGCATGGATGATTTTGGTTATAGTACAAATATTAGTCTGATATATGTTGTTCTGACACCCCAGATCTAGGTTACGAACATAAGCTGCCTATAAGTTATAACATTCTTAAACAAAACCCCTATAACCATCTGCGTGTGCATGAAATTTTTTCCAAAACAAAAATGCTTTGACAGAGAACGATATTGTGATGTCCCCACTTAGGAATTTGGACAAAGAAGCTAGTATTACTACATAGAAAAAAGGGACTGTAATGTTTTGTCTACCCTGCAATCCACTTGACAAAATAAAGTACCTTCTTCTCACGCCAACTGAGAGAAAGTGGGGGCAAGCAAACTTTTTCTTCTAGGCTGGAACTCTTATGATGAATCCTGGTTCACTTGGCCAGTTGATGCATCTCGTGTTGGTATCATAGAAGAAAAATAGTGAAGGCAAGTATCAAGTAGCGATGGAGTACTACGACAATAAATGATTGGAAATTTCCACATAGTCCTTAGCCAGGAAAGCTAGCTCATCTTATTACTGTAATTATGCAATAGCATACTACCAGTCTCAAAACATAAAGAGAAAGGAAGATGTAATTTCATATTGTTTCCTTGCCAGTGTGAGTTGCAATCTTAATCTGGCACTAATATCATTAAACAAGACCCTGATACCTCGGAGAAGGGGAAGGGGATGGCAGTTGTGCTTTCCACTGGCTAGATTGATACTGAAATGCTGACTCCAACATTGTTTCTGCCATGACCGCTCTGTTCTCCATTTGTGCAAGTGAGGCCATAGCTTCCTCATACTCTTGCTACTCACAAAGTTGAATGGATAACAAGCAAATCATAAAATTGAACAAGCAGACGCATGCTTGCTTGATTGTATGTCAATCCTAGACGAATAATCAATGAGAAAATATTCATGACCAACTATCAACAATAATGAAGGTTGAGTTTCAACAATTCCAAATAGAAGCTTTACAGATTTCAAACAATATAAAGACAATCAAACCGTCTTCTCCCAGCACTCCAGATATAGCTACCAGAGCAAAAAAAATTAAGCAACCCAAATATAACATATAAATGCATGTATGTTGCAATGCATACTTAAAAGAACATATCTAGGAGGAGCATCTATTGCAAAGGCAACTATAAACTCAATGTTGTCTTCCAGATACTATCAACAAATCATGGTCGTTTCATATGTGAACATGACACTCAGATGAAAGCATACAATAGCACATAAAAACACAATGACATGGATGATAAAGGAAAATGCTAAAGGAAAATGTGTTCTGCATTAATATCTGAGATATAAAAACTATTAGGGAATTGTGATAGCGTAAACATAATAATAAGCCAGCAACCAGAAAGACAAGATACTCCTATCATCGATCATACTAATGCTTGGCCGGGCCAATATACCATCCAAGCTCTGATTATTTAAGATTCAAATCTTTTACCTATATTAACCACAGTAACTCATTCACTTCTACCTAAAAAAGGTTTTTGATGCAAATCTCAATAAGGGAAAAACTATGTGCACATTCAACAAGTTGGACATAAAAAATAATGCACAGTTTTGTCTTTTTCCATGTAGTGTAGCTAAAAAAATTCACATACCATCTAACCACATGACATACAACAAAACAAATCTACATTAGATATCTTTCCAAATAATACATCAGAGAAAAGTTAACTCGACACCTACGTGTTTCAACAGGAGGTACCTTCTGTTTCCTATTCCTAAATGTGTGGAACCAAATAAATAAAACAATCACCAAGACGCGGATTAGAGCACCGATACATGTGGAAATGACATTAATCAGGTTCAAGTGTCTGTCCTTGTTGGTAGCCTCACACGGTCTACTAACTTAGATATTGTAGATGGTGAGGCGCTCGGCGATATCGTGAATGCTGGAGCTGGAAATTTGAAACACAACATATGCAATAACGTTAGAAAAAGAAAATTGTTTTTTTAAAAGGTTAATGGTAAATAGGATACACATATGCAAGGAAGGTATTTTATATGATATGTAGAAAATATAATTTCACGAAGCATCATTTCTAAATCACTACATCAATAATCACAAGTTTATCAAAGAAAAGAATCGTACTTTTAATTTAACCTCACGTTGGTGGTTCATAATTAATTTACAATAGATAACAAAAATGTTCATATTTTAACATCACGTTGGTGGTTCACAGTTCACACTATATACATACCTAGTATTATCATGTGACACAAATATTCTTCAATTTCTCAAACAAAGTAAACAAGACAGATAGAATTAAAGGAACAAAACTAAAGTGGGCTTCCAGTTTTATCTAGCTGGACACTAAGAGGACTGCCAGCATTGGGACAGATAGAACAACATGTAGATGACAAAGGATTAGCAGGAGCTGAAGCCAATTGCCTGAACCATGTTAAATTAAGAAGGTTGTAATCCCCAACCAGTACAGGATCGATCATATGGATGGTATGGATGACATGGATGGTACCATCCATGTCATCGTGCTTTCACAACAGACTTACCTCTGTGGGATTTCAAGTTTTCCCATTTTCCAGATTTTTTTCATCATCTTTACTTTTGCAAGATGAGCAATGTTATTGTGGTTCAGTAAAAGCTATGCCAAGAATGATGTGAGCCAAATACAATGTTATCAACAAACCTTGAGTATTTTTTCTGTATGTACGCAACTGATATTGAATTTGTGACTAATATTATTTTTCGCAAGACAGTTCCATGCTCAAGTTAATGGCCACAAAGGAATTACCGTGACATTAGATGACATAAAGAGGCACAGAACCATCCTTGTGTGCATGCCAGCTGTTAGAATCTGGGAGTGAAGATAGAATGAGGGTTGAATTGTTGATTGTATTGCAAGAGCCCAAAAGGGCAATATATAGTGTACAAGTGAAACCCTAGACTAGAAACCCTAGCTAGACTACAATTACATTACTACCCCTAACCCATACATGACTATTACATTACTACCCTTAACACCCCACTCAAACTTAATGCATATGCAATAGCATTGAGTTTGAAGAGGTCAAACACGAAAAAAAGATAAATCCGAAGTCTGAGCTTGAAGATGTCGTCGAAGCATGCAACTCTTGAACAAAAAAAAAATGTCCTTTGGCTCTTCACACATAAATGTCTTGATTTGAAGATGTTGAAACCGACAGGAATAGAGAGATATGTCAAATCAAACCGATGAAGAGAGAGATAGAGACGAAGACGTGAACCAGATCCGCCCACCCAAGATGTGAGTTGACAGTGTCGAATTTGGCGCTCGATAAAGGCAAAGACGACGGACCAGATCCGCCCACCCAAGATGTGAGGTGACGATGTCGAATCTGGCTCCTGACGAAAATAAAGATGAAGAGACAGTTGATGATAACAACAAAGAAAGCTATTGGTCAAGAGTCGCAATGATACGAAGATGTGTAGCAAGATGGCTACAAGAGAGGACCAAGAGGGCAAAGTCACATCAACAATGATGATGGGGTGACCACACTCGATCCAATGGACGGACTGCGGTAACCCAAAAAGGAAGAAGCAATCGGCTGATCGACTAAGGATTTGATGGACTAGCAACACTTCGATGAACTCAAAGAGAGATGCCGCGGACTTGGATGAACTCGATGGAAATAAAAGGAAAATAGACTTAGGATAGTTGCAGCAGTAGATACTAGTAGGATACAAGCAGCATAGGCAGAACCAGCACAACAACAAAGCAGAACACCTTAACACCACCCGCTAGCAAGAAGAGCAACTGAGCAAGAGCTTGGAGATGAAGATGGCTAGCAGAGACAACAAAGCTGGCAAGAAGGCCACCCCCAACGGACACTAACCGACCAGTCCCAACGGACATCAACGAGCAACGCACGGGTCCGGCGGCGGCGGCCTCCAGGACCGAGGTCGCATGAAGACAAGGCGTCGAGGCGTTGCTGGAGCAGATGAAGATGCGAGCTCCCGATGTGGAAGAGGCAGCTTGACCTCCAGGCAAAGCAGAAGGGGCCACCCGACGCTGGATCCAGAGGAGGAAGAGGCAGGGACCAAGGAGGCGAAGGCGACGTAGATCCAGGAGTAGGGGCCCCGAGGCGAGGGTGGCGCTGGATCTGACCGGCCGACGCAGCGACTGGCTTGGAGCAGAGGACTGACTTGACCATGGATGGCGAGCTCGGAGATGTCCTTGGATGGCGGTGACGAGGATGACCAGATCCCACCCGGATCTGGCGAGGTGGATGAGCTTCGGATCTGGTCGGTCGTCTCCCCTGCCATGGTTGCTGTCGACGACCGCGAGGAGGACCTCCTTGAGGTAGGAGGCAGAGCTCCAGAGACGGCGGTGGATGGCTTGAAGACGCTTGAAGACGCTGAGAAATGAGGAGGACATCGCCGGCGATGATGGATCTAGGTCTGGACCGCCGGATCTCATTGCCCACTGCCCCGCCGGTGGACATATCGAGTTGAAGATGGAGCCAGAAAAGATGAGCAGCACCGGATCTGGTGGTGACGAGGTGGCGCCGGGCCAGACCAAAGCAGAGTAGGGGCAGTGCAGCCGGTAGCAGGGGGGCGAAGCCGGCCGGTGGAGGAGGCCCACCGAGCGACGGCGACGCGGATCTGGAGGAGGCGAGTGTGAGCGAGCTCCCGCCGCATCCAAAGGGGGAGGTATGGATCGAGCTCTCGCCAACGAATCCCGCGCAGAGGAGAGCTCCCAACGCCGGATCCAGAGGAGACGTGTGTGGAGAAGCTCCCGCCGGATCCGGAGGAGGAGGTGAGCCGCATCGGGCGAGGACGTCGACGCCAGCGATGTATCCAGTCTCGATCCGCCGGATCCCATCGGCCACCGTTGCGCCAACGGAGGTGGAGATGTTCTGGCAGAGCGCCTAGATCTTGGCATCAACGGAGGCATGGAGCGGGCCGTGGGAGGCGGCGTTGTTGGCAGAAGCAGAGCTAGAAGTGGCGAAGACAGAGTGCCGAATCTGGTGAGTGAAGACGAGGTTGTTGGGCGAGCTCCCGATACAGGATCTGGAAGAGCAGTACCGAGCTCAGGGATTCCTTGGGTGAGTGATTCTGCTGCTTGGATCCTGGGGTTTGGCTACTGCTACTCGAAGAAAGATACTGCTAGCTGCTGGTACTATTGAAACTAAGAAACTACAGATCCTTAAGATAAAGACGAGTTGAGTGCTGCCCCCGGGACGGAGATTGATCCTCCCGGGGGCAAGAGCTGTGGAAGAAGATGGAAGCTAGGCTCTGATACCATGTTAGAATCTGGGAGAGAAGATAGAATGAGGGTTGAATTGTTGATTAGATTGCAAGATCCCAAAAGGGCAATATATAGTGTACAAGTGAAACCCTAGCTAGACTACAATTACATTACTACCCCTAACCCATACATGACTATTACATTACTACCCTTAACACCAGCTTCATATATGTTTTCTGCACTACAGATCAACAAAGTGATTGGTTTCTGTACTGCTGAACATGTACATAAATGAGACTAAATCGTAAGAGAGATTAAAAATCAAACAATGAATACATTAAAAGTAAATAAGAGAAATGCACAGAAGCTTAGGTCACCTAATTAGACAACTGATTATTGAATTTCTCTGGATGCAGTTTCCTCTCAAAATTAAATGCGTAAGACACTTGGGCATCCATATCTGTGACAGAAAGAGTGTCTTTCAACCTTTGGTTGTTTAGCTAAACAAAAAGTTTATGTTCCTGTTTGTTTTCCCACTTTTGTAGAAGACCAAGAATCAACCAAAAAAAGTGATCACCAACATACAAAAAGCACATTTTGAACAAGTAACTCACCCAAACTGAAATAATTCCAGAACCCTCCACGAAATGTGTAAAAATATTCCTGGGAACATATAGAAAACAAAGTTATACAGATAGCATGGTGCTGCATAATTCAAAAGGTTCATTTTCTCTTTTTTTTTTCAATAATTAGCATCTAAACAACTAAATTTATGGATGGAGAAACATATAGTATAAATCAAGTATACTGACGTAGATCAAAGCAAGAAGCAATCATCAAGAATTCTAGGCAAAACTATCATAAGTAAGTTATGTACAAATAGGTTGAAAAATATCTGGATTAAATATTTTGAAAATCTAAGTGACATAGTATGGGATAGCACAGGACAGCAAGCAAGGAAGTGTAATTTTGGGAACTCTCTTTTCTTTGATGCATGATATATGTTACCTCTCTTTATTAGATAATAACTATTTCAGATGTTCGTCTAATACATCTCAGCCACATGACAAATAAATGTAATGAAGGTGATGAATAGTTTTTCCCCCAAAAATAACAGCTTCAAAAAGAGCAAAGAAAAAAAGAACAAAGATAGTACTTAAGCTAATACAAAATCTGAAGAGGTGTCCTCTAATATAAATTATATACATAAAATTAGTCTAAGTCAGCCATATTTACCATATCTCGTGGATCTATCTTTGACACACAGTGAAATGCATGCAGAGAATGGAGCAAATCGGAAGGAGCAATTGGATCACATGCAGAACCTTTTGGGCTTTCCATTCTCATGACAATATGCCAGCTAAAATATTGTAGTAAATGCCGATGTTAGTCAACATTCATATGAAGATTACATACAGGATTGTGAAGACTGTATACAAGAAACCCACCTATCAATGTTCATCTCTCTTGCTTCTCTTACTAATCGTAGAAATGATATGACCGACTCATGATCCGTTCCAGGATTTCTCTTCCCCTGCATATCAATTGTTTGCTATTATTGACAGCCCATCATATAAATTATTGTGCAGCGACTAACACATAAATACGACGCCACAAAAGGCAACATAAAGAGAAATAAGTGTTGTTTAACTAAATTTATGATGTGAAATCTGTGGCACTAACATGGACATATACTTAAGTTGAAGACAACAACATAGAAAGGAAAAACTACTGAAGATAGCTAAATCTAGTCACTACGTAGCAAAAAAGGAAGTATTTGAATTCAACATTTGAGGTCCTGTAATCAAGTAAAAGTCAAAGCAAGTCTAATAGAAAAGGCTCATGCAAGTATAACACGATGAAAACATTTTCCTTTATCATAGCGATAGTAACGGTACATATGAGGCCCAAACGCTGAACAGAAATGTGTGTGAATTAAAGACGACACGTTTATATAAGGCGATTAGTAAGATGTAAAGAAATAATCGGAAAGAAGAGTCTTACCGGGAAATCGTAAGGATTAATCTCAAGGACCTCCTACAATGTTTTTTTCACCAACTTTGTATGAGATAGCAGCACTAGCTGGAATATGATCGTGCAAAACAATGCGGTATACCGACTGGAATTATGGTTGTAGGCTATATATTTTGCAGAACAAGGTAGGTTAGCTCGTGTTCACTCATCAATCCTCATTCTCCCTTTGTTCCGCTATCGCTCATGCGATCATGGCAGAGACTTAGGATGAGAAAAACTGATTTGACTTGGCAGACTACTCCAACCTCGACATGGACGCATGCATCTGCGCTATGAAATATGACGCAATGTCATCATCATCCTCTTCCATCACAGACTTTCCGCTCGCTGAGACCAGCGAGATTGACCGTATGGAGGAGGATTCACCACCACCATCAGTGGCACTCCCAGAGGAATCGATTGTTCCAACCAGTTCGGAATATCCGAATGCCTTTATAAGCCCAGTCCTTCCGACCGGCAAGAACGGCGACAACAGCTCAACACCGCGATCAGAGGGTCAATGTACTCTCGATAGTCGATACAGTCATGGACGACCGATATTAGCCGACGGCTCCTACGTATTTTGGGGGCCAACTAACATCTGGTAACGGTGACGATGAAGTTACCACCGGTCGAAGGCCAGGTAAAAATGATCAAGCTCAACCTAAGGTCGGGAATCCGCCGTATCAGGCTGAATCCACCACAAGGCCTACTGGAGGTGGTGATCTCCGACTGCTCCCCATCGTGGAGGCTCCTCATCGAAGCAGTGGAGGGCTCTCCCTTAGTTACGATGGGAGCTCGTCGGAAGACCGCTGTTGGAGGCATGAGGTTAACGCAATCGGTAATACCGATCAGGATGCCGTGCACAATCCTCCACAGCTTAACCCGCTAGCACCCATTGATGGAAATGGGGGCAGACACTCAAGTGCCGACCAGGGTTGTCGGAGGCAGTGGAGCTAGTGGACGTCAATCAGTTAATTCACATGTTTCTACCCCATTCCGCATAAGGGGTCTAACGGGGCAAGCCGGAGGGTCAGGAGGTAACTCGAGTCATCGAACACCTTCTATCAGCAGAAATCCTTCAAGACCTTTGGTAACAATTCAAAACCTGCAACGGGTTTGCGACATTTTAAATAACACAAATCCTGCTTTAGCAGAAACTTCAGGGCATGCACAACTTGCAGGACAGGTGTCGGAGATTCTCCAACAGACTATGCAGCATACAGAAATGTACAGGGAGCAAAGAAACTCACTAAGTCATACTTTGACTTCATCCCAACGTTCCTCCCTTAGCAGGGGACAGCCTAGTCGGACTGGAGACCGTTCGATACCTAGACCTCCTCAAAGATTCCGACCAGGGAATTATGAGGGAAGACGGCTATTCCATGCAGCCGCTCCTCCCCCTCGTCAAGAGGAGCTACCATTTGGCTCGGATGATCTTCGACATCACCTAAACCAGATGATCGATCGAAGGCGTCACATCAACGTTCACGATCGGATTGGGACACCAGATACTTGGTACGCAAACCCGAGAAATCGGTCCCCAACCGATTACAATCTGGCTCATTTTCAAAGAAGGCACTATGACTCTATTTTCGAAATGTGATTAGAATTAGATTATGTATGTATGTACGGACATTACCAATATTTGGTTTGGCAAGTTGGGGTATAGAAAAAAAAAGCTTGCTTATACGATTCTGATCAAGCGGTTAAACATCGGCGATTTTATCGGCGATGGCGGGTCACGTTTGGACCCTTGATCTTTTTTTTTGGGTGATTCGTTGCGCTAAACATATTGGCAAAGTTAAACATTTATCAAAGCGTAAATAATAGACCTGCATGCTTAATTGTGTCATGTGCAAGTAGACATCCTTCTCCGTGGTTGTTCCTCGTCAATGAACAATCCGTGATGGATGATCTTGAATCGATCGATGTTTCAAAATCGGAGCTCTAACAATATGTATCATCAACGATGTAGGTGGTCACACGCTGGGGGACGGCGCCGCTTGCTTCGGCGTTCTCGGACCGTCTGTACAACTTCACCGGCGAGGACAACAACTCCGATGTGGACCGTGGCTGGACCGAGCTACTGCCCATTGCGGTCGGTCTTGTGAGCACGGCGACAACACGGCAATGGCGGAGATGGACCCAGCGACTTCCTCACCTTCGACACGGCTACTACCGGTGGTGGCCAAGTGCTAGAGTGGGCATTGGGGCATGCGTCTTAAACGGATCTGGACCTATCATGCTTCGGGTCACGTTGTGCTGTGCCGGCTCGGTCCGGTTACCCCGTCGTGTCGTGCCGTGCTGGCCCGCCTCGCCTTTGGTCAGGCCTAGGCACGGTCCAAAGCCCGTCGTGCTAGGGTCGTGCCGTGCCAGCCCAAGCCCAGCTCTAAGTAACTATAGACGTCTGGAAAGACGACAACCGTTGCCGTCCAGGAAGACAAAGACACTTGTGCGCTACCCACACCCACTCTCTCTCGCCATAGCCCCCTCCTTCTCCTGGACGTCGATGAAGAATTCCACTCACCTCGGCCGCGTCGCGCGCTTGCAAAGGGGGTGAGAAGGACAACGATGAGGAGGTGGCTGGCGGGAGGGCAGTGGGTGTCGACGCGTGGAGAGGGAGAGGGAGGGAGGTGGCTAGAGGAGTGGAGAGATGGGGCGGCCTGCGGCGCGTGGGGAGGGAGAAGGAGGGAGGATGGCGATCGGTGGCGCATGGGGAGGGAGATGGCTGGAGCTGGAGGGAGAGGAATTAGGGAATGCGATTAGGGATTGGGAATTTGGGAGCCAGGCTCGGGATAAGGGGTTAGGGATGGGGGTTGGGAGAGGCCGAGAGGGATGTTGGGCTAGGCCAGGTGGCAGAGAGAGGTTATTGGTTGGACCAGGCCGAGGTGAGGGAGTGATTGGGCCAGGCCGAGAGAGGGAGGGATTGGGTTAGAATGGGAAGGTTGGGTCTATTTCGTGCCGGACCGGCCCAAACATGGCCCAACTGACCGTGCCGCCAAACGGGCTGCATTCTTAGGCCAAGCCCGGACCGTCGTTCGTACCGAGTCATAGCGTGCTTAGACCATGCCGTGCCGACCATGCTTTGGATCGGCCCGAAAAAGTACGGCCCAAATCCTAGCTCTACCAAGCGCCGGGGGTTCTTCCATTCCGACTCGTCGCTGCTCACCGACGCCTTCACGCGCGGCTACGTGCAGGCAATGGCGAGCCACCAGTATCAGACGCCGAGTTCTTCGAGGACTTTGGTCGATGGTGAAGATGGGCGGGGTCGGCGTGCTCACCGGGGTGCGGGGCGAGATCAGGAAAAAGTGCTACGTCGGGAGGTAACTCGAGCCATTGCACACTTTCTACTTGCATGAATCCTTTAAGACATTCGGTAACAATTCAAAACCTTCAACGGGTTCGCGACATTTTAAATAACCCAAATGCTGCTTTAGTAGAAACTCCGGGGTATGCACAACTTGCAGGATAGGTGTCGGAGATTCTCCAACAGACTATACAGCATACAAAAATGTACAGGGAGCAAAGAAACTCATTAAGTTCTACTTTGACTTCATTCCAGCGTTCCTCCCTTAGCAGAGGACAACCTGATCGGACTGGAGAACGTTCGATACCTAGATCTCCTCAAAGATTCCGACTAGGGAGTCATAAGGGAAGACGGCTATTCCATGCAACTGCTCCTCCCCCTCGTCAAGAGGAGCTACTGCTCCGCTTGGGTGATCTTCAACATCACCTAAACCAGACGATCGGTCGAAGGCGTCATATCAACATCCACGACCGGATTGGGGCACCAGATACTCGGCACGCAAACCCGAGAAATCGGTCCCCAACCGATTACAATCTGGCACCTTTTCAAAGAAGGCGTCACGACTCTATTACGGGCTGTCGAAACGTGATTAGAATTAGATTATGTATGTATGTACGGGCACTACCAATATTTGGCTTGGCAAGTTGGGGTATAGAAAAAAAAGCTTGCTTATACGATTAAGTCCAACTGGTTAAACATCGAGCAGTTTTTTAATCGCCAGTGGCGGGTCACGTTTGGACCCAACAGTCCTTTTTTTTTGTGATTTGTTGCGCTAAACATATTGGCAAAGTAAAACATTTGTCAAAGACTGTAAATAATAGACCCTGCATGCTTAATTGTGTCATGTGCAATTAGACATCCTTCTCCGTGGTTGTTCCCTCGTCAATGAACAATCCGTGATGGATGATGCGAATGCGATCGATGTTTCAAAATCCGAGCTCTAACAATATGTATCATGAACGATGTAGGTGGTCGCACGCTGGGAACGGTGCACTGCTCGGCGTTCTCGGACCGGTTGTACAACTTCACCGGCGAGGACAACAACGCCGACGTGGACCCGGCGCTGGACCGGAGCTACCTGGCGCGGCTGCGGTCCCGGTGCGCGAGCCTGGACGGCAATACGACGCTGGCGGAGATGGACCCCGGCAGCTTCCTCACCTTCGACACCGGCTGGTGGCCAAGCGCCGGGGGCTCTTCCACTCCGACTCGTCGCTGCTCACCGACGCCTTCACGCGCGGCTACGTGCAGCGGCAGGCCACCGGGCTGTACGCCGCCGAGTTCTTCAGGGACTTCGCGGAGTCGATGGTGAAGATGGGCGGCGTCGGCGTGCTCACCGGGGCGCGGGGCGAGATCAGGAAAAAGTGCTACGTCGTCAACTAATTCGATATGAGCTGAAGCTCTCGTCATGATTATATCGATAAGTACGTGTACGTACGTACGTGATGCGTCTGCTAAGTTTGTGAGCTTATTAATTGGTCATGACTCGTAAGTAACTGATGTAGAGTTGCCGATCGACCGATTTATTTCTTTTTTCAATTATTTTGTTTAATTGTCTTAATGCATCGTCCTTATCTTAATCCACATACAGTCATACAGCATTGTGTCCCAAATTAAGAGCAGTGCTGCAATACACGACCGGTCGTACGCGCGTACGATGCATCGAAGCTGTGGAGTCTCTCTCCGTCCGGTTGGTTTGCCATCGCCGGATCCATAGTCGTTCTGGTAACCGGATCAAAAAAAATTTCGGAGAGGGCGGTATGTCCGATTTTACCGAAATTCGGAAATTTTCGGTCAATTTCGGCCGAAATTTTCATTTTTTTTTGAATTTTTCGGATTTTAAATTAAAAAAAAAATCAAATTCAAACAAAAATCATCATCTAAGCTAGTTAGCAAGATGTTCATATAGACTATTGATTCAAATGGGCTTGCATTACTACACTCATTCATCAACTGAGCAAAACTCAATCAAATTCGAAATTTTTTGGATAAAATTCATTCAAACCGGCCAAATTCGGAGCCGGTTTGTATTTGAACCGGACCCTGCCGGTAGAACCGATTATATCGGCTATCGGCCGGTTATCGGCCGGTTATCCAATCCCTTCGTATGCACTTATGCCGAAAAATCGTTGTATGCGAAGCATATCTCGATCAGGGTTTTGTTCTTCGGTCGAAAATCGGGCAAACTGGTCTTACCGGCCCCGATAGGAATCCAAACCAGATAAAAAAAAATCGATTTGCTCGAATTCAGCATGAATTTGCTTGAATTTTGCTTAGATTTGGTCTTTTTTAATTTAAAATCCGAAAAAAAAAATCAAATTTTAACTTGAAAATTTCGTCTAAAATTTTCCGAATTTCGACCAAACCGGTGTTACCGGCCTGCGGTAATTTTTTTCTTCCCGTAGCGAAAACCCTGATCTCAATTAAGAGGAACATCCGAACATGCGTGCCCGTGCTCATATAAACGGGAGACAGGAAGCGAGTTATGGAGTGAGGAACTGATGATGCATTCCGGGAAGCTTTAATTTGCGCGCACTTGGCTGTGCCGGCGAGGCCTCAGGGGAAGGGAGGAAGCAGGGGACGGCCGGAGTGCGGCGGCGTTCCAGCGAGGCACGGCATGGAGCGGAGGAGAAGTTCCTGCGACCCCTGGCGTGGTCGGCGTTTGCAACAACGACCGCCTTTGGGTCTCTGAAAAGCGTCCGATCAGACTTGTGCGGCCCAGATTGGGTGAATCGCAGAGGATTGCAAAGAGAGACGCTCTTCGCATGGGTTAACGGGCCGGATGCTGGGCTTGTTGGCCCACACGAACGGAGTTAGCACCAAAGGCCTATTAAACCCGTATTCCAGCACAGTGGAAATTGAACGCATACGCTACAGGGCTCGGGAAAGCTTAGCTTCGCCGGCCACGGCCGCCGTGACCGGCCTAGTCCTGGGTTCATCGTGCACCGCTGGCCGGCATCGACCGCGAGGTTCCATTCCTCGCAGAAATACGTAGCAGCAAGAACATCTCTCTCTCTCTCTCCCCTCTCCCTCTCTTACAAGTTACAAACGACGGAGGCTCGGAGCGCCTGTCATGAGCTCAACGTGTTCGTGCAAATGCCGCGTCCAAGAAGAATTACTAATACGGGGGAGATCCGGTCGAACCTTTTGCAGGGCTGCATTACATTGTCCTGGTAATTCTCAGCGAGTACAGTATCACTTTTCGGTGTGTTCATCTCTTGTGTCTTTCTAAGATTTTGCTTGACTTGGTTTGTATCTTGCTGCTTCCTTTCGGTACTCAAGTTGCACTGCAGCTATCGAGCGTGCTCGCCCGAGCTTCGGCTGAGACGAAGGTGGAAGAAAAATTCTCAATCGTCTTAAAATTCTGCCGCACTTCGTCTTGAGCATTGAATCATGACGAAATGGCTCCCAAGCGTTGGATCATAATCCAGATCGGTCGAGATGGTCGGGCAGAGCATGTCAAGGTATCGCAGAATGCAGAATTGGTTAGTACCATTGGCATGTCTTGACTCTTGACAGTTTGGTATACCTATGATCTTTGTTTTTTGTCGGCAATTGGTTCTGGAATTTCTTACAATGAAAAACAGATACGGTAATTTGTACCAACTTAGAATAATACAGGGTAATGTTTTTTGGGAGTAATTTGTAGAAATAAAATTATGGATGGAATCCACAATCTTTGAAAACTATGGATACATTCGATATTGTAACTCTGGTATAACAATCATTGTCTCATTGTCAGTAGTCCAGGGGCTGTGATTAATCATTCCAAGAATAGAGTTGGTCGCAGATCTTTCACTGAGTGTCATAATGGCTGTGTTCATAGGAAGCCAAGATAACATGTACCCAGCTGTTTGCGCTTTGCATATATCACATCGATTTTAATTGATCAAAGTTGTTAAAAGTGTGTTGTAATTCATATTAAATCCATCTCAACATAACACCCATGCACAAATTTTGCATAAAATGGCTTCTTTATTCTGCAAAGTAGCTTGTACTGACTCCTGTACTGACTGCAGGTGTTTGTTGAAATGCTGCAGGGATTTTTTTTAAGCAAGGCCAGGTATTGATTTTTTGCTGTTGATTTTCTCTGAAATTTGGATCTCATTCATTCGAAGCTGCTTTTAGCCACTAATTCCCCGGTTTAGTTTATTTATTTTATATGAATAGATAAATGGACGTGCTTCTGTTATAATTCCAAAATAGAAAATAATAAAAAAGAGGATAACCAGCTATGAAGTGAATTTTTGAAACTAGCTTTTGCTTTAGGCTACTAAGTTGAAGATCACCATCCATAATATTTCCTTTTGCAATTATTTAAATTTGGATTTTTGTTTATGGTACACCCGGATTGTTATGGACCATCCATTTCGCATGATCCAACTGTTGATATTCATATTACCTTTTAGGGGGTCATAGGTCATCTATTACTATTCAATAGCTAGTATGGTCAATTGCTACGTAGTAAATAAGCAAATAGGTAATATTAGGGGACATGACATTAAAAGCGTGGCTGTTAATTAGGAAATAATAATGATTAATAATAATTTCATAAGGAAATAAAATGACGGTAATAATATATCTTCCTATATTTTGTACATTACAACATCGTACTACATGCTTACCTATATCCTCACCTAGCATATTATAAATTCAAAATATAATATAACATAAAATCCTACAAGTAAATTTTCGAATTTTATATTAAAGCTCAAGTATTCAAAGTAATTGATTTTATATGTCAAATTTAAATACAAAGTCAGAGTTTATAATTTTACTCTCGATGATTGGAGAACACCAAATATCAGGTGCTGGTTGGGCACGAGGAGCGCTTGCTTATTTGTTCTCTGAGAGTTGCATTACGTAATGGGAAAAATTAAAGGGTCCGTCTATACAATATTCGACTGTTTTCTCAGTCCAAAGCAGTCTAATTTTAGTTCATTTATAACTTTATTATACATAAATTACAATAATTTATGTATGGAATTTTTGTTCTTGATCACTATAATTATTATCGAAAGTCTTAATAACTCATATTTCCATCACATGATTCAAAATCTAACATATACTATGAGATATTGAGAAAAAACAAAGACACAAAATGAAATTATATACTAACAAAATACGGGCAATGTGGTGAATCCGGTATGGTCCGAAAAAAGCATAATAAATTCGGACCCAATTCATTATATGAGAAGAATTGCAAATCTCAAAGCATATCGGACGGATTAAAATTCAACTATTTCGACAAAAAAAAAACAGTTGAATGTTGTTTAGCAAATATCAAAATTAAAGGGTACAACTCCAACATCCAAACACACATATATAAATAAAGGAATCTCTCAATACAAAACAAGCTACAGTCCTTAATATTTTGTTTCTTGTAGTAGACTGCGACGTCCGCGAGAGGGCACCACGTGTGGAGGTCGAAGTTGCAGGTCTCGCACCTGTACCTCGGCCCGTAGCCGGGCTCCTGGCAGCCGTCGCACAGGAACATGCTTGAGCTCGTGCACCGGACGGGCGGGGTGGGGGATCGGCAGCCCAATCTACATCAGTTACATACGAGTCTAGCTGTGCGTGCTTCTGTGCGGAAAGGGAAAAAAACTGAAGCAGCTACCGGCAGCTTGACAGCGACGTCACCGATCGAGGCAGGCAGGCCCGACTGCGCGAGGCAGGACGCACGGCAATGCTTGAGCACGTCAAGAACAAGGTAGGCGTAAATTTCCTTCGGTCTTAATGGCGACGTCCACGATCGAGCGGCGAAAAGGCGGACGCTCGCTTCAGTGTTTTGCTAGTTCTTTGCATTTCCAAATGTGTTGTTTTAGCTAGTTCAAAGGAGGAAGAATGGATTGAATTGATTCAATACATTGGAGATCGATTTTAACAAAAAATATTCTTGGAACCGGACTCTACATAGAGTCGATTCAAAACATTAAAGAACTTATATAAGCTTATTTATGAAAGAGAGAGAGTGCGGTTGAGAGATGATATTTTTTGTGGTTTTTAATGTAGCGTGGGTCCTAATTATTAGTAGGAATTTGATCAATACATTAGAGAAAAAACAAGCCTAGTTTCTTGAATACTTATGTGGCATCTTTTTGAATCGACGTCGATTCAATACACTAAAGATGCTCTAATTAGCAACCAACAGTGGTGCTTAAGCTTTTGTGCAACTTAGAGCATCTACAAATGATCACATCACTTATTACTAAAGGGTTATCACATTAACATTTAGGTGATGTAGAGGAGAGAAGGTGGAGTTGTTTCTAGACGAAGAAACCAGCAAATTGTTAATACCAAGGCACAAGAAACAACCAAATACTCTATTGTAGACTTACTTGTTACTTAAAAACGCGTTTTGTGGTCCCACTGTCTTTAAGCAAAATATCCACCGGATCACTTGTGCAACCCGACTTCATTATTGATATGATAAATGAGCCAAAACATGTAGACCACAAAGTTGTACTTCATTATTGATCATCAAGAATCATGCACACTTGTAGTAATTAAAGTATTAGACACAAACTCAAGAAACAATCTATTGAAAGACTTGCTTTTTTTTTTATTAGATTGAGTATTCGTTCTCCTCTTATTAACAAACTATTATAGTTACTCTTAGTTTTTGAATACTTAAAGCCCACCTATTAGTCACCGCTTTACCCTTTTTTCTTCCTCCCCATCTTTTCCATATACTCGCATTTTTCCCTGTGCATGTGCATGCATGTGTACCACATGCTCCTATCCTATTCTCCTTTTAGTCGTGTTGAAATACGGAGTTAATTGGAAGAGACAAAAAAGGGCCAATTTCTTAATATCGTTCCAGCGACAATAGCTTAATGGACTTCACTCAGGAAATCAATGGAGTCCACCGGTTTAGTAGAATAGCAAGAAAAAATGCATTCGGAAATGAAGGACAAACTTAGGAAACAGGTAAAATATAGGGGTAACAAGCTAGTACTCCCTGAAATTAACTTATGAACGCCCGAAAGTAGAAACTATATTTCAACATTAACATATGGGTGGTAGGATGGACTGCAGCAATATTTTAAATGGAAAATCTTATCTATCACTTAAATTATAAAGCAATATTTTAACTGAATGACGGTAGCGTGGTCTTTGTAGACGTGCATTGGGAATTCTTCCTTGACTTAATTGGCCTTCAGCAATAGTTCCACATTCCACCGTTTCTTTCTTTATGACGAAAAAGGCAGTCGTACAAAGACAAGTGCCCCGTGTATTTGAAGCTTCTTTGAAATACCAAAGAGAATAAAGTAAATTTTCTGTTTTTGTTGTACATTCCCTTGATTCATGTGCCCTATGAATGGTGTTTTTCAAGTAATGAACGCATGTAGAACATTTCAATTTAAATATTGCTATGGTTCAATTGAAATGCTATAGACAAAATACGTTACTACACAAAATCTCAAACAGCAACATTTGTGCATAGTTACTGTAACACCAGTTTTTATTTTATTTTATTTTATTTCCCTCATCAACATACATACAGTAGCCTAAACATACAAATAATTAAAGTAGCTCCTTGCAATAGGCACAACAACTAGTATATACTAGTATACTACAGATAAGACACACCGGACAGAGGTCACAACCAAAGAGTTTGCAAAAAGGACAGCAACTAGTCTACTGATAAGACAGTATGACACACTGGACAGGATTTCTTTTAAAATAATACTTTTTAAAAGGTTATTGGGCTAATTTTTTATATGCTATCGAAAGTTGACCTCATCCCTTATATGTTACTTACTCGTCATTGACATGTGGGTCTGACCCCACATATCAATGATACAATCGAGATTGAGGCCAAATTTCAGTAGCATATAAGGAATTAATCCAAGATAATTAAAAAAAATAGTCACCCTCAAAAAATTACAAAAATATGTCCCTGGCTGGCGGCGAGGAACATATAAATAAATTGAGCGCAGCAGAGACCCACATCGCCAATTTTTTAAATAATATTTTTAAAAAGATAATTACAAAAATAAATAGCCGCCCCAAAAAATGACAAAAATGTGTCCTCAACTGGCGACAAGAACATATCGCAAGTTGAAATGGCAACTGAGACCCTCTCGCCCCCTATCGGCAGTGCACATAAGCTAGTTGAAGCTGGCGGCAGATACCTCAAACCCTAATCTAATTTGTCAACTTGTGATTTTCATAGTTTTTGAGCAGTCGAAATATGTTAGACTCATAATAACATTTTGTGATCGTCAGTATATTGTTGTAGTCGCGGTGAATTTACGAAGAATTTTGCGAGGAAGATTGAGGTATCAATGATTAAGTAAGTAGGAAGGTAAGTGATATTGCGATCGTCCGTGAATTCATACACTTGCTCATGTACATGCCTTGCATATTATGTAAGGAAACAAATGTGAACTTGCCATTACTATCAAAACTATGATAAATCACTGCGATATTACATAACATTCAACAAAAGCGTCATAACACTTAATCAAAATGATAATTCAAAACATTGGCAATAACATATTACTACTCGCTGTGTTTTTTCGTGGTCGCAACCTCAACGTCCCCCATGTGGATTGCCTCGAGTCGGGTGTGGGATGAGGTCCCTGCGGTGATGTCCGGAGTGCCGATGTCTCCTTCGTCCTGAGGATTTCTTGTAGGACATTTCTTGGATGTATGCGGACTCCTTACAAATGGAGCACTCCTTCGTCACGACATCTGGTTTACGCGCCGTCCATGTCATTCTGATCTTGCCGTACCTATCGCCGCCAACCTTTCCTTAAACCTATCAATGTCATGCGCCCAGATTAGTTGCTCCCAGTCGGATGGCGAGTGAAATGGCCAACCATAGCTTAACCATACATTTCCTCGGTCAAGTTTGCATCACGCTTCTTTGGTGAAATAGTCGAGAGAAGTCTTGGCCGGGATCTTTGCGCCACCGTCGAACATGCGGTTATGACATGGGAGCAAGGCCTATACAGAAGAAGGGGCTTGTTGCAAGTGCATATGCAACTACCGCAGTGTAGCGTGCACTCGTGGGTGACCCTCTCGTGGTTCGTCCCGTGGCGTCCTTTATCCCTGCACATTATCTCGAAGCGAAGCTCCCTTGTGCCCATCTTGAACACCTGGTGCATCTCACCCTTCTTGCTCTTCTCCTCCATGTATTGGTGACCATGACGAGTAGAGTATTCTATCATTTGCCATGGCAAGCGACACGTTGTTGTTTACGCCAACAAAGTAGTTAAATCGTCAGATCGTGGAGAATTGCCTCCACAATACCAACCAAAGGGAGGCACCTTGTTGCACATGACCCGATTGTACACCTCGGTTAAATTAGTTGTCATGACACCATATCGAGCACCACCTGTTATGTAGTTGCGACCACTTCTCCTTAGCCTCGTGCTCAATCCAATCAGAAGTATTTCACTGCGCCCGTCCTTCTCGTCAATCGGGGAGCATCTGTGGATAGGCGTGGCAATGCTTGAGGGCACAGTCGGCGCTTAGGCGACCGTTCTCGCTGCCTCCCTTCTGTGCGTCTTGGTCCGTTCATCCAGAATCTTCCAGAGTGCTTTGAACTTCCGCTGCTGGTTCTGGTTGCAAAGCCGCTTAAACAGGTTCATCAAGTCTTTGTTGCAGAACTGCTTGTAGAAGTTTGCAACCAAGTGCCTCATGCACCACCTACTCTACAGATCCGACTATGAAAGTGGTACATTCTCTCCTTGTTGCAGCTGGGTTGTTGCACGCAACAGGCCTGGATGCTAATCATGTATGAGGCATATGTCGGGGCGGCCTTACTGTGAAAAACCTCACATTCTTGGGAACCACAACCAACGGTATGCGTGTTCTCACTTTCAGCAGCGAATGCTCTGGGAAGAACTTGATTGTTCCGTCCGTCGCTATTGCGATAAAGTATCGGCCCTTGTACTTCCCGATCAAGAATGTGCCATCTCGCACAAGATTGGACGGCGATGCGGAATGCATTGATGCATGGACCAAGCGAAGAATGCTCGCTCCAGTACCCTCTTATTGGCCCAATTCGGGTGCGTGGCGTCTTGAATGTCGATATGGGTGTCAGGATTTCTGTCTTGTATGACTCGAAGTTGCCCGGAGAGGTTGTGGTAGGAATCCTTGAACGTACCCTACCTTGATTCAATGCCTTCTTTTTGTCCTCTAAGCCTTGGTATAGGTGATTGTGTCTTTGGAACCTTGCCTCGATCGCCGAATGATGGACCGTGGCTCAAAATCTAGTTTATCCACGATCTCACTATACATGAGGTTGGCGATGAAGCGATGGTAGGTTCGGTGGGGCTGCTTGACTTCGAAATAGCGCATGTGTGTGGGACCACTATAGAGCACTTCGATGGGTGTCCCACTTAAGGTGAAAGCGCGTGCACTCGCCAAGGGCATCCTCTATGCCGCACTACGTCATAGAATCTTGGGGTAGACATAGCGACTTTGAATGTGTCTTTCACACGACAAGATCGAGAATTTGACCGCGTCTGCATGGCCTCCTTATATTTGTACATAGGTCCTAGCCTGACCTTACTTTGGTCGTACTCCCACGGCACATGGGAGCCTTCGTTGACGACGAGGTTCTCGAATTGGTATGTGTTCCTGTCGGACAGAACCGCCTGCTGGTCCACATCATCCTCGTCGTCGGAACCTTCTTCTTCAGACAATGCCATGTAGTCTCGGTCTTCGAGATCCATCATTTGCACTACGGCTTGCACCTCCTCACCCTCGTCAGCAAGACCACTAGCTTGCCTGACCGTAGGAGCTGCTTCCGCAGGGTCTTCATCGATAGCATCAGCAACTCCGAGAGCTTCAACCATTGTGTGCTTGTATTTGTGGTGGAGTGCCGACTTCTTCTTCGGCGTCAGCACCCCCTTCTTGTTTAGCCGCGGGTGGAGGAGTGGGTTTGGCATATGCCTAGACCAGAAGGACCAGTTTTCACCCTCCATCCCTCGCCATGCGTACATATGAAAGTCATAAATTTGTTTCCTTTAGCCGCACTATCTCCCAATATGTGGGCTATCCTACCCGTGGGGTAAGGCAACTCAATATAAGATCGTACACATCACAGTCCACTTGGAATGTGTGGAACAACCACCGCATCACAGCGCCCCATATCTGTTGCTCTGGTCTTGGTAGAGAACACGGTTGTCGATTGGAAATAAGCATAAATCAATCCCTCGGGACCCTCTATAATAGTTCCTTGACCATAGTAAATTTTAAAATTGGCGACATCGGACATATTTGACGCCTTTGCACCATAAAGAACATTTCCACGATTAACGCATATCTAAAACTAGACTACCCTTTGAAAAGTATTATGTAAAACATACCGCACTCACGTGTAGTACATTTAAAACTATGTAATCCATTCGGTTAAAAATTACGAGGCGTAGTCAATCGGATGACGGTAACCGCTAGCTTCTCTCCTCCCTCTACTCTTCTCTCCTTCTCTTTTTTACGAATAAAAGTGAGTCTGTGCGAATTTTAGGGTTTCAAGAGGCTTTTATAGGGTCGATCTTCCTATCGTCATTTCAAGCTGGCGATAGGTTTATCGCCGATTAATACGGACGGCGATGAGGCGAGAGGTCTCTGTCGCTAGTTCAGCTGGCGATATGTTCTGTCGCTAGTTGAGCTGAAACAAGGACACATTTTTGTTGTTTTTTGGGCGACTATTTATTTTTGCAATTATCTTTTAAAAATCCATCGGACAAAGGACACAACGTGCTAGTTGAGCTGGCGGCGAGGACACATTTTTGTAATTTTTGGGGCGACTATTTATTTTTGTAATTATCTTTAAAAAATGTTATTTTTTAAAAATTCCTGTGGCGTTAGAGACATATTTTTGTAATTTTTTGAAGCGAATATTTATTTTTGTAATTATTTGTATAAAAATTCCCGAGACGAGAGCACACGACAGCGTCTTCTTTGGAATTGACAATAGTAAACACATAAGTGCCCTGGCGCGTCCACCCTCGTCCCAATTTATTTGGCTCGAGAATAGGAAAAGCGAAGGCGTGGATAGGTTTGCTCTGACTCGGGTAGTAACTCACGTGGCGGCATCGACTCTAGCTTGGTGGTACCCTTGAATTCAACATGGTACCTTTCAACTCAACCTGTATATATTTGCTCCAAACTAGCAGACCTCGCTTTGACTCTTACAAACACGTTCAGGGAATCAAGGGTGTGTACACCATAAAACTAAGCAAGCAAGCAAACTCGTTGAAGGTAAGCGGAATCGATCGCTGCCTTTGCCTTTCTTCTTTGCAATTTCGCGACGATTAACGAAGACATAGACATGTCTTGTCACGGGTTACAGAGCAACAATGTTGGTGAACAGCGTGGTTACAATTTTTCCTGATCCATACATTTTTTTTATGTAAGGCATGTAAGCGACCTACAATTTTGGTTGGTTATAACCCTCCACTTAATCAATTTTTGCTTGACGGTCTCCACGGAATCCCGTCTAGGGAAGAATTTTTTTAAAATAATCTATTTTTTATTTGGAATTACAGAAATAATACTACCTTATTTTTTTTTATCAGAAATAATCATCAGTCGCCGTACCGTTAGACAACTTATACCTAGTCGCCCAACCATTGGGCGACTGGCCATAGTTGCTCAACCACAGAGCGCCAAGCGTTAGAGTCGCCTGGTAGTTGAGTGACTTTACTAAGTCGCCACGATGCATGGACTTTTTCATCAAGGTTACGCACAAGAGCTACCTCCTTGTCTGCTCAAACTCGAGCCTTTTTTTTTGCTCTATTCAGTAGCTTGAGTTTGCTCTACACAAGTAAAACAAGTGGTGAGTAAGTATGATTAGAAGAGACAAAATACTTTTGAAAGTCTCAACAACTTTCTTGTGTCTGGTTGTCACAAATCGAGCAACAGGTCCTTAGCTTGGCATTCTTCTTCAAGCTTGGTTATTCTAGCTTCTTTAGCCACGACCTCTTCTTTTGTTTTCTCTAAATCTATCAAATATGATAAGGAGAATAATTAATTATTAGAGGAACTAGGTAGCTAAGAAGAAGAAAAGTTCGAAGAAAGTTCTTACTTTTTAATTGGAATGCATCTACTCGGGAGCTTTATCCGCTAGGTCGGTTCTCAAACCACAACATAGTCCTCGACCATGTGCCACACAAAAGTATTCTTCTTTAAGTTTCTTACAAACTTTTAAAGAAACTAAGAAACTCAGAAGAAGAAGATGGATATGGAGTAGATTGAGGTGAAGTTTCTTCATACTTAAGCTTGATTCGATCTAGTGCCGCATTGCACTTAGATTTTTATAGTCGTTTGCGGTTTATGGTTGTGATAGAACATTGAATTTTTCAATAATGGTTGTAAGCTCAAGGGGAGCGAAGCATTAAATTCTTATAATGAGTCCTGCAAGACTATTTCCCATATTAATAATAGCAAGTTATGTTACATTTACGAGTATTTTATTTATGTGTGTGGATTGCTTCCTGCAATATTAATAAATACTTTATATATCGAGCAGCGTGTGGCGCCCTATGGAGGAAGTGTGCTTAGCGAGATAGCGGCTGTGAATACCATCTTGAGATAGACAAAAAATTTGATAGATCGGCAACAATGTTGGTAGTCTTCACGACAATCATGACAATGATACTTGTATAATAGGCTCGATGATGAGGATCTAATAATCCCCATTTAATTATTTATCGTAATTCTAATTATAGGTAATAATAACGTCATATATTTTTGAGTATACTGTTGTTTCATAAGGGAGAAAGCTGCGAGTCATAATTATTTTTACGACCACCTATAGCGTAAGACTTTCTCGACTACCCCACGATCGTAAGTCCTTCTCGATCGATTATATGGTCGTAAGCCTTTCTCGACCACCCATAGTCGTAAGACTTTCTACAACTACCCCCGATCGTAAGTCCTTCTACGATCGGTATATGTCGTAAACCTTTCTCGACCACCCATAATCGTAAGACTTTCTCGACCGACCTCACAGTCGATAAGGCTTACATACATGTGGTCCTAATCGACCAGGGGATCTTCCGCATCATATCTGAGGATATGTACAGTGAAGTACACTATTATTCTCTGGAGTAATGGCACGATTTAACCTCCTGTCATGGTGGTAACTGTCTAGCGACGTGGGATTGTTACTTCTCCCACAATCATCTCGATGCTTGGCTCCATCATCTACAAAATTAAAGGCGCCCAATTGGTGAGAAGAAGAACCATTACTCAAGGATTGTATAAAGGTGGGATCATCGGGAGGGATAGGACAACACAATCGAGGAGCCTAGGACATTACACTCTAACGACTCTTGATCTTGTGCGAGTATACTCAATACATACCTGCAGGAGTAGAACATTATTCTCCCCGAGAAGGCTGAACCTATATAAAACCCCGTATCTCCCTCTGCGTGATTTTGAGCCTTGGAGAGCCCCCCGAATCAAACAATCTTTACGTAAGTTCGGTCCTAAAACACAGACAGTTGGCGTCGACCGTGGGGATCTTCGAGTCATCAGCTTTTTTCGCTTCTTCCCAATTCTCATGCTCCCATGGCGGGAGAGTGGAGCGAGGAGGCTGGTTCGACTTGGCGATTCTGTGAGATATCGACATGGATGTCGGTTTTGACTCTGAGCCGAGTATCGCATCATCCGATGGTGATATTGCCTCCGGAGATCATTCTCTAGGAGACCTTGCCACCGATGGAGTTGAGGAGGGATCCTTATCCCCCACAATGATACGTTCGAACGAGGAACCCGCTTCCTCAGAGGGCAAGGGTCAATCCGATCACAATCAGGACTGCAACAAGACATACCCAAAACATGGTAAGGGACCCCCCTCTAAATGTTCAAGTCCGCCTAAGATAGTCCGACCTGGTACGACAAGTCCTGAAGGCAATCATCCCGGAGCTTCATCAGCACTTGGTGGTCGTCTCTCTCAGGATAGCCCCACAAAGGATGGGGTTGAGCATGCTTTTCCTGTGGGTTCGACCATCCCATCGCAGGGCTCACCTGCGAATGGAGACGGTTATAACCCGAAAATTCCCCTTCCTGGAGGGTTTGCTCCAAGTCGTCAGACGGTGTCCTTTGACTACTCCTCAAGTGAGGAGGCCTCAAGCGCAGGTGGAGATCATCAACGAGAGGTTTTCGTCCTTCCCTCAGGTGATGATCACTCTCCTAGAGGAAGGACTGAGGATGCTCCCCAACGATCACACGCTGCGACTGCTCATGGCAATGACAAGGGCACCTCCGGCGATGAACAGAGTCAACACTCTAATGAGCGTGAGAGAAATTCTCGAAATGCTCGTACTCCACTAAGGACAACTCGAGATTCTGGTATGGATGTTCTTGAGGCAACTTGACGAGAGAAGAATCATGGCCCAGAGAAATTTGCCTGGGCGTGTTCATTATCAGTCGGAAGAAGCTCAAGAGCTCCAGCACATCAACGACCTTCTCGAGAACCCATCTTGAGAACTTGCTCGAACACGGCTACGTCCTCTTCGCTGAAGAGATCGCACAAAGGCTTCAGAACACGATGGACAAACTCGAGCGTCCTCATCAACGTCAACCCCGAAGTCGTGGTAGTATGACCACGTCTACTTCCAGTCGCTCGAATAACTCACTACATGGGGATCGCTGTGACATCAAGTCACGTCGCTCTCCTGACCTTCACTCCAATCGAAGGAGAGTTCCTCGAACGAGTGACGATCGACAACCTCCCAGGAGAGGTGATCATTCACCACTCCAGGCTAGACGAGACCTACTATAGGTCGGGTCCACCTGTGACCGGGTATCATCGTGTACGATCACCTGGTGACATCAATCCTTCTTTTCTGCAAAGAAGGCGTCAAGAGGTAATCACTGGTTGTCAGGCTTTCTCACGACCTCCGGCGATTATTTGGCAGCCGGTTTCGACCGGTGAACATGGAGAAATTCGATGGATCTCAAAACCCCATTGAATTTCTCGGATCTATGACCGTTGTCCAAGCAGTAGGAGGAGGAGAGCATGTAATGGAAAATTACCTTCCTACTGTGCTCGAGGATCTGCTCGATCGTGGTTGTTAAATCAGCCACTCGAGTTGATCTATTCATGGCAGCATCTCTGCGACCTCCTACTAGCTAATTTCCAAGGCACCTAGCATCGTTAAAATTAGGGCGACACCTGAGATGAGACCACAAGACTTTGTTTGATTCATTCAACGCTTGATCGAGTTGAAATTCCATTCACGAGGTTTCGATTCTTACGTCATCGAGCTTTCAAGCAAGAGTCCGTAGTAGAAGGATCACGGAGGATATCAATTTAATTCCTCACCCTCTTGTCGCGAACTCTTTGAGATGGTCGTCGATATGCCACCATTGCCGAGGCGGTCGAGTGGAAACGACACTATCGTCGAGATGACAAAGTTCCTCAAGAGGTGGGCGAAGGTGGCGAAGAAGAATAAAAGGCTAAGAAATCCAAGAATAAGGCAAAGGGCCAAAATCTTCAAGCCAATAGTTCCAAGGAGGCCTTGGCCGTGAGTGATAAAAATCCTCTAGGCTCTAAGTCATACTCTGATCGAGGCAAAGGTAAGCGCCCCGAACGGAAGAATGACAAGTCTAGGTGGTGTCCTTTCCACAAAAAGGAAGGACATGATCTTCGCCATTGATGAGTTTTTCAACGAAAAGTAGAGGACTACTACAACGTCAAAGGATCGCTTGCTACTTTCGAGGAGGTGGGGCAAGCCAGTGGTTATACACAGTCAGACGACAACAAGGAGATGTCGTTCCAAGATCCCGAACACACCATCGAGCACATCTATAGGGGATCATCGGCATCTGAGTCAAAGCAGCGGCTCAAAATTTGTCGAGCGAAATAAACTCCATTGACCCTCCTCTTGTCAATAAATAGCCGAAGTGGCCGGAAGTCTCCATCTCCTTTGAGAAGGGTGATTGTTCAATCCCTTCGACTCAACCAGGTCATTTTCCAATCGTGGTCGAACCCACCATCAACAACTGTTGAGTGAATCGAGTGTTAATTGATGGTGGCAACTCGTTGGACGATACGTTTCTGAGCACCTGGGCCGAGATCACGGTACCGGGACCAAGGTAAGCCGATGCGATACACTTTTCATGGTATTGTCTGGGGTCTTGACAAACCTATTAGCCAAGTTTCTCTTCCTTTAACATTTGGTTTCCCATGTAATTTCGGAGATGGAGAAAATCTCCTTTGATGTGGTCGATTCGATACGTCATATAACACCATACTCGGACGACCAACTTTGACGAAATTCTTAATCGCTACTCATTATGGGTATCAATGTCTTAAGATGCCTGGTCCCAAAGGAGTAATCATAACTCATTGTGATAAAAAGATAGCACACACGTGTGACCGTCGGTCTGTCGAGATGGTAGGCCAAATACCATCTCGAGAAGAAAATAAAGGGTGGCCTTCGATCAAGTAGTCGAAGCCTAAAGCTGCGAAGGCGAACGATCAGGTCAAGGAGGTTCCTTTGGTTCCAGAGGAGCCCTCGAAGACCGTTCGCATCGGGGATACTTCTGACCCCAAATAGGAAGAAGCCCTCATCGCTTTCCTACGGACAAACGCAGATGTCTTCGCGTGGCAAGCATCCGACATGCCCGGAGTCCCCAGGGAAGTGATCGAGCACAGGCTAGCTTTACGGCCTGACAAAGTACCCATAAAACAAAAATTACGGAGATTTGCCCCTGATCGACGAGATGCTATAAGGTCAGAATTGTACAAGCTACTTAAAGCAGGCTTTATAAGAGAAGTCGACCACCCAGAGTGGTTGGCCAACCCTGTAATGGTTAAGAAGTTGAAAGCTGGTGAGGATTTTGGGGATGTCTACCTCATGAGATGGAGTTAGAATCACCCTGGATCTGAACAAGTTACAGCATGAAGCAGCGTGCTCAGGGGCTTCCTCAACCACCTTGTCTTCAGGAACTTTATCCTGAGGAATGTTCTGGTCATGGGCTTCCTTAATTGCTTGATCCTCTGGAATATCCTGGTCGGAGACGACCGGAACACCAGATGATCTGCACAAAAAGAAGAAAGAAAGGTTAGGAGTTCAATATGTCAAGCACATTTAAGGTATGCACTCGTACGACTTTTTCATATGTACGTACCTGGTCAATTTTTTGGTCTTGACCTTGAAACGCGCTAGATTAAATTCCGTAGTGCTCACCTTCCTCTTCTTCTCAACCAATTTTACCGGTTCTAAACCGATAGGGTTGGTTGTACCCCTCACATCCTACGACAGGAGATCGGAAGTGATATTCTCGACCAGCTGGTCGAGGATTGCGTTTCTAATCATCGAGTCGGAAGGTGTGGTTTCATCGACCTCCAGAGCAGTTGTTTCAGTAACAACTATCAGGTCGTGAACGACCACCCTGGGGTTTACAACTTCTACAGCTTTGCTCTGTGGGCCTTCTATCTTTCCCACCTAAATCAAAAATCAAATTTGATTAGATGATGAAATTTTCCATCTAAATATATATCTTCTTTCAAATGCTCTTTTACCTCGAAAAGACCATCTTCTTCCATGGCCTCGGGGCAGGAATCGGTCGGAATCATGGTAGGATTAACATCCTCACCAGACTGAATAATCTTCAATCCGACCGCCTACATATGAGAAGCGAAATTAGAAACAAATCGGATGATATATAGAAGATAAAGAGATTGGTTATCTACCTTAAGTCTCCTTAGTCTCTCTTCATCAGAGACGATCGCCAAAATGCCGGGAAATACAACCTTCTCATCAGGCTCTCCAGCGCAGATCATTTTGATCCGCTCTCTGACCTCGTCAGAGGAAAGAACTTAAAAAAAGACAAAAGAGATTTTAAGGTTATATGATAATCTACTAATTTATACTGGTCAAAGCTTATTCAAAGACTTACCATCCGTTGAGTCCTTGATTGCTTCATCCCGACTAATGTACCAGAGTAGGGAATGGTCTCGGAGCTTCAGAGGACTAATTCAGCGCATGGTGAAGTCCCTCACAACATGCCAGGAAGTCAAGCCTTTTTTCCTTAGGTCCTAAACGGCCTCCACCCATCTTCCAACCATCCGTGTCTTCTCCACGGTCTCCCTCCACTTTGGATTCTCGCTCGCCCTCTTTCCAGCAAAGTAGAGGCCGTCGTCCTTCGCGACTGTCATGTAAAATCAGTTCTTCTTCCATGACGACCACAAGGATTTTGAGTATATTGGGATGTACTCGTCGGCCTTACCGTCGTGAAGACATAGCGTGCATTCTCCAGGGCCCGCTGTGGATCTTCCTGACATTGCCATCTGGTAAAAATACCTGAAGAGCTTCATATTCGGTCGCATTCCCAGGTACGCCTCGCATAGGTAGGCGAAAATGCTGATGTTGGCGATGGAGTTTGGAGCGAAATTCACCAACTCTACCCTGTAGTACTCCAGAACCCGGGGGAGGAATTTGTGCGCCGGTAGGCGTAGCCCGCACTCGATGTAGGCGAGAAAAATAGGGATTTCTCCTTCCTCACGGCTCAGAAAGTCTTCTCCGGCCACTGACCTCCACTTGATCAAATTCTTGTCCGGAAGCAGTCTGATTCCTTCTAGCACCTCGAGTGTCTTCTCGCTCAGATTCGAAGAGATCCGAAGCCACCCATTTGGTGATTGAATTCGACATGATGAGATCTCTCGAAGAGATGAATAGAGGTCGGAGGAAGTTTTAGTAAGAAAGAAAGCGGAGGTCGGAAAGGATTTTTAGCAAGAAGATGAGGAGGATTGAGGAAACTCGAAAGCGTAAGAGCTCTAAAGCGTAAGAGCTCTAAAGCCGACAATGAGGACTTTATAACCCGGATCTTTAATACGCAATTGGGAGTTATCTAAAGTCTAATGGACAAAACATTTTTCCAACAGACGAGAAAAACTCTTGGTTCACAAGGCGGGTTCTAAACTTTAAAGTGAATCTGAGTACTTGGATGCCGACATTTATGAAGGTGCATCGATATGACTTTGTCGGAAGAAGCTGTTCACACGACTTATTCATTTAAAGTTGAGGGGCTAGGTGACAAGTTAAAATCTCGTGTATTACTTTAATACATAATAAAAGACCATACATCTTCACAGTCATAACCCTAAGGCTAATGACCTCCTTTGGTTTTAAGTACTCGAAGTTACATAAGGGGTACCCTAGTCGGACAAGATCCGAACCCGGTCTCCAGGCCGAATGCGCTTTCGTAGGAGTTATGAATTGGTATCTGGATCGATTCGGTATATCCTTCTTGTGTGATGAATAGAACCGTGTTGTATATTCCATACCATGCGGCGTTACATAATCCTAAGACAGCGACAAACAACCACCACACGGTTGAGTGTCTCCTGAGGCAGCTCAACCACAAAGCGGTTGATACTTTATCAACCATCGCCTCGTTCAGGCCGGTTGTGACACTTCACAAAGATGTCTTCTCTAGGAATGCTTGCCACTTCTTGGAAGTTATTTAAGGATGAAACGCAGACGAAGGAGGATCACTTTGCATCAGTTAGAACGGTATAATCGATATTAGATTCATGCTTCAAGTCTGATTTGAAAGCATAGCAAGCATCATACTCAGTGTAATTAGGATTAGTTCACCGCCTGGTCGTAGGCACTCCCTTGTAATAGCCAATTCATATCAATAAAGCGCAACCCCATTATCTCCCAGGAGTTCTGTGCTATTTTCCTCTATTTTATATCATAAGATCGACGACTCGATCGTCAACAGCTGGCGCCGTCCGTGAGGAAGAAGGCGAAATTTTTTTGAAGAAATTCTTTGCTCATCAAATCCTCACCCATTCCTCATAATCGCTCATGCAGCTATGGCAGGCATTTGGGACGAGGAGAATTGGTTCGACTTGGTGGACTACTCCAACCTCAACATGGATGAATGCATCTGCGTCATGCAAGAAAACGGGATGTCATCATCCTCCTCCGCCGGTTCGCATGTCGTGAACATTAGCGAAATCATTTGGATGGATGAGGATACACCGCTTCGACAAGTGGCATTTCGGATGAACCAACCATTCCAACCAGTTCGAATATCCAGGACCTCTCCAAGCGATCCTTAGGCCCGTTGAAAAAGGTGGCGAAACTTGACCTGCAATTCGAGGATCAATGTGCTCTCAATACGGTCATGGTGGCAATTACTCAACGGCGGCTTACGGCGATTCGAGAGCCAGCCGACATCTGGTAATGGTGTCGATGAAGCTCCCATTGATGCGTGGGCCAAGTGAAAATGATAAGGCTCGACATACAATCGGTGATCCCGGATCGGTGAGTCCACGAAAAACCTCAAGAGGTCCTAATCTCCGACCGCTCTCCGTCGTGGAAACTCTGGCGAAGCATTGGAAGGTTTTCATTAATTACGATGGAAGCTCATTAGAAGATCATTCTTTGGAGGCACGAGGTCAATCTGATCGAGATCTGAGATCAAAATCTTGTGTATGGTCCTACACAATCGCCACGCCACCACGTCTTTGGTGGAAATGGTATGGGCCATCAAGCACCAAGTGCTAGAGTAACAAAAGCGATAAGCGTCCATCGGTTAATCCGCTTTGGTTACGCCCGCCTTGAGTAGTAGGTCGGACGGAACCAACCAGAACGTTGGGGGAAAGTTCAGATCTTTGAACACCCACAGCTAGCATGAATCCTCCAAGACCTTCTGTAACGGTACAAAATCTGCAGCGTGTTTAGAATATTTTGAATAATTCTAACCCTACTCTTGTGGAGAATCTAGGTTTTGTCCAACTTGTAGGTCGGTGTCGAAATACTCGGCCAGACCATACAGCGAGCAGGCGTGCGGGAACAAAGGAATTCACAAAGTCAAACCATGACTTAGTCCCAGCGTTCCTCCCTTAGTAGAGGCAACATGGTCATATTGGAAACGATCGATAGCAAGACCCCTCGGCGATCCCGACCAGCGAGTCACGAGGAAGAAGGCTATTTCAACCGACCCTCCTTCCCTCGTTGAGAAGAAGCGATCGCAGCCTGATGATCTCCGACATCATCTAAACCAAGCAGGCGGTCGAAGGCGTCACACCAATGTCCACGACCGAATCGGGACGCCGGAGATCCGTCATTCCAACTTAAGAAACTGGTCTTCGACCGATTACAATCCAGCGCCTTTCCAAAGAAGGTGCCATGAATCAATTACAAGTTGTCGAGCCTTCTCTGTTGGGCTCCAAGCTGTACGTTGGCCAAACCGGTTCCGACTGGCCAACATGGATAAGTTCAACGGGACTCAAAACCCGTTAGAATTTCTCCAAGTTTATACCACCACCATTAGAGATGCTGGTGGTGACAAAAACGTGATGTCAAATTATCTACCTCTGATGCTTGAAGAGTGCATGCGGTCGTGGTTACTTAACACAGTCGATTGGGATATATCTACACTTGGGAGCTACTTTGTGACCTCCAGATTGCGAATTTCCAGGGTACGTACGACCGCCCCGGACAAGAGGATGATCTTCACGAATCCGGCAAGGATCAATGAGACTCTTCGTCGATATATCAAAAGATTGACCCGGGTTAAGTAATTCAATACGGAGGTCATAGAATCTTCATCATCCATCCTTTCAAACCGGTCTAGGGAATCGATGGTTTACATAGGAGATTGCAATGAACTCTCCACAAACAACCGTCGAACTTTTCGATATGGTGACAAATCTGTGGTAGCTAAGCGAAGCAGTTGAATTGTGTGAGGCCATTGATCGGAAGGATAAAATCCCTCAACTTGGCTTGGGTAAATTAGAAAAGAAGCACAAGAAGGCTCTCAAGAAAAGAAACCACAAACAGGCGATAAAGATTATCGGTCGAGGCAAAGCAAAAGCTCCGACCGATGGATACAAAAAAAAAACAAGAAGTGGTGTCCACTTCACCAGCAGGCAGGGAATGAGTTGTGCACCTGTCGAGCCTAGCAAAAGAAACTGGAGGATTACTATGCAGGCAAAGGTGCACTCCCCTCAATACAGAAACTCGGGGAAACAAGCTCGAAGAAGGACAAAGATGGCGACGAAGAGATCGAGTACCAGGAGCCTCAGCATACGATCAATATGATCTTTGGTGGATCTTCTTCATATGAATCAAGGCATCATCTAAAGACCGTGGAGCGGGAGGTCAACCTTGTCGAGCCTCCGATCATCGTCAAGCCATCGGTGGTGAAAATCGTAATCTCCTTGACAAAAAGGCGCCCCATACCTTCGACTCGACCAGGTAGGTTTCCTATTGTCGTTGAGCCTACTATTAATAACTGTAAGGTTAATCGAGTCCTAATAGATGGAGGTAGTTTTCTAAATATTCTATCTGCGGGAGCATTAGAAGAAATGCATGTTCCCAAGTCAAAGCTAAAACCTGTGAAATATGCCTTTAACGACATAGTTCCTGGTTCTACCTCCAAACCGATAGGACAATTTTCCCCACGGTTCGTTAGGATGACTCGACAACTTTCGAGCGGAAAAGATTCCATTTGATGTGGTGGATTTGAATCGCATACAATGGAATCCTTGGTAAATCGACTTTAGCAAAATTCTTGATAGCCACGCACTCGGTTATCGAATTTGAAAATGCGAGACCAAAGGGGTCATCACAATTCGAGGAGATCAAAAATGGCTTATGCATGTGATCGAAATCCTTAGGCGGTCGATGAAGTTCAACGGAGAAGCTAATCCACCTACCATGCGGTCAAGCACTCGAGGCGAAGATGACACAAAGCCTTTCGACCCGGACAAAGGAGGTACCACTCGACAAGGCGCTTCTATGGAAGCGCCAAATTGTCGCTGGGTCAAAACAATAACGAATCTACAGAAATATATTGGTGGGGCAAGACTCGACCACAAATAGGAAAAGTCGCTCGTCTCCTTCCTCCAGAAACAAATCGGGGCGTATTTCGCTGACGGACATCCGACATGCGGAGTCCCAGGAGGTGATAGAGCCTGAGCTAGCTCTCGGCTGACAAAAAATCGATCAAGCGAAGCTAAGGTGTTTTGCACTGATCGAAAGAGGCAATCGATCGGAGATTGACAAGCTCCTCAAGGCTAGATTCATTTGTGAAGTCGACCACCTGAGTGGCTCACCAACCTGTAATGGTTAGAAAAATAATGGGAAGTGGTGAATGTGTATTGATTTCACAGATCTTAATAAAGCTTGTCAGAAGGATGACTTTCCCCTTCACGCATTGGCCAACTTGTAGACTTTACTTACGGGTGTGAGTTATTAAATTTTCTAGATCGTGTTGAGGTACCACGAGATAAATATGTGTAAAGAAGATGAAGAAAACTTCCTTCATCACTCCATATAGCACTTATTGCAATGTTAAGATGCCATTTGGTCCAAAAAATCGTTGGGGCAACTTTTCAAAGGTTGATGCAGAAAACCTTTAATCCACAGATAGGTCGAAATCTAGAAGCCTGTGTTGATGATCTAGTCGTGAAGAGCATCAACGCTGGCGATCACATTTCCGACCTACACGAGACATTCAATAACTTAAGACGACATAACCTTAAGTTAAATCCAGTGAAGTGTGTGTTTGGAGTTTCCACTGGGAAACTTCTCAGTTTCCTAGTTTCGGCTAGAGATATCGAAGCAAATCCAGTAAAAATATTGGCCATCGACCAGATGCGTCCTCCGACCACGAAGAAGGAAGTCCAAAAACTAGCAAATGCGTATGGCGGCACTAAGTCGTTTCATATAGCGGTTAGGTGAAAAAGAATTACCTTTCTTTGAACTTCTAGAAAACATGAAAGTTTCAAGTGGACTAAAGAGGCAAGCGATGCCTTTGAAGAACTTAAGAAGTACCTTACGAGTACCGGTCTTAGTTTCTCGAGATCGGGAGAAACATTAGCGATTCACGTGGTACAGCGCCACAAGCGATTAGCGGTGTCTTGGTTGTAGAAACGTGATAACGTCCAACAACGATATATTACATGTGAGCTTACATTGACCAAAGGAAAGATACCCACGGTACAAAAATTGCTCTATTGTCTCCTTATGGCTTCAAGGAAACTAAGGCATTACTTTCGAGGCCCACAAAGTGGTCATCTGATTGGATATCCCTCGGTCAAGTCCTTAGAAACAGGGAACCATCTAGACGAATAGCAAAATGGGCGGTTGAGCTAGGGGCGTTCGACCTCCATTCATCTCATGAACAGCGATCAATTCCCAGGCAATAGCAGAATTCATTGCCGAATGGACAAACCCTGAACTCACCAAGGGCCCGAGTACGAACACCACGATGAGTGGACAATGTACTTTGACGGTTCCTTGATGCTCAAAGGCTCGGGAGCTGGAGTCTTCTTGGTATCCCCTACTGGCGAACACATCAATTACGCCATCCAGTTAAACTTTCCAGCTACTCAAAATATGGCTGAATACGAAGGTTTACTGGCAGGATTCCGAGCAGTTCATTCGCTCGGGATTCACAGATTGCTAGTGAAAGGCGATTCTCAACTAGTAGCGAATCAAGTAGGGAAAGAGTATCAATGCTCAAGTACCATGATGTCATCTTATTTGGCGGAATCGAAAACCGGAAAAGCACTTCTTTGGTTTGAGATCCAACATATTCCTAGAAATAAAAACTTTTGGCGAGACTCCACAAGGTCGGTAGTCGCATGGAGTTTTTCTCGAGCAACTCGATTCACTCTCGGTGGTCGAGCTTTCCAAGGACATATATGTTTCTTTACAGGTCGTACAAACCGATCTTGAGAACATGGATGCTCCACAGATCGTTGATGGTTGGCGCTGTCGCAATCACGGTAGAGATTGGATGACATCGATCTACAATTATCTTCAGCATGACATAATTCCAGAAGATGATGTAGAGGCTGATCGTATAGCTCGAAAAGCCAAATCATACACTCTTATTAAAAGTACCTTGTATAAATGAGGATCTCAAAAAGTGTTGTTGAGATGCATATCTCAAACGGATGGCATTAAATTGCTGACCGAAATTCATGGAGGAGTCTGTGGAACACATCATTCCTACAGAACGCTCGTCGGTAAAGCCTTCAGGCAAGGATACTATTGGCCAACTGTCCTTCATGATGCAAAAGAGCTCGTGACGAAGTGCGTACAATGTCAGTTTCATAGCCGGCAAGTACATCAACCGGCACAAGCTTTGCAAACCATTTCTCTTTCTTGGCCTTTTGCAACCTGGGGACTAGACATTCTGAGACCTTTCCCAAGGGCACTCGGGGGCTTCGAATTCCTCTTCGTCATGATTGACACGTTCACAGAGTGGATCGAAGCCGAGCCTGATGTTAAAACAACAACTGAGGCCGCTAAGAGGTCTCTCACAAAAAATGTGATCACATGATTTGGTGTACCCAGTCGTATAATCACAGAAAATGGTACCCAGTTCTCAAGCGGTAAATTCGAGGAATTCTATGAAGACCTTGGTATCTAGATATATTTTGCTTCTATCGCTCATCCACAGAGCAGCGGAGCAGTTGAGCGAGCCAATGGTATCATAATGTAAGGGATCAAACGCTGAGTGTTCGACCAGTTAATAAAACAGTCATGAGCTTGGGTTCAAGAACTTCATTCTGTTTTATGGGCTGTTCGAACCACGACCAGTCGTGCGACCGGCAAAGCACCATTCCTCTTGATTTATGGTGCTGAAGCCATACTTCCTCCAGAACTAAAAATCGGCTCTGCTCGAATTGATTATTTCACCGAAAATGATCAGAAGGAACGACGACTGAACGACATCAATTTCCTTGAAGAACGATGAAACCAAGGCTTGATACAATCAGCAGTCTACCAACAAGCCATGCGAACGTACCACAGTCGTAAGGTGCAGCCTAGTAGCCTCGCTGTAGGTGATCTGGTTCTTAGAAAAATTTAGAGCCAAGCAAATCGTAACAAGGTTTCTCCCAAGTGAGAAGTTCCTTACACTGTGGTCGAAGTCACCTGACCAGGTTCAGTACGACTAGCCATGTCTGATGGGCATGTTTGGTCTAATTCTTGGAATATTGATCAACTGCGTAAGTTCTTTGTTTAATTATTCTTTCCATTATTTCAATTTTAATAAACATTAATCATTCCTTTATTTCTTTCGACGAGCGATATTGTGTATATATTTGTACCTATACTTTGGTCGTCTACTATTGTTGTTTAAACTAGTTGGAAAAGATCTCCTTCTCTCCGACATCCTTTATAAGGATCTCTGTTACACTTTGTAGCGACTTCTCGGTCCTGTTGTATGGGTCCTAGTCGTGATCATTACGTGAATGATTCTCACAGCGTGACCACATTCTTTTCTCAAAAGAAATATCACGAGTAATTGCAGCATAACACAAACAACTTCATATAGTGACTCATATGCTTAAGATTGCCTGAGACTATATGATAAGGATCCACCTAGTTGATTAGATGAATCCGATTGTTGGCCCAATCTTTAGCGGTACACTTGAAGATCGATTAAACTTATTGACTCCTTCTCTTTACTGCATGGCCTCCTCTTGGATCAAACACACCCAACAACATGTGTGCACATGTATATGCATGGGTTGACTCCATGCACTACTTAGGTACAACATGCATACATGGAGTTTTCTTTCCTTGGTTTTGAACAACATGCATGACGTCCTCTTGCACTGCAGCAACCTTGATAATGCCATGCCCATTGTTTTGATCAAGTGTTAAACAAGACAAATCAGAAACATTCGTTATAGATAATCTGGCCGCATCATCCTCCCTTTCTTCAAGACGAACCGTCCTCGGTTTCAAGACGATCATGAAAGCTTCTCCTTCCTGATGGATAGCCAAAGAAATTTTTTCCTCCTCTGCCTTTTCTTGTTGTTTCATCGCATCTAGATTCCTTCTTTACAGCAGTTTCTTCTCCCAATCATCTTGAATCAATAGAACATCTATTGGATGCAAACAAATCGGTGTACCCCCTCCATGTAAAGATACAACCTTGGGTGCACCAATTCTGTGTTGATGCTCCTTGTGCTTCGCACCATGGTCCTCCCAACACTAGATGACACAACACCATAGTGACGGGTATAACATCACACAATACCTCATATGAGAATTTGCCAAATGAAAACAATACCTTAACTTGATTCGCGATCTTGAGCACACCGGAATACCACTTCAGGACATGAGGTTGTGGATGCCGCATCATTGGCAACTCCAACTTCTCAACGAGTTCTATACTTGTAGCATTAATCAAACTCTCGCGGTCGATCGACATGGCACAAACTTTCTCCCTCACTTTGCAGCGAGAGTGGAAAGTCCAATCCACGCCGTAGCCTTCCTCTTCATACAGGATGTTGTCACTCAACTTCCTGAAGCTCTTCTCTGAAGACATCATAGCAGCACCATCTCCACCGTGAGCAACCATTGCTCTGATACCACCTGATAAGGATCCACCTAGTTGATTAGATGAATCTCGATTATTGACCCAATCTTTCACGGTACACTTGAAGATCAGTAGCTTGTTGACTCCTTCTCTTTACTTCGGGTGAACAGTAACCACAGGTGTGACAGTACCACGTGGTGAATAGTGCTTGAACCCTAGATAGAAAATCTTCAATATCTAGTTGTGCTAAACCTTGAGGATTAGAAACAACAGAGAATAACTTCACAAACCGATCTGATTTGATCGAATTGCAAAGACGTAGTAGATAGATCTTCTTGGTTGTAGTCAAGAACAAGGTGTCCTTGGTTTGCGCCCAAGCTAAAACACCAGATGAGAACTTCCTCTTACTTCCTCCTCTCTCCAGCCCTCCCTCTTAATTCCTCTCAAGAACACATCTCGACTCAAGAACACACGATATGCGCCAAAACAGCTTTTACGATTTTTATTATCTAAATCATAACTTGTCCTCTTACATGAATGCGGCCATGGGGGTTTATATAGCCTCCCCATAAGCACAAAGACTTGGATGAACAGTACATGCGGATGAATAGCGATCAAAGTCGGATGAGCGATGTCGAGTCGGGTGAGCGATGCAGGCACAGTGGCGATGATCGGAACCAAAATCCTATTGCAAACTTCTACTTTAATTCGAAATTTAAACTACTCTAATTGCTAAAAATAGATTAAACTATCCTATTACAAGTAATTTCAAAATTAACTTCAAGTACGCCATCTCTCCTTATTGAACTGGTTTCGGTTGACTTGGTGGCACCCATCCAAGATTACACAGAGAAAAGATAAAACATAGATGTAATCTCCTGGCCAAAATGATGTCCTTTTTGTCAAACAAATCTGAGTGGCCTTCCCTGAACGTACCAATGTCGAACTCAAGGAACTCAAACTCTTTGACGTGCACTGCATGGCCCCCTCCTGGATCAAACACACCCAACAACATGCGTGCACATGTATATGCATGGGTTGACTCCATGCACTGCTCAGGTACAACATGCATACATGGAGTTTTCTTTCCTTGGTTTTGAACAACATGTGTGACGTCCTCTTGCACTGAAGCAGCTTTGATAATGTCATGCCCATTGTTTCGATCAAGTGTTAAACGAGACAAATCAGAAACCTTCGTTATAGATAATCTGACCGGATCATCCTCCCTTTCTTCAAGAGAAACCATCCTCAGTTTCAAGGCGATCATGAAAGCTTCTCCTTCTGATGGATAGCCAAAGAATTTTTTTCCTCCTCTGCCTTTTCTTATTGTTTCTTCGCATCTAGATTCCTTCTTTGCAGCAGTTTCTTCTCCCAATCATCTTGAATCAATAGAACATCTATTGGATGCAAACAAATCGGTGTACGCCTCCATGTAAAGGTACAATCCTGGGTGAGCCAATTCTGTGTTGATGCTCCTTATTTTTCGCACCATAGTCCTTCCAACAATAGATGACACAACACCATAGTGACGAACATAACATCACACAATACCTCGTATGATAATTTGCCAAATGAAAACAATACATTAACTTGATTCGCGATCTTGAGCACACCGGAATACCACTTCAGGACATGACGTAGTAGATAGATCTTCTTGGTTGTAGTCAGAACAAGGTGTCCTTGCTTTGCGCCCAAGCTGAAACACCAGATGAGAACTTCCTCTTGCTTCCTCCTCTCACCAGCTCTCCCTCTTAATTCCTCTCAAGAACACACGATATGTGCCAAAACGGCTTTTCTGATTTTTATTATCTAAATCATAACTTATCCACCTACGTGGTGCGGCCATGGGGGGTTTATATAGCCTCCCATAAGCACAAAGACTTGGATGAACAGTACATGCCGGATGAATTGTGATCGAGTCGGATGAAACGATATACGAGTCGGGTGAATAATGGCGATCCGGTGAGCGATAATGCAAACCAAAATCCTCTTGCACACTTCTACTTTAATTTGAAATTTAAACTACCTAATTGCTAAAAATAGATTAAACTATCCTATTACAAGTAATTTCAAAATTAACTTCAAGTACGCCATCTGTCCTTATTGAGCGGCCCGGCTAACTTGGTGGCCCCTATCCAAGATTACAAAAAAAAAAAGATAAAACGTAGACGTAAATCCCCTGGCCGAAACGATCTCCTTTTTGTCAAACAAATCTGAGTGGCCTTCCTTGAACGTACCAATGTCGAACTCAAGGAACTCAAACTCTTTGACGTGCACTGCATAGCCTCCTCCTGGATCAAACACACCCAGCGATATCGTGCACATGTATATGCATGGGTTGACTCCATGCACTACTCGAAGTACAACAAGCATACATGGAGTTTTCTTTCCTTGGTTTTGAACAACATCGTGGCGTCCTCTTGCAATCGACAACCTTGATAATGTCATGCCCATTGTTTCGATCAAGTGTTAAATGAGACAAATCGAGACATTAGTTATAGACTTGCTCATGTACATGCATGGGAATTCATACACTTGCTCATGTACATGCCTGACATATTATGTAAGAAACAAATGTGAACTTGCCATTACTATCGAAACTACGATAAATCACTGCGATATTACATAACATTCAACAAAAGCGTCATAACACTTAATCAAAATGATAATTAAAAACATTGGCAATAACATATTACTACTCGGTGTGTTTTTTTCGTGGTACATAACCTCCGCGTCCCCTATGTGGATTGCCTCGAGTCGGGTGGCCGGATGAGGTCCTCATGGCTGACGTCCGAGTGCGATGTCTCCTTTATCTGAGGATTTCTCGTAGGACATTTCTTGAATGTATGCGGACTCCTTGCAAATGGAGCACTTCTTCGTCACGACATCCGGTTTACGCCGTCCATGTCATTCGATCGCCGTACCTATCGTCGGCCAACCTTTCCTTAAACCTATCAATGTCGCGGCCAGTTAGTTGCTCCCGGTCGGATGGCGGTGAAATGACCAACCACGGCTTAACCATACATTTCCTCGGTCGAGGTTTGCATCACGCTTCTTTGGTGAAATAGTCGAGAGTCTTGGCCGAGATCTTTGCGCCATCGTCGAACATGTGACTATGACATGGGAGCAGGGCCTATACAGAAGAAGGGGCTTGTTGCAAGTGCATATGCAACTACCGCAGTGTAGCGTGCACTCGTGGGTGAACCTCTCGTGGTTCGTCCCGTGGCGTCCTTTATCCCTGCACATTATCTCGAAGCGAAGCTCCCTTGTGCCCATCTTGAACACCTGGTGCATCTCACCCTTCTTGCTCTTCTCCTCCATGTATTGGTGACCATGGCGGAGTAGAGTATTCTATCATTTGCCATGGCGAGCGACATGTTATTGTTTCTATCAACAAAGTAGTTTGTCGTACCGCGGAGAATTGCCTCCACAATACCAACCAAAGGGAGGCACCTTGCGCCGCACATGACCCAGTTGTGCACCTCGGTTAAATTAGTTGTTATGACACCATATCGAGCACCACCGCTGTTATGTAGCAGCGACCACTTCTCCTTAGGCTCGTGCTCAACCCAATCAGAAGTATTTCACCTCGCCCTGTCCTCCTCGTCAATCGGGGAGCATCGTGGATAAATTGTGGCAATGCTTGAGGGCCTAGTCGGCGCTTGGGGCGACCATTCTCATTGCCTCCCATACATGCGTCTTGGTCCGTTCATTGAGAATCTTCGAGTGCTTTGAGCTTTTTTCTTTGGTTACGGTTGCACAACCACTTAAGCAGGTTTATCAAGTCTTTGTTGCGAGAACTACTTGTAGAAGTTTGCACCCAAGTGCCTCATGCACCACCTACTCTATAGATCCGAATATGAAAGTGATGCGTTATCTCCTTGTTGCGGCTAGGTTGTTGCATAGCGAGCTGGATGCTAATCATGTATGAGGCATATGTCGGAACGGCCTTACTGTGAAAAACCTCACATTCTTGAGGAACCACAACCGGTATGCGTGTTCTCACTTTCAGCAGCGAATGCTCTGGGAAGAACTTGATTGTTCCGTCGTCGTCGCTATTGCGATAAATATCGGCCCTTGTACTTCCCGATCAGAATGTGCCATCTCGCACAAGATTGGACGGCGATGCGGAATGCATTGATGCATGGACCAAACGCGAAGAATGCTCGCTCCAGTACCCTCTTATTGGCCCAATTCGGGTGCGTGGCGTCTTGAATGTCGATATGGGTGCCAGGATTTCTGTCTTGTATGACTCGAAGTTGCGGAGAGGTTGTGGTAGGAATCCTTGAGCGTACCCTACCTTGATTCAATGCCTTCTTTTTGTCCTCTAAGCCTTGGTATAGCTGATTGTGTACTGGAACCTTGCCTCAGTCGCTCGAATGATGGACCGTGGCTCAAAATCTAGTTTATCCACGATCTCACTATACATGAGGTTGGCGATGAAGCCTGATGGTAGGTTCGGTTGGGGCTGCCTTGACTTCGAAATAGCGCATGTGTGTGGGACCACTATAGAGCACTTCGATGGGTGTCCCACTTAGGTGAAAGCAGCGTGCACTCGCCAAGGGCATCCCTCTATGCCGCACTACGTCATAGAATCTTGGGGTAGACATAGCGACTTTGAATGTGTCTTCTTGCAGACAAGATCGAGAATTTGACGCGTCTGCGGCCTCCTTATATTTGTACATAGGTCCTAGCGACCTTACTTTGGTCGTACTCCCACGGCACATAGGAGCCTTCGTTGTGACGAGGTTCTCGAATTGGTATGTGTTCTGTCGGACGAGAACACTTTCTTGGTCCACATCATCCTCGTCGTCGGAACCTTCTTCTTCAGACAATGCCATGTAGTCTCGGTCTTCGAGATCCATCATTTGCACTACGGCTTGCACCTCCTCACCCTCGTCAGCAAGACCACTAGCTTGCCTGACCGTAGGAGCTGCTTCCGCAGGGTCTTCATCGATAGCATCAGCAACTCCGAGAGCTTCAACCATTGTGTGCGCCGCGCTGTGGCTGGAGTACCCGACTTCTTCTTCGGCGTCAGCACCCCCTTCTTGTTTAGCCGCGGGTGGAGGAGTGGGTTTGGCATATGCCTAGACCAGAAGGACCAGTTTTCACCCTCCATCCCTCGCCATGCGTACATATGAAAGTCATAAATTTGTTTCCTTTAGCCGCACTATCTCCCAATATGTGGGCTATCCTACCCGTGGGGTAAGGCAACTCAATATAAGATCGTACACATCACAGTCCACTTGGAATGTGTGGAACAACCACCGCATCACAGCGCCCCATGTACGCTGCTCTGGTCTTGGTAGGGGCACGGTTGTCGATTGGAAATAACGCAAATCAATCCCCTCGGGACCCTCTATAATAGTCCCTTGACCATAGTAAATTTTAAAATTGGCGACATCGGACATATTTGACGCACTGCACCATAAAGAACATTTCCACGATTAACGCATATCTAAAACTAGACTACCTTTGAAAAGTATTATGTAAAACATCTTGCACTCGTGTAGTACATTTAAAACTATGTAATCCATTAGGTTAAAAATTACGAGGCGTAGTCAATCGGATGACGGTAACCGCTAGCTTCTCTCCTCCCCTCTACTCTTCTCTCCTTCTCTTTTTTTCTGAATAAAAGTGAGTCCTGTGCCGAATTTTAGGGTTTCAAGAGGCTTTTATAGGGTCAGTCTTCCTATCGTCATTTCAACTGGCGATAGGTTTCTGTCGCCGATTAATACAGGACGGTATTTGAGGCGAGAGGTCTCGTAAGCTAGTTCAGCTGGCGATATGTTCTGTCGCTAGTTGAACTGCCGACAAGGACACATTTTTGTTGTTTTTTTGGGGCGACTATTTATTTTTGCAATTATCTTTTTAAAAAATCCATCGGACAAAGGACACAACGTGCTAGTTGAACTGGCGACAGGGACACATTTTTGTAATTTTTTGGGGCGACTATTTATTTTTGTAATTATCTTTAAAAAAATGTTATTTTTTAAAAATTCCTGTGGCGTTAGAGACATATTTTTGTAATTTTTTGAAGCGAATATTTATTTTTGTAATTATTTGTATAAAAATTCACGAGACGAGAGCACCGACAGCGTCTTCTTTGGAATTGACAATAGTAAACACGCATAAGTGCCTGGCGCGTCCACCCTCGTCCCAATTTATTTGGCTCGAGAATAGGAAAACGAAGGCGTGGATAGGTTTGCTCCTGACTCAGGTAGTAACTCACGTGGCGGCATGCAGCTCTAGCTTGGTGGTACCCTTGAATTCAACATGGTACCTTTCAACTCAACCTGTATATATTTGCTCCAAACTAGCAGCCCTCGCTTTGACTCTTACAAACACGTTCAGGGAATCAAGGGTGTGTACACCATAAAACTAAGCAAGCAAGCAAACTCGTTGAAGGTAAGCGGCCCATTGCTGCTGCCTTTCTTTGCTGCAATTTATGACGATTAACGAAGACATAGACATGTCTTGTGCAGGTTACAGAGCAACAATGTTGGTGAACAGCGTGGTTACAATTTTTCCTGATCCATACATTTTTTTTTACGTAAGGCATGTAAAGCGACCTACAATTTTGGTGGTTATAACCCTCCACTTAATCAATTTTTGCTTGACGGTCTCCACGGAATCCCGTCTAGGGAAGAATTTTTTAAAATAATCTATTTTTTATTTGGAATTACAGAAATAATACTACCTTATTTTTTTTTGTCAGAAATAATCATCAGTCGCCGTACCGTTAGACAACTTATACCTAGTCGCCCAACCATTGGGCGTAGCCTCATTGCTCAACCACAGGCGCCAAGCGTTAGAGTCGCTTTGGTAGTTGAGTGACTTTACTAAATCGCCACGATTGCATGGACTTTTTCATCAAGGTTACGCACAAGAGCTACCTCCTTGTCTGCTCAAACTCGAGCCTTTTTTTTGCTCTATTCAGTAGCTTGAGTTTGCTCTACACAAGTAAAACAAGTGGTGAGTAAGTATGATTAGAAGAGACAAAATACTTTTGAAAGTCTCAACAACTTTCTTGTGTGCGGTTGTCACAAATCACGAGCAACCGGTCCTTAGCTTGGCATTCTTCTTCAAGCTTGGTTATTCTAGCTTCTTTAGCCACGACCTCTTCTTTTGTTTTCTCTAAATCTATCAAATATGATAAGGAGAATAATTAATTATTAGAGGAACTAGGTAGCTAAGAAGAAGAAAAGTTAGGAAGAAAGTTCTTACTTTTTAATTGGAATGCATCTACTCGGGAGCTTTATCCGCTAGGTGGGTTCTCCGAAACCACAACATAGTCCTCGACCATGTGCCACACAAAAGTATTCTTCTTTAAGTTTCTTACAAACTTTTAAAGAAACTAAGAAACTCGAAGAAGAAGATGGATATGGAGTAGATTGAGGCGAAGTTTCTTCATACTTAAGCTTGATTCGATCTAGTGCCGCATTGCACTTAGATTTTTATAGTCGTTTGCGGTTTATGGTTGTGATAGAACATTGAATTTTTCAATAATGGTTGTAAGCTCAAGGGGCGAAGCATTAAATTCTTATAATGAGTCTGCAAGACTATTTCCCATATTAATAATAGCAAGTTATGTTACATTTACGAGTATTTTATTTATGTGTGTGGATTGCTTCCTACCCAATATTAATAAATACTTTATATATCGAAGCAGCGTGTGGCGCCCTATGGAGGAAGTGTGCTTAGCGGATAGCGGCTGCTTGAATACCATCTTGAGATAGACAAAAAATTTGATAGATCGGCAACAATGTTGGTAGTCTTACGACAATCATGACAATGATACTTGTATAATAGGCTCGATGATGAGGATCTAATAATCCCCATTTAATTATTTATCGTAATTCTAATTATAGGTAATAATAACGTCATATATTTTTGAGTATACCGTTGTTTCATAAGGGAGAAATTGCGAGTCATAATTATTTTTACGACCACCTATAGCGTAAGACTTTCTCGACTACCCACGATCGTAAGTCCTTCTACGATCGATTATATGGTAAATAAGCCTTTCTCGACCACCCATAGTCGTAAGACTTTCTACAACTACCCACGATCGTAAGTCCTTCTCGATCGGTATATGTCGTAAACCTTTCTCGACCACCCATAATCGTAAGACTTTCTCGACCGACCTCACAGTCGATAAGGCTTACATACATGTGGTCCCTAATCGACCGAGGATCTTCGCATCATATCGAGGATATATGCGGTGAAATACACTATTATTCTCTGGAGTAATGGCACGATTTAACCTCTGTCATGGTGGTAGCGTCTAGCGGCGTGGGATTGTTACTTCTCCCACAATCATCTCGATGTGGCTCCATCATCTACAAAATTAAAGGCCCAATTATTTGGAGAAGAACCGGCCCTCAAGGGTGTATAAAAGGTGGGATCATCGGGAGGGATAGGACAACACAATCGAGAGCCTAGGACATTACACTCTAACGACTCTTGATCTTATGTGAGTATACTCAATACATACCTGCGAGGAGTAGGGCATTATTCTCCCCGAGAAGGCTGAACCTATATAAAATCCCGTATCTCCCTCTGCGTGATTTTGAGCCTTGGAGAGCCCCGAATCAAACAATCTTTCACGTAAGTTCGGTCCTAAAACACAGGCGGTTGGCGTCGACCGTGGGGATCTTGAGTCATCGGCTTTTTCGCTTCTTCCCAATTCTCATGCTCCCATGGCGGGAGAGTGGAGCGAGAACCGGTTCGACTTGGCGATTCTGTGAGATATCGACATGGATGTCGGTTTTGACTCTGAGCGAGTATCGCATCATCCGATGGTGATATTGCCTCAGGAGATCATTCTCTAGGAGACCTTGCCACCGATGGAGTTGAGGAGGATCCTTATCCCCACAATGATACGTTCGAGCGAGGAACCCGCTTCCTCGGAGGGCAAGGTCAATCCGATCTGTCGGGACTGCAAGAAGACATACCCAAAACATGGTAAGGGACCCCCTCTAAATGTTCAAGTCCGCCTAAGATAGTCAGGCACAGTGCGACAAGTCTGAAGGCAATCATCCGGAGCTTCATCGGCACTTGGTGGTCGTCTCTCGGGATAGCCCCACAAAGGATGGGGTTGAGCATGCTTTTCTGTGGGTTCGACCATCCCATCGCGGAGGCTCACTGCGAATGGAGATAGTTATAACCGAAAATTCCCCTTCTGGAGGGTTTGCTCCAAGTCATCAGACGGTGTCCTTTGACTACTCCTCAAGTGAGGAGGCCTCAAGCGCAGGTGGAGATCATCAACGAGAGGTTTTGTCCTTCCCTCAGGTGATGATCACTCTCCTAGAGGAAGGACTGAGGATGCTCCCCAACGATCACACGCTGCGACTGCTCGTGGCAATGACAAGGGCACCTCGGCGATGAGCGAGTCAACACTCTAATGGCGTGAGAGAAATTCTCGAAATGCTCGTACTCACTAAGGACAACTTCGAGATTACGGTATGGATGTTCTTGAGGCAACCCGACAGAGAAGAATCATGGCCCAGAGAAATTTGCCTTGGCGTGTTCATTATCAGTCGGAAGAAGCTCAAGAGCTCCAGCACATCAACGACCTTCTCGAGAACCCATCTTGAGAACTTGCTCGAACACCCGGCTACGTCCTCTTCGCTGAAGAGATCGCACAAAGGCTTCAGAACACGATGGACAAACTCGAGCGTCCTCATCAGCGTCAACCCGAAGTCGTGGTAGTATGACCCGTCTACTTCGATCGCTCGAATAACTCACTACATGGGGATGTTGTGACATCAAGTCCGTCGCTCTCGACCTTCACTCAATCGAAGGAGAGTTCCTCGAGCGGTGACGATCGACAACCTCCGGAGAGGTGATCATTGGCGCATGGTGAAGTCCCTCACAATGTGCGGAAGTCAAGCCTTTTTCCTTAGGTCCTCGCGGCCTCCGCCCATCTTCAACCATCCGTGTCTTCTCCACGGTCTCCCTCCACTTTGGATTCTCGCTCGCCCTCTTTCCGGCAAAGTAGAGCCCGTCGTCCTTCGCGACTATCATGTAAAATCAGTTCTTCTTCCATGACGACCACAAGGATTTTGAGTATATTGGGATGTACTCGTTGGCCTTACCGTCGTGAAGACGTAGCGTGCATTCTCCAGGGCCCGCTGTGGATCTTCCCGACATTGCCATCTGGTAAAAATACCTGAAGAGCTTCATATTCGGTCGCATTCCGAGGTACGCCTCGCATAGGTAGGCGAAAATGCTGATGTTGGCGATGGAGTTTGGATCGAAATTCACCAACTCTACCCTGTAGTACTCCAGAACCCGGGGGAGGAATTTGTGCGCCGGTAGGCGTAGCCCGCACTCGATGTAGGCGAGAAAAATAAGGATTTCCCCTTCCTCACGGCTCGGAAAGTCTTCTCCGGCCACTGACCTCCACTGACCTCCAGAAACTTACAGGGTGCATGGTGGCTTTAAGTCGTTTCGTCGCATATCTTGGAGAAAAAAGACTACCTTTTTTCAAACTTCTAAGGAAGCATGAGAGTTTCGAGTGGTCGAAAGAGGCAAACGCTGCATTTGAGGATGTCAAGAGATATCTTACGAGTGCTCCTGTTCTGGTTTCTCCAAAACTAGAAGAGGCACTCTTAATTTATCTAGCTGCCACGCCATAGACAATGAGCACGGTCTTGAGTCGTAGAGCGTGAAAACGTTCAATGACCGGTTTACTATGTAAGTGAAGTTTTGCATGGGCCTAAGGGCGTTACCCTTAGATCCAAAAACTTCTATATGCCCTCCTCATGTCTTCAAGGAAATTGCGGCATTATTTTCGGTGCACAAGATAATTGTGTAAATCGAGTTTCACGGGAGTGATCCTCGAGAATAGGGAAGCAATGGGGCGCATGGCTAAATGGTTTGTAGAACTTGGGGAATTCGACATCCATTTTGTGTCCCCAACGACCATTAAATCGAGATCTTGGCGAGACTTTGTCATTTGAATGGACAAATCCTAAACCTATTTAGGATCCCTAGTACAATACCCGTCCAATGGGCGATGTACTTTGACGGGTCACTTACCTTAAGTGGCTCGGGGGCTAGGGTGGTCCTGAAATCTCATAACGGAGAGACCTTAAAGTATGCCATCGAATTAAACTTTCAGGCCACTAACAACGTGGCAGAATACGAAGGTTTACTGGCTGGCATATGAGCTGCGAAAGCGCTCGCGATTCGATGACTACTCGTGAGAGGAGACTCTCAACTAGTCGTGAATCAGTCGAAAAAAGTACCGGTGTTCTAATCCAACTATGTCTCGGTACTTATTGGAATCTGAAAGCTTGAAAAGCATTTTTTGGTTTCGAGTACAATTTATCCCTCGAAAGGATAATTTTCTCATGAGACCGGCTTGCTTGAATGGCTTCTTCGATCTAAACTATCAAAAGGAGTCTTCTTGGAGCAACTCCAGAAGTCATTTCTGGTCGAAACACCACAGACACCTTCTATTAAGACTGCCTCTCTAGAATACGAGGATACCTGGATTAATCCCATCTACGCGTATCTTCAGACGGGTTCCATACCCGACGATGATCTCGGCGGATCGCATATCCCAAAAGGCCAAAATGTATACTTTGGTCAAAGGAGTCCTCTATAAACGAGGTACTCAAGGGGTACTCATACGATGCATATCGCAGAGAGAAGGATTAAAACTCCTTCACGATATTCATGAGGGCATCTGTGGAACTCATACTTCCTATAGAACGCTGGTCGGAAAAGCCTTTCGACAAGGTTTCTCTTGACCAGCGACTCTCTCGATGCTAAAAATTTGGTTAAAAATGTGTGCAATGCCAGTTTCATAGCAGGCAAATACACCAACCAGCTCAGGCATTGCAAACAATCCCTCTATCTTGGCCTTTTGCAACTTGGGGTCTCGATATCCTAGGACCGTTTCCTAAATCTCTAGGTGGCTTCGAGTTCCTCTTTGTGGCTATTGATACGTTCACAAAGTGGATTGAAGCAAAACTTGTGACTAGGATAACGGTGAGCGACAAAAGGTTCATGATGAGAAGCGTGATTACTCGGTATGGGGTCCCTAGTCGAATAATCACAGATAATGGTAAGCAATTTTTGAGCGCAAAATTTCAGGAATTTTGCGACGAATTGGGTACCAAGCTGTGTTATGCCTCTATTGCCCATCCCCAAAGCAATGGGGCAATCGAATGAGCGAATGGCCAAATAATGTAGGGAATTAAAACTCGAGTCTTTGATCAGCTTGTAAAGCGCTCGGGGGCTTGGGTCCAAGAATTACCCTCAGTATTATGGTAGTTCATACAACTGCTAGTCGGGCTATAGGTGAAACACCTTTTTTTCCTAGTTTTCAGTGCCGAAGCCATGCTTTCACCAGAACTAAAGATCCGGTCGACACGGGTCAAGGAACAACTTCGAGCGGATGACATTAACACTGCTTTCGAAGAAGAGAAATCAAGCCTTAATCCGTTCGTGGTCTACCGGCAAGCCTTGTGCAAATACTACGATCGTAAGGTCAACCTCATGACCTTCTTTGTAGGTGACTGGTATTGAGAAAATTCAATCCCGGTCTAATCGGAACAAGCTTTCCCCCAAGTGGGAAGGTCCTTACACAGTGGTTGAGGTAATGCGACCAGGTTCGGTACGACTAGCAATGGAAGATGGGCGAGTTCTCACAAATTCCTAGAACATCGACTAGTTCACGCCAAATTTTATGTATAATCGACCAACCCCACAATAAAGTATCGGGTTCTTTCTATCTTTATTGTCATACTTTTGGGTAGCGTTTTGATAAAGTTTTTTTTTGACCATTCCCTGGTCATAGGTTATACTATGACCAGTATCCAAACTTTCTTTACCTTTGGTCAAAAGCGATGGTGACATCACCTAGTCGAAGTCTTTCCTCTCGACACGTGGTCCTCGCCTACTAGAAGGAACTTCCTAGTGTCGACTTGTTCATCTCTTTTCTTTGCCAAAACAAAGAAATCGGGTTCAACCCACATGGTGAAATTTTTTTTTTTCAAGCGAATCTTAGTACCTTAGATTATTTATTCATTCATTTTGAAAAATAAACTAAGCGAGTATATTTTAGTGATTTGCTTGACTACTTTTGATAAACTTCGTTTCGTTTTAAGCTGGTGGAGGAAGACACAACACCTAGTCGAAGTCTTTCCTCTCTGCACGTAGTCACCTTGCTAGAAGGATCTTCCTAGCGTCGTCCTATTTCCAACTCTTGCTACAGAGAGAACTTATCGGCGCATCAAATTAGGTTGACGAATTTCTAAAAAACTCGAGCGTTTCTCTAACTCAAGTTGCCGTTCTTGGTTTGATTAACCTAGTCGGAGATAGTAACATCACCTAGTCGAAGCCTTTCATCTCTGCACGTAGTCACGCCCGCTAGAAGGAACTTCGTGAGTGTCGACTCGTTCCTACTCTTTTGACTAGTGCATGATAATCGTGATCGAAAGCCATACGTTAGCTAAACCTCTCTGTTTTTCTCAAAAAAAAAACCCATTACACACTATTTACTTAGTTTATCTAAATAAACTAAGCAAATAGTCGGGGGCTAGGATAAAATTATTAATTTGGCTTCAATTCTTAGCAGTAACTTCTTTTTCGATCATTATCTTATGAGTTACTAACTACTCGACAAGGTGATTTGCGGGAAGAAGAAAATATTATATCAACAACAAAAACTTGTCTTTCTGAGGTTTGGTACAAACTAATACGACTAGGGGATCTTATTTGCTTATAGCGTCCGTTTTTCCTAAGAGTTCTTGCCGTTTTAAAGCTAAAAGGAACCATTCGGTTTATCCGTCTGCTCAAGCTTAACTGGGATTTTGGAAATTTGGGAGTTTAACTTGACCTAACCAAACCTCAACGAAGTCCTTTTGGTTTGTGCCCTTTGTCCTTTTTGGGGTTCTTTGGTGCTCTCTGGTTTTGGTCCTCTTTTCTCTGATTCGCCTTGTGTGCCTTGGTTTAGTTTGTCCATCTCTGGACCTCCTCTGTGTCCATAGGACCTCTTCTAAGTCCTCTGGACCTCCTCGGTGCTCATAGGACCTCATTGGAGATTCTTTGGACCTCCTCTGAGTTTGGATCTCTCCCTCTCTTTTAAACTAGACTTCCTTTGTTGGTTTGAATCTCTTTAAGGTTTAGACCTCCCTCCTTGTTTGAATTTATCTTTGGTTCTGACCTCCTTTCTTTTGGGTCACCACCACCCTGTGGTTCTCTACTCGGGTTTGTGTTTCAAACCCTTTTGTTTTCCGAAGAGTCAAGCTTGGCTTAGTTTGCCCTTGCGATGGATCTCCTCCTGCCCAGACCTTCTTTGTGGGTCTAGGACCTCCTCTTTTGGGTCTCAAACCAGCTCGGGTTTGTGTTTCAAATGTCTTTGAACATTGAAATTCGAATTCAGGTGATCACTGTGTCCTTTAGGACCTTCTCTCGTCTAGTTGGACCTCCTCTGCGTTCAATTGGACCTCCCTGTGTCCTTTAGGACCTCCCCTCATCTAGTTGGACCTCCTCTGCGTTCAATTGGACCTCCCTGTGTCCTTTAGGACCTCCCCTCGTCCAGTTGGACCTCCTCTGCGTTCAATTGGACCTCCCTGTGTCCTTTAGGACCTCCCATCGTCCAGTTGGACCTCCTCTGCATTCAATTGGACTTCCCTGTGACCGTTAGGACCTTCTCTTTAGAGATCTTAACCATTCAGACCTCCCCTTTATTAGATCTAACCGCTAGGACCTCCCCTTTGGAGATCTTAACCGTTCAGACCTCCCCTTGGTTAGATCTGATCGTTAGGACCTCCCCTTTGGAGATCTTAACCATTTAGACCTCCCCTTTGTTAGATCTGACTGTTAGGACCTCCCCTTTGGAGATCTTAACCGTTCAGACCTCCCCTTTGTTAGATCTGACCATTAGGACCTCCTCTTTGGAGATCTTAACCGTTTAGACCTCCCTTTTGTTAGATCCGACCGTCAGGACCTCCCCTTGTAGATCTTGACTGTTAGGACCTCCCTCGAGGGATCTTGACCCTCGGACCTCTTGTGAACTATGACCAGTGTCTTTTGGACCTCCAGTCCTCAGGACCTCCTCGTGTCTTTTGGACCTCCTGTCCTCAGGACCCCCTCGTGTCTTTTGGACCTCCTGTCCTTAGGACCCCCTCGTGTCTTTTGGACCTCCTGCCCTTAGGACCCCCCTTGTGGTCAGGACCTCCCTTGGAGGTCAGGACCCTTGGTCTTTTGCAAAGACCTCCCCTGCGGCTAAGACCACCCCTTTGACTGATCTGTTCTCTTGAGTTTGGTGGCCCTTGTCGGTCTTGCTCTGTGCGCATTTAATGTGAATGCAGTCACATCTGAGATACTTTGTTTTATTTTTTTATTGGCACACCCTGACCTAACCTTGTCCTGTCCACCACCGATCATTGACACGTTTTGCTCCAGCCCCTTATTGTTTCTCCACGGCTCGGCTCTAAATAGCCTAGGCATGCCTCCTTTTGTCACCTTTTGCCCATTTCCAACCTCTTTGCTCCCGTCTGGTGTTCTCCTTGCTCAAGACCTCACCAAGGAGTTCTTTGAAGCTACTCCATCACCTCTTCATCGCCAAGAAGGCCTCTCTGTTGGTTCCTGCGGATCCCTTTTGCAAGGACCACCCCATTTTGGGTTGGACCTCCCCTTTCAGCCAGGACCCCTTGCTTCTTGGTTTTGTTTGAGTTTGTTCGAGCTCTTTTTAAGTCTTCTTTTAAGTTCTTTGCTTGGAGCTGGTTTGCTTATTTGGTTCTTTGGTGAACGTGTAGATCCCGAGTTTGAGGAGGAGTTCTTGGACCCGGTTTCTTTTGGAGGCTCACCTTTGCTCAGCGAAGGCAAGTCGCAGACCTTTGATGATATTGAGCCTAGCTTTTCAAATGTATTTTGCTTTACTTAATCATGCATGGCTATTTTTATAAGAAATGATTTGGGCAGTAGATATTTTCCTGCTTGACAATATGCCTCCTTGGACAATTGTATTCGACATGTTGACATGTTCCTCTTGGACGCCCTAGGTTGGGTATTTTAGTTGGTATTGTTTGATATTGCCAACATGGGACCGTATGTTTATTCTTAGTCTTGCTCTTAGAACCGGGGGTCTTGGGAGTCATGTTTCTTCTCTAATGACTTGACTAATGGAACTATGGAACTGTGGTTGGTGCCTTTGTTGAGCAACTATGGTGGGATGCCGTAGTTGTGTTGATTGTGGTCTTGAGGCCATTTTGTTAAAATCTTGTGTGCGGGACTAGGGAGGTATTTGGCGAGTGAACCCAAAATGTTTTCTTGCTCGGGCAAGTGATCGTGCGATAAAGGGGTGCTCTTCGCACCTTTGGGATGTGGAAGCCTTGCTTGGGCAAAGCAATTAAGGACTTAACTTTGTGTTCTATTGATCTGGGCCCTTGAGTGCAACCACAAGATCATTTTATGGGGATAGTGCAGGCTAAATAATTAGTAATGTTGTGACTGTTTACATTGTGGTGGTGCGTCTTGATTCGCATGGCACAAGAGGGGCGGAGTTCCTTTTTAGGACTGCGAAACCTTAGCGGGCAGGTCAGGTCACGACAAAACTTTGTAAAGGCCTTGTCACGCTCTCTAGACTGCTCACCTTCGGAAGTGAGCAAGGGTTCCGACGGGAACTGTAACATCTAGATTTTCCAAATCCTTTCTTAATGTGTAAAAATAAATCGAAGTCATTTTATTTTAATTAAAGTTCCAAGTTGGTTCGGTTGGAGAGGTTTGAGCTGTTGAGATTTCCTTTTGGTATGCTCTGTAGACCTTCCCCTAGCATATCTCCTTTGAATATGTAGGTTTAGACTTTCTCTGTGGTCTAGACCTCCCCAGTGGCACGTGAGGATAAGCCTCCCCTGAGGCTTGGACCTTCTCAGACCTGGACGTATCCTTACGCCCGGGCTTGCTCTTTTGAAATTGGTCACTTGAACCTCTTTGTTGGTTTGAATCTCTTAGGATTCAGACCTCTTTTCTGTTCAGACTTCTCCTAAATCAAGGCCCTGTGTTGCTTGGGCACTTTCTTATGTCCAGACCTTTCTAGGTGGGACCTCCTTATGTTCCAGTGGACTTTTTATGCTTTCGGACCTCCTGAGGTCATTTGAACCCCTTGGCCTCCCTTCTTGGCCGAAAGGAACTCCTTAGGGCTCATTCTAACCATCATGGCTTTTGATCTCACCCTTGAGGTTGGAGCCTCCTTTGAGTTGCTCTGACTCATGAGCTTCTGTTGGACCACCTTTTGTGAATCTTCCCGTGGGATCTCTCTCTTTTGCGGAACCCCTTGGCCTGGACCTCTCTTTGCTTTGAACCTAATGGTTTGGACCTCCCCTCATTTTGAATCTAAAGGCCCAGACCTCCCCGTGCGTTGTTTCTCTCTGGAGACCTCCTCCTTTGCGTTGATCTTGGCTGTGGGACCTCTCGGAGATCCAACCGCCCGGACCTCAACTCGCTTTTAATCTCAACCCCGGGACTCCTTTGAAGTTCCTTGGACCTCCTGTCCAAGACCTCTCCGTGGCTTTTAAAGCTGGCTCAGGATCTCCTCATGTCCAGACCTCCTTTGTATGTCTGGACCTCCCCAACCTTTAGACCTCCTTGAGTTGCGGGACCTATTTTGATAAAGTCCTGGTTGTCCGAACCTTAGGCACTTGGACCTCCCTATGTTCGGACCTCCTTTGTGTATATCAGGACCTCTTAGTTTCTTAAACCTCCTTGAGGACCTCTATTGCGGGGCAAGACCTCCCCCTTTTAACCCGACTGTTTCTAATTGGCTGGCCCCACATGCTAGCCTCGGTCCTTCTCATTTCTTCCACCACGAAAATATCTTGGGCATTTAATGCACGTCTTGTCACATTAAATGCATTCATATATACGTGGTGTATACTTTGAATTTGGTCACCTAGTTGTACTCTGACATACTTCCTTGTTCCTTCCCATAGCATCATACGTGTCCTTTTATCATACCTTCTACCCAGGGTGGCAGTGACACCTGCCCTGCCACCCACCTACCCTTGACCTGTTTCTATACTTATCCTGGACTTGTGTATTTCTAGTTTTCTTCACCACCTTGACTACAACCAGTCTAAGAAATTCTACCACATCACCTTTCTCCACATTCTGTTACTTTGGCTCTCATTCTGTGGCTCCCAGGGAAGACCCCGTGTTCACTGGTTTCTTCTTGTCCCTGGTAAGTCCTTGATGATCTGTTTCCCCCTGTTCTTACCGCTATATTGTGATGATCGTGTCCTTCGCAGGACCCCCCCTCTTGTGGATTTCTTTTGGACTTCTGTGGCCTCTGTAAGAGGACCTCCTCCCTGGTTTTGCGCAAGGGCTGTTCCTCAGGACCTCCCTGTTTCATCGCTTACATCACTTCCTTGGGGTCTTTTGCTAAAGACCACCCTCCTCTGGTGAGCTTAGACCTCCTCCAAAGGAACCTGTTCTAATATATATAAATCTCCTAGGGTTGGTTGAGTTTTGGGTCCCCTTTGGGATTCTTTTGATTTTCTTGTTGATCTCAGTTGGATCTTTATTTGAGCTTTGTCTTGAATTTGCCCTTTTATCGTGTAGATTGTGAGGACTCCAGAGAGTCGAGGATTACGAAGGAGGAATCTCAGAGTAGTGAGCAAGGCAAGTTGCACTTTTGATCATACTGCACCCAGTAATTTAAATTATTTATGTTCTGTTTTAATGTGTACTGCATGCCTATTTCTATCAAGTTAGTTCAATACCAGTTTTAACTTTATAGTTATACCCATTTCCTTTGTATGACTCCTGTTGATTTTGGACTAAACCTATTGTCACCATTAGGTCAAACTTGGCTGATACAGTAGTATGAGCCAAGATCATTGGAAAAACATGTGCTTAGTTATGCTTAGGCCAAAAATTGTTGTTTTGGAGAAATCTTTACCAACACAACCAAGTACTGTTTTAAATATTTTCACCATGACATAGGGTTGTCATGAAGGTATGAAAATGGTGCTGGGAAAGCAAAGAATGAAAATGGATTTAGACTGGGGCAAATTGGATTGCTTGGCTGGTGCAATGTTTGTGCACAGACTCTATCCTGGCTAAGGTGGAGGTCCAGGGGTTTGTGAAAGTTGCCCTAGTCATGTGAGGACCGGTCTTTGAGCGACCAATGCCATGCCTATAATGGGCTATGCCACAATCGTGCAACCACATGTCTCGAGAATGGGGTGTGGGACTGGTGAGTAATTTGCAAAACTCTACCACATCTTTGCTCCATTGGAGGTGTGGGAGGTCTTGTTGGCTAAAGGTCTTTTATGACCTATTGTTCCCCTTTGGTGCAAGAGGGGCTTTCCGCGGATTGTGATCCATAGGAAGGTGAAACCTTAGCAAGGAAAGGCTGTGGTGGAGCAATGCATTGTAAAAGCCTTGTCATGAGCTCTAGATCTCTTACCTTTGGTAGTAAGAGATGGCATTAACAGTCTTGGGATAAACTAGAGTACTCATGTCGTGTGGGTAAAGTGCACAACCTCTGCGAGTTAAATCTATTGAATAGCGCGTCCACGGTCAAGGACATCTTGGCAAAGGCCACTTGGAGTTAGATGTTGATTTTGGGGTTTTTCAAAAGGTTATCAAATCTGTTTTAGGATTTTAATCCATGGGTTTGAAATTTGGGAGCCTAAGTCGGGAGGTATCCTTCACCAATTTATGATGAATGTTATCCAAGCTGAAAAATTGATTTGATATAAAGAATTTTATCCATTAAAAGACTTGCTTTGGAACACAATAATGGTACTTGAAAGAAAATTGGCTTTGTGCAAAATAACCATATTATGCCATCCTTTGAATGTCCATATATGCATGTCATATTGTTAACCCACGGGTGTAACTTGCCAGCACGGTTGTTGTGCTCACTCTTGCTCATTACAATCTTTGCCAGGAGAAGACCATGATAGTGATGAAGATCAAAGCAGCTAGGTTATGCCCTCGATCATTTACTGTGGTGTGTTGATGGACCCTTTTGATTCCTTTTGCCTTTATGTATTTATGTTGGCCAAGGCCACCTTGTAAACAACCTTGTAAATGTTGCTTATATAAAGGTGTGTTACGGATGTCACCACCAATGTGTTTGTCTTTGTGAAGAGCTAGCCATGATCCTTGGGACTAGCTCGAGTTTCCAGAGGACCTTGGGCAGGCTCGGACCTTCATGTTCTCACGATGGGGAGGCGTGTGAGGTTCGAGGTGGTCCCAGATCTCCCGACCTCCTCTAGAGGGTCGTGGGTGGTCTTGGTGAGCCCTCGGACCTCCTCGCTTCTCTCTGTTGTGGCCGTGGCAGGCCATAGGTGCTCCCTGGTTCTAAGGCCCTCTCTCGGGTCACATTCTCCTGGACCTCCGGGAGGTCTTCTTCAGACCTCTGGGAGGTCTTCAGTGGGCTGCCGAGAGGTCCTTTATGGACCTCCTGGGAGGTCCTGATGGACTTTCCAGAAGGTCTTGGAGGATCTCTCTCGGGTGCCCTAGAGTTGGGTCGTCACAGGAACCCGCCCCGTTAGAGAGGTCGTGAATTGTGAGTAAAGTTGTACACCTCTGCAGAGTATCAATCTACTCGAATAGCCAAGTCCTTGGTCATGGACATGCCTAGTGAAAATGGTGCAAGGGTAGACTTTTCTAAAACTTGTGGTCGGGGTTGATTGTGGATATCGTGAGTAATGCAGGTGGCCAGTGCTCGTGATGTCTATGGTCACCGTGGAGGTCTTGAGAACCTTAGGGTGGTCAATGAGCTCTGAGTGGGTGCTCGGAGGAGTTCTTGGAGCCCTAGGGAGGTATTTGGGAACTCTGGGTTGGTGTTCGAGAGGTCTTGGGAGAGGTCCTAGTCGTGGGTGCGACCAGACCTCCCCCAAGTGGTATTTGGAAACTCTGGAGTTGGTGCTCCAGAGAGGTCTTAGGAGAGATCCTAGCCGTGGGTGTGACCAGATCTCCCCCAAGTGGTCTTTGGGAACTCTGGAGTTGGTGCTCCAGAGAGGTCTTGGGAGAGGTCCTAGTCGTGGGTGCGACCAGACCTCCCCAAGTGGCTGGGGAAGTGAGTTGGTGCTCACTCCCCATCTTTTCAAACAAATGTACTTATGTATTAGTGTTTCAAATTGAGCTCTTCAATCTATACATGTTATTTACTGTCAAACCTTGCTTTTGCAACTAACCCTACAGCTCTCATTGTTAAGCCAATGCATGAATATTATTTGTATAACTGTTCCCAGCGATTTGCTGAGTACATTCAAAGTACTCATGGCTTTAAGCCCTGTGTTAAAGTAGTGGTCGAAGATGAACAAGTGCGAGGATGCGGACCTCTTGAGGAGGAGTTCTTGACGACATTTGCCTAGGGCGTCCTCCACTCGGCGACTGTGGGCTTGCCAGATGGCTTGGAAGCGTTTTGTGTTCCTGCTGTAAAGGTTCTCTTGTTGTCGGTTTTGTAAGCCCAAGTTGGCAAACCTCTGTAAGCAAGTTTTGACCATAAGGTCTTGTTTAATGCAAGGTTTAATTTGTCTACTTCATCTTTTGTTTGGCCATGTGGTTGTGATCACACCTACGTGGTTTTGTGCGAGCTAGCTTGGCCTCCTGGGACTAGCTCAGTGCACTCCGTCAAGACCTCCAGGAGGTCTTTGAAGATCTCCTGGGTGGTCTGGATAGACCTCCTCTCTCGGATCCTGCGAGTGATACTACCGCTCCTTAGTGCGGTAGTCTTGAAGCAGCGCTCTCTCAAAAAATTTTCGATAATTGCCTGTCCGTTTGCATTAGAGAGGAGGTCCTCACATTGCATATCCTCCGTGACTTCCTCGACGATCGGTGCATTTCCGCCATTAATTGCTCATTCGCCAGAGCGAGATGAAGTTGTCAATGACGGGTTGCGATTAAGGTTGGGGTCGTGAGCTTTAAGTTTTGCCAAAACAAAACATATCGCCTCTTTGACCGCCTCCTTTATCGAATCGGCTTGGTTCGTCTTCAAAATTGTCATCAACTCTTGCAAAGTCGACTTGTTCTCTAGTAGCACTTTCGTGTGGGCGGTCATCGTGTCTTCACGAGTGATTTCCTCGAGAATGTATCCCACCGAGAACATTGTTCGGGAGAGAAATGTTGTCTCGAAGATTGATCTTCATCAACTCCATTTCCTTCTGATTACAAGTCGAAGTCTCATGATCGTTTTATTTTGTTGCTTGCTCGAAAAGAATAAGACCGGTCGGATGTAATGACCTCGAAAGGACAAATAAAAGCGATCACGGTAAAGACTTGCTTACCTACTAGTCGAGAATCCAACTTCTTGACTTCATCGTCATGGGAGGCAGTGCTCTTTGTATAGCGCTCCTCCGACAACAACCTCTTTATCTTTTTTCTTTGGAGTGGCGGGTAACCTCTGAACAACTAAGGTCTTTTCTTTGACCTCGGTTCCAAGCTTCCTCGTCTCAACCTCTTTTTACGAAAAGGAATAAGAGTTAGGAAAAGGAAAAAAAGTGGTAAATAGCGGTTTAAAGTCCAGCACTTCTTGTTTATAAGTCCTGCAACTTTTCAATTGCGGAGTTTGCATCTGAAGCTTCTTCAGGAGGCCTTCTTCTCTTCCTTAGCTTCTTTGACTAGGCTTTCTCGTAGTCGGCGAATCGACTAGGTTCTTTTCGTCACTCTTGAACCTATAGAGAAAAGGGTAGACAAAAGCATTAAGCAAGCGATCGTAAGTCTTTCTATGACCATCGCTTTGGTTGTAAGCTTCTTCTGCGACAACAACAACACAGTCGTAAGTCATCACAACTAGTACCTAGTCGTAAGTTTTTCTATGACAATCCTCATAAGTACTATGCAAGTGGTTGAAATATAATCGACTACAGTATCGATCACTTACCACCTCTCTACACCTTTCATGAGTCTTTGCTTTCTCTGTCGTTGTTTGGACAAATTGTCTGTTGTACTCGACAATAGTGGCAATTTGTTCCAAACATTTCTGCATAAAGAAAGAGAATGAGAAGCGAGAAAAGACATGTATGTAAATGCTGATCAACTGGTACTTACATTTAGAGTCGTTCGAGCGAACAAAGATACCACTCTTGTGGGGTTCCTCAGTTCATCCATCTCCTGGACTCGGTCCCACCGCACCTTTTCGAGACGTTTGTCGTTGAAAACATCCCCTCTATTGGGAATGTCCTTAGGGTGTGGAACCCGAGTGCGAGATCTGAATGCACGAGATCCCACAATGTTAGAAGGGACGAAGAATCCGAAGGAATGATCGAAGAATTCACATCCTTCTTCTTCTTCGTCAACGCGAGCTACATCAGCAGCTCCTCCTTGTGAACCAGAAGGAACGTCTGCAACGACTTCCTTCCGGCGAGATGGACCAAGGATCCATCGCCTTGGCTCGATACCTCCGTGCATCATCGCCAACTTCATCGCGGCTTCTCGACCCACCGCCGTAGTCGAGTTGCTTTAGCGACACCGCTTCTTCCACCACCGGACGGCAGATGATCCTTCGACTACCGCCACTATCATTTCCCAATTCTTGGGAGAAATAGCGATGGGTTCCTTGACAGAACATCCTTAATGGTTAGAGGAGGCATGCTAAGATTACAAAAAGGAAAACGTGTCAGAGGGTGAAAAGCAAAAGGTAAATGCTGTCCTTACAGTTTGGTCTTTTTACATACCTTCGTGGATCGGATTTGATCTTGAATTTAGAAGAAACCTTCCCTAGGGAAGATTTCTTTGACTTCTTCTCAACCATGTCTGGTCGAGACTCAAGTTGAGGAAGGGGGACATCCACGACCACGTCTCGTCGTGGGTCTTGAGCGGGCATTACCACTTCTTGAGCCTCCTGGCTCTCCGAGTGGTCGAGACCTGTCTCGACCACCTCAAGAGCGGCACCACAAAAGACATGAAGCTCTTCAGTTCTCCTTTTCTTGTTGCTTAACCAAGCCACGAGAGGCGTAAATGAAAGTTTTATTGTCATAATAGAAGGGTATCTTGTCTTGGGGCTTTGCGCTTAAGTGGCTCGATCTCTTCATCGCCACAACCTCTCTGCAGCAGACCAAATCTGAGAAAATTTTGCAAAAGGTGCAGTGGGATCGCAAGAGCTCAAGCTCGCCTCCCTTGTCGGCGACTCGCACGAGTCGCCGCTTCTTGGCCGGGGGCGTCCCAACTTGTTCTGCCGCCGTACCAACAACCATCAGAACGACCTCTTTGTCGTCCTGACGGTTTTCCATGCCTACTTCTGCAGAAATCGAGAAGAGGATGTTACAAAAACGATCGTAAGTTTTTCTACGACCATCACCTAGTCGTGAGCCTTTCCACGACAACCTCCTGGTCGTAAGTCGTTCTACGACCAGTATCTAGTCGTGAGTTTTTCCACGACAACTTTCTGATCGTAAGTCATTCTGCGACCAGTGCCTGGTCGTAAGCTTTCCTATGACTATAAGATCCTAAAGGAGAAACCAATTCTTAATTACCTTTAGGCGCTTCATCTTGTCGTCTGCGGATAGGACCGCCAAGATTTGAGAACCTCCACGCTGCGGAGGATTTCTCATAGATAAGCTTGACTCGAGCGTCAACTTCTTCTTGTGAGAGGTGCAGAGGGATAAGTAAACTTTCAATAAGCCAATTTTGAAATCAATAAGTTTACTTACCCTCCTCGTAGTCTCCGGGCAGTCTTGCGCCCTGTATACCTCCACATGAGATGAGCCCTCTTCTTTAGAGGGCTAATGCGGCAGCGTGATGAAATCCTTTCCCGTGCGGTAGGTAAGCCCTCTTCCTTCAAGTCCTTGATGGCTTAAATGTAGAGGCGATTAAATTCGCGATTCAGGGAATCGAATCGAGAAGAGATCTTCTCGGTGGGCGTCCGACAAAAGAGAGGTCATCCTCATTGATCGTCTCCCAATAGAACCACCTTCTTCCCCTCGGCCCGACGGCCCGGGTGAACATCTGAATGTACTCCCTCGACTTTCCGTCGTGGAGCTTCAGACTGCAACTACCAGCAACTCTAGCCAGACGAGTCATTCCATAAAAATACTGGAACAACTCCAAGTCGGCCGGAATCCCCAGGTAGGCCTCGCACAAGTACACGAACATGCTCAACATTCTGATAAAATTGGGAACGAGTTTCACCAATTCCACCCCAAAGCGTTCGAGTACAAAGGTGAGGAAAGGGTGAGCAGGCAATCAAAGGCCACACTCACAGAATGTCTGAAAGACAGGGATTTACCCCATCGCCCCCGATGGCCAATACTGTCTAGCAGCTTCAATCCACTTCACGATCTGTCTCTTTGGAATCTTCTCGGCAGCGACCAAAGCCCTAATCTTCGTCGCATCCATCTCCGATTCGACCCACTGGGAAGTAGCTCCGGCCATTTCTCTCAAGGGTCGAGAATTTGGATTTGGAAAGATTTCAAAAAGATGCTTGATTTGGTCGGCGGCGGAGAGAGCAAGAACTCGATGAACAGAAGGAGCGATTTGGGGAAAAGTAAAGAACTTAAGTCTCACCCTCGGTAAGTTTTTATAACCGCACGCCTGAGTTAAAGATGTGGTGACCCAACAGTTGCTACCACTTGAGAACGGCTCTCCGAGAGAGGTCTATGAGAGTCGATTGCAATTCTTTAATTTATCTACTCGAGAAGATCGAGATCTGTCTTTACACTTCAAGCAAAATTACCTTCTTGACAAAGCATATTTACGGTCAAATGAAATGGTGGTCAAAAGGTTTTCTACTTCAATTACGATTACTCGACCACCTTGTGATCATAAGATCTTCTCGACCAACCAGAGGTCGTAAAATCTTCTCGACCACATTGAAAGTCATAAGATTTCCGGCACCTTCCTTGACCAAGTCTTTTACGGTCAAATGAAAAACCATTGAAGAGTTTTTCCTTTGACCACCAATTCATGATCAACTATTGATCGTGGGTCATCTATAACACCTTTTCCAAGTAAGTTATTTTTGCTTGAAGCTAGAGGGCTAGATGACAAGGATCTAATAATCCTTATTTAATTATTTATCGTAATTCTAATTATAGGTAATAATGACGCGTCATATAGTTCTTGAGTATACCCCTTGTTTCATAAGGGAGAAGCTGGAGGTCATAAGTATTTCTACGACCACCCATAGTCGTAAGACTTTTTACGACTACCCCCTGATTGTAAGTCCTTCTACGATTAGTATATGGTCGTCGTAAGACTTTCTATGACTACCCCCTGATCGTAAATCCTTCTACGATCAGTATATGGTCGTAATCCTTTCTACGACCACCCGTAGTCGTAAGACTTTCTACGACCAGCCTCTGGTCGATAAGGCTTGCAGACATGTGGGCCTAATCGACCAGGGGATCTTCCGCATCATACCTGAGGATATGTGCAGTGAAGTACGCTATTATTCTCTGGAGTAATGACACGATTTAACTTCCTATCATGGTGGTAACTGCCTAGCGACATGGGAACGTTACTTCTCCCACAATAATCTCCAATAACGGCTCCATCATCTGCAGAATTAAGGCGCCCAATTGGCTGGAGAAGCACCAGCCCACTTTGAGGACTGTATAAAAGGCGGGATCATCAGGAGGGACAGGACAACACAATCAAGAGCCTTGGACATTGCACTCTAGCCTAACTCTTGATCTTGTAAACTAGTATACTCAATACATACACATAAGAGTAGGGTTATTATTCTCCCTAGAGAAGGCCTGAACCTGTATAAAAAATCCCCGTGTCTCCCTCTGCGTGATTTTGAGCCTTGGAGAGCCCTCGAATCAAACAATCCTTACGTAAGTTTGGTCCTAAAATACTGACACTCAATTATACTCCCGATGGGGCACAACATTGGTCATTGAAGAAGCCTTGTTGTACCCAGAATCGACTAGAACTCTCTTAAGTTTTAAAGATATCTGCGCTAACGGTCTCCACGTAGAGATAGAAGAAGAGCATGGTAAAGAATACCTGCTCATTACAAAGCGTGAAGAAAATATAAAAAGAGTATTAGAACGACTTCCTTCATATGAATCTGGGCTATACTGCACTAATATTAAGGCACCTGCAGCCTATACTGTCCTGCCATGATAGATTAGGCCACCTCGGTCTTAGAATGATGAGAAATATAATTACCAATTCTCAGGGACATAATGTCAATGTAAAGAATTTCTCGAACCAGGAAGATTTTGTGTGCCCCGCATATGCCACCCGCAAAGTAAAGGATGAAATCCCTGCATTCTTGGATCGTATCTAGGGAGACATTTGCGGTCCTATATAACCCCTGTCACGGCCATTTCGGTACTTTATGGTGCTCATCGATACTTCCTCGAAATGGTTGCACGTATATTTATTGTCTACGAGAAACCATGCTTTTGCAAAGCTGATGTCGTAGATAATTAAAATTAAGAATAATTTCTCTGATTATCATGTGAAGTCCATCAGAATGGACAACGTCGGAGAATTTATTTCAAAAACATTTGATGATTATTGTATGGCAATGGGAATTACTGTTGAGCATTCCGTATCGCATGTCCACACCTAGAATGGATTGGCAGAGGCATTAATTAATAGAATTAAATTTATTGCCCGACCGCTCTTGCAGTATTGTAATTTACCAACTACATGGTGGGGACACGTAGTCCTACACGCAGCAACTATCATCAATTTTAGACCGTCGTCATATAATATACATTCACCTATGCAACTAGCACAAGGATCAACACTGAAAATCTCTCATCTTGAAGGTTTGGTTGCAAGGTTTATGTACCAATACCACCACCGCAATGACGCAATGGGCCATCTCCGAAAGTCGGGATATCGTTGGTTATGAGACATCATCCATTTTCGGTATTTGGATCCCATATTGGAGATTTGCATCTGACTTCGCTTCATCGCGATAGCATATTTGATGATGATAGTTTTTCATCATTAGGGAGGAAATCAACCCTTAATGAAAAATATCGAGAAATAATATGGCGGCATCCTTTTAGGCATGTAGTTTAGTTTTAGATATATAGTTCATCATGAAAATATTGTTTTTGGTGCGATCGTCGAATATGTCGAAGCAAATCAATTTCATCATTTACCACGGTCAAAGGACTGTTTTCTGAGGTCTGAGGGGATTGATTTGCATTATTTCCAATCGGCGACAGTAGGCCTAACAAGACTAGATCAGCGTACATAGGACGTTGTGATGTGGTAATTGATCCACACATTCGGTTTGGATCATACCACGTACGATTTGAAATTGAGCTGTCTTATCAACTGAGCACCATAGGACACATATTAGGAGTTAAATGTGCTGCCACTCACTGTTGATTCTATTATCTTATTCACATCTCCTGTCGGTGTATTTCCTTCTCGTGGTCTCCTATATCATCCTTTTCACCAACACCAACCTCCACGTCATACAAGCCAACCCTTGTCCTCCAGAGGTCAGGTCAGATACTCGACCAGGTGTATTTGTTTACATGTTGTGGCTCGCTGCCATGGCTGCAATCTAATGAAGGCAAGTGCATACCAAGAAAATTTCACGGAATGCAAATGATTCTTTGTCCATTCCGTGTATGTAGTACTATCAATTGTCAAATGGCGTGCATACTGAGATAATTTTAGCAAGACCGTGTCCTTGTTAAATTATCAAATGCCGCCATCACTGTTGATTCTATTATCTTATTCACATCCCCTATCTCATCCTTTTCAGTTTTCGCCAATGCCAACCTTCTCGTCATACAAGCCAACAGGTTAGGTTAGGTCACATACTCGACCCAGATGTATTTGTTGACATGATGTGTGGCTCGCTGCAATCTAATGGAATTTTTTTTTGGTAATCTAGCACGTTTTGGATGAGTATTTGTAGATATGGCCGTATTGCACACGCATTAGAAAAAATGGCGCAGTTCGCGCATGGTCACCGTACGCCAACGGTGGGGAGCATGACATATGGCATTGACGCACGGTGGCTCGCTGCAATCTAATGGAATTTTTTTTGCTAATCTAGCATGTTTTGGATGAGTATTTGTAGATATGGCCGTATTGCACACGCATTAGAAAAAATGGCACAGTTCGCGCATAGCCACCGTACGCCAACGGTGGGGAGCATGACATGTGGCATTGGCATACGGCCACCGTGCGCCAACGCCCCCCGTTCGACGCATGGCCACCTCAGCCGCCCGGCCCCGCCATCTCACGCCCGGCCCCGCCACCTAAGCGCTGGCGCACGATGGCCATGTGCCAGCGCCGTGGGCGCATGGCCACCTTGTGCTAGCCATTTAATTAGGTTAGCCGCCATTTAACTAGTAGATTAGTTAGATAACTAGTTTAGTTAGTTAGATAATTAGTTAGGGTATAAAATTTGAAGGAATTTTAAAATATAGTAAATGAGTTCAAAAAATTATGAATTTTTTTGTGGAGCCTCGATCGTCGTATGCGTGCTCGTGTAAATTTTTTATTATTTTATTCGTTCAGAATTTTTATCACTATTTCGTATAAGTGTCATGTTTGTACGAATCAATAAGCGTCCTGTAGTGTACATTAATTTGTAGTGTTAGTTTCGTCGTAAAGCGAAATCAAATAATAAGAAATGCATTCACCGAACAACAGAGGAGCATAATCTAATTAAGCTAGCTTATCATGTAGCTTGTCACCCCAGGAAAACTACTCTGCAATTAATTTACAATCTTTTATGTTCATTAGCCACCTTCTCACTAATGTTTCCTCTATTCCATGTGTTGCAAGCCATGTCTCTACTGGAGCTACTAGAACAATTCTACAATGGAGGACCACCGGTGCAAGATGTGGCTCACCACTGACGCAGATGGCCCTCCGCCCCTGGCGCTTCGGGCGGGGAGGGACTGCTGGGCGCTGGACGATCGCTACGTTCGATCCTCCAGGACATGGGCTTGTTGCCCCTTGCGAGGATGGTCTCCATCGGACGCCAGTTCACCCTAGACGCCAGCCTGCTGTCCACACTTGTCGACAGGTGGAGGCATGAGACGCACACGTTCCACTTTCGGTTGGGTGAGATGACGGTCACCCTGCAGGACGTCTCATTCTTGATCGGTCTCCCGATCCGGGGTGTGCCGCTTGTTCCAGGCTATAACACCCAAAAAATTCAATTTTGGCTGAAAATAAATTTTAATTATTTTCCTTGAGTTTTCTGAATTTTCTGGAATTTTAAAAGCTTTTTCCTATTTATGTTAAGGCCAAAATAATTTATGTGAAAAATTAAATACCAAATGTTAAGTTGGAAATATTTTATTTAAGTCCAAATTGTCCCAACGAATTTATGTGAATTTTTCCTTAATTTTTGGACTCCCTTTAGCTATTTTCTAAAACCCTAAAGGAATTATTTCATTCACTAAAAATGTTAAATCAATAGAAATCCAAAACTCAAATCGGGCCGAATTTCATTCAGCCCATCTTTATTCTTAGCGCCCACGGCCCAGCTGTCGGCCCAGCTCCTCCCACAACCTGGCCCGTGCCACTCCTCCTCCTTCCACTCTTCTTCCTCACGGGCGCATCGCTTGGCCGCCTGCACAATGCCACGCCTCCGGTGCCACGCTACCTCGCTCCTTCTCTGCTTGCCACCTAGCCTCCCATTCGCCACGCGTCCCCGCACCGCCCCACTCCGCCCCAGACGCTTGCAGCCGTGCGTGCCCGCTCTCCACCGAGCACCTCACCCAAGACCGCCTTTGCCCGCCCACCCATGCCGGCCTCCTCGGCATTCTCCGCCGCTAAACCTTGAGTCGTACGGTGCGTACATGGAGTGGGACGTGCCACGAACGCAGCGTAAGACTCACCATTCCTCCTCCAGAGCGCCCGAAGTAGGTGACAGATCTGACGCACCAAGAGTGCCTCCGCCGCACGTACGACCATCACAGCGCTTCACGGCGTGAAGACACCGTAAGACACTTACAATCTCTGGTCGTTTCATTGATGACATCCATACTTTTTGTTAATAAACATGTTACGCATGTCACTACAGTTAGAGCGGGCGCTATGCGTCCAAAGCGCATCGGAGGACACCCTTCACAGCCTAGATAGAACCCCGACGGGATAGAAAAAAGTTTTGAAGCACATCTCGGTGGAGATGAAGAAGATAATAAAGAACTTGAGCTGCGGTCGTTCGAGGGACGACATCCTATGCATCGGGCACGAAGTGGGGGGGGGGGCGTGCTTAACCGCTAGGTCACCACGACCTAGCAAGTCCGACAGGCGTCGTAGCGTTCCCCGTCGGTCATTCGTGGGCCAGGTCGCCGCGGAGGTAAGTCGTTATGTACAAATTTACGTTCAATTTTTTTGGTTATGCCTTACGTTCCACTAACATCATGTCATTCTCTCGACGTAGGTCCGTCGGTGTGAATCACTTCTGTCATCCAGACCCGGTACATAGACTGGCGCTCCCCCTAGGTTATCTGCACTACACATCCAGGAGGTACGAGGTTCTTAGTTTACGTCCAGAGTGTTTATTTGTACTAACATCGTTTCGTCTTGCGGCTTTCAGTTGGCCGTGGGGGTGATGGCCAGTTCACATCGACTGATGACGAGGATATGGGCCTCCCAGCTCTGCTAGGGAGCAAGACACCACGCTAGGGTGCGGACAATGGCAACCGGGGTTTCTAGCATACGCAGGCGAGCTTCTCGGGTCGCCGCCCCACCGTGACGTTCAAGACGAGCTCCTCTAGAGTGCGGGAACCCGTCGTCCAAGGCTAGAGCTCATCCGTGCCACCATAGTTGCAGGCATCGTACCCTCAGAGTGGTTTTCTAGCCTCCGTCGTGGATGAATTCCTCGGAGGTGTCCCCCAGGTCGGCATGGCTCATCACGACGACATGTACGCCTACCAGACTCTGCTCCAGAGTCAGTCTACTGGTCCACCTCCGCCTCAACGGTCTCCGTACCACCTCCGAACCGACACGCGTTCTCCGGACCGGTAGACGTATTCCACGGGTCATGCTCGGCGTAAAACAAGGCCGCGCATGTGGACGCAGTCGCAGCAGGCAGAGAGTAGTTGCTCAGACGAGTGAGCCATATAGTATCGCGTGTTATGTGATTTTGTTTTAATATATTTGTACGCGTATTTTAGTTGTTACGTGTGTATTCCAGCGCCATACTGTATATCGACATCTCGAATGGAGTTGCAATGAAGTTTTTTTTATACATTCCAAGTCACATGAAATCATGAAACCCTAATTTCCGAAACCTAAAATCGAAATTTTCGTGACCTAAATTCAAAATTTTCGAGATAATTCCAGAACATATATAAAATTGCCGAAACATTACACAATTAAGTCCACTACGTGAGGAGCCTTCAAAATAAAATTCATAATTTTTGGAGCTTATTTTCTACATTTATTGATTCGTATGAACAAGACACTTATACGAAATAGCGATAAAAATTCTGAACGAATAAAATAATAGAAAATTTACACAAGTAAGTACATAATGCTAGGAGGCTCCAAAAAAATCATACTTTTTTGAACTTATTTGCTATATTTTAAAATTCCTCCAAACTAACCTTACACTAACTTAATTATCTAACCTAACTAACTAATTAACCTAATTAACCTTAAGCTAATTAACCCCTAACCAACACGCAACAGGGTGCAACAGCGGCGGGCGCCATACGCCAGCCCTTGGCGCATGGTGGCCATGCGCCAAGGGCTGGCGCATGGCCACCCTGCGCCAGCTCGGCTGACGTGGTGGTGTGGCATGTCGGCTGGCTGAGGTGGCGTGGCTCGGGGCTGGTGGCCACCACGCGCCGTCGGCGGTGGCGTTGGCGCACGATGGTCATGTGCTAACACCACTTTTCGGCACTGGCGCACGGTGAGCCAGCAATGCTACTTCTGCAAATACCACTGCGCTGTGGTGATATCCGCAAATACGCGTTGAAAAAAGGCTGTATCCGCCAAAACGTCCAATCTAAGGAGAGCATGTGCATACCGTGGTAAGCGAAAGGAATGGAACTATCAGTTATAAAATAATATGAAGTACTGTTACATATATATTGTGAGCAACCGGGGTACACTGGAACGGAATGGAAATTATTCTTGTCCACTGGAGTCCATGACGTGTATACTGGAGTCCATGAAAGGCATGAACGTATTTATTGTGAGCAACGGGGGTATCTCTACAGCACTCGACCGGCAACATCTCCTCATTTCACCCGTTTTAGCCCAACTCATTACCATACCTACGCGTGTGGAACAAGACCAGCCTCCGTTCCTCGAGCTGTTCATTTGATACTAGTATGTACTAGAGATAACTGAGATAAGACACATGTAACACCCCCAAATTCAGAGAATGTTAAACTCTTAACAACCGTCTAGGATGTGCAATTGCGAAATGCGATGTCTCAAGCAAGCTTTCGATTACAACAAAAGCCAATATTTTATTACATACGATTAAAGCGTAACAGCCAGTTTTGACACTGACACGGGTATCCAAGCCCAAAGTTAATATAATACAAGACAAAAGAACAACAAACCACAGACATACTTGAGCGCGGCTGAGACCTAATAACAGTAGTCGTTGCCATTCAAGGGTCCACCAAAATCCTGTTCATCAAGATCCTCTGCATTTTTCCTAGTTTCTTCTGTAGATTGTTTGCAGATTATGCAAGAATGAGTACAACTACCGTACTCAACAAGCCACATGGAAAAACTAAATAATTACATGCAAGGAGTTCAAAGGATGGTTAGGTTTTACCTTAACAGGCATATGTGGATGCAATTTGCAGTTAAAGCAGTTTACATTTAAAACAGTAAAACAATAATAAATAATAACATCAGGGGTTTCTCAACAAACCATAATTACCAACTTACCATCTCAAAAACTCTAATTATGCCTCATATACTGGAATCACCCATTAACACAGCTTCATTAACCGGAAGCACGACGTATTCGAATACCTTTAGTTATACACTCTGTAGAGTTGCCCAACTTTACTCACAAGATATCTCAAACTCATACTGTCACTACATAGACACGCAACCCGTTAGCGTGCGACTGAGTTTGGGATAACAAAGCCTTTTCACTGCTCAACCCTTTTTAGCCTCTACCCAGTAGGTTTTAACTCCATACAGCCCTAGGGAGACTCCACTGGCCCGGTGGATCTCACATCCCTATACTGACGGCACCTACCGTTGTGTGTAGACTATCAAGTGTCCCTTCAGGCCCACTCCTATCACACCCCAGTTCCGCAACTACTCTATCTCATAAGAGAAATTACCTTTCCTTGTAGATATTCAATCGGATGAGCAGTGTGCTAAGCTAGAGAGTAATGACCACACTTGTGGTTGAGCGGTTTTCTGTGTCTGTTACTTGGCACAAGGTTCTTGTCCTTACTTGTCATCCAGTGAGGCAATGGCCCAACACCAACTCGTGGCTGTCCACCTCGAGATCTCACTGATGACTCACTTTTAACCCAAGTCTATTGGGTTGTCCAACTTCTTGGACACAACCCTCAACTTTCCACCAAAACCATTGGCGAACTGCCAACACTCTCTTTTGATTGATAAACACATTTGTGTGACAAAGCTACTTATATATATATATATATATATATATATATAATATTTTATGTGAACTTGTCAAGGTGAAATATGCCCTACAAGTATTGGGTGGGTTTGTATGTGGGGTAATATGATTTATCTAATTATCATGGCATTTAAAAGTATTATTTCAATAATTAAAGTAATTGGCTCAAATATAATAATAAAAGTATCAATATAAATATATGACATGTGGGTTCAAAATGTTTAAGGAATACAACTTGCCTTCTTGCACAAATTCTTGTTGATATTGGTCTTGTCCAGCGTCTTTGAGTGCAGTCGTCAAGATCGTGACCTAACGAGAAGCAAAGCAATAAAAAGAAACCAAGTAAAAACTAGCTCGACAAGGAATGAGCTGGGAACAACAAGCAAGTAAATAAAACCAAAAAGAAACTTAAAGGAAAGGTGGTGTGGGATGGTGAAAATTTATCTGGTGCTTGATTGGACTGAACGGAGTTTGAGATTCGGATCCAAGTACAACAAAAATATTGTAAAGGATTAAAGAAATCTATAGGAAGGTGGAAAAATTTATTGGGAGTTTGGTATAGCTGAATGGAGTTGAGAACTGTATTTGGGGTTTACTGTTTTGATAAATGAATAGTAATTACTATAAATAGTAATGACTATGAACAGTGGTTAAATTACTGTGCTAAGAACAGTAATTAGGGTTTCGGTTTGAACAGTACTCATTTCTTTATCGAGATGAGCGATGTTTGGCGAATTGAGTGGGCGGTGTTTTGCTTTGCTGATGCGGGCTTTGGAAATGGGCCAAGCCCATTTGGAAAATTGGCCCGAAGGCCCAAATCGGGCAGGCCTTAAAGGCCTTCAAGGACCTTGACCAGCACCTCCTAAGCCTTGGAAGGGCGGAGGAGTGAGCGCTGTGTGGCGCATCCATGAGGAGGGAGGGGAAGGCGAGAGAGGCCGACCAGGCCATGACAGCGATGGCCGGCGGAAGTGAAGGGTGGCGTAGGGAAGCTCCATCGGGTAAGTCCCCTTACCTTAGGGTTTCTTGGTTGGGGCTTTTAGGTGGGGTTGTGGTGGCGGCAGTGGCTCTTGGCCGACCTTAGGGAAGAGGGTGGGTAGGGAGGGAGGAGCTTGGTGCGGAGATGAAGGCCGAGCTGGGCGGCTTTATAGCCCGTGGAGGCGGTGGGGCAGGCGCAGACATGGGTGGCGGCATGGGTGACCGCGCGAGGTGGCGCTCGGGTTTGAGCGCCGCATTGAAGGGGGAGGGGAGAGGTGGCGCGGGTGGTGGCGGTGCCCTCACTGGAGCGGGGTGGAGGCTGGCCTTGGCGGTGGCAGGATCTTGGCGGTCTTGGCTGGCGGTTTAGGGGCGCGAGGCGCATTGAAAGGGGGCAAAGTGGCGTGGGTGAGAGCGGTGTTCTCACTGGAGCAAGGCCGGGAGGTGGCGGGGTGGCGCTGGCGGCGGCGGTGGCGTCTCCCACAGCGACGCGCGGCGTGGTGACGGGGCGACGGCGGCTTTGGGCGAAGGAGCTTCCGGGGAGGGAAGACGGGTTGAGCAGGAAGAGAAAGCAGGATTTGCTTGGGTTTTGATGAATTTGGGGATTTTTGTTGAATTTGGCTGCACTACTACAGAAAAGGCCTTTACAGACGGTTCAAAAACGCCATCACAGAGCGGTTGCGTGAGCCGTTTGAGTTTATGGGTCAGTAATGCATTAGGTCATCACAGACAAGGTAGTTAGGATCGCGATCCAAGTCTTAAAGTCTTCGACTCTCTGAACCCGACGACTGTCGATCCAAGTCTTACTACCGATCCGATCCTACTCAAGGTCGGTAGGATCGCGATCTACTCTTAAGTCTTACGGTTCTCTGAACCCACGACGACTGTCGATCCAAATCTCCTTTGTCGATCCTACTCGTAGAGACTTAGGGCAATTTTTTTAGAGGCAGGGCTTTGCGATATTTTGTTTTAGAGCAAAATTTGTTGATATTAATTTACGAGAATGAAACTATAAATAAACAAGGAGCATGCAAAATATTGTATCAAGGTGGTAATGCTAGTACAAATATCTATATTATGGCATGAGCAATCTTGAGCTTGATAATGATAAGCTCTTTTTATTCTGGAGTATGTCTAGCTACTTTTAAGGAACATGCAAGTGGTAAACCATATAACAATCATACAAACTTATAGTATAGATGTTAAATATGTGTATTTTTACAAATCAGTAGAATCGCCGATTCTACGATTCGATCTACGATTCGATCCTAAGGAGGCAAATCGATCCGACTAGGGATCTCGACTCGACTACCTTGATCACAGATGTTTAGATGCAACCATGCAGTGATGATCGACTACCACGCACGGCGTGCAGATGAAACCGTGCGTGATGATCGACTACCACAGACGATGCAGTAGATGAAACCGTGCGTGATAGTCACTATCACGAGCGGTTTCATCTGACGCGTCTGTAATGGTAAATCTATCACGAGCGGTTTCATCAACGCACCGTCTGTAATAATCTTTACGTGTTAAATCTATTTCTGTTTATTGGCTAGCCTCAGGAAATGCTAGCCATGCCCTCTGAAACAAGCACATCCAATTCTCATTCATTTCAGAAGCACATCCAATTCTCATTCATTTCAGAAGCACATCAAAATTGCATTCATTTCAGAAACAAGCACATCCAATTCACAAATCAATTAACTAAAATTAACCATTAATGTACATTAATTTACACACATGTACCATTATGTTCAATCTATCCCAATCAAGTTCAATCGCTACCTTTGTGGAAACTCCCATTTGGATTTATGACACATGCATTAGGGAATGGCGCAAGGTGTGATCGAATTTTATGAGCTCGCTCTGTTCCATAGCGATTTAATGATGGTCATAACTGTCGATATGAAGGTTAAATTAGGGCTTATATAAATTGGTAAGTATATATGAAATAATTGTTGAAAGATTGACAAACACGAGGATCATTGGTGATCGCGAACCGATGAGTAGTTGCATGTTGTGGCAAACATAGTATCCTGAGCGTTATGCCGTAATTCTTTGGTGGCCTTGCAAAAATAGAATTGGTTAGTTTGAGAGGCATTGCTACGAAGTGTTATATAGGATTAATGTGTACTAGCTAGCAAGTACCAGGAATTTTTGATCATGTTGCGGCGTCCTTCCTTGGTATTCCATCCTTTAGCATGTAACACGTCGAACACCCTCGTGACTCCAAGAAGTTAGCCTTAGCCATTGCAAAGGAAGGAAAGACTACAATAGAGTTTCTATGGAGAAATGTGTTTACGATGATTAAATTCGGATAGTTGTGAAGTTGTGAGTGGCCCTCTGTAGGGAATCTAGGTATATTACGTATTTCGTTTTGGTATAATTACAATTAGAATCAATGGTACCTACGGTATGTCGGCATGGTCATTAAACCTAAGTTAGTGTTGCTTATAAAGTACAAATCAACAAGTATAGCCGATGGTGCAACACTACTTACTTACGGTTGTATGGCAAAAGTATGAATTCCTTGTTGCGGTGAGCCATGAAAAAATCTATAACGTAATTCTCGGCGAATGTTGCATTACGCCATGATGCTTTGCTCGGAGACAATGTGTGGGTCGAGAAACCTACGGTGATTTTCTTCTTTGGCTTCACGAGATCATGTATCTATTATACAAAAGCTAGGAGTTATATATAACATTTATCGATATTACGAACATTGACCGTGATTGTACACACTTACGATGTCGACATCGTATGAGTGAGGCGTCGAGCTCGTCGAGGTTGAAGCAGACAAAACAAGTCGTCGAAGGTCACCGTGAAGGCGGCGTCTTGATACTGCGTGGTTAAAATGATCCTCCTTGAACTTGGCGGTGACACCCGGCGTCGTTGATCAACCGACTTGTTGGGTATTCCATGTACCATGCATGCAATTCCATGCAATCCGGTCCTAGGGTAGGGCTGTCTAACTTCTCGAACAGCGGCTCGCCTAGCTTATATTTAAGACCCAGCGGCAGAAGGGGATATCGGAGAGGACTCGATCGTCTTGATTTGCCCTTGCCCTTGCTGCCTCGCTTTGTATAGGTCGACTTCACAAGAGGCGGTGAGCACGAGTGTAGATGCATGTGATCGGCGGGCCCTTGCCGTGTCGGTCGCGGTAGCCGGTGCGGTCGAGTCCGTGGACTTGATGCGTTGCGAGACATTCCGTGAAGTTGACACGGGCGAGTAGCTCGAGCGGATGTCCTCCTTGGGCCTTTGGATGAATGTTCCAACGGCTTGCCCTAGAGTCATGACCTCATCGTTTGGGGGAATTTTGGCGGGGCGGCCTCGAAATTGGCACAAACACCGTCCACATTCACTTTTGCGAAACCCGACGCTAGATTTGCACCATGCACCAAAGCTCCGATGCGGATGGATACACGGCTAGCGACATCTAGAACAGCAGAGACATATCTCACTTGGAGCTTGCGCCGTAGCCACCTCGTACATAGCGGTACAAAATTAGCTACTCCAGCAGGCCTATCAATGGATTGAGCATTCGGAGATAATAATTATTACGGATATCATCGACGGAAAATCTGTCATCACCTATTGTGGTAGGGTTAGGGTTGGATGACTACTCGGATGTTTGGGAAGTGGCTAGCGGTATAGTAGGCGAGGGCTTCCAACCGACTTGGCATTTGCAATCCCTAATCCTTTCCTCAAAGGTCTCTTTACGCTTTTGCTCGAGCATACGAATCCTTTCCTCAAAGTTGAGTGACCTCTGTGTGATTTTTTGAGTTAGCTCATCTTTGAGGATGCACGAAGATCCTCTCGTAGCTTTGCATCGTGCTCGGCTTTGGCTCTCCTTCCACTCGATGCGATCCAGTCCGCTTGGAACCATTGTTCCCATGTAACAAAAACACCGGCGCCTCTCGTGCGACGGGATGCTCACTTTGTTTCCTAGGGCGCAGAGAGTATATCTTCTCCCTATCTGCTGGAATGAGCCTTGGGAAGATTGTGCACTCGGCGTTATCGCAATATAGCCCGACATGTCATTTCACTTCCTATGAAGTTATGGAGTAATTACAAACTAGGTAGTTCGATATCTTACGAGCGTTGGGACACTTCACGGTCTTGAGGGTTTGGAAAGTACACTTCCCGTGGGCGAATACATAACCTCGCAAATAACCCTTTGTCGGGGCGCACATCGGTGATCTCGGAAATAGCAGGAGAGATTCAAGCGCTTTTGCTGTTCTTGATCCCTCCATATCGGGGCTTTACCCGCATACCCAGTGAGTGCGAGTGCGTGGGGTGCTTGTTTTTTACTGGAGGGCGTGTAGCGCCGCACTTTCACTCTTAAATTCATTTGTCGTCTTCTTAGCCACAAACTTCGGCCAGACTCTTCCAGAATAGATACTTGTGGAAGGCGGCAGATCCTTCTCCACGTAGTTCTTGACAAGCGTGCTCTTGAAGTTCTTCCATGCTTTGCACGCGCTGTAGCAGCGATGTGTCGTCGCCTGAGTCGGGAGTTCTCTGGGATGTCGAGCGATGCGAGAATTTCCGCCAAAGGCCTGGCGGTTTTGATGGTCCAAGCACCACCTTCCACGAATCGTAGGTGATCTTGACCCGTTCCGTGCAACTATTCCGACCATTCTCCGGAATGCGGGCTGCTTTCGGCGAGATTGATAGGGTCCCGGTGATCGACCTCCGTGATGGTAAATCGGCCCGTGGGCCTTTTCGATATTCCTCTTCTTCTACGCGGTTGGATATTGTTCGAGAGGATGGTGCATCATCGAGACACATGGTATTGACTCGAGAATGAGCGGAAGACATCTTCACAAGAAATAGAACATCATGTGAACAAATGAAATCAGCATAAAGCTAAGATTTAACATTTTGATATTGCTATCGAGATGTAGAGTAAGCATTCCAATTAGAGCTCAAGTACAAACCCGATTATCAAAACAATTTCGATTACAAGACTATTATCATCACAGAGCATTCATCTCAAGCCCACCACACCACATTGCAATGTATTCAAAGAGCGATATCAAAACAAATACCATATGAATAAGCGACTAGAACAAATACAAATTCCTAAAACAAGTACAATTATCATGAAGGACCATGACAGATTATTGATAGAAATAGTTAGGAAAGGGGCGTGGGGTCGATCGATAACTTCGGCATTGGTTACCTTTAGGCGTCGAGGAGAAGGACGAGACGAGGAGACGATCTTAGGAAGCGAAGGGGAGGCGTCGAAGGGAGGCTTGGGCTCGGGGAGGAGGAGGCGGGCTCGGGGGCAAGAGGCGAGGTGGGCTCGGGAGGCGCGCCGGGCCTGGAGGAGGAGGGCGTCGCCAGGATCGGGAGGATCGAGTCGCGCCGAGCTCGAGGAGGCGGCGTCGAGGACGGTGGCGGCAGACGGGAGGAGGAGGGCGAGAGGAGTTGAGAAACTTAATCGTTTGAGAATCTTGGCGGGGGCGGCAAACCCTAGCTAGAGTCGAATGTAAATAGGGATGGACATCACAGAGCGGTTCTAAATTAGAACCGTCGTGATATACTATCATCGAGCGGTTCTAACTTAGAACCGCGTGATATGTGATATATCCTGAGCGGTTTTAATAAACAACCGTCGTGATATGTGATATATCGCGAGCGGTTCTCACTTAGCAAATGCAGTGATATGATGATATCACGAGCGGTGTTAATAAACAACCGTCATGATATACATATATCCTGAGCGGTTTTAATAAACAACCGTCTCATGATATACATGTGAGCGGTTTGTAGTTCAAACCGTCGTGATATTATTGGTTAATATCTAGATCGATTCATTTATTGGCTAGCCTCGGAAATGCTAGCCATGCCCTCTGAAACAAGCGAAAAAGACAAAAGTACATGTATATACATCAATTCACATTCATTTGAGAAACAATCACATCCATTTCACGGTACAAATCAATTAATTAACTCAAATGAACTAAAATTAACCATTCATCGAGCGTACATATACATATACACACATTGTTCAATTAATCTTTAAAATTAGCCCTTCATGATGATCGACGCGTATGTAGCTAGTTTAGTCATGTTCTTCTTCCTCGACCCTTATTGGTTTCGAAAGGAGGCAACTCGTCAAATTGATTGTATTCTTCCTCGTCCACTACATTCTCAACTCCGACAATCCTCCTTTTTCCATGAAGAACTACGTGGCGCTTCTTATTTTTGCGGGTCGGTAACATAGAAGACTTGAACAACTTGGTTGCTTGATCTGAATGGTTCGTCTTTGTATCCGACACGTTCGAGGTCCATGGTAGTGACGCCGTGCTTGTCGACCTTCACTGTGGGAGATGGACCAACGGCACCGAAATAGGAGGATCTTGAAAAGCACGTGGTCGAGCTCCCATATCTCCTCTATTTGCCCATAGTAAGAGCTCCTCGGCCCATCGGTCTTGAATGCATCTATCACGGACACATGATTCGGTTAGTGCTTTTTATATCACGAGCTGCGTATAGAATGTGTACCCATTTATGTATTATCCTCGCCATGTTACAAGCTGTAAATGTTGGCCCTTTTGCCAACCATGTCGACATATCACTTGACGAGCTCCTAGCAAGTCGCTCCTTCAACCATTGGTTGAACCATCTGTTGTGTTGTCTCGTGATCCAAACATCCGGCCGCACCGGATTCTGTTGCCGAAGCACGTCCTTGTCTTTGAGTCGATATCTGAGGACACTTGGTCATGTGTTGCAAGACCGTGAAATGGGCTTGAGCATACGCATCCATATTTGGAGTGATTGCTTTCCTTAGATGGTCCGATACCCTCGAGCCTCCCCTCATGGCGAGATCGAGGCACACCTATCGGTTCGACTGAGCCATGTAATCAAGGCGAGAACTCAATGACCTCTTCGGTTGCATAACCTTGGCGATCTTGCCCTCTGGTGAGATCGATTCCGTACATATGACTTGAGAATTCCCATGAACCTCTCGAGCGGGTACATGCTACGTAGGAACACGGGCCGCACATCTTTATCTCCCTTACAATATGAACAATGAGATGGACCATGATATCGAAAAGCAGCGGAGAAAAATACATCTCAAGATCACATAGAGTCATCACCACCTCGTCTGTAGAGCATCTAGTCGCCGGGATCGATGACCTTCGAGCAATTGTGTTAAAAAATAACATAGCCTCATGATTGTCTCTCGGACCTTGATCGGCAAAATACTTCTAATTACAGCAGGAGCATTTGTGTCATCAACACATGACAATCATGAGACTTCATGCCAATTAACTTCAAATCTTTTATCGAAACAAGTTTCTTCATGTTGGCGGAGTAACGGACAGAACTTTCACGCCATACAAGCACCGCGCGATTCGGTTCTCTCGGCCTTGGGCGAGTGTAACAAGCGGGGAAAATGCGTTCGTCCTTTATCGGTCCTTGTTGGTGCTAACTTCGGTCGATGTCCATATCAACCAAGTCAAGCCGTGCGTTGACACCATCCTTTGTTTTGTCACGAATGTTGAGAAGAGACCAATCAAGCATCACATACATTCTTCTCTCGTGCATGGCGTCGATCACGATGGCGAACTTCTAGGTGCTCCCAATAAGGTAAGTCCCAAAATATTGATCTCTTCTTCCACATGTTCTTCTTACTTGTCCTCGATTTACATCCCTTTCCAAGCACAACATCTAAATCCTTAACCATATCATAGACCTCTTTTCGCTTAAATGCCTTGGAGGTGAGCTGTCCTCCTTCTCTCTGTCGAATTGTTTCTTCATCTGCGGAATGGGTGAGCCCTCGAAGGAACCTCGATGGCGCATGTACACGGTTTCTTGTGAGTGATTGACCACACACTCTCGATATCATCTAAGCGGTGAGTCTGGGCTTTGGCCCCTTTGTACTCTGGCAAGCCAGTTAGCAAGGCGGGATAATCATTTATAGTGCGAGAACAACAAGGAGCGTAAAGTGAAGTTCTCTCGTTTATGCGCATCCCATACTGCACCCCTTCAATCCACGGTATTTTTAGATCTTCCATCAATGGTGCTAGGTACACATCAATATCATTCCCGAGGTTGCTTGGCCCTTGGATAAGTATCGATAACAAAATATACTTTAGCTTCATACACAACCAAGGAGGAAGGTTGTAGATCTGAGCGTCCACGGGCCAAGTGCTATGTCATTTGCTCATGTTACGAAAGGATTCATTCCATCTGTACTCAATCCAAACCTTATATTCCTCGGTTACGCACGAAGTTTGCAAACCTCCTATCGATGTTTCTCCTTTGGCGGAATCGGCGAGGTGTCTTAACTTTCCGTCATTCTTACGCTCCTCTGAGTGCCAATCTGACGATTTTGCATTCTTTGGATTCAAAAACCGCTTCAAGCGGGAATTACAGGAAGATACCACACCACCTTAGCAGGAGGTTCTTTCTTCACCTCGATTCCTCGTCGTCATCGATTGCTTCTTACGCTTGTATCGGGATGCGTTGCATACCGGACATACATACATGTTTGTATACTCGTTACGGTAGAGGATCTGATCGTTCGGACATGAATGTATTCTTTCTACTTCCATTCTCAATGGACAAAGAACCTTTTGGCTTTGTAGGTGGTTTTGGGCAACTCGTTTCCCTCAGGAAGCATGTCGCTAAGAGACCTAATGACTCAGTGAAACTCTTGTCGGACCAACCGTTGCTTGCCTTCAATTTCAGCAGTTTAAGCACGGATGACAACCTTGTGTATTCCGACTTGCAACCCGGGAACAAAGGTTTCTCTGAGTCCTCCATCACGCCCCGGAATTGAACATACTCCCTCTCATCACAGTTCCCTTCTGCATCGCGAATTATCTGATCTAGATTGTCATCGTACAGACTATCCGAATCGGAACCACAATCGACATCATTCGGTGGCATATCGTTGACTTCCTGTATAATATGCATATCGTTGACTTCCTGTATAATATGCTCTTCACCGTGACTGGTCCAACATGTATAACCCTTTTTGAAACCCCTTCGAATCAAGTGTGCTTCGATTTGCGCTCGGTTGTTAAACATCTTCAGATTCTCGCAGTCAATGCATGGACAGTACATATATTCCGCCCCCTTATTCAACATATCCTCCTCGGCGGCTCTTGTAAGCGAACCGCCATTAATGTACTCTTCACTCACACGGTTCTCGGTGTACATCGGCCGGTCCATCACACGGTTCGTATTGAAAACCTTGAAAATAAATAAAAGGGTGATGACTTTCGGCGTATTTTACGAGGCTTAATTACGATTTTTTCATTTTTACATTTTTTGGATTTTATTAACACATGTGGGCCCTACTTGTCGGTGACTCATTTTTATTTCATGATTTTATTTATAAAATCTATGGCGATCCCACATGTCATAGACTCGTTAGTTTATTAACTAAATGATTAAAAAGCAGTAGGATTAATTTGAAGCTCAAAGCTGGGCTTAGGGTGACATCGCATTGCTATATAGTCGTGGCTCTCGGCCCTAAGGTCTCGCCTCAGGCGAACCGATGGTGATGTCCCATGGAGGCGCTTGATTGAAACTAGCGATTTCGGCGTAAACGCCTGAAACTACTCAAATTAAAGGATGCTTATGCTTGATATATCTCACCTCGATCACGAGGAAGGTGTCAATGAAAGTCGGGGAAGGTCAAAGCGCGGTGGGTGCGTCGATCGGTGAGCAGAGAGGCGATGGCGGCAAGCTCCTCGGCGACAATATATAAGCTGAAATGGACCAGGCGGCTCGGTGAGGTGGCGATGTACTCAAACCGACGCAGGCGGCGATGGACCTACCATAGCGCCAGAGATGGAGATCAGAAGACTATATCTGTTGGCGGGAGGCGGAGCTATATATCGTCTGTGATGAGTTAATTATCACGGACGGTTTTAACAAAACCGTGCGTGATATTGGGTAATATCACGAGCGGTTCATGTTTGGAACCGTCGTGAAGTATCACGAGCGGTTCTAACCAAAAACCGTCGTGATATTGGGTAATATCACGAGCGGTTCATGTTTGGAACCGTCGTGAAGTATCCTGAGCGGTTCCAAACATGAACCGTGCGTGATATATTTATCTTCCTGAGCGGTTTTAGCGCGGAGAATAACACAGACGGTGGGTAAACAAAAACCGTCTGAGATTGTGTTTAATACAGACGGTTTCGATGAACCGTCTGTGATCAGGCATCCAGTATTAGCATTTCTGTAGTAGTGCTATGATTTGAACGAAAACAAAATTCAAATCCAAAACTCAAATTGATTTTTGAAATTTTAAAAATTTTGCAGGTGTATCAACACACAGGACGGTACACACCTTCGTCCCAATTTGTAAAAGGGTGTCTCTCTCGACCTTTTCCACCTTCGTCCCAAGTTGTCCTACTTAGTCAACGGTCATGTACACAACAAATATATTCAGTCAATATTGTTATCAACTGGAGTACATCTAACCACAGCACACAAAAGTCATAACTCGTAAGTGCCATGTAGTGGCATAGACACACAAGTGCCATGTTTAGTGGCATAGACACGTGACACAAGTGCCACCCTTGTCCAATCATCAGCCAATCGCTAATCAGAACCTACCAACTCTACGAATCAGCCAATCGCTAATCAGAACCTACCTACTCTACGAATCAGCCTGTCGCGGCGCCTTCTCAACCCTCCAAATATAAAGCCCCTGGAGTACCTCACTCGACATCTCCCGTACCGCACACCAAGCCCGAATCACACACGCCGAAACTCCGCCATTACCGTTTCCTCTCGATCAGCAGATTCATCTCCCATTTGGCGTGCTAGCGTGGATTCAAGTACAGGTACTAGCCATCTCTTCTGTATCTCGGTATGTTACACACACACCTTTGGAAGTGTTGATTCGGACGGCCTGAGCCTGACTGTTTACTTGTTGCAATACTGTCAATTAATTTGTCACATACAAAAGAGTGGCGCGACCAAATGACGGCGCTCTGGGACATTATTGGGAAGGCAGCCAATCTCATGCAGCTGTTTGGAATTGCGATCACGCTCATCACTATGGTCATGCGTTTGCTGCGCTTTTATGAGATCAGAGGCGATACCAGAAACTCGGCGGCGCCTGCAGGTGCTCCGTGAGCTACTGCAGCAACCGACTGGTTGTTGGATTCAGCACTTTCGGAGATTAGGGATTCTGTTAGAAAAAAACTCATGGACGCGGGCGACCTCGTTGAGTCCTACAAGAAGAACACGCTTTGGTCTCGCCTCTGCAGGGGCAGAAGCACGGCTAGCCAGTTCCGCGACATGCGGAATGTCATCGATGCCATCATTATACAAGCGACAACGGCTGGGTCTTCTGCAGGTGCAGAGATATCTAGTACTGTTCTTAACATTCACAGCCAGTCCCAAGAAGAAATAGGTAGTGACACAGACACTACAGACAACTCGACCAGGATGTGAAATCATCCCGGATTACCTTCTTACATTGTATATATGATGCGTTCTAGGTATGTGTGGTTGTCCATTCAAAAAAAAAGAGGGAGGGGATGGGAATAGAAAAAAGTCTTAAGAAAATTTGAAAAGTGTGTGTTTGTACGTGTATTTTGTTTTTTTTTTGTGCGCGCGTGTTGTTCTTTTTTTGGGATGGGGATGAGGATAGGGATAGGGATGGGGTGGGGTGGATGGGTAACTTCGCCTATGTTATCTTAGATGCATAGCTAGTCCTAAGCCTAAAAAAAGGGGTAGTAGCACTAATGCTTGGTCTTCTGCGCCCGCCTACCAGGACAGCGCACTCGCATCCACGCCGCCGCAGGCCGACCACGTCTGGCGCATCATCCTCATGTTCGGCGCCATCCCGGCGCTGCTCACCTACTACTGGCGGATGAAGATGCCGAGGCGGCGCTACGCCAAGAAGCCAAGCGGTGACGGCGACATGTCCAAGGTCTTTGCGGTGGAGGTCGCGGAGGCCGGACAAGGTCGGCGCCATCGCCCGTGGCGGAGTCCGCGAAGGACTTTGGGCTCTTCTCCTCCGAGTTCGTCGCGGTGGCACGGGCTGCACTGCTGGGAACCACCACTGTTTGGTTCGTCTTTGGACATCGCTCGCTACTCGCAGAACTGTTCGAGAAGGACATTGGTGGATTGGCACCTTCCATTCGGGCATAGGTAGTTGCCGAAAAGGCCAAGCCTCCTTGATTCTTCTCACTCTGTGGCACATTTGGAAAGAAAGAAATAAGCGAATCTTGAGCAACACGAGAGGAGCCAATCGGATTCTTGGCCATCATTAAGGAGGAAGCTGGGCATGGGTGGTTAGTGGGGCGACCAAGCTCGAGACTATTTACCAGGAACAATGTGGCGAGCTTTTAGTAGAAGAGCTTAACCGGCTCTAGCCGCGAAGGAGCTTTTTTTGTTTTTCGTTTTGGTTTCTTGGTTTTTTGGGCCTTGTGTCCTTTTTTTTGTGTGTACTTTTGTTTCTCCTCTCTTTAATGCATTAGCGGCAATCTCGCCGTTATTCTAAAAAAAAAAGGACATCTTCACGGGCCATCTCTGGATCCCCAATCGAGGACCATGGGGCGCTTCGAGGTGTACCGCATCGCCGCTGTATGAACGGGTGCGTCGCTCTTGGTTCACGGTGGCGTTCATCGGCGTGTTGGGGCGTTTGGATCCAAGCTGGGCGGCTTCGCCATGATGGCGTTCTTCGTGCAGGGCTGGCCATCCCCTACCACCACCGGGCGGCGCCGGGAACCACATCGGCCGTCGTCATATACGGCTTCACCTTCTTCCTCGCCAACCGGGCCTAACTTCGGCAGCGTTCATCGTGCGGCGGAGATCTTCTGGTCTTGTCTTGCGGTCGGCGTGCCACGGCATCTCGGCGGCGGCGGGAAAGCGGCGCCATCATAGGGTCGTTCGAGTACTGACGGGCGCGAAGCCTTGCCGACCACGGTGTCAGATCCCAGAAGTAATATGTAGGATTTGGGTAAAGTTACGGCTACAGCTAGATCTAAGAACGAAACTAGGGTTTGAAATAATGGCATTATGCCTTTCTCATTCCATTTCAAGGTTTTTGTATGCTCGGTTGAGCCACGGTTAAATCCAAATTTACAGCTCAGTATAGAGCAATTACAACTAAAAGTAACGGTTCAAGGTAAATGAAACAAACTGAAAGTAAATAGTAACTTCTGGGTAGATGTCAGCTGTTAGATCTATATTGCACCGATCGGACCATGTTATGAGCCGTTAGATCTTTATTGTGCCGATTGGACCATGTTATGAGCCGTTGGATCTTGGTAGTATGTCAGCCGTTAGATCTTCATTGTGCCGATCAGACCATATTATGAGCCGTTGGATCTTCCTAAGGATGAAACGTTTTCTTCAACTGAATTCTTCTTTACGCTGCTTGCTTCTCTCTGAACTTAGCTTATGACAATTTAGTCTCAACTTCTTCAGTTTCTCCAATACAGGTTATGACAGTACCCCTTTCCAAGCATTCGACTTGTCCTCAAGTCGTGGAGTCAGGGAACTAGGAGTGGATGGTTTTAGAATAGAACTCCGGAAAAGTTGCCTTGATGAAATCAGCATCCTCCCATGATGTGCTCCCGGGTGATAAATTGACCCACTGAATTAGCCATTGAGTTACATGCACTTTGTTCCTGGGCAGAGCCCTAGTCTCCAACACTAGCATTGGTTCGGTTTTAATCCTTCCATCCTTATCATCCAGTGGTAAATCAGCACTAGGTACTGCCTTCGCTCCCACATGCTTCTTAAGCTGGCTTACATAAAAAACGGGATGGATCCTAACTCCTTCTGGTAACTACAACCTGTAAGCAACCTTGCCCACCTTTTGTGTAACTCTAAAAGGTCCATAAAATCTGCTAGTGAGTTTCAAAGCTTGTCTGAATCCAAAAGCTGTTGTTCGATATGGTTGCATCTTCAAATAAACCATATCCCCCACCATGAACTCCCTTTCACTCCTATTAAGATTAGCATATTTCTTCATTCGGGACTGAACTTGAGCCAAATTCTCCTTCAGTCTATGCAACATGTCTTGCTTCTCCTCTAGGAAATTCTTAACCTCTTCATCCTCTGGGCTAGGAACTGCTAGTTCATTTATCATTGGTGGAGGAAATCCATATAAGGCCTGGAAAAGTGATATCTTCAGTGAAGTATGAAAGGTAGTGTTGTACCACCATTCCGACAGAGATAACAAAGATAACCATTTTCTGGGTTCTTGAAATGCCATACATCTTAAATAAGATTCCACACATTGGTTAACCCTCTCATGCATCCATCGATTTGGGTGTCGGGACACGAAAATGCATCGAGGAACCCTCGTGTTTTAGAACTAGTTCAGATCGAGAGCTAGCTCACACAGAAGCAAATGATGAAATACCATCCATTTATTTGATTTAACTAAAAAGATCTCAAAGTAACAAATAATAATAATAAGCTGGACCTTATGGTCAGCGTTTACTTAACTTGCACGCAGAACTAAAGAAACAAATAAACTCTTGCGGTGAACGAAACTCTTCAAATGGCCAATCAACATGCCCACAGGCAATCGAGTGGAGAACGCATCCTAATCCGCAAAACCTTCATAGTCCACCTGCTGAAAGAACTCCTGAGTAGCTTGGTATTCTTCAACTACGAATCAATCCGAGGGCAAAAGCCATGAGTACTTTTGAATGTACTCAGCAAACCGTAGGGAAATGTATGCAAATAGTATTCATGCATGGTTTGACAAGGTTAGCTGTATGGCTCTTTTGCAGAAAGCAGCATTTACGATAAATACAATAAATAGATTGAAACGCGTAGTTGAAAACAATAATAAATAATTAAATAGTTTCTTTGAAACGACTAGTGAACTTCCTATTCACTTCCCAACCAACCAAAGATAAGTGAATCCCCAATTCACCAATCGACACAACCACCAAGTGAATGACATGTTCACCAAACAAACATTATATTCATCAAGTGAACTTTCCATCCACACTCCGACTCCTTTTAAAGAAACTCTATCTCCCATGTGAAATCCCCGAGCACGTCCATAACCGCGGACACGGCTATTGAATAGTTTTACACTCTGCGAGAGGTTATGCGACTTTCCCCACATGACACGACTTCTCTAGTTTGTTTGGCATCCGTCGATACCTTGGTCACTACCTTAGGTAAGTAGTCTAGAAACACGTGACAAGGCCTTTACAAAGCTCCTTCTTAACCCAGTTCTGCCTGCTAAGGTTTCAACACTGAATGTCTTTATCCGACCAAACAAGGCCCCCCTCTTGCGCCTCCGTGAGAATATGTCTTTCCCATAACTCACACTATCCACAACAGAACCAAAATTAAGACATCGCTAATTAGTTAGCCAGGTCCGTCCCATACCAGACATGTGGTTGTACGGTTAAGACCCAGTTCAATGGCGCATAGGATTAAGTCCTTGACAAATTACTCAGGCGAGACTACCACAAACCCAATCCGTGCTAAACCCGCACCCCCACTATCCACCAACCACTCGCCCGAGTGAAAACCATTTTGTTTAACCAAGACCATGACTCACCCCGTCATGGTACCCACAAATTTTAACAAGAGTGGCTCACCACCACGATTTCATATATCATTAAGTCAAGATTAATCATTATGACACATGTGATGATAAACCCACCGTATCTAAGCTGAACTAAGCATTAATACGCTACCCATGTTGGCAATATAAATATGTCCAACTAAAATTATCCACGCTAGGGTGACAAAGGATTCATGGCATTCAAATAATCAAAGGAGGCATAATGACAATAGGTAATAACTAAGCCCAAAACAATTTGTATAAACATAGCATGCATTTGTATAAAACAATATACTTTTGAAATCATATGTTCAATATGATCAAAGGACTACAGCTTGCCTTGGAATAAATCCTGTGATTGATCTTGATCTTGGTATGCTCCTCCTTGCTCCAATCTTCCCGAAGTATCAACGTCTAATCGCAAACAAGCAAATAAACCAAATAAATAAATAACAGAGGCAAAACAAACTCCAAAAATTAAATAAAAATCTCAGATAGATAGATCTTGAATTTAGATGAATTTAGGAATTTGAATGGACTCAATCGGAGTTCGGATGCAAAAGATATGGGCTTTGGAAGATTGAAATCACATAAATTGATGAAAATCAGATTTATGGATTTACTGGATTTATTTTTCTACTGAAAAATCAATTAATGATGTCGGCTGACGTCATCAACGAAATTTTAGCCGAAAACAAATAAAGAAAAGAGAAATTGAGACGTGGGTCCCACTGTCATAGACAGGGTGCACCATGGACTGAGTCCATGGACCCTTGGATCTGGTGGGGTGGCACGCACGTGCTGAGATGGCGCCACGCGGGATCAAAAGACGACGTGGCAGCTTAGCTGGCGATGTGGTGGCACAAGAGCACGAACGGGGAAGGGCGGCTACGACGCTCAGCGGTGAGGCAACCGGAGACGAGAGGGCTCGGACATATACCCAAAACGAGATCCTGAAAGCACGGCGATGCTCTGGGTGGCTTGGACCCGGCTCCAGCGGCGACGTGGTGGGGACGGCGATGACTTAGGCGGCGGTGAGGCGCACTGATGTGGTGGTCTCGATGAAACACGAGCGCCCGAGAGGAATGAGCGCAAGCACCGGGTTGGCGCGACGACGAGGATCACCGAGAGCACCTCGAGGAGACCTAAGATGAACCTCCGGCGACAGAATTGGACGGAGAAGCTTGCGGCCGCTTCTTTGCTCTTCGGGGAAATCCGACAAAACGAAGAGAGGACCCGAGGCGGCGCCTTAGGGCTTCGGAGGAGGGTTTTGGTGCGCTACTTGTGACGCGGTCGGCTCCTTTTATGGGCTCCGGAATGGAGGAGATTGGAAAGGGGACGGCTGCGAAGCATGCGGCGTTGGGATTCCAGAGTCCTGCTCCGGATCGGCCGAAGACGACGATGCGCAGGTGGCAAAGCGGGGCCACCGGTCGGTGAGGCAAGCAAAAAGGAAAGAGCAGGCGCGCTACTTGGGTTGGCTTCACGCGCGCGAAGAGAAAAGGCCGGCTCGGGCTGGTTTGCCTGCACGCAAAGAACCGAGAGCAAGTCGGCCGGGTGAACTTCACGCGAAGAAAGGCGAGCGGCCTGGCTCGGCTGGATTGCTTTCGTGCGGGAAGAGAAATGGCTGGGCCGGCTCGATTGGCCCACGCGCAAGAGAAAAGGAACCGAGCCAAAGGAAGAGAAGTGGGCCAGCGTCCCTGGGCTGAAAATGGAATAGGATTGGGCCGGCGAGAAGAGATTAGGCCCGAAGAATTTTATGAGATTTTATATTAGCTTTTCTTTTTTTAGAAAATAGCAGAAAATCCAAACAGCAAATAGAAAATAGCAAATGCACTCGGAAAAATTCTAGATAAATCTAGAAAATATATCCAAGCACATAGAACCCAAATAAAATAGTTTTTAATAATAGTTGATGTTGAGATTGTTCATATTAAATTGTTTTTGAACTCTGAAAATTCCAATTAAGCTTTTAATTTTACCAGGAAAATTCAAATGGTTATTTTTCTTTTAAAACTTTAAAATAGACCAAATTTTTGGGATGTTACACTGGGGATGGAAGCAGTACTAAATCTTAATTGCACTTTCAAAGCCTTAAACAATTCCTGCCATAACTTGCTAGTGAATATCATGTCCCTATCTGACACAATTGCTATTGGAAACCCATGAAGTTTAAACACATTATCAATGAATGCTTGAGTGACTGACTGAACCGAATAGGGATGGGAGAGTGGAATAAAATGTGCATATTTAGTAAACCTATCAACCACCACAAATATTACCTCATTTCCTCTTGAGTTGGGCATCCCTTCAATGAAATCCATTGATATATGGGTCCATGCCATATCAGGAACCGGCAATGAGTCTAATAGGCCTGGATAATGACAATACTCAGATTTTGATCTTTGACACACTGCACATTCTTGGACAAATACATGAATCTCCTTTTTCATCCCAGGCCAATAGAAAAGGCCCTTAATCCTCTGATATGTTGCAATTCTGCCTGAATGACCTCCCACAACAGAAGTGTGTAAGGAGCTAATGATGTTTTGCCTCAGCTCAGTATCATTGCCCACATAGATCCTCCCTTTGTATCTCAACACTCCAGAATGATAGGTATACCCCGATTCGGGTTGGGAGTCAAGGCTAAATTGTTCTCTCATTACCTTGCATTGGGCATCATTTTGATAACTATTTTCTACTGATTCCATCCAAGTAGGAACAGCCACAGTGATTGCCATCAGTGTAGGGGTATCTCTCCTTGATAGAGCATCTACTACTCTATTTTCCTTACCCTTCTTGTATTCTATGATATAGTTGAACTCCAACAGTCTGAGCATCAGTTTATGCTGAATTCCTTCAGATACCTTTTGTCCAGCTATGAACTTAAGACTTTGTTGATCTGTTTTGAGTACCAACTGGTTACCCAAGAAATAATGTCTCCATCGTTTTAGAGCTTCAAGTATGGCTATGGCTTCTCTGTCATATGTTGATAGGGCGGCAGACCTCACCCCCAGAGTCTTACTGAAATAAGCTATAGGCCTCCCCTTTTGCATTAGGACTCCACCAATTCCAATCCCACTTGCATCAGTCTCCACTGTAAAAGGCTCAGAAAAATCTGGCAATGCCATCACAGGTGAAGTAATCAATCCAGTCTTCAACTTCTCAAAAGCCATATCCTGTGGTTCTCTCCAATCAAAACCCTCTTTTCTGAGCATATCATGCAGTGGCCTACAAATAAGCCCATAGTTTTTCACAAACCTCCTATAATAGCCTTTCATTCCCAGAAAGCTTTTTAATTGAGATGCATCTTTTGGTTTAGGCCAGTCCTTGATAGCAATGATCTTGTTAGGATCAGTAGCCACTCCTTTTCCAGAGATCACATGTCCAAGGTACTCCACTTGAGGGGAGGCAGTGACATATTTACTATCATCAAATGCTGTGAGTGATCTTTCTCATTTCTACTATAAACAAGGATGTCATCAAAGAACACTACTATAAATTTCCTCAAATATTTAGCAAAAATGTTGTTCATCAAGGATTGGAAGGTAGCAGGGGCATTTGTTAAGCCAAAAGGCATAACTAAGTATTCATAATGCCCTAAATATGTCCTGAATGCAGTTTTAATGATATCACCTTTGTTCATCCTGATCTGGTGATAACTAGACCTCAGGTCCAGCTTGCTAAAAATTGTAGCTCCATGAAGTTCATCAAGTAACTCTTCAATCACTCGTATTGGATATTTGTTCTTGACTGTTTGGGCATTTAACTTCTTGTAATCAATGCATAATCTCCAGGTTCCATCCTTCTTCTTAACTAAGATTGCTGGTGAGGCATAGGGGCTAACACTTGGTTTCATGATTGAGGATTCAAGCATTGTCTGAATTTGTTTATCCATCTCATCTTTTTGTTGATGTGGCACTCTATAAGGTCTAACATTAGGAGGTTCCATTCGTTCCTTGATAGGGATGTTGTGATCACAATTCCTTTCTGGAGGTAAGCCTTGTGGTTCCTGGAAGACATCACCATGGTACTGAATTAATTTCTGGTATGGTTGTGGTACAGTTCGGGATTCTTCCTCCTTTGCTTTCATTTGTAATTCCACTACATATCCTATTACCCCTTTCATTGCCAGCTTGTTAAGGGCAAGAGAACTTAGTAGTCCCAATTGACCTGCATGAGTCCGTTCATCCAAGATTACTTCTTTACCTCCTTCTTTCATAATTGTCAACCTTCTGGATTTAAGGTCCAAATTAATGGGACTATGTTGATATATCCAGTCACAACCCAATACAACATCATACCCTTTTAGCTGCAATACCTTGAATGGATTACTAAATGCCTTCCCATTTAGGAAGTATTCTACGACACCCCGTGTCATTAACCCAAGGGTACTCACACTTAGGCACACGGATTACTATTCGTTTGCCCAGTAGAACACTGCTCCAACGAATAGTAAGCCATTTACCAGAGTTACGCAGCAGAACAATAAGATAGAAACTGTACATCTTTATTGCAGTAATAGCCACGCAAGGCTATGGTTCTTAATACAAGTATTACATAATTACAAAGGGGAGCTTCTCGTCATCCCTCGCCTGCCCTGAGGTATAAGCCACCTATTCGCACCTCGCGTCCACCTCGCTCTGGTCCTCATGACCAACGCCCTCGTCGCCAGCAGCATCCTTGGTACCTGCAAACCCCTCATCCCACTCGGGATAGATCCCGACCGGACAAGGATCTAAGCAAAGGGAGAGATAGAAGAGTGATTACTATAGTGTACTCAGCAAGTATTAATAGATAAAATGCATTTGATGACTCTAAATTTCGTCGTTATCAAAATTACTACCTCTTCTCTTATTCTGAAAATAGTTTTCAAAAATTTATATTGCTCATTTTAATTCTGAAAATACTACTTGTTACCTGGAGAGAAGATAGACCCCTGGCGGTTCCCGTAGACTCCAATCCAGGAGACTGGCCTGAATTCATGATTTGTTATAGCACTGTGCAGGCTTGTACCGCTTTACCCATAGTAATTCTGAACCCTAAATGAGCCAGTCCCTAGCATTTCCTTAGATCTTGGGTTCGAGTTCGAATCTGAGAACATTTTTCGATTCGTGATTAAGTCTCCACCAATTACTTTTAAATCGGTCTTGATTTATACGGAGTGACTTCGTCATCCACCGAGTTCCAGTAATGTTGGTTGGCCGGCCCTTCGGTCCCAACACTCCCCTGTGTGGTAGTATATCGCCCTGGGTCCCCCATGTTCTGGGATCCTCCCTGTACTTACTTACCCAATGTGGAGAGTATAATTACGTAACAGGTAACATTTTCTGCCCGTCGAAATAGGAAAATGGTTGGCACTGAATTTACGGCCTCTGACCGAGTAAGAGTTTGTTGGTCCTTATATTATAACCATATGTAAAGAGGTCCCACCTCTTACCTCAGCATCATTGTCATGTTCCCCAGCCCGGGTCCCCCTTTACCAACCTATTTAGTCTCATTTCTTCTTTTCTTTCATCTCATTTTTTTATCTTCCCAATTTTATATTAATCCAATTTAGTTTTGAGAAAATAGTTTTGATGCAATACATATATAATAGAGCAATATACGATTTCCATTTAATATAGCTATGTTTATGATTAAGGGAGTAGCGTGCCTGCAGAACTGTAGAAGAGATTGTCGTCGATGAAATCAATATTAGCTACTCCTGTTGGTTCACCCGCTGCAATTTATACGACGGTGCGAAATAAATAAATACATAATTAAATACTTAGCAATAATATGTGTGACTATGTGCATACTAGTCGGATGATTCTTTTTGTTAGCGGATCTTAATTTAATAACAGTTTCGAAACCCCGTTAAGTTAGCACTCCCCAACTATGGTCGTTCTAGAATACCGATTCTAGGGTTAGGATTGCCGACACTCACGTTTTATCGTACGAGAAGAATATACTCTACGATCTTATTAAGTCTATCAAGTTTTATTCGAGCATAACTAAATCTATCAAATTCATGCGGTCAATTAAACAGTTAACTTGATTTTACGCCAGTGCTAAATAAATAAATCTACTTGAATAAATTATTTCTAACGCCTCAAATTACTTATTTACTTAATTTGGGAGTTCTATCGACAACTAACTCAAATCCATGGTCTCAAATTAATTTATACGCACTTTCCGTGTTATCTCCTACCGATCGATTTACTGCTAAATATTTTAACGTAGATTAAATAACCTACCTTACTAGTGACTCAAACGAAAATCGCATTTATACTACTAATTCAATTTCTCTACCTATTTTAAATTTTATAACAATTCTCTACAAAATTTTCCTCTATCCTTTCTTTTTCCCACTTCCTATTTTTTTCCTACCCTAATCTTACCCTAATCCTACCCGGCCGACATCCCCATTCGGCTCTCTCTCTCTCTTCTCTCTTTTCTTCCCCAAACCCAAATCTCACTCCTCCTCCTCCCTTCTTGGTGCCGCCGCCACCCCACACGGCTCCCCCCTCAGCCGACTCGGCTCCTAGCGCCGCCTCCTCATGGCGCCGCCGTCGGCCTTGAGTTCAGCCCCGCGTGCTCCTCCTGGCGCCTCCTCTCTGTCCAAGGCGCAACCCGGCTCGATTCCCCTATGCCCCGGTGCCACTGGCCCTCACCCCTGTCGTCGGCTCGCTGCCACGCTCCCCGTGGCTCCTAAGACCGTCGCCGCCTCTGGCCTCCCCAGTGCAGCTAGGAGGCCAGCGCCGCCTCCCTACGGCCTCCTCTCTCCCTCCAGCCTAGCGCCTCCTCCGGCTCCTATCCGGCCGCTTTCTTCGGCCCGACACCCATGCCTTGCTGCCGCCGCTTTTCAAGGCGTCGCCTCTCCCTGCCTAGCTCCCCGCGACTCCCCCTGGCTCCCCCCTCCGGCTTGACCTCCCCTCGGCGCGGCTTGGGGCCAGTGCCACCTCGACCCTTCCTGCGGCTTAGCCTATGGCCGCCGCTGCTACCCTGCGGCTTGCCCTAGCTCGGCCCAGTTCCCTACTTCCCTTAACCCCACTCCTGGTTAATCAGATTTACATGTTTTTGTTGATTCAAATTTCTTATGCTTACTGATGCTTGGTTGATGCACATGTATGATGCTGGTGGTTCGGCTACTAGATGATTATGCTTAAGGGAATTGATGGTGGTGGTTTGGCTGGTTGCACTGAGGTATCACCCTCTTTCCCTCTCTACTCCTGACTTCCCCCCTTGCTCTATGATGTTAAGGACTAGAACTTATGGATGTGCAGGGTTGATTGATGCTTGCATCAGTGGGCTTAGCGTGATATCCTACTAATGATGTAAAATATTGATGGATTGGGGGAGATGGCTACCTTGCTGGGTTTGATTTGGGGGCTAGGATGGTAGCGTCAGGGTGCTGGCTATCACTGTGATGGTGATGACCGTGCGCCGGTGCTCTCCTTCCACTTGTGCCTCCCCTTCTTCCTCCTTGCGGCAGTGGCTTGCGGTAGGGCTGGGATGGTGGAGCTCCTAGCTGCCTTGATGCTCTGGTTGCCTGAGCTTGAGGGTGGCAGGGGCAGGTTAGTGCTTGCTTGCCTTGTTTCCCTTGCTGCCCTGATGCCTTGCTTCTCCTCCTACTGGTGCTCTGATGATGGCAGTTAGATGGAAGTGTTGGGGAAGCTCTTGGCTTTGCTCCTTCCTTCCTTTCGGCTGTGAAGTGGATGTGGCTTATGTAGGGGAGATATGCATGCTGGGGAGGGTGCCTTCGACTGGGTTATCTTGTGCCTATGTGGCTGGCTTATCCCTAGCCTGTGCTCTGGGTTATCTCCTCCCTGTGGCGCTGCCCTAGTTACCACTCTCCTGTTCATTTTTTTTTACCATACCCTTATCTCTTATGATTTCTTTGCTCTCCTTTGTGGGTGTTGGGTTACTGTCTGAGGTTATTTGGCTAGTGAGCTCTGGATGGAGAGTTTGATGAAATGTGGGTGTTGGCTTCAAAACACCCTATGAAGTTTTGTGCTGAGGTTGGGATAAAAGGTTGATGCATTGTATGGTTCTGATACTGTTGAGGAAAAATGGAAAAGGTGGGTGTTGGGCTTTAATGACGCCGTATGATGAAACCTTTGGAAGTGAGAGGTGCCTATTAGCTTAGGTTGGCTTGGCTATCTTAACCATTAAGAGCTGATTAACTTCGGTTAATCAGGGTACTTTGATGATCAAGGGTCCGGCTGACCTAGGTTGGTATGGAGAGCCTACGAACCGGGAATCTTGACCCACTATATATATATATATATATATATATATATATATATATATATATATATATATATATATATATATATATATATATATATATTCTCGCTATCGGTTGTACTAATCGTTTCTGTGTTTTCGCCGTCTATGGAGGTGTGGCTCGGGAAGGATGGAAGATAATTGGATGAAAAGGCAAGGAGGGCTTCAACAAGATGAATGCAAGCATTTAGATTGTATTTTATATTGTGATCTGTTGAAAATCATTCTTATAATTAATTCAGAGATTGTATTATTATTATTCTTTTTACATTTATATGGATTCTTGTAAATATCTTTGGGTTGTAATATTTTACTTTTGCTTGCAATGAAATCATATTGTGATGTATTTTTGAGATTGAAAGAATGATGTATGTTCTTTGATAATAACTTCTTGCAAAAGATTCTGAGATTATATAGATGATTTACTCTTTTGTAACTTAAACAAAATTGTAATTATATTGTATACGTGGTAATGCATTCTTATAATTAAATCTAGGCTCGCATTTCTTGTTTTACCTTGACTTTAAGAGATTATTGTAATTGACTTTGAATGACATAAGGATGATATATCTTGATTTGGATGTATGTTTGTATCCTCTTGATGATGTAATTAATTCGATGATTGGATTATTGTTTTAGTTTCGCTTATAACGAATTTTTATAAATAAACTTGAGTTGTGATATTTTACTTTCGTTTGTAAGGAATTCTTGTAGGTCAACCACTGTAGAGAATTATCATTATTTAATTTTGAGTTTGTCTTTAATGTTTCACCTTTGATTGAAATGGATTTTATAATTGATTCTTAAGTATACTCGATGTTATATGCTTGACTTAATAATTTAGATTGCAATGTATGTTGATGAACTCCAGATAATATTATGTAATAGGAACTTCGTTTTAACAAAGCGATTAATATTAAGATGACGTTATACTTTGTTTGCGTTTATAAAATCTTAATGTACTGCTAAATGGCGATTAGTGTGGTTTTAGATTAATCTGATTTTCTGGGTTATCACATATTCTGTAGTGGGTAAATGGGAGCCAGTCATTATTACTCCCCCTCCAGCTACCTTGACCTTCTGAAGTGTATTACTATGAACTTGGCAAGCAGTTTTGAGAGCAAATTTTAGATCTATAAAGGTATGGGTACTGCCACTGTCCAAGAGTGCTGCTCCTCTTCTTCCTCCCATGCATAATGTTAGGATGTAGGTAGTAGCTTGGTTAACTCCCTGCGCAGCATGAACCGATATATGCATCAGTTGACCTTCAACTTCGGTGTCAGGTGTCGGCTCTTCATCAGCTTCTATAGGATTTTCTTCTATTCCTTCATCTGGCTTATGTTCCTCACTTTCTTCTGAGACCATTATATTCACATGTTGATATTGTTCTCGTGGCGCAAGTGTGCGCACTCACGGAGGCATCTGTGGGTGTGGGTACTGATGTGATGCTCATAGAGGTGCACGCACAGGTGCATCTAGGGCGCAAGGGGGATGCCCATGATGACGCTTGGTACCTGGACACCGGTGCTAGCAATCACATGTCCGGGTGCCAGGCAAGCTTCACGGAGATGGATGAGGGCATCACCGGCTCTGTTAGGTTCGGCGATGGCTCGGTGGTGGAAATATGAAGGCGTGGCACCATCCGGTTCACTTGCCGGAATGGGGAGAACCTTGCGTTGACGGGGGTGTACTATATCCCACGACTGCGTAGCAACATAGTGAGTCTCGGATAACTCGATGAGAATGGCTACCAGACGCTCATCCAGGATGGCGTGCTCACAATCCACGACCGGCAGCGTCATGCACTTGCTCGGGTAAACCACACTCGCAACCGGCTCTATGTGCTCACGCTTAGCATTGCACAGTGTGCGGCTACGCATGGTGAGGTAGCGGAGTGCGAGTGGCTAGGGGCACGCGCAGCGGGCGCGAGGTGCACGTGGCATGGCGGACAACCGCGGTGCACGGGCGAACGCATGGCACAACGTCAGGCCGGCGGCCAGCGGGGCGACAGGTGGTGCGGGCGTGGCGTGGAGGGTGCGACGAGCTACGCACAAGGACCGGCATCGTCAAGAAAGTGCATTAGGGATTAGGGGGTGTTTGTTGAATAATCCTTGATTTATTGCATTTACTGTTTTTGTAACGTCATTTTTAGTTTTGAGTTTGCATGGTCCGTTTCTTTGTTGCATGGCTGATGCAGTCATTTCTTTCTCCATTGAACGCTAGTTATGGCACTAACGGGTGGTATAGGAATATTAGTGGTGCATTGATGTGCATGTAACGTAGTGAGGTGTGCATCAGAATAAAAGGAGAAGAAAGAAACTTGAAAAGTTGCCAAAGTTTCAGCAGCACCAAAATCTCTGTCTCGCGTTTGCAAACTCATTCTTTGCGTTCCGAGTGTGAGTGTGTGTGTGTGCGCGCACGCGCTGCAGCTCTCAGAGCCAACAGCCTCGAGGGCCCAGTCTTACTCTCTACGTGCTGCGCGGCTAGTGTTGTGCTAATTGATTCGTGTTGGCGTGTTGCTGTGGGGATAGACGAGGCAACGGTGGCGGCGGCGGCGGCACTTCGCGTCGGTTCCCTGCCCTATCCTCGGGCTCGCGGTGTTGGTTTCGCGTACCTGGAGGCCCTGAATGGAGAGGCGCGAATCCTCCCCGATCACCAGGTACGATCGTTTAGGCTTGGGATAGCTACAAAGAGCACCGGATTGATCGATCCAACTGCACGGTTGTTCGAATTTATCATGGTGTAGAGTGAACTGAACCCAAGATGGAGTATCGCATGTGTGAGGAGCTGTGATATACGTATGTAGATATAGGCTCTAATTCGAGGCTTCTGTAACTTGGCTGTTGCTCCGTGGATTGGATTATCCTTTTGCCCACTACAGGTTTACTAGCTAGTTTGTAGATCGCGAATAGCGCAGTACGGTGTGCATCTAGGCGAACAAATTTTCTTCCCACCTAGGACTTAGGAGAACGGTGACCTGCAGAAAATGGCACATCCTGACCTGCTGAAAGCTGTTGTTCATTCAACCATGTCCATACTTTCTGTGCCTCTCGAGGCATCGGCGGAGACGTGTCAACTAGCTCATTCTTTCGCCAATATGCTGTTTTTTCTAGGTTGCATTTTGCCCATTCTTACATCTTGGTTACTCCTACATGCAATTTCATTGCTGCTCCCTATTTGAGTAACTACTTCAGTTATTGAAGGCAAAGCTTTATTTTTCAAACATTCTGGGAGAATATATGTTAAGCTCTGGAAGTAAAACATTGTCCTATTTATTCCAATAGATGGGAGATTCTGCAGTTACCCGGATAAGTGAGGATTTTTATCTGCATGTATGTTTGCTTTAGAACTTAGGAAACTATTCACCTGGTAGAGTGGGTGTATTTGTATAACACGAATTTGATTCCATTTGAAGCTTTGTTGTTCTAGTTGAATTCATTTGTAGTACTGCTTTATGCTCCATTTAGTACTACGAAGTGAATCTGTGATTTGAGTTTTTTTTCTCATTTGCTATTCTGTTTTTTGTTAGGTGCATCGCTACAAAGGCTGGGGAAATACAAAGAAGCAATGAACTGCTACTATATAGTATTGGAGTTATCCAAGGAAATGGGTGAGGATTCTGGCTGCACCGAGGCTTATGGCGCAATAGCTGACTGCTACGCAGAGCTTGGCGATCTACAGCGAGCAGCGAAGTTGTATGACAAGTACATATGAAGGTTGCAGCCTCGCGATTAAGCACCCGGCCTTATTTTGAAATGAAAGAACGATCAGTTCCTTTCTGTTGGTTGATACTCAGCAGAATGCCTCAATTTTGTTGGCCTTATAACTTTGTTGGAGGAGCACTTGAATTGCTCATGGAGATCCTGTATATAAATGTCAATGGTGCTGCGGCACACGTGAGTCCATAGTTCTTCGTAAAGTTCTCAAAAAATTGAATTGTTCGTCCTTCCCTCAAAGGTTAAGCTTTTCCGTGAGTTGTTCAGTGCAATGAACTATAGTGTAATCCATGCATCCCAAAACTTCAATTTTTTCGCTAATTTTTTTGCGATTTTATAGAGCCCGGGTCTGTTCCGATTCCGATCGGACGGTCCGAACAGACCTGGGCTCTATAAAATATCAAAAAAAATCCTAAAATCCTTAAATAATTCAGAGAGGTTCCTGGGATGTGCTAATACTCAAATAAAATTTGAAATCTCGCTATTCAAGTGCTATTTGCTTAAACTAAATTCAAACCTAGCTTAGGTTGTTGAATAGAGTTTGAATTTTGTGTGGGTTGAATAGAGTTCCAAAAATTTGGGGAAAATTATATTTAATCATGATAAATATTATAGTATTTGAATAAATTATTTTTACAGAGGTCTTTATAAGGACTTAAGGGGTTTAATGCATTTATAAATTCCGTAATGAATTATTGTTGTACTGAAAAATCATTTAATTTCAAAAATGCATAACTATTTCTTTTTAAATCCAAATCCAGCGAAGCCACACGAGCGAGCGTGACCAGGATGGCGTGGTTCAGCCAATTTTTCAGAATAAGTTGACACAACATCTCCAATAAATATTCTATAAATTTGAACCTTCTCATTCGGGATGGATTGGTTACATCCCTTCAACCAAACGCATGAACGTCCTCATTTCTTGAACAGTTCGGTACAGGACCAGTTAATTCAATGAACCAAACGCACCATAAGGCAATGGATAGTGAAGGCACAATGAATCGTACAGTGGATCTCTGTGAGTAAATGCTGAGCAATTATATGAGTAGATTAAGAAGAGTACCTTGGTTTAGAAGCTGTGCATGGACAAGAAGAGCATCTGTATGAACCAACGTACGATACGGATTTTTTGCTGCATTTGTTGCACGCGAAAAAGAACTAAGTTTGTCCAACACTTAAGCGTGCGATAGTAACGGTACATATGAGTCCCGGCACGTTTATATAAGGCGATTAGTAAGATGTGAAGAAATAGCTGGAAAGAAGAGCCTTACTGAGAAATCGTAAGGACCTCCTACAATGTTTTTTCACCAACTTCATATGACATAGCAGCACTGGCTGGAATATGATCGTGCAAAACAATGTGGTATGCCAACTGGAATTGTGGTTGTAGGCTGTATATTGTGCAGAACAAGGTAGGTTAGCTCGTGTTCGCTCATCAATCCTCGTTCTCCCTTTGTTTTGCTATCGCTCATGCGATCATGGCAGAGACTTGGGATGAGAAAAACTGATTCGACTTGGCGGACTACTCCAACCTCAACTTGGACGCATGCATCTACGTCATGAAACATAATGCAATGTCGTCGTCATCCTCTTCTGTCGCAGGCTCTCCGCTCGCTAAGACCAGCGAGATTGACCGCATGGAGGAGGATTCATCACCGCCCTCAGTGGCACTCCCAGAGGATTCGGTTGTTCTGACCAGTTCGGAATATCCAAATGTCTCTACAAGCCCAATCCTTCCGACCGGCAAGAACGGCGACAACAGCTCAGCACCACGATCAGAGGGTCAATGTACTCTCGATACGGTCATGGGCGACCGATATTCGCCGACGGCTCCTACGTATTTTGGGGGCCAACAGACATTTGGTAACGGTGACGATAAAGTTACCACTGGTCGAAGGCCAGGTAAAATTTGATCAAGCTCAGTCTACGGTCGGGAATCCGCTGGATCAGGCTGAATCCACCACAAGGCCTACTGGAGGTGGTGATCTCCGACCGCTTCCCATCGTGGAAGCTTCTCATCGAAGCAGTGGAGGGCTCTCCTTTAGTTACGTTGGGAGCTCGTTGGAAGACCGCTGTTGGAGGCACGAGGTTAACGCAATCGGTAATACTGATCAGGATGCCATGCACAATCCTCCACAGTTTAACCCGCCAGCACCCGTTGATGGAAATGGGGGCAGACACTCAAGTGCCGACCAGGGTTGTCGAAGGCAGTGGAGCTAGTGGACGTCAATCAGTTAATTCACATGTTTCTAGTGGAAAAAAAGCTCAAAACTCGTGAGCCAGCTCGACTCGTTAAGGGCTCGGCTTGAACCCGGTCCCTTAACGAGCTGAGCTGAGCCGACAATTTAGCTCGTTTTCTTAACGAGTCGAGTTCGAGCTGGCTCGCGAGTTGCTCATTAAGCTCGTTTAGCTTGTTAAAAAACCAGCACAGTTGAGCAGTAGTACCAGACCAGCCCAACCCAGCAACCCTTAGATGGTCCAGGGAGGTCCAAGCCCCAAGCTGTGATCTCTTGACTTTCTAAAAATTTTATTAGACTGATTTTCCCTTTTTAGCGAGCCTAACGAGTCTAACGAGCCCCAAACTATGATCTCTTGACTTTCTTAACGAACCTAACGAGCTTAACGAGCCGAGTCGAGCTTTTTAACTAGCCGAGCTCATTTTCTTAATGAGCTTTACCGAGCCGAGCCGAGCTGGCTCGTCATCCACCCCTAATTCCGCATAAGGGGTCTAACGAGGCAAGCCGGAGGGTCGGGAGGTAACTCGAGTCATTGAACACTTTCTATTTGCATGAATCCTTTAAGACCTTCGGTAATAATTCAAAACCTTCAATGGGTTCGCGACATTTTAAATAACCCAAATCCTGCTTTAGCAAAAACCCCAGGGTATGCACAACTTGCAGGACAGGTGTCAGAGATTCTCCAACAGACTATACAGCATACAAAAATGTATAGGGAGCAAAGAAACTCATTAAGTTCTACTTTGACTTCTTCCCAGCGTTCCTCCCTTAGCAGAGGACAATCTGGTCGGGCTGGAGAACATTCGATACCTAGACCTCCTCAAAGATTCCGACCAGGGAGTCATAAGGGAAGACGGCTATTCCATGCAACTGCTCCTCCCCCTCGTCAAGAGGAGCTACCGCTTGGCTCGGGTGATCTTCGACATCACCTAAACCAGGCGATTGGTCGAAGACGTCATATCAACATCCAAGACTGGATTGGGACACCAGATACTCGGCATGCAAACCCGAGAAATCGGTCCCCAACCGATTACAATCTAGCACCTTTTCAAAGAAGACGCCACGACTCTATTACGGGCTGTCGAAACGTGATTAGAATTAGATTATGTATGTATGTACGGGCATTACCAATATTTGGCTTGGCAAGTTGGGGTATAGAAAAAAAAAAGCTTGCTTATACGATTAAGTCCAACTGGTTAAACATCGAGCAGTTTTTTTTATCGCCAGTGGCGGGTCACGTTTGGACCCAACAGTCCTTTTTTTTTGTGATTTGTTGCGCTAAACATATTGGCAAAGTTAAACATTTATCAAAGACTGTAAATAATAGACCCTGCATGCTTAATTGTGTCATGTGCAATTAGACATCCTTCTCCGCTGTTGTTTCCTCGTCAATGAACAATCCGTGATGGATGATGCGAATGCGATCGATGTTTCAAAATCCGAGCTCTAACAATATGTATCATGAACGATGTAGGTGGTCGCAAGCTGGGAACGGCGCACTGCTCGGCGTTCTCGGACCGGCTGTACAACTTCACCGGCGAGGACAACAACGCCGACGTGGACCCGGCGCTGGACCGGAGCTACCTGGCGCGGCTGCGGTCCCGGTGCGCGAGCCTGGACGGCAACACGACGCTGGCGGAGATGGACCCCGGCAGCTTCCTCACCTTCGACACCGGCTACTACCGGCTGGTGGCCAAGCGCCGGGGGCTCTTCCACTCCGACTCGTCGCTGCTCACCGACGCCTTCACGCGCGGCTACGTGCAGCGGCAGGCCACCGGGCTGTACGCCGCCGAGTTCTTCAGGGACTTCGCGGAGTCGATGGTGAAGATGGGCGGCGTCGGCGTGCTCACCGGGGCGCGGGGCGAGATCAGGAACAAGTGCTACGTCGTCAACTAATTCGATACGAGCTGAGCTCTCGTCATGATTATATCGATAAGTACGTGTATGTACGTACGTGATGCGTCTGCTAAGTTTGTGAGCTTATTAATTGGTCATGACTCGTATGTAACTGATGTAGAGTTGCCGATCGACCGATTTATTTCTTTTTTCAATTATTTTGTTTAATTGTGTTAATGCATCGTTCTTATCTTAATCCACATACAGTCATACAGCTTTGTGTCTCAAAATAAGAGCACACGACCGGTCGTACGCGCGTACATGCATCTAAGCCGTGGAGTCTCTCTCTCCATCCGGTTGGTTTGCCATCGCCGGATCCATCGTCGTATGCATGTACGACGAAAAATCGTTGTTCGCGAAGCATATCTCGATCAAGATTCTGATTTTCGGCCGAAAATCAGGCAAACGGTTTTGATCGGAACCGGGTAAAAAAAATTGGTTTACTCGAAATTTGCTTGAATTTAATCTTTTTTTAATTTAAAATCCGATAAAAATAAAGTTTTAGTTTTAAAATTTTAAATTGATCAGTTTTTCCCCCATATTTTCGGCCAAACCGGTGTTGCTGCCCGATAAATTTTTTTCCGGTAGCGAAAACCCTGATCTCAATTAAGAGGAACATCCGAACATGTATGCGTGCCCGTGCTCATATAAACGGGAGACAGGAAGCGAGTTATGGAATGAGGAACTGATGATGCACTCCAGGAAGCTTTAATGTCGTTTCGAGAAAATATGATTTAGTGGTAAATATTCTGAGCTTGACTTTCCTAAATATTTCTTTTTGAAGACCTCTTATTGGGCCTAATTTACATAATTGGAAATGAGTTAATGTTGAGAATTGCAAATGTACATTTAAGCACCCGAAAGGATGTTTTTCAGTCCGGACTTTTTTCGGTACAATCTTTCTATGCAGCACTGATTGACAATTTTCAAGCCCCCATTAGGAATTTTTCCTGGTTAATTAAAATTCCATTAAAAGTAAAAATATTCCTATGGTATCTCAAAAGAGGGGTAGTATTAACTAAAGATAATCTGCTTAAAAGAAATTAGAGAAGAAGCACAAAGTGTTGTTTCTGTATTAAAAAAAGAAACAATCGAACATCTTTTTATTGATTGCCCTTTTGCACGACTTGCTTGGTGAGTTGTTCAATGTGCATTCAATTTATCTCGCCCTATGACCATAGCAAATATGTTTGGGAGTTGGTTAACTAGTATCCAAAAAAGTTAAAGTCACAACTCCTAGTGAGAGATAGTGCTTTATGTTGGTCTATTTGGTTATGTCGAAATAATGTTGTGTTTGACAAGAAGAGTATCACTAATCCTTTGCAGGTTATCTTATTGAGTAGGTACTGACTGAGTACTCGGGCAAATCTGCATACATCAACCTAGAAGGAGTCCATGTTGGCTGCAGTCAAAGGCTGGAGTTTGTGACGAAACAAATCCTTAATTTTCATGGCTGAAGGCTTAGTCGTAGGATTTGCAATGATTGAATTTAACTTTCCATCGTTTTTTAGTTGTAAGGCTGCATGCTATTGTTAACAGCTTATTTTTTTTTTTGATACTTTGGTCTCTTAAATAAATTGGACTATGAGGTCGGGGCTTTTAAAAAAGGAAGCTTTAATTTGCGCGCACTTGTGCCGGCGAGGCCTCCAGGGGGAAGGGGAGGGAAGCAGGGGACGGCCTGAGTGCGGCGGCGTTCCGGCGAGGCACGGCATGGAGCGGCGGAGAAGTTCCTGCGACCCCTGGCGTGGTCGGCGTTTGCAACAACGACCGCCTTTGGGTCTCTGAAAACCGTCCGATCAGACTTGTGCGGGCCAGATTGGGTGAATCGCAGAGGATTGCAAAGAGAGACGCTCTTCGCATGGGTTAACGCCTTAACGGACCGGATGTTGGGCTTGCTGGCCCACACGAACGGAGTTAGCACAAAGGCCTATTAAACCCGCAGAGCCAGCACAGTGGAAATTGCACGCGTACGCGACAGGGCGCGGGAAAGCTTAGCTTCGCCGGCCACGGCCGCCGTGACCGGCCTAGTCCTGGGTTCATCGTGCACCGCTGGCCGGCGTCGACCGCGAGGTTCCATTCCTCGCAGAAATACGCAGCAGCAAGAACATCTCTCTCTCTCTCCCCTCTCCCTCTCTTACAAGTTACAAACGACGGAGGCTCGGAGCGCCTGTCATGAGCTCAACGTGTTCGTGCAAATGCCGCATCCAAGAAGAATTACTAATACGGGGGAGATCCGGTGGAACCTTTTGCGGGGATGCATTACATTGTCCTGGTAATTCTCAGTGAGTACAGTTTCACTTTTTGGTGTGTTCATCTCTTGTGTCTTTCTAAGATTTCGCTTGACTTGGTTTGTATCTTGCTGCTTCCTTTCGGTACTCAAGTTGCACTGCAGCTATCGAGCGTGCTCGCCCGAGCTTCGGCTGAGACGAAGGTGGAAGAAAAATTCTCAATCGTCTTAAAATTCTGCCGCACTTCGTCTTGAGCATTGAATCATGATGAAATGGCTCCCAAGCGTTGGATCATAATCGAGATCGGTCGAGATGGTCGGGCAGAGCATGTCAAGGTATTGCAGAATGCAGAATTGGATAGTACCATTGGCATGTCTTGACTCTTGACAGTTTGATATACCTATGGATCTTTGTTTTTTGTCGGCAATTGGTTCTGGAATTTCTTACAATGAAAAACAGATATGGTTATCTGTACCAATTTAGAATAATACTCTCTCCGTTTTTAAATACATGACGTTTGACCAAACGTGCAGTCAAACTTATCTAACTTTGACTAATAACATATGAAAAACTATTTAGATTGATCATGAGTGAATAGTATCATTAGATTTGTCATGATATATATTTTCATAATATAATAATTTTGTAATTTTTTACTAACAAAATCGTATGAAAAGTAATGGTCAAAGTTATGTAAGTTTGACTGCACGCTTGGTCAAATGTCATGTATTAAAAAATGGAGGGAGTACAGGGTAATGTTTTTTGGGAGTAATTTGTAGAAATAAAATTATGGATGGAATCCACAATCTTTGAAAACTATGGATACATTCGATATTGTAACTATGGTATAACAATCATTGTCTCATTGTCAGTAATCCAGGGGCTGTGATTAATCATTCCAAGAATAGAGTTGGTCGCAGATCTTTCACTGAGTGTCATAATGGCTGTGTTCATAGGAAGCCAAGATAACATGTACCCAGCTGTTTGCGCTTTGCAGATTTCACATCGATTTTAATTGATCAAAGTTGTTAAAAGTGTGTTGTAATTCATATTAAATCCATCTCAACATAACACCCATGCACAAATTTGGCATAAAATGGCTTCTTTATTCTGCAAAGTAGCTTGTACTGGCTGCAGGTGTTTGTTGAAATGCTGCAGGGAATTTTTTTAAGCAAGGCCAGGTATTGATTTTTTGCTGTTGATTTTCTCTGAAATTTGGATCTCATTCATTCGAAGCTGCTTTTAGCCTCTAATTCCCCGGTTTAGTTTATTTATTTTATATGGATAGATAAATGGATGTGCTTCTGTTATAATTCCAAAATAGAAAATAATTAAAAAGAGGATAACCAGCTATGAAGTGAATTTTTGAAACTAGCTTTTGCTTTAGGCTACTAAGTTGAAGATCATCATCCATAAGATTTCCTTTTGCAATTATTTAAATTTGGATTTTTTTTATGGTACACCCGGATTGTTATGTACCATCCATTTCGCATGATCCAACTGTTGCTATTCATATTACCTTATAGGGGGTCATAGGTCATCTATTACTATTCAATAGCTAGTATGGTCAATTGCTACGTAGTAAATAAGCAAATAGGTAATATTAGGGGACATGACATTAAAAGCGTGGCTGTTAATTAGGAAATAATAATGATTAATAATAATTTCATAAGGAAATAAAATGACGGTAATAATATATCTTCCTATATTTTGTACATTACAACATCGTACTACATGCTTACCTATATCCTCACCTAGCATATTATAAATTCAAAATATAATATAACATAAAATCCTACAAGTAAATTTTCGAATTTTATATTAAAGCTCAAGTATTCAAAGTAATTGAATTTTATATGTCAAATTTAAATACAAAGTCAGAGTTTATAATTTTACTCTATGATGATTGGAGAACACCAAATATCAGGTGCTGGTTGGGCATGAGGAGCGCTTGCTTATTTGTTCTACGAGCGTTGCATTCTGTAATGGGAAAAATTAAAGGGTTCGTCTATACAACATTCGTTTGTTTTCTCAGTCCAAAATAGTTAAATTTTAGTTCATTTACAACTTTATTATACATAAAATACAATAATTTATATATGTATTTTTTTCTTGATCACTGTAATTATTGTCGAAAATCTTAATAACTCATATTTCCATCATATGATTCAAAATCTAACATATATTGTGAGATATTGAGAAAAAAACAAAGACAAAAAAAAAATTCTATACTAACAAAATACGGGCAATTTGGTGAACCGTTATGGTCCAAAAAAATCATAATAAATTTAGACCTAATTCATCATATGAGAAGAAGTGCAAATCTCAAAGCATATCGGACGGATGAAAATTCGATGACAAAAAAAACAGTCGAATGTTGTTTATCAAATCTCAAAATTAAAGGTTACAACTCCAACATCCAATCACACATATATAAATAAAGGAATCTCTCAATACAAAACAAGCTACAGTCCTTAATTATTAATATTTTGTTTGTTGTAGTAGACTGCTAGTGCATCCCTCGGGTGACGCCGGGTGCCCGACGTCCGCGAGAGCGCACCACGTGTGGAGGTCGAAGTCGCAGGTCTCGCACCTGTACCTCGGCCCGTAGCCGGGCTCCTGGCAGCCGTCGCACAGGAACTGTGTGCGCCGCCGGTGGTCAGCAGCTTGAGCTCGTGCGCCGGATGGGCGGGGTGGGGGATCGGCAACTGTAGCAGCTACCGGCTGTGCCTGTGCGTGCTTCTGTGCGGAAAGAAAAAAAAACTGAAGCAGCAACGGGCAGCTTGACAGCGACGTCACTTATCGAGGCAGGCACGGCGCGAGGCAGGACGCACGGCAATGCTTGAGCACGTCAAGAACAAGGTAGGCGTAAATTTCCTTCGGTCTTAGTGGAGGTGTCCACGATCGAGCGGCGAAAAGGCGGGCGCTCGCTTCAGCGTTGCTAGTTCTTTGCCGCAGACCCACATGTTGTCTTTACTCATGTTGCGCTGCAAGATGATCCAAACACCCACCCACACAGCTATATATTGCGTAACTAAGTGGCTTATAAGGTGTGGAGGGTCTGATTAGCAACCGCTTTACCCACATGTTCTCTTCCCATCTTTTCCATATACGACATGCTCCTGTCCTTTTAGTCGTGTTGAAATACGGAGTTAATTGGATGAGACAAAAAAGGACCAATTGCTTAATATCATTCCAGCGACAATAGCTTAATGGACTTCACTCAGGAAATCAATGGAGTCCATCGGTTAAGTAGAATAGCAAAAAAAAAAGAATTCGGAAATGAAGGACAAACTTAGGAAAGGAGTAAAATATAGGAGTAACAAGCTAGTATTCCCCTGAAATTAACTTATGAACGCCCAAAAGTAGAAACTATATTTCAATTCAACATTAACATATGGGTGGTAGGATGGACTGCAGCAATATTTTAAATGGAAAATCTTATTTATCGCTTAAATTATAAAGCAATATTTTAACTGAATGAGGGTAGCGTGGTCTTTGTAGACGTGCATTGGGAATTCTTCCTTGACTTAATTGGCCTTCAGCAATAGTTCCACATTCCACCGTTTTTTTCTTTATGACGAAAAAGGCAGTCATACACAGACAAGTGCCACGTGTATTTGAATGCAAAACGCTTCTTTGAAATACAAAAGAGAATAAATTAAATTTTCAGTTTTTGTTGTAAATTCCCTCGATTCGTGTGCTCTATGAATGACTGTTTTTTCAAGTAACGAACGCATGTAGAACATTTCAATTTAAATATTGCCATGGTTCAATTGAAATGCTTTAGACAAAATACGTTACAACACAAAATATCAAACGGCAACATTTGTGTATAGTTACTGTAACACCAGTTTTTTATTTTTTTATTTTATTTCACTCATCAACATACATACAGTAGCCTAAACATACAAATAATTAAAGTAGCTCCTTACAATAGGCAGAACAACTAGTATATACTAGTATCCTACAGATAAGACACACCGGACAGGTCACACAACCAAAGAGTTTGCAAAAGGACAGCGACTAGTCTACTGATAAGACAGTAGGACACACCGGACACAGGACACAACGCGTCTTCTTTGGAATTCAGCAATAGTACACACGCAAGGGCCACAAGTGTGTGCGCGCGCGCCCCTTTCCACCCTCGTCCCAATTTGCTGGCTAAGAATCGGAAAACGAAGACATGAGGCTGCTCCTAATGGGCAGTATCTTAGTGTAGATTTTTAGTGTATGAGAAATGTTAGGATACTATATTCTCAATGCATGATTTTTTATGATGTAGTATTTTATGTTGTTTCATTTAATTACATGCATGATCTTTACTAGTATTTGAGTATTGTGCCTTATTTGTAGCATGTATTAAAGTAATACATGTTTGTTGACACACACAAACGTAAATACATGAACATGTATCCGTACATAAAAAGTGCCAACTAAAATATCATCAAAATATATTTAGAGGTACATGAATGGAGTCATGAACATAATCTATTTCGGCCCTTCATGTAAACCTGCTTATTCTTGTAAACAAGCCTTCACTTGGGCCATGAGTGAACACATAGCTCTGCTAGTTCGGTCAATATGCCTAACAAGTAAATTTGTACGTTAACAAATATAAAGATCCAACAAAATGCCATGCGTGTTCAAATCCGCTGACACCATAGCATGAAATTTTAACCCTATACCAGTATACCACATATCAATCCTCTCAAATTAGCATTGCTTACAAAAAATTATGTGAAACACATCTCCCATCCCTTCATTCCCATCAGCAGAGCTAACTAATACCAGTATACCGCATATCAATCCTCTCAAATTAGCATTGCTTACAAAAATTTCGTGAAACACATCTCCCATCCCTTGCTTCCCATCGCCAGAGCTAACCTTGATGCAATCAAAAGTCGAACAAGGAATCATCTCAGATCAGTATGGTTCCAACTGCAGAACAAGGAATCATCAGTAAACAACAATTAACACTGAAATCCTAGATCAACACAGATCTAACACGTTTTAACTCTACACAGATCTAACACGTTTTAATTCATTGACAAAGAACTCAACACAGAACACATATTGTGATTAGAACACTGAAATCCTAGATCAAAATCTGAACCAGAACGTTTTGCTCCTAATTATAAAAAGTAACCAATTGGGATCATGGCAATTAGCAAATATACTACTACAACACTATATAGCCCTTGGGCACCCTCATTGATCACCTCACACAAGCAATATACTCTTTGGCCTGAACAAATCAGAGACCCTCATTGATTTACCAAGTCAAATCAGCAGTAGTGCCAACTAAAATATCATCAAAATATATCACACAAGCAATGCCAGCTCCACAGTTTTAACTTCTCATGTGGCTATAACAAAATTCAACATATAAAAAAGCTTGAGGAAATATCATACGTCAATTTTGTTGAGGAAATAGCGTCGCCCCCATACTCGTCAATGCCCTCGCACGCTCAGCCTTTGCATCCTCATCCATCCCACTTGTGTCGGCAAACATCAGCTTTTCATACAAACCAATCATCTTTGTCTCTTTGGCAAGCCTCGTCGCTTCAAGCCGACTTGACAGATGTACGTGTCTCTATGACCTTTTGCGCTCCTCCTAGACGCATTCTGAACCTCAATTAGCTTCTCCAGTTTCTCCCCAATCACCGTCACAACTTCTGGCTCTCGTACCTTGCGTTTACCATCACGTTCAGCCTTAGATTTATCGCGACCCATCGGGCGCTCCTCACCTTCCACATCGATAACATTCGATGTGAGGTCGATTTGATCTGCCTCTCCGTTCATTTTTTTCACTAACGCCAGCCATTTCCCATGGTCCCTCAATTCTAACCACATAGTCAAATGTGGGAAACTTGCTTTTTGTTGACTTCATACTTCTTCAAGGCCATATCCTGTAGTTGCTTCTCTGAAAAACCACTTCTGTAAATTTTAGTTACATCACTCCACTCCCCATGGAAAGCATTGAGCTTTGCCTTCACCTTATAAAAATGTTGCTTCAGTTGCCCAGCTTCTCTCTTCTGTTGTCTTCAAGTCTTTGTTGTATTCAAAGACAATATCATCCCGAACTTCTCACTCTTCTTGCTATTCCCATCGATAGGATCATTTGAATGCTCCAACCAAGCACTTGCCTACATTGGGAACAAGAAAATTAGTGTGCCTAACATTTAAATATTTAAATGCATAGTACCAGGATTTAAACATTTAGCCAATCCATTTCATTACCAATCTCTTCTCTTCCTCGGGTGTGTAAGTCAAACGCTGCTTGGTCCTTTCAGGAGCTACATCATCATCCACATGGATGATGTCTTTTTTCCTTTTGGAAGAAGCTCTAACTTTGGCCGAAAAAGATCGGGATGTTGATGGATTCCCCTTAGTGTGAGGTGGTGGTAGTGGTGTTGAGAATAAAGTCTGTGAGGGAACACCAACAAAATGGGAATTCTCCATAGTTGGATGTCCTTGTTCAGGAGGGTGAAAATTATATGGATGGTGCATGGGTGTATGGGTATACATTGGCCTGCAATAGGATGTTAAGAAGAAGATTAAAATTGTCATTAAAAAATACATGCATAAGCCTCTGTAAGCATGAGTGCCCATACATAACATGGCTTGTATATACCAAATCCCCCTATCCAAACATGGTCTCGATGTTTTAACATGGCTTGTATATACCAAAACATAACACACATATATACAAAACATATCAATGTTAATTGAATTTCTGTTTGGTCGGTGGCAATATTTTTTGAATTTGTGACTCTGAGAATATCATATATTTGAATTATCTTGATGCTAGCGACTTAACAATGTGTTTTACTCACATCATTGATTTCTCTTAACTTCTATTGTCGAGGATTTCTTTACGGTGATACTTGAAGCCCAGTTGTGGATGGAGACCCTCTGTCATGGGTTGACATTCTGAACCTTCTCTCTGTTTACACATTCCCTAGCAATAATTATGTTCTTTGGGCTTGAGCTTTTGCATTTAAATTGAGTCTGAGACTTGCTATTTTACATTATCTAAATACCCGAGGCAGAATTGCGATATAGTTATTTGAGATCACTAGATTAACATCTACAAATGATGTAGCTGGATCGATAGTTTTGGGAAATTAGTTACAATATCATGTGCTTAAATTCAAGGTTTGCGCTTCTTTGTTTATATGAAGAATAATATTCACTGAAAAAAACTAAAGTTAATGTCATATCTAGAGTATAGAGCAAACTAAATATGCTGCAAATTCAACCAAATCAAGCAGTCTTGTCCAGGCTAGAAAACTGAAAATGCTTCTAGAGACTACATTTGGATGGGATCTTGAGAATAATGTGGTGAACCTTATTGATGAAGACAACAAGGTAAATTGGATCATAATCAAGCGATGGCACTTCTCTGTTGCCAATCATTCATCCCAATTAGTAGTTCTGAAAATTTCATATGAGTACGAAATCCAAACATAGCAAAATGAACACAGCCGCATCATGCTGAAATTTCATATGAGTACGAAATCCAAACAAAGCAAAAACATGACCGAGGGAGATAAGAACATGCCATTGATTTGGCGGTCCTAGGATGACTGAGGAGCTACCCGTGTAGGGGAAATTGAATGGCGGCGGTGTCGGCAGTGGTCCGCTCCCCGGTGGTGGTGGCCCTCGCTCCTTATCCCTACTTCCGTCCATGAGGGTGCGGGAGATCGCGAGCGGCAGGAGATGGGGGCGGGCGGCCGGCGATGGGAACGAGATGGGGAGCGGCAGGAGAGGTTAAAAGGGGCAGTCGCCGCCGGCGGAGAGGAGAAAGGAGGCACCTGCGGCCGGCGATGGGTAGGAGATGGGGGCGGGCGGCCGGCGATAGGAACGAGATGGGGAGCGGCAGGAGAGGAGAAAGGAGGTGCCGGCGGAGAGGAGAAAAGGGGCAGTCGCCGGCGGCGGAGAGGAGAAAGGAAGCACCTGCGGTCGGCGATGGGGGCGGGCGGCCGACGATGGGAATGAGAAGGCGTCGGGAAAGAAAAGGGAGAAGAGAACGAGATGGGCGCACCGCACGGGATCGCAAAATAATTTTGTGTGTGTTGGATTTCGAGCCCAAACTGGTATCTAGATTAGATACTAGAGTACTATCTCTCTTCATTAACTATGGTGCCACTTCATCAATTTGCCTACATGGCAGGCTTAAGATACCATCCAAGGTGGAGCACTAGGAGCAGCCTGAATAGGTTTGCTCCTGACTCAGGTACTAACCCACGTGGTGGTGTGCAGCTCTAGCTTGGTGGTACCCTTGAATTCAACGTGGTACCTGTAACACCCTGGCTATTCGGAAGCCAAGATGTTACCTAAAGGACTAACATACAACAACAATGCGGAATAAATTCAAACAATAAAACAATTAATCTCGAATAAAGATCAACATCTAATGGAACAAATGTAGAAATTTAATCTGAATTCATTGACAAATCACATTATCTAAATATCCAAGTATATTGAGTCAATTAAAATATTCCTATCAATAATCTAATCAGGGATCACATGCAGTTATTGAATCAATCACAAACATAATGAAGGATAACATACTCCATTTATTACAATCCAATAATTAACGAATGATTGGAAAGAACAAGTTCATATGATTAATAGTGAACAATATGAAGTGAAAGAAAGAATGTGAAGTGAATGATGTGATCCACGTGACTAAGCCCTCCTATGCATGCCGTCTTCAATGGTTACCTAAAACAAATAAACACGGCAAGAATGAGTCAACGACTCAGCAAGTACAACAGAATAAAGCGAACCATACTGAATATGAACATATCAATCACGGAATAGAATGCGAATGTAGAACAGATAAATAAGAACATAATATCATATAATAGAAATCGAAGGTAGAATGGATGGAATGAATGAACTCCATTTCTGCTTATACCGGTGTAGCCAGTGACACACTCGTCAGTGTTCACTTTAGCCCGTATTTAACAAAATGCGGGGATCCAAGGCCCGTATGAAGAACGTTTCATATGGGGATCCCACTACTACAGGAACCGACATCACAGACGGTTCGGAACCGTCATCACAGACGGTTTCCGAACCATCTATGTTTGTTGGTCTGTGATAACAGGATATTATCACGAGGCGGTACAAAACCGTCGTGATACGAAATATCTGAGCGGTTTTATTAAAAACCGTGCGTGAAGTCAATATCACAGACGGTTTGAGCGAAAACCGTGCGTGATATGAGAATATCACGAGCGATTCTAAATAAAAACCGTCGTGATAGGAGAATATCACGAGCGGTTCTAAATAAAAACCGGTTGTGATTTACGAATATCACGAGGCGGCTTTTGTGTAGAACCGTCGTGATATTCTCCTATCCTGACGGCTTTTTTGTAGAACCGTCGTGATATTCGCTATCCTGAGCGGTTTGCGGTCGAAACCGTCGTGATACTTGCCTTCCGAGACGGTTTTAACACAAAACCGTCTGTGATAGCTCGTACCCCCGCCCACAATTTCTTTGTTTTCTGGCTAGCCTCGGGAATTGCTAGCCATGCCCTCTGAAAACAAGCTTTCCACGAAAATGATTCAAGCATTCACGTAAAGCAGATTCAAGGAGCCATGACAACTCAAAGTGATCATTACTCAAAATAAATTACAAAAGATCCGCATTTGTTCAAGTATTGTCGCTATAGTTACAACTAGATTACAATTGTTTTGCGTTGAGAGGTTTTAGTGGGGTGATGCTCGGGTTGGCGACGGAGTGAAACTCTCCGTTGTCGTTAATGATTCTGTGTTGATAAAGGCGCAGAGCTTCCTCGAATGTCCTTGATCTCTTCGCAACGAGTGAATCACATTGTAAATTCAAGGCTGCCGCTAGCAAAAGTAAAGTGGTAAGATATATATATTTAAATTTATAATTAGGAAATAATTATTTGAGATTGACAAACCTCGGGATCCTTCTTCCTAGTTTGTAAGGATTAGTCGCATATGATAGCGAGCGTAGATTGCACATAACTCATCATCTTTTTCTTTGGCGGCCTTTGCAAAAATAGAATTACATATATAGGTATAGTCGATTCGAGACGCGTTATTATGAAGTATGATATAGGATTATAGTGTTGTAGCGTCTAGGAAAATCCATCACTGTGTGTTAGTTAGGCGCTCTTTCCATTGTATATTCCTTTGTTGGCAACATAATTGATGAACGACCTACATGATTGAAAAGGTTATCCTCGGCCATTTCAAGCGAATGAAGACTACAATAGAGTTATGTAAGGAGGAAATGAGCATACCTCTCGAGTATTCCTCTTAGAGTCTTTGAAGTCGTGCTTGTTGCGGTTTAGGGAATCAAGGTATATCACATGGTTCCTCTTGGGTATAATAACTAAAAGGATCGATGGTACCTACTCATGTATGTCGCTATAGTCATTAAACCTAAGTTTGTCTTTGCGTATAAAGTACAAATGAAATTTGTATAGCAAGTAGTGACACTTACCCACGGTTGTAGGGCACCACTATGTACTTCATGTTCGTCGGCGAAGCAATGACCTCGTTATGTATTTCTCGACGAAGGATGAGTCTTGTTGGATGGTTTGCAGCGATACCACATGTGGGTCGAGAAACCCACCGGTTCTTTCCATTCCGGATATTTTTCAAACATGTATCTATACATAAGCAATGAGTTGTGATATTTATTGGTATTACATGAATGTAGAACTTGATTATGCGCACTTACGATTGTCCAACATCGTAGAAGCGAGGCGTCGAGGCCAACGAGGTTGAATAGTTGAAATAAGTCATTGAAGCCCACGACGAAGTACCTCGTCCGTTGAAGAAATGCTTGTCCTCGTATCGGCGGTGATTCGATGATCGCACCCTTCTTTTGGGTCTTCGCCAAGTACCGGGCATGCAAAGCGACAAGCATATTCGGCGTGCATTATCTTGCATCGGAGCACAATGGTTTTCGATGATGTAGTTCCGGTATCGCGGACTTCCGGACTTGGGAGGCGCCTTAACGTTTGTGGATTTCGATTTGGCCTTAGCGATTGGCGGCGTCTTCTTGTGAGACGACTCGGGAGCGGATCTGACGGCGCTTTTTGCTGTTCCTTGGCGTCTTCTCCACGGGAATCGAAGAGGTGGCCTTGTGAGGCTAAACATGAGGTGGAGTCATCGAGGTCCGTTGGAGAGGAATGGTCGTGTCGGATCGCGGCCTTCTTTGGGTCGAGGCGATGTCCTTCTTGGGCCTTTGGATAAAGAGAGGGCGGCATCCCTAGTGTTGTGATCTCTTCGTTCGAGCAAATCTTGGCGGACGGCTCGAAATTGACATGTACCATATCCACTGGACCTGGTGTAACCGTGCGCCGGTGGGCACCGTCTTTGCCTTGCCCTTCCTCGTATGGATACACCATCCCCTGCGACCTCAATACAAAGGACCCATCCATCCTCACTTGGAGCTTACAGGCGTCGGCTCCTACAAAGCGACACGCAATTAGCTAAGGCGTCCTATAGGTCTATCTTTGGTGCGATCCATAGATGTACGTTACCTTGATGTCGTCTATCGGTAATCGGACGTCGTCATGTTCACAATTATCTTGTGACGCGACGCTACTCCGACGTCGAGGAAGACTACCTCCCGAATTAGCGGGGGCGGCTTGCGACCGCTGGCTCATGAGTATATCCATTTGACTCCATAATCTTGCCATCTCTACTTGAAATTGGTTAGTAATCATCTGTACCAACTGGTTGTCGTGCTCGACCTTGGATCTCTTCCTAGTCCTATCGTGCATGAGTCGTCCGCGAATCCATGACTCCAAGATACGTTAACCCCAAAGCCTCGCGTGCGACCCGGTGCTCCTTGTTTCCCAAGGCCGTAGATAGTATATCATTCTCCTGCTCGCATGGAAGGAGCCTTGGGAAGCTTGGGCGATCAAGTCACGCCGCAAGAGGTCATCATGTTATTATAGGCACTATGAAGTGATGGACTTATTAACAACTTAGTAGTTCGACATATTTACCACACGTTGGGACACTTCACAGTGCCGGGTTTGTGAAGGAGATCTTGCCGAAGGCGAGACTTGTGCCCTCGCTTTTAACGGCTTAGGGAGCAGTGCGTGACCTCGAAGCAGGTTCTCCTTCTCGCCGCCCATTCCTCGTATTTACCGCGTACCTAGCGGTGCCGAGTCTGTCTTGGGTGAGTGTTTCGTGTCTGGAGAGCTTTGTGCGCCGCACTTTGCTCCTTAAATTCGCCGTCGTTTTCATAGCCACAAAGGTGTCCCATGCTTCCGCGTCAAGAATTTGTCTTCGCTGAAGGCGTTTGACCGTGTTCACGTGCCGTGACAAGAATGCTCTTGAAGGTCCTCCACGATTTACCCATCGTGAGCATCGCCGTCCGTCGCCGCGTGCCACATGTATACGGAATAGTGAATTTCTCTGAAAGTTCATCCCACACGCCTTTTCGCTTCTTTCGTCAGTCCTTCCACGTTGGTGTGGTGATGAGGACCCGTTCCTTGCAAGTATCCCGCAGATGGTCAGGAATCTCTTGGCGATCTCTTGGGACTCAGAGGGACCCCAAAGTCACCGACCTCCGTGATGACGATCGGCCGTGAGGCATTTTCGATTGTCCTCTGCTATCTCGCTTAGTGTCATTATCGCCGACGGTGACGGTGACCTCGTCGCCGCCTCTTCCATCTCTGGCGTCGGTTGTCGGTGACCTTGTCGGCGCCTCTTCCATCTCTGGCGTCGGTGTGGCGGCGAAAACGATGTCTCGCCATCTCGCTTACTTGCTATCTATATAAGTTACATATGCAATAAAATGGATTGCAAGTGTCCCAAATTAACATATACATTTAAACTTAATAATATGCTCAACATGTGCAATATTAGCAAATAATCATAAATAATTCCAGCATAAATATGAAACAATTAATCTTAGGAAGAAGTACAGAGGTTGACTATAGAGATCAAGATGGCAAATGAAAAGTTGAATGAGCTCATACAGAGTACTAACATTCCTTAATCCACTAGCTTCTCTAAGGAAGCCTACTTCATCGAGGCCGACACACTGGAGTGTGCCATTTGTTTCATGCCGTGGAGGACTAGCATGAAACAAAGGCACACTCAAGTGTGTCAGGATCGACGAAAAAAATGCTAAGCAAAGGTTTAATCCTGTAGGGCTCGCCGCCTCCCTGCTCCTATTATGTGCTCTCAGAAGGAGAGTAGCTAAAGAACAAGTCTTTGCCATCTCAATCCTATTGTCTATACTCTTCATCGACCACGACACCTTTGGAGTACCATATGCTTCTTGCCTTGGAGGATTGGCAAGAAGTAAAGGTACACTCAAGTGTGTCAGATCGACGAAGGAAATGCTAAGCAAAGGTTTAATCCTGTAGGGCTCGCCGCCTCCCTACTCCTATTCTAACACTCCTAACACTCCTTAATCAACGAAGCAAAGGTTTAATGCTTCATGTACAGAAGACTAGCCTTTAATGAAGACATAGAAACAAAATAGAATCAAGTAAAATAGACATAGCAAATAATCATAAATAATTCCAGCATAAATATGAAACAATTAATCTCAAGAAGAAGTACAGAGGTTGACTATAGAGATCAAGATGGCAAATGAAAAGTTGAATGAGCTCATACAGACTACTAACATTCCTAACACTCCTTAATCCACCAGCTTCTATTCTAACACTCCTAACACTCCTTAATCCACCAGCTTCTCTTGTGATCTTTGTATAGATAGAAACTAGTGATACAAATCTTTGCTCGAGGCTACTTCATCGAGCTCGACACCTTTGGAGTGTACCATTTGCTTCGTCGTGGAGGATTGATGCGAAGCAAAGGTACACTCAAGTGTGTCGAGATCGACGAAGAAAATGCTAAGCAAAGGTTTAATGCTTCATGTCTGAAGACTAGCCTTTAATGAAGACATAGAACTAGAATCAAGTAAAATGATCGACGAAGGAAATGCTAAGCAAAGGTTTAATCCCAACATAGAAACAAAATAGAATCAAGTAAAACTTTCTTTTTGGATTGTTGTAAAAATGCGATTTTAGCAAAATTTCAGAATTAATCCCAACAAAATTAATTAGCATTAAAGCATAATTTCTAAAGAATTTAACACTCCTTAATCCACCAGCTTCTCTAAGGAAATGCAAAGGAATCACAGCGGTTCTTAATAAGAACCGCAAATGCGGATTAAATTCTCGACCAATAAAAGGTCTAGAGATTAACGATTGCACAGACACTATTCCAACATATTGATTGATGATATTATGTGCTCTCGAAGGAGAGTAGCTAAAGAACAAGTCTTTGCCATCTCAATCCTATTGTCTATACTCTTCATTAAATGAATATGATAATATAAATTCAAACTATGAGCTCTAAACAATACTTTGCTTAAGCGTCAAACGATCTCAAGCTGTTAGCTAAAACAGATTAAACTTCGATCAAGCAGAGGTTGACTACGAGAGATCAAGATGGCAAATGAAAAGTTGAATGAGCTCATCTGAGACTACTAGAAGAATCACAAACTAGTCATTAGATTACCAACGGCTGAATACTCTCAAGCAGGCGAACATGAAGAATCGAATAACTAGCTTTCAACCGAAAGTAACCAATTAACGATACATCATATTGATAGTAGCAAGTAATACAATAGAGCTCAAGTATGAACTAACTATCACATTCAATCTCGATTATAAGAGCGAGTTCATCACGAGCATGTCAACAAAGCCCATCGATCAATTTGCAATGAGCGATGAGCTCAACCGAAAGTAACCAATTAACGAGTAGATCATATTGACGGTAGCAAGTAATACAATAGAGCTCAAGTATGAACTAACTATCACATTCAATCTCAATATAAGACATAGTTCATCACGAGCATGTCAACAAAGCCCATTGATCAACAAAGCCGAAGCGCCACAGAGGAGCAATACTCACAGAGAGGATGCCGCACAAGAACTCACGGTGCAAGGAGGAGGCCGACACGGGGGGAGGAGGGCGCGGGAGAAGGCGGTGCAGAGGGGAGGAGGACGGGCGCGGAGAAGGCGGTCTGAGAGGAGGAGGCCCACACGGGAGGAGGACGGCGGCGTCAAGGTCGGAGGCGGCGACGTCGGGGCTTCTGACGGGGAGGTGAACGGGCGCCATGGTCGGGGCGGCGGCACCGAGGTCGGCGGCGCCGAGGTCGGGGCGGCGGCACCGAGGTTGAAGGCGCCGAGGTCGGGCGCCGAGGTTGAGGCGGCGGCGCCGAGGTCGGGCGGCGGCGCCGAGGTCGTAGTCGGCGGTGAACTCTGGCGAGCCCTAAACCCTAGAGGAGGCGAGCGAGTCGCGAGAACCTAAGGGCGCGGAGAGGAAGTGACAAGTGAGAGCAAAACCTAGCGTTTCCGCCTTATAAAAAGTATATCACAGACGGTTTATAACGAGAACTGTCAGGATAATCCTGACGGTTTTTAACTACAACCGTCGTGATATGAACGTATCCTGAGCGGTTTTAACTAGAACCGTCTGTGATTCCTTTTCACAAACGGTTATACAACGGAACCGTCTGTGATAACTCTCTTCATTTTCCCGCGTGTCTCTTCGTCTTCATTTTCCTGCGTGTGTCTCTTCGTCTCACGATCACACGGCGCGGCTTCATCTCTTCATTTTCCAACGTCGCTACAGCTCCCCAAATATCTCTTCGTCTCCCGTTCCGGCTTTAGATGAAATTGTTCTATATATAGATGTGTCCCCTTCTACAATGTATTTCACACAACCTCCTTGATCCCCTTTCTCCACAAAAACAAAAATGGCTGCCTCCTCTTACAGACACGCCTTGTCTGGCGCACCTCTCTCATTGTGACGTTGAGTCGTCTTCTTGAAGAACACTATTTCAACAATGTCTTCACTCCTCTGTCCGAGAATTTGCGGAGCGGGTGGCGGCCACCTTCGCCGTCTTGACATTCTCCTCCGCCGTGTCTTCCGGGTGATCTCCCACTTCGGCGAGTTTACCGTGTCGTCGACGTGGTCCTCCAAAACGAAGTTGCACGTCTCCAGGAGGCTTGTCGTCACTTGGACTGCTTAATCAAGGCAGCAGGCGATCGATTCGACCAGGCCGAGACCCCTCAAGCAAGAGAAGAGAGCCTATGGGCTCTCTTCGACTTGATTCAACGATCGAGGGTCTTGGGACACACTCGAGCGAGCGCGTCGTGGTGGGCGTATTCGAGATTCGTTCGATCTTAAATCGTCCGCCCCCCGCCGCCGCCACGAAGTATTGAAGACGGAGATAGCGACCTACCTCCACCACTAGATAGGTTTCTAGTTTTTAATCTTTTGTAAGCTCTTCGCCACGTTGTTTGGCTATATATATGAAAATTCCAAAATTAAAAAAAAAAGTTTGGAGGAGAAGTTACTATATCTATTTGCCCATAGTAAGAGCTAGATCCTCATCCCATCGGTACTGAAGTGTGGAGGTATGTTGATCTGGAGCCAGCGGCAGGGGGCCGGCCGGGTTGCTCCACTGCGGCAGTGGCAGAGAGGCAGCGTCCCATGCGGCGGTGGACCTGAGACGTCGGCGCGAGGGATATCATAGACGGTTCTTAATAAGAACCGTCTGTGATAACTAAGTATCACAGACGGTTCTAAATAAGAACCGTCTGTGATACTACACAGACGGTTGTAACGTAAAACCGTTTGTGATTAGAGGATTATCTGAGCGGTTTGTGAATAGAACCGTCGTAATACTTCCTGAGCGGTTCTATTTCTCAACCGTCAGTGATAGTGACTATCTGAGCGGTTCTAAAAATACCGTCTGTGATAGTTGTTCCGCGCCCGACCGGGTTGGATGACCCAACACGAGCGGTTCCAAAGGAACCGTCTGTGATGGGGCGTCTACTATAGCCTGTTTTGTAGTAGTGTCCAAATCTGCCCACATTGGAATGGTGAGTCTTACGTGCTCATACTGGAATTGATGGGTCTTTACATTCCACCCCCGTGGATGAAACATGAACAATGAATGAATGAAATGAATTATGAATAATGAAAGACATCATCTCATTAAACATGGATTAACGAACATGAAAAGAACAAGAAGCATTGAAACTACTCATGGATCATAGAAATAACAGTATGAACAACAAGCACTCAGCATTCACCAACAATAAGAGTCACAGGGTACTTGCCCATATTGGAATAATGGGACTTCACTACTCACTCTCGTGGATGGACATGAAAGAAGGAACGAATGAATATTTCGAACGTAAACATATCACCGAATAATCATGGTTTACCAATTATGAAGGGAAACGAGAGATACTGAAATTACCGATTGCATAATCACCAATCAAGTAGAACAAAACATCAAGCAAGACAATTCAATTGTACTTGCCTTTTGAACTGTGATGCGTTAGGAGGCAAGGACGAAACCACTAATCTCGAATTCCCTCCTCCTACACAAATTAATTACTTGAATAAGAAACAACGTGAATAAGACGCTACTCGCTACGCTTAATCGCATCATCCTAAACCCAAGGTTTACATATCTGTTCTATCCCATTTATCTGATTGTCTAGCAGGGCAATAAAATGGATAGCGGTACTAAAATCATCATAACTTTTAATCTGAGACTCGAAACGGAGTGAGCTCAGATCCTATGGAAAGGTAATGAAAATATCGACATTAAACTAGTTGGGTGAATCCTCTGATTCGGAAAATAACTTAGGCTAGCATTTAACTGAAGGTCTAACATATAATCTGTCTAACATAACTGGACAGCAGTAAAGAAACAATCATATCTTTTGATTAAATTATCCAAAATCCAAGATTCTTATTATTCTGGAAAGCAAAAAACACAACCTTCAAAAGTCTAGTTGGTAAGATCCTCATATTTTGCCTTAAACAAAATATGACACACGGGTCAAAACTACTGTCAGAACACGATAAACATTCTGGACAGTCAACTTAAAACTTACATAACTTTTGTTTTACAAATCCAAATAGAGTGTTATTTAACAATATGAAAATATGATAAAATTATCTACAGAAATCGTTTTGGGCAACAAGTCTGAATCTGCTCCTAACAAATTCATATTTTAATAAACATCTTGACTGTTAACTCTCATCAGATTTTCAGGACAGTAGGAAAGAATCTATCATAACTTTTAAACCGTAAATCGGAATTGAATGATCTTGGAGGCTACGGAAAGCTAAGAACGAATCCCACATAACTATAGGAGATGAGATTCTCAAATTCGGATCCTAAATAGATGAAAACTGTCACGCAAGGTACTTGATAGCACTAATCTAATTGCGGCAGGGAACCGATTTACTAAACGTAATCGATTTCGCTTCTAAAAACGATACAAACAGCGAGGGGAATCCATCGTTACCCTTGTAGAACCTCAGGAAGACGAAGAACAACCCCCACGAAGAAGATCTTCTCTTCTCCTCCTTTCTCTCCCTTCTTCTTCCTCCCGATGGCCGACAGTAAGGAGCAGCAGAGGGGGCGACATGGAGGACGTGGCAGCAGGGAGGGGAGGATTTGCTACAGTGGCGGCGTGCTACAGTAAAAATGCCTAGGGTTTGGTTGCCCCCTTCTTAAACCAACTTCCCACTTGGGCCAAACAACGTGGGCCGAAAGCCCAAGATTATTTTTCCTCTAAAAAAATCTGATTTCTCTTTTTAGTTCCTGTTAAATATCCTTCTCATTTCAATTAATTCTCTAATGTTAAACATGATATTACATAACCGCTATTCGATACTTTCTTTGTTAGGAGAAATGCAAAATTGAATAAATTCCTTCTCTCGAATAATATTCTTTCTATTTGATATTCGGGATATTATAGTACCTTCCAATTCAAGCTGTATATATTTGCTCCAAACTAGCAGCTCTCGCTTGACTCTTACAAACACGTTCAAGGGTGTGTGTACCATAAAACTGAGCAAGCAAACTGGTCGGGGACCAGGGTCGGATCAAAGTAAGGAATGGGAATAGCACTCACTCGTTTAAGGTAAGCCAGAAACTGCCTGCCTGCCTGCCTTTGCTGCTGCAATTTCGCGGCAGTTAACGAAAAATCTAAGATGACATAGACATGTAATGTACGGGTTACACCGAGCATTAACATAGACGCGTGGTTACAATTTTTTCCTGATCCATACATTTGTTTTTCTGTAAGGCATGTAAAGCGACTTACAATTTTGACTGGTTATAACCCTCCACTTAATCAATTTTTGCCTGACGGTCTCCACGGAATCCCGTCTAGGGAATCTATATATATGTAGGACGTACTGTAAGAGGTGCGCATGTAGTATTGAAATCCTTGGTCACATTACTGTTTCGTCTCGACCAGTAGATTGATCTCCCGTTTTGCATAATTGCGTGGATTTGCAGGTAAGGTTTACATGATGTGGCTCGCTGCAATCTAATGAAGGCATGTTTTGGTTGGCAATGCAGGATTCCGGTGAACGATGATGGATTAAGAGGCGTGCTGGCAACGACTGGTTCTTCCGCGGGTGCAGGGGTATCTAGTACTGTTCCTAACATTCACAACCAGGAAGGACCATAAGTGCCATGTGGTCTTTAATTAGATGTTAAAGTAATATTTATGAATTTAATCCTCGTCAGTTTAGATTGGACAAAATTTCTCTCTCTAACCAAGTATATTGAAATTTTGGTATACATACAATTTGATTGCCAGGCTTTTGTGTCGATGTCCCAAAAACATGATATAAGGAGAATTTACAAACTATTCTCTCCCAAATCCAGAAGGAAGAAAATGGCAACAGCAATACCAACTCAAGGTACGAGGAGGGGGCTCATAGATGCCATGAGGGATTTCCTCGAGGACAAGAGGTACGTATGTTTAAATAAAGTTTTATTTATACTACCACCAAATGCTCTTTCTTTCCTCAGCTAAAATGGATCATGGGAAGAAATATGGATGTGGTATATATTGTTTATGCATAGCACTTTGCGAAAATTCTTATGCAGTAAAGCTACAGACTAAAAAATTATACAGGAATAATAATAGGTTGCAGATGCGAATAAACCTGCAAAACAATTCCACGAGACAATCATTGTTTTGCTAGGCAGATTGCTCTCTTCGACTGTTGCTACTTCTTTGCCGCAGATCCACATGTTCTGTTTACTCATGTTGCGCTGCAAGATGATCCAAACACCCACACCCACACGACTATATATTACGTAACTAAGTGGCTTATAAGGGTGTTGAGGGTCTGGTTAGCAACCAACGGTGGTGCTTCAGCTTTACCCCTTGTTCTTCCTCCCCATCTTTTCCACTTACTCTCATTTTTCCCTGTGCATGCATGTATACCACATACTCCTACCCTTTTAGCCGTGTTGAAATACGGAGTTAATTGGATGAGACAAAAAAGGCCATCACCACGCATATCCCACATTCCAGCAACAATAGCTTAATGGACTTCACTCAAGAAATCAATGGAGTCCATCGGTTTAGTAGAATAGCAAAAAAAAAAAATGCATTCGGAAATGAAGGATGACAAACTTAGGAAACGACTAAAATATAGGGGTAACAAGCTAGTACTCCCCTGAAATTAACTTACGAACGCCGTAAGTAGAAACTATATAAAAAGATTTATTTCAACATTAACATATGGGTGGTAGGATGGATTGCGGCAATATTTTAAATAGAAAAATTTATTTATCGCTTAAATTAGAAAGCTAATCAACAATTTTACATGCGCTATCAGCCTCACTTTCTTTTTGAGAGTGCGGGGGACAAATAACTAGTGTAGTTACCTTGAATTCTCACAATCTCGAGGTCACGTGTTCAAATATAAAAAAAAAAAAATTACAGTAGAAAACCCACATAAATAACCCACTTGGCCCACTGTTGATGAGAATTGAACTCAAGTCACAAAGTCACCGTGCCATACCATTTAGGCCATACGGAAGTGGGTCCATGTTATCTATCGTTGCAGGAAAATGGCACACTTCAGTATATATCTCTCTTGGTCAACAGAATCAATGGCAGCAAATTTCTCCCCTACCTGTATATATTTGCTAGCAACTGGAGTACCACTACCGCACCAACCTTCTTGCAGCGGTCAAGTGACCTATACATTTTTGTCCACGTATGACCCCATGAAAGGAACCTCGATCAGCTAGCAATGCCCGCGCCGATCTCTCTATATATATCTATCACTCGACCGGCAAGATCTCCCCAACCTCAGCAGATTGCTCTCCATCAGCAGATTACTAGCGTGGATTCAAGTACAGGTACTAGCCATCACTTCTCTATCTCGGTATGTTACACACACACCCTAGAACGTATTGGTTCGGCCTGAGCCTGACCAATCGCTAATTTTTGTTTAGTTACAGCCGAATTTGAGTTATTTTTTCGTTGGAACTCGTATGGAAATCCAATTGCTAATTTTTATTTAATTGTTTTTCCAAATTATATGTATGTAGGATTTTTACTTAGGAATTCATAAGGAAATCAAATTTTAAATTTTATTTTATATTCCGAATTTAGGTTATTTTTGTATTGTAGTTGACGTAGACTCTTTCTTTTAATCTAGACCATTATAATCTGGACAAACTGTGATCAACGCGTAGATCTTTCTATTTTTCCTCCGATTAACATGATAATTTCTATCCTTTCAAAGTAAAACGTGAACATTTTTTTTCCTTTACTTTAATAAGATAACTAGTGGAATTTCTTGATCAATTGCGCGGCTTGGTATTGTAACATATCGGAGGTTAATTTAGTAATGGGCCGGATCTAGAAGCTTCCTTCCCGTGTACCTCGCTCTAGCTGACCTGGACCCAGTTCCTCTCTTAATTACAGGCCACTTAATTGGGCTACGGTGTAGGCTCGGCTCACTCAAAAGTACCAAACGAAGCAGCCCAACACATGGAATGTCCTTTTCATCATAACGCCACTATATATGCAATTGAATTTCTTTTTTTCTAGCAACCAAGGGCATCGTATTTCAATTAATCGGCAGGACTAAATTAACAAACTTGCTGGTGAAATTTCTGCGAATTTGGCGACCACCAACGCTGTTTGTACACATGGCAATTTCATGGTTATGGACATGCTTTCTTCATGTCTGAACGGATATATAGCAGCACTCCGGCCGTCAGATGAAAAACCTTTACCTCACGTCATATTCACTTTATTCTTTTCTTTGCACCCTGGAACCGGAAAAAAAATGAAAACAAATATGGCAGAGCTATTATTCGTCCGTATCCGATCCGTTTTCACCCCTAGCTGCTTTTTTTAGAGTACAATAGAGAGAGAAAGATAGATTTCTGGCCGGCACCCGCGCTGCTCGCAGCCGCTTCTCTTCGCCGTCCAACGGCTACCACCTAGCACCATCGCCTACCAGGAAGAAAATTCGAAGGGAGAGGTTTTCCCCTAGCAAATTTTCTTCCCGTCTACCCCTGCTCGATCGAGGCGTCCAGGAGAGGTAGTTACTACTCCATCCGGTTTATAAAAATAAGTCGTTTTGGACGTTGACATGTTTTTAAAATGTAACTTTGACAACTAATTATTATTATAATATTTGTAAAATCTGATAAAATTATAATATTATAAAAAGTACTTTTCAAGACGAATCTAAACATATGCTTTTTTATGTATCTGATCTAAATATTTACAAATCAAAGTTTCTAAAACTTGACTGCACGTATTCCTTGTTTTTACGAACGGAGGGAGTTACGTTGATTTTTCATCAGCTAGAGCAGGACAAGATGGTGGCGCTGTGGGACATCCTGGGGAAGGCAGCCAATCTCGCGCAGCTGTCCGGGCTGGACGCCGTCGTGCTCGTCACGACGGTCAGGGATTGGCTCAGGATTCCCCAGAACCAGCACCAAAGCCGGCGGCTCGAGGACCGCGTGCGTTTTCTCCGCGGCATGCTGCAGCGGAGCTCGGCGACGGTGCGGCTGCCTCCGGGGATGACAACGGTGAGCCCGCTGCACGGGCTCGACAGCGTCCTCGACGACGCGGACAGCCTCGTTGCTTCCTACAAGAACAGCTCGCTCTGGTCCAGCGTCCGTAGGGGCAGGAGGATGGCAGTCCAGTTCCATGAGATGCACCGGACCATCGACTCCTACCTTGCTGCCCTCTCCATCACCGGCTCAGCCCATGTCCTGACGCAGGCTTCCCACACGACCCTTCACCATCCATGTTCAGCGGTACGGCAGGCAACTGACGCTGACCTCTCGTTCGCGCATCTAACTCTGAATCTCCGATCCCCTGATAGAATCATTTTGCTATTTCAGGTTGAGGATTCAGAAGTGGTCGAGACGCGAGTTTCTACTGCTTTCAATCCTGAAGTCAGGTGAGTGAGATACTCGTTTTGTTTTCGCATAAAACAATCCAACCAAATGGATGTGAGTCTGCTGCAAATGTAAAATCAAGTATGTTTGGCAATGCAGGATTGAAGTGAACGACGGATCAGAGATTGCGACAGTAGCAATTACTGAGTCTTGTACAGGTTCAGATCAGGCATCTACTTCTCCTGGCATTCACAGGCCCAATATTGGTCTTGAAGGAATATGCAGTGGGCCAGATGCTACAGCCTCAGGATGTGAAATCATGCCTGCAACTACTATAATGATTCCCATGTACGCCACATGATAATAGGAGATAGCTCCAGATAATACTAGATGAGATGGATAAAAACAGTCATATTGAATGCCACACACGCACCAAACCCAGCCGTGTCAAAAAAATGGTGACCTCGAGATGCTATCTTGACCATCACAACATTGTTGAGAAGTGCATGGGTGTAAGGTTGATCAGAATACCTTCCTCGACAGCAGTATGTGAAGAGGAAGAACCAATTTCAGAGATACATAACCAAAAGAACAACGAGACTGTTTTGAGGAAACAATAAATTTATAGACTTAACTCTCCTTCCGTAAGAAGTAGATAATAATCCTAAGAGTGATTAATTGCATATAGAGCATCCTCAACTATCAACTTCTTCTCTTTCAGTATTTGTTCGTGCTCCCGCATATCAGGTAGTCATAGTCATTTACACCCCTTCCAACATTGAATCAAGAAAAGAAAAGAAAATTACAATCTACATCCAGGATGAAGCACGTAACCAACCAAGCATCATTTTCAGAGCTGTTCCCTATGCACCCAGAATGAAGAAATGGGGCTTTCCATAACCACACTATCGAGCCAAGTGAGCTGTAGAGAACAAGAGAATGTCAGACCTGGATCACCTTGTTAGTTACTTCCTTGGAGAACTTGTTTATGGCCAACACCAACTAATGGTGTTTCTTTTGGTAAGGACAACCTTTGCAACAACTCATAGACCTTGTTTGTCTGCCGTGTCAAGTGACAGTCTAATTTCACCTCTGGTTACAGTTTTACAGTTATTGCATAAACAAATAATGCTCACAAATAAGAAGCATTAGTGACCATGAAAATTTTCCAGATTAGAAGTTTGCCTCACCTCTAGTGCTGGGGTGGTATTTCCACACTAACTTCCACATGTTCAGAAAGTGCACATCTAGCTCATTCTTTCAGCTTATTGGAAATGCCACCACTAATTGTTGATTAACCCCAACAGTAATAACAATACCACCTTTTGGCATAAAAGCTTCACATATTCAGAGCCGGTTAAAACTCAAAACAAACTAAACACATGTAGACAAGGCAATTCAAGTGCCATATGGAATTTATGAAACATTTATACTCACAACCCGAGGAAATAAAAATAAATCGATCTACTTGAAAAGAACTAACACAAGCATGGAGCTATCAATGTTCACAATGACATAAAAAAAGTGCATAAGGAAGATTGATCTGCGTTCACATCAGGAGGAACGCACGGTTAGCACTTACAACATTTATTTAAATTACAGTACTATGTTACTTGTATTAACGGAACATTATTCTAAAAGCAAGTTAGTTGTAGGGTGACTTACTGTACCAGCAGCCTAGCCTCACAATTGAAACTTGAATCAATTTATATCAATTTGGAAAGGAAGAAAAATGACATCCTATCCTAAAGCTGTACCTGATACTGTTGCCAGCACAAGAAACTAAAATAGATAGGGGAAGAAATGCTTACAAACAGGTGACCCACCAATCACCATATTCTTCTCAGTCCCCTTTCCCTTGCCCTCTTCTTCTTTGCCTCTTCTTCGTGTCTCTTCAATCTTGTAAAATTTGTGACACTTAGCAGACCAAATATTCCACCTTCAATTATGAGCAACAAAGGACAAAACAAACAAATGCTAACTTCAGGTCTAAGCTATAGTGTTTATGTTAATGACTTAGAGATATTTCAGAATTGCTACAACAGCAAGCAGCCAACCATAACATACCTTCAGCTTGAATCAATGACCAATAATCTTGCAAATATTTGAATCTCCAGCATAGCTTCATGTGCCATCTTGGTTTCTTTCTCCCACCGAGTTCACTCCAAAACTATAAGAACAAATTGTGTTTCCTCTCGGTAATAAGAAAACAAAATGCCAAACAAAATGAGTAAACTTACATCACTTAATTAGGAAATAACATTTCGCACATCTGAATATCTGATTCATGAAAGCATTGAAATGAACATCCCGAACTAAAGCTTGAAGCATTAAATGACAATACACCACTCCATCCATGAATATTCACTTAGCACCCATGAACTAAAGCTTGTTTTTTTATGGTTGCCACCTTGCACTTTCATGTTCTTCTCCCTGGTAGCAAATCTCAAGGTAATCAAGCACCTGAATTAAAAATAAGTGCATGAGATGTGAAGAAAACCATGCAAAAAAATGTCAAAACATTAGGTAGTGACTGAAGGATTTGGAAGAGTCAGCTATTTAGTAGACCATCGAATGATAAGATGAGTTAACCAAAATGAAAAGATGAGGCGTAAGAAGAAAAAAAACTATCCTCTGGCTACATACTGTCCAGCAGTGACCATCATGTTGGTTCAAGCCGCTCGCTAACGCCATCACCACCATCGCCGCTACTCGATGCCATGATTCCGTTGCTCGAGTGGAAGTATGACAATATATTTATGTATAAATCAACACTACCATTTTAGCGAGTAACAACTCGCGAAAAAGTCATTAGGATAATAAACATACCAGAAATTTGGAAGCAAATCTATTCCTCCACGATTTGACACCAGACTAATGGAGCAATGATGCAAATGTTGGATAGGTTATGGTCGAACTGCTTTTATAGCATCAATACATGCATGCAAGTCACACCCATCAAGTAACAGAATGCAATGCTGACGAGGATATAACAATCCTCATTTAATCATTTATCTATAATTGATATTATGGGTAATAATGACGTCATATAACTCTTGAGTATACCCCTTAATATTCATAAGGGAGAAGCTGGAGGTCGTAAGTTCTCCTACGACCACCCTGTAGTCGTGGGTCTTCCTACGACTACCTCGTAGCCGTAAGTTCTTCTACGACTACCCCATGATCGTAAGCTCTCCTACGACCATCACCTGGTCGTAAGCCCTTCAAAGACCAGTCCTTAGTCGACAAGGCTCACAGACATGTGGGCCTAGTCGATCAGGGGATCTTATGTACCGTATCCAGGGATATAAGCAATCAATTACGTTGTTATTCCCTGGAATAACAGCACGACTTAACTCCCTGTTATGATGATAATTGCCTGGCGACGTGGGAACATTGCAGCTCCCGTAATAACCTCCGGTAACAGCTCCACGATGTGGTGCGTTAATGTGACCTTTATTCTGAAGATCCAACAGCGCACCCCAGAGACAGTATAAAAGGCAAGGATCATCAGGGCAATGGAAAGATCGGAAGATCATTAGAAGCACAATACTCTAGTCTTTGATTCCATCTTGTAATCCAGCATACTCAATACATACACACAGGAGTAGGGTTGTTATTCTCCTAGGAGAATGCCCGAACCTGTATAAAAATCCCCGTGTATCTATCTCTGTGTGATTTTGAGCCTAGAGGAACCCTCGAATCAAACAATCTTTATGTAAGTTCGGTCCTAAAACACCGACAGTTGGCGCCGACCGTGGGGATCTTCGAGTCATCAGCTTTCCTTCATCTTTCCAATTCTCATGCTCTCATGGCAGGAGAGTGGAACGAGAAGAACTAGTTCGACTTGGCCGATTACGCAGATATCGACATGGATGTCGGTTTCGACTACGAGCCGAGTGATGCATCATCCGATGGTGGTGTCGCCCTTGGAGATCTTTCTCCAGGAGACTTTACCACCGATGGAGTTGAGGAGGGATCCTTATCCCCCACAATTCAAATGTTGCCGAATTTATGACATAATTTGTCTAAATTCAAATGTTTCCGAATTTTTTTTAGCCAATAGTATTTATTTCGGAGGTTAACGAAATTTCCGAAAAGAAATTGTTTTCCATGCTCTCTCCTCTTCTGCTATGTAGTGCTGCTGGGATTAGTTGGTTTTTTTAGAGAGAAGGGATTAGTTGGTTTCGTGCCGTGCGTGTGGGCAGTGGCGGAGCCAGGAATTTTTCAAAGGGTGGGCAAGCCGTAAGTTAAGTATGGAATTATGGTCTATTGAGAACCGTAAGCATCGGATAATCGGATACACAATTACACATCATGCAAATCCACAATAGTTTTAAAGTAAAAGAACGGATACGATATATCACACATGTAAAGGTTCATATATGAAAATAAGAATGAGATACGATAACAAACAACTCAGTAGACACTACCAAAGTTGCGACGAGTCAACAACAAAAGTCCAAATGTCCAATCACACAACCAAAAGAGAGTAAGAGATTCTACAAGATAAAAAAAAAATAAATTAGTAAATCATACAACTTTGACTTAAAAATATATTCACATCGGAAAGAATGAAACATACCGATAATGTGCTAATTAGGCCTAGGCCTACGAGGCAAATATCCTTTCCTTTTCTTCATGGCTTGAAACCGTCAGGCAATAACATCATCATCAAGTTGTTTAAATATGTCCCGCTCGGTGTAGCACATTATCAAGTCATTGAACCAATCATTGTTGATCTTGTTGCGCAATTTAGACTTGATAATCTTCATTGCCGAAAAAGTCCTTTCAACCGATGCCGTTGACACCGGCAATAACAAAGCCAACTCAATGAGTTTGTAGACCAATGGAAAAACCAAATATTTCTCGGTTTCAACCATCTTTGTAGCCAAACTTTCAAGATCTTGACAAGTAGAAAAGGAAACATGCCTTCTCACATGATGAATGTAAGTCTCAAGTTGGTAACTTATGATTGCACGATCACCATTAGAGAAATCCACATGATAAATTGTAGTTAGGCGAGCAAGCTTGTCAACATCAAACTTAGAGAAAGAATTCTTTGGATCAAGGCATGAGAAGCACACTAATATCTCTATAGATGCTTCACTAAAGCGACGATTCATCTTAGTACATATCTTGTCAAGGGCAACATAGAAAATCTCAACTCAGTACATATCTTCACTAAAGCGATGATTCATCTCAGTACATATCTATATTTGGCACCGGAATACCTTTAACAACACAAAATTGTTGGACCTCATCAAACAAGTCCTCCCAACCACTTTCTCTCATGGAGGTCAACCGAGCTTTGACATCATGAACTAATTCCAAGCATGAACAATATTTAGATCATTCTTTTGCAAGACTTGTGAGAGCTCATTTGTGATGGCAAACAATTTTAACATTAGCTTCAAAATGAAAGCAAATTTGAAACTCTCCATTTTTTCTATCAAACCTGCTGCTTGAGACGGTCCACGTCCATCCTCATCTACCGCACTAAGCACATGTAACACCGACATCCACATTTGATCCAAACAAAGCAAAGTTGTATGATGTGAACCCCATTTAGTATCTCCGGGTCTAGCGAGACTTGTTTGTTGATTCAAGCCTCTTCCATTAAATATCTCACCCTTCTCAAGCATATCCAAAATATTGTGATAATGTTCTTCTACCAATGTATCTCTTCTCTTACAAGATGCACTTGTTGTAGTCACAATCAAGGTGACATACTCAAAGAAATCATGAATGGATGAGCAACAACTAGCAATGGAGACAACAACCAATTGCAAACAGTAGGCAAAGCAATGGACATATAAAGCATAAGGGTTTTCATCTAGAAATCTTTTTTTGCAAGCCATTAAATTCACCTCTCATATTTGAAGCCCCATCGTATTCTTGCCCCTGTAGCCTATGAATGGATAACTTGTAATGATCTAGAATACCAACAAGAGCTACCTTTAGTGCCTCCGATGTAGTCTCATGGACATGATGTAGAGCAAGAAATCGTTCCACAACCTTCCCTTCATTGTTCACATACCTATAACAAAACAATTGCAACAAAATTAAATGGAAGTATGAAACAACAATAGAATAATAGGTAAATGGAATAATGAACCACTACTAACCTCAACATTACCGCCATTTGCTCTTTCACGGATATATCGCGCAACTCATCGATAAGCACGGAGAATTGTCTATCACCAACTTCTCTCATAATCACATCGGTGACTTCTTGTGCGCAACATTTTGCAAGATCCTTTTGAATTTCGGGAGCAAGCATCTTGCAATTTTTTGGACCACGGTCAAAAGCATGCCTCACTTTTTCATTCTTATCTTTGTACCAATCTATCATTTCACAAAAGTTACCCTTGTTCAATGAAGTAGAAGATTCATCGTGGCCACAAAAAGCCATGCCTTGACTAATGAGAAACCTTGTACACTCTAGAGAAGAAGTCAAACGGATTTTATATAGTTCTTCGGACTCCTTGGTTGCACAAGAGAGCTTACTTGACACACTTTGTCTTTGGTTACGAAAATCATCACAATGCAATCTTGCATTGTTGTGGTCACTTCTTACACCACCAATATGGTGGGGCAAGGCTTTGTAGGCGCATCTTCCAATCACTAAACCCGGTTCTGGTGAAGACTTCGAAACCAAAGCGTTGATTATTTTCTGACTTCTTAAAAAAGAAAGCAATAGAAACAATATGCCGCATCTTGAGACTCGCTATATTCTATCCAATCATACTTCTTATACCAATCTTTTGAAAATGCCCTCGACAAACATTCAAATTGTTTGCGAGGAAAATTCACAACTGGTTGGGTTGGACCCTTCAAAATGTATGCTCTTCTCACTTGGTCTTGAACATCCGGATGGTAATCATCTATTTGTTTCCTAATAGCAGGGTCACACACAATTTCATCCGAATTAAACACATCCTCCTCATCATCATTAGCCATATTTGGTTCATCTTCATCATTTGGTTGTGAATCTTGTGGTTGCGGCTGTGGTAAGCTTCTCGAGTCAACTAAAAACCTCCTCATTTCTGAAATTTTAACAATTATGTTATGTGCCAACCAATAAGCAACAAACTTAGCAATAAATTAAGCCCTAGTTATATACTAATACTCAGCCTCAATTATATACTAATACTCAGTGGCCTACTAGAACATTCATGCATTTATTTATTCCAATGATCCAATCCTCTGGTCGACGTCGGCTGGTCCTGGCGACCTAGCGGAAACCCCAAAGCGCCCAAAGCACCCACCCCCACCCAGGACCCAGCCCCAGGTGGCCATTTGCTGATTTGCCCATTTCTTCTTCTTCTCAGTTTCCCATTCTCTCTCTCTCATGCGGCCAGTGCGCCAGTGTGCCGCCCCCTACCAGCCAGGCATGCGTCGGCCAGCGCCGCCACGGCGGCTCCCGAGTCCCGTGCCACCAGTGCCCGGCCGCTCCTCTCGGGTCTCGGCTCACTCCTGCCGTCTGCGCTGCGCGCACTGCCGCCCGGCTCCTCGGCCGGCCCGGCCAGCTCTGCACCCCTTGCCAGCCTTGACGGCTGGCACCTCCTGCTCTCTCCGTGCCGCCACGGCTCTCCCCGAGGCCCGAGGCCGAGCCAAGGAAGGAGAAGCGCCATGGTGGATTGGTGGGATTGGAGCAAGAAAAATTCACAAATCAACAAAGGGAAGAGCTCACCTATTGCTGGGTCCCGGCCGGAAGGCGGAATCGCCGAATCATGCCGCCGGCGCGAGTTGCCACGCGCAGCGCGCTTAAACTCCGCCGCTGCCGTCGCCGCCGTCGGAATCACCGTTTCGTTGGAGCCGTCGACCATCGCCCCGCCGCTGCCCGTCGCTGCCGCCGGAATCACCGACTCGCTGAGTTGGAGAGACTGCTGGAGTTGGAGAGGTTGCGCCGCTGCGGGATTTGGGGATGGGGATTGGGGAGGCTGCTGAGTTGAGTTAGGCCTGCTGGCCGCGCCGCTTGGGCTGGCATTGTCTTTGGCGATGAAGCGCCGAGCGTCCAACTCCGAGTGAGGCCCAATCCCCAATGGCCCATGTACATCGAGGAGGCGGCCCGAAGCCCGGGCAACTGCCCAGGCTGGAGGGCCCTTGAATCCGCCCCTACATGTGGGCATGGTGGTGGTCAAGGCAGACCACGACCGTGGTCTCTGACGTGATATTCGTTATGAGCTAGTTATCAATCTATGATCGAGGGATGCAGTTCACCTGAACCGTTTGTCAATATAGGCCACTCGCACCAGTATATACTATCGTAACTGTGCATCACTCCATTGTGCCTTAGGTCTGGGATCACGTCATTATTTTCTTTACTTTTTTTCAGATGGTGGGATCAACTGGCTAGTGCAATCATCTTAAGGTTTATAACCCACTTGTTACGAGTTCAAATCCAGGGAAATACTAGTGAAAAATTGCAGCGTCCCGTTTTCAGACGGCACATAGTGTTTACCATTTTGGTTTTCGTTCTTCACCGTAAGTCAAATTATCAAACTAATTTCGAAAACTTCCTTTCTTCTTTTAGCTCCGGTTTGTGTTTCAAATGTAATGTTCTTAGCATTTGAAATTCAAATTCGCGGTTTGGAGTTTCTCCTCTCTTTTGTTTCCTAGGTCATTTCAAGTTGGGCCCCTTATTCTTTCGGGCTCAGCCCATTTCCCCTTCTGGGCCAAGCCCATCTCCCCTCGGCCCACCCGTCCCATTCCCCTTTGGCCCAATCCCCTAACCCGGCCCCCTTTTCTCCCCCACCCCCTTCGGCCTTTCTTTTCTTTCCCTGGCCCGAGCCGGCGCCGCGTCGCACTACTACAGAAAAGACATTCACAGACGGTTCAAAAACATCATCACAGACGGTTTTGTGAGCCGTCTGAGTTTATGGGTCGATAATGATATGATCATCACGAGCGGTTTTGAACCGCTCGTGGCTTATCACAGAGCGGTTTTGAACAAGAACCGCTCGTGATAATACTATCCTGAGCGGTTCTTGTTGAGAACCGTTTGTGATAGTCTATTTTCATAGGCGGTTACGAACAAGAATAAATGCGTGATAATAATTATCCTGAGCGGTTCTTATTGAGCCGTCTGTGATAATTTTTCTATTGCAAAAAAATCAAACCAATCAATTGCTAGACAGTTGTTTCCATATGCAACCTCTAGCAAGACAACTAAAATCCAATTAAAATTATGATGGCAAACACATTACAGGAACGAAAAACCAAAATGTTTTACAATGTCCCCTCCGAATAGGAAAAAAGAATAAAGTTACAAAGTTAAACTAGCTAGAAACCATCTATGCCTCCAAGCTCCTGAAGAACTCATCGGCTTCTTGGATTAAGAACTCATCCTCTCAATAGCTCACCAGCATATCACAAGATGTTCTTGCATGTCGTCGAGTTTGACTCAAGCTCGTTGGCAAGAAGAGACGACTGAAAACCTCCAGCGGCGCTCCATCCTTAGGTAACACAAAATTAAGATAATTTTCATTACAACAAACAGCCAACAAATTGTGTATGTTATGGGGATGTACATGTACCTTCTAGCAGTCTACCTCCTGCAGCAGACAAGGAGCTCCTCCGCATGACTGCATTCCTCTTCATCGTCGTCGTCGGCTGTGTCTCCTCGTTGAACCGCGATGGGGAATCAAGGGTGGTCGCCGGAGCTCGGTGTGGGGATGGGAGAGGGAGAAACTAATGGAAAACAAGGCTGGGGTGGTTTTATCAACTCCTCTAATGGACCTCAAAGAACTCATCCTCTCCTTTCTCTTAAGCATGGCAGTGACTTCTTATTGGTTCAGATTTATGTGGATGATATCATATTCGGTGGTTCCTCTCATGCTTTGGTGTCTAGATTCTCAGATTCTATGAGCAGGGAGTTTGAGATGAGCATGATGGGCGAATTGACCTTCTTCCTTGGTCTTCAAGTCAAGCAACTGAAAGAAGGCACCTTCATTCATCAAAGTAAGTATACAAAGGACCTTCTTCGTCGCCGACATGGGAAGCGATAGACCAATGTCTACTCCCATTGCCACGACCACCGTCTTTGGACCCAGATGAGGATGGAGAGCCCGTGGACGGAAGAAGTACCGTAGCATGATTGGCTCCTCCTCTACCTCACAGCGTCGGTAGGACATACATTCATTTGTGTCTGCATGCGCTCGATTCGAGCTTCCCTCGAGCTTCTCATCGTCAAGCGGTCGTCGCATATTCAGTACCTCCAAGACACTCTTGACTTTGGACTTTGGTATTCTTCTTCTTCGCTCTCTCTATTCGGGCTTTTTCTCGATCTTGATTTTCTTGGGTGTAGAGTAGATAGGAAGAGTACTTCGGCACTTGTCATTTCTTAGGCACATTTCTCATCTCGTGGTCATCTAGGAAGCAGTCCTCTGTTGCACGATCCTTCGCCGAGGCCGAGTATGTAGGCTATGACGATAGTTGCTCTCGGGTTCTCTGGATCTTATCTACTCTTGGGACTATGGGTTGTTTTTGGGTAGTGTTCTCTTTTACGTGACAACACTAAGCGCCATTAATATTGCAAAAAACCCAGTGCAACATTCTAGGACTAAGCATATTGACATTCGTTACCATTTTCTTAGAGACCATGTTGAGAAGGGTGATGTTGTGCTTCATTTTGTTGAGTCTGAGCATCAGGTTGCTGACATTTTCACTAAAGCTCTTGATTCTTCTCGTTTTGCTTTTCTGCGGGGAGAATTGGGGGTTGTTAGTCCTCTTGGCCTGTTTTGAGGGGAGTTTGCTCTTTTGCATTCATTGTACCATAATGCATTTTAAACTTCAAACAACTTGCATTGTAATATAACCTTATGGAGCTTTGATTATTATCCTTGTATGACATGCTTTCATATTTTATACCTGCCATGTCTTGTGCTAGCTTGCTAGATGTCTTTTATGGCTTTTTATGTATAGCTTAGCTTTTGTCATGCTAGCTCTATTATACGTGTGCAAAGCTGAATTATAATATGACTTGTTGGATCTTGTGACTAGTTTTGCTTTAGTGATCCTCTCATGATTCATGCCATGTCATATAGGCTTAATTGAGTCTGAACTTATTACGAGTGTTAAATTGAGCTATGCTAATTCTCAAGTCAAGCAAATGAAAAATGAGCTTTTTGTGCGAAAAAAACTGATCTCACCAATTCTTTCTTATGAGACTGCTTGCCATTGCACTAGGCATGAACTCAGGGGGAGTTTTGGATGACCCAGACTATTCTCTTAAGCTTGTGTTGCTTGGGATGGTCGTAGTGAGGCTTGAGATCTAGCACAATGCTAAGAAAACAAATTGGCAATTGGTTGAAGCTTAGAAGGCAGTTGTGGATGGCTCATAGTCCAAGACTTGCTTTACTAAGATAAAATCAATCATTTTCAGCAAAGTGCTCAATGTGCTAAATTCTAAATGCTTGAACAAATTGATTCAAAATTGATCTCAAAGTGCTCAAAACTGACTCTTTTTCTAGCTTCTGGCTCCGTTTTGCTTATAGACATGGCCTGACTCATTTTTGGATTCCTTTAGTCAAACTGTGATCTTGAGAAACTGGTTATGCCTTTAATTCATTTAATCTCAGATTATTGCTATTTTGGCCTTAGCTTTGCGGTACATGTTTTGCCATACTTGCTTATAGCTTCTTCACATAATATGGCTTGGTGTAATACTTGTACAGTCTTCATGGATAATCTTCATGGCTTCTTTTGCTTAAATTACAAACAAACAAACAAAAAAATTGAAAAAAATGAAAAATTACAAAAATTACAGCCATTCCATTACTTTCATACTCTATCTTCTTCCATGCACCTTGATGAATTCATTGTCAAAGGGGGAGAAAGATTGGTAAAAATGTTGTTTTAGAGCTTTTTGGAGTCATAGGGTTTTTATTGATCATAGTAAGTGGGATCATTTCTATTGCATTCTTTTGGTCTTATTTGCCTTCTCTGAAGTTGATTTGCAATTCTTGAAGACTCACAATGATCAAAGGTCATTTCGAACAATTGTTCTTTCATATGGACCTTAAATGAGATTTTGACCCGTTTCTGGAAAATGAAGCTTTCTTGCCTTCTTTTGCCGTATCTCACTTGCTGATACTATTCGGAGCTAGCTTGGTCATTTCCTTTGCTTTTTCTTGCATTTGGACCAAGTTATGCCTTTGATCAGCGTCGAGTTCTTACTCTTTCAAATCTCAAAACATTCATTTGTGGGAAATTGCCAATGTGTTCATCAAGGGGGAGATTGTGGATATCATGGAGATATGTTCACGATCTTAATGTGATGGTACAATTGGCAATAGCTTCTTTGGTTTGTCGAAACGATCGTTTTCGGTTTTGTTGAAATCTGTTTTCAGACAAGTGTCGGGATAATCGGTAGTACCGGCGTGTAATTAGCGGTACTACGCGATCGATAATATCGGCTTGTGTTTGGCGGTCGTACCGCTGGTCGGTATTACCGCAAGCAAAACGGTATGGTTTTTCCAGAACGAGTGTAATTTGTGTTTTGGATTTCTCGAGGAGCGGTAGTACCGTGCTTTGGTTGCCGGTAGTACCGCATGACGGAACGACCGCGTGTGAGCGGTATGGTTTTTCCAGAACAAGTGTTTTTGGAAAGTTTTGGATTTCATTGAGGAGATGATGACGCCAAGAGTTATGGGTGCTTGATACTCATGATCTTGATAAGTACCGCCATAACATGGCGGTAGTACCGATTTGGTTTCGAGTTTCGTTTAACTTGGAGAATTGTTTTTGGGTTATGTCATTTCCATGTTTGTTAATGCATATATGTTGCATATTGCATGTTTTGAGCTAACGTGGGTCAAGTTGTGAAGAACTTGTTCCGGAGGCGATTTCTTGGTCTATTGTCGCGGTGGCTTGTAGGTCAATGACGGTCAACGGCGAGGAGGATCGGGACTAAGCTAGGAGAGCCGAGGTCCGAGCGATCATGGATGCGGGTGAGGTCAGTGACTCAAGCATGGCATGAATGGACGAGTGGATCGAGCAGGCGATTCGATCTGTTGGTTGGATCAAGCGGTGCGGGGTCGGTGCAAGTGCCTTGGAGGTTAGATGGGATTTGGACGGAGAGACTTGCCGACATGATGAGAGCCGTTGATCAACCTACACGTGGCGGAAGCGAGCGATTGCTTGACGAGATTGGACTCGGTCCATGGAGAAGGATCGAGAAGGGTATTTTGGTAATTTCACCAAATACCACCTTGGTGACCTAATGCCAACCCGGCGCAAGGCGGTGCGTCAAGAAGTGGTTTAGGTCAAGAAAAGTGAAGACGGCGCTTTAAAATACGTGCGTGTGTGTCCCGTTTGTTATTGGGCCTAACGGGAGCCCATTAGGGTTAAGTCTTCTAGAAGCTCTAGGCCTCATATAAATAGAGAGGGTCTGTTCACAGCAGCCCAAGCACTTCATTTGCAAACCCTAGTTTGGTTTTTAGGGTTTAGGGAAGAAAAGAGAGCATAGGCTCTAGAGAGATGGATTGATGTGTATGCTCTTGGATGGAGCTCTTGTCCTCCTTGAGGGAGTGGCCTGTAACCAGCAACATCATGAATCAATCTATGGATGTTCTTCCAAAGATGAGCTCCCTCTTGTGTTCTTCCTTCTCTTTTGATGATTTTGGGTGCTTCCTTGATCCATTGGTTTTTGGTTGTTCTTGTGCACTCTTACTCATTGCTGTGACATGTGGGAATGTATCTAAGGTCACCTAGATCATCAATCTCCCACGAGCAAGAGTTGGATCAAGTTTTTCGTTTTGCTCGGTTCTTTGCCCTTCTTAGGTAAAACTGAAAAAGATCGAAACTTTGACGTAGATCTGGACGATCGCCACTTGGAATAGGTTCCTAATACCCATAGGAAGGTGTGTTCCAAATTTGGTGGAGTTTGGCCTTACGGTTTAAAAGTTACGTCGATTTTCGATTTTGTTTTCAGGCTGTTTCTGTTCATCGTCAGGACAATCGGTAGTACCGCACTTTTGCCTGAGGTAGTACCGCGATCGGTAGTAATCAAGACATTTACTCATGATGAGTACCGACTTACAATGATGGTAGTACCTTTGTCCCTGATTTTTCGAGATTTCTTGAGGAGTTCTTTGCTATGCTTTGAGGGTTTAGGAGTGGATTCATTCAAGTCTTCCAATGTGCTTAAGCATTCATCTTCATAGCTCTCATAGCTATTGGAGTGATTTGCGATTTGCGAGTTGAATCCATTATCTTTGTATAAAAGATTTGGTGCTCCTATTCACCCCCCCTCTAGTCGCCTTTCCGGTCCTACAAAGCTCCTCTTCAATGTCTTCAAGGCATGTCCATAAACCCTCAACTCCTTCTTCACCTAAAAAATAAACATTGCATTACATTACTAACTTCCAATCACATAGAAAATTTAAAATAGTTACATCACTAATTGCATACCTTTAAGGTCATTCCGAAGCCAGCTTTGTGAGCACATCAATGCCTCCAATATAGCTGGAGTGAGACGACTGCGATGTTCACTTAGCACTCTATTACTAGTGCTAAAAGCTGATTCAGAAGCTACTGTTGTTATTGGAATAGCCAAGATATCACGAGCAATCATCCGCAATGTAGGATAACGTGTCCCAGCCATCTTCCACCAACCCAGTATATCAAATTCCTCATTTGTGCAAGGAAGAGTTTCTTCTTCCAAATAGCGATCTAGCTCACTTTTAGTCTTTACTACATTGGTACTTTTCTTACTAGCAGCTAGTGTTTCAAATATTGAAAGCACCTCATTAGCACCAGTTGCAACACTAGTACTAGATGATGTAGCCATACCCTCTTCTCCACTATGCACTTGGTACTCATTCATCAACTCACACAAGCAATTATAACTCTTTGTAACATTCTCTTCAGAGTTTTCTTCACCAAAGAGGGCAATATAGCATGCATGTAACATTGTCATTTTTCCACGTGGATCAAGAATAATAGCAATAGCCATCAAACCATGAATATCAGACCAGTACTTGTCAAACTTTTTTATCATCTCAACAGACATAGCCTCAATTATTGGATCTCCACATCCTAGCCATTTATTCATATGCATTTTGACCTCACATATCTTTGGGAAGAATATGTTAGCTGTTACATATTTAGTTCCAGAAAACATTTCAGTGAGTTCATAGAAGATGTTTAATTTTTCACAAACAGTTGAGGCAAAATTCCAATCATCAGCTGTTGGTGCACAAATAAACTGCATATCAAGTTGCTTCAATCTCTCAAAGACTTTCTTATAGGGAATAGCAGTACTAAGTATAAGATAGGTTGAATTCCATCTAGTTTTGCAATCAAGACCAATCTTTTTAGTTATTTCAACGTTAACAAACCGAGCCGCTTTCACAAATTTTTCGTATCTCTTTGGTGTAGCTGTCCAATAGGAAACACTATCACGTACTCTCTTAATGCCATGCTCCATGACACTCAATCCATCTTTCACAATTAAGTTAAGAATATGTGCACAACATCGCATATGTAGCATCTTTCCACCCAACAAAAGATTAGATGGACCAACCTTTGTCTCTATTGCTTCAACCAATTTATCATTTGTTGAGCAGTTGTCCAAGGTCAGAGTAGACAGCTTGCAATCAAGATTCCAATTCTGCAGGCTTTTATACAACGCTTCACAAATAACCTCTAATGTATGTGGGCATGGCACATATATAAACCTACATGGTTCAACATAGCAAGAAGATTAGTATTTCAACATAGCAATCACCTCAAAATGCAGCTTCTAAGCTTCCAAGAGTCATCAACAAAATGTCCGATTCGCCATGTAGCCTCTCTTTTGATTATCATTTGTCCAAAGGTCGGTTGTAACAAGAACACGACAATTGCTTTTATCCAAGTGGCGAGAGCTCTCTTTCTCTCGAATCATAATGGTCCAAGATATCCTTTCTAATAGTATTTGAGTGACCATTTTAAATAAAGGTTGCGATGCACTAACAAATTTCTGAAAGCCATGGTGATCAACAATGGGCAGTGGGTACTCATGCAGAATAATCATGGAATAGAGAGCTTTCCTAGCAACTTCTTGATCAAAGACATAGTTCTCTACAGTTACTTGCCCATGTTCGGAAGATCTTTGTACCTTCCCTTGCCTCTTCCGATAGATGCAAACCTTCAGATGCTCATGCAGATGTTTAGTACCATTCTTCGTCTCTGCCGAAAGGTACTTGCTGCACCAAATGCACTTTGCCTTCCAAGCACCCTTCACTTTCAGTCTTGTAAATTCGTTCCAAACGGGTGAAGTGAGCTTCCTCTTTGTGCCACGAGAGTCTTCCTCTTACGCATCTGCATCTTGAGTGAATCGAGTTTTCTCTTTGTGCCACGAGAGTCTTCCTCAACTTGAGGTTCGGTTTCAGATCCTACTTGCTGATCACGGAGTATTGAGCCTTGAGAAGATTGCCCATGTTGGCTACTACTTCCTGGAGTCGCCATCTGATAGTTGAATGAACACAAATATGAGACTTAGAACACTAATCAAAAAATTTTACAACAGCATTAAATTTACAACAGCATTAAATCACAACAGTTAACAGTGCACATATTACTGGGAGCATAAATGATAGGCCGGGGACGGGATCTAATCCAAGTATGTAGCTATAGTATAAGTACTAACACAAATATGTAACACAACAGGTTACATATTTTCACACATCCTTTTCGTAGCCTGACGACTATCTCGTTGTCTCCCCTTCTTTTTTAATGTAAGAATAGTGTAATTCAATTTTTTTTGTGCTATGCAACTATAGTTAACTTTTAACTACAACAAGTTCTCTTGAGGAAAGCCTTGTAAGCGTGGAAAGCCTTTTCCTTTCTTGATGGACAATTGAAGTGTAACGATTTGGTAGCGAAACTTCGTTTGGTGGTGCGGAACTTGTGAAGTGTTGCATTACAGGACAATTTTAAATGCTCTTGCATTATAGTACATGGTTCCCTTCGGTCCCATAACTCGAATTGAAAGATCCATTCCATGGAATAAAAGGTCTTCATTATTGAGAAATTAGGGACACATTTATATTGTCGGTCTGCAGATCATACGTGAACAAGCATGCTCGTAAAGTGAAACATCTTGAGACAATATTAACCGCAAACATATAACAAGTGTATCGTATTCTAGTACGAATTCTGTTTCTCATAATCACCTAGACAATATTAACCGCAAACATATAACAAGTGTATGCGTATGCACATTATTTTGCTACTTGCAAAACATATTTATGTTTGTTTCCCTTCTTTTTAAGCGCAAGAACATACATCGATTATCTTGGTGTAGCCTCAGTATTTTTGAAAAGTTGCAAGAACATACATTCTTCAATTCATTAAGCGATTTAGCTATCCTTTCCTCCAATGATTTTTAACAATTGCAGCTAAAACCGAGCCTCCGCTTACTCTTGATTCTGAACAATATGAACAAGAACATGGACCGGTTTAGCCCGACGAGAAGAACAGCTAACACAAATGTTGAATCTTGAACAAGAACAATTCAGTTCAAGCAAGGCGCAAGTGTGTCAAGTTTCACTGTTTTTTTGCGTGCGAGAGAGGGATCGGGACTCGGGCGGCTCGGCTGTGGGAGACGGAGCCGACCTTCACTGCTTGGCCGGGAAGCCTTGGCGGGAGGAGGCGCGGCGGACGGGACTCAGGAGGAGGGCGGCGGACGAGGGCGGCGGACGGGAGGAGGCGCGGTGGCCAGGAGAGGATGATGAGGGCGGCGGATCCGAGGCGCGTGGCGGACGGGAGGAGGCGCGGCCGGATCGGAGGAGGGCGGCGGGACCGGAGCTGGAAGAGGAGATCTGGTTCGAGTCTCGACTGATGAGGGCGGCGATCCGAGGCGCGGGCGGATCGGGAGGAGGCGCGCAAGGCCGGACCGGAGGAGGCGCGGCGGACCGGAGCTGGAAGAGGAGACTCTGGACTGATGAGGGCGGCGGCCGAGACCGGGAGCTGGGAAGACTGGAAGAGGAGATCTGGACTGATGAGGGCGGCGGTGGGACTTGAGGAGTCTGGGTCTCTGGGAGATCTGGTGGGACGGTGGGAGGAGGAAATTAGGGCGGCCGGGCAGTGGGGTGTAAAATCAGCAGGACAGCAGGTTAGGGTTTCTCTGTTTTTATATGGCGGGTAATCGGGCGAAGCAGGTACGGGTGGAACTTACCCATGCCCGTGCCCGTTTACCCGATGGGTAAGAAATCGTGCCCGTTTTTATACCCGTGGGCAAAGCAATACGCCCATACCTGCCTCCATTAGGGTATTTGCCCACGGGTACGCGGGTAATCGGGCACAATTGCCATCCCTAGTCCGGGCTAGACGCCATCGTGCTCGTCACGGCGGTCAGTGGTTGGCTCGGGATTCCCCAGAACTAGCACCAACGCCGGCGGCTCGACAAAAATCAAACAAGTTTAAAAAACAACAAATTTCAGAATAATCTAGCAAGTTTCGAGCCTATTTCAGATTGAACCACCACTCGCCGCCACAAGGCACGCTCAATCGCTCCCGCGCCCAGCCGCCGCCGCGCCTAATCTCTCCATCTGAAAACCTCCCAGCAATTAGTCCATCCGATGGACTACTTAGTCTCCAAGGAGTTGTCTCTCACCCATGGAAAACAATTTCGTTTCGAAATTTATTTCGGAGGGTAACGAAATTTCCGAATTTCGGTGAGTTTTCAAACTGGCACTTGAAATTTGGACGAAATTTGACCGAATTTTGTCCAAATTCAAATGTTTTCGAATTTTTGACGTATATTGTCCAAATTCAAATGTTTCCGAATTTTTTTTAGCCAATCGTATTTATTTCGGAGGGTAACGAAATTTCCGAAAAGAAATTGTTTTCCATGCTCTCTCCTCTTCTGCTATGCAGTGCTGCTGGGATTAGTTGGTTTCGTGCTGTGCGTGTGGGCGTGGTGGTGGTCAAGGCAGACCACGGCCGTGGTCTCTGACGCGATATTCGTTATGAGCTAGTTATCAATCTACGATCGAGGGATGCAGTTCACCAGTATATATGATCGTAACTGTGCATCACTCCATTGTGCCTTAGCTCTGGGATCACTTCATTGTTTTCTTTACTTTTTTGAGATGGTAGGATCAACTAGCTAGTGCAATCATCTTAAGGTCTATAACTCAAATGTTACTGGTTCAAATCCAGGAAAATACTACTGAAAAATCTATAAAAATAACCCACCCTATCTATAGTTGGTGAGAATCGAACCTAGTCATAAGCCAGAGAGCAAGGTGCCACACACTACTATCCTATTGTTGGCATCACTTCTTGTTTCTCTTTGTATTTTTTTTTATGGTACACCACGTTTTATAAGGATGATAGATTTGCATTGATCCAATGGCTATTATTGCATAGGGTGATCTATTATCATGTAGGGGTTGAGAGGCCAATTATGACCTTCCAAAGGTTAATATTATCTTTACACGTCATCCCTTCTCGTTGAAGGGAATAATTAATTGGAAAGAAATCGATGTTTAAAAGGAAAGGAATTAATTACAGCCAATACCGTCCTTTCGCCCTTGCCATAAAAGCGTATTTTCCACAATTTGAGTCAAAACAAGAGATCACGTTGACTTTAATCATACAAGGCACACTATGTTAAAAAAAAAAGACTGTCTACACAGAATGTGACTGTCACATTTTGAAAGTTCATTTACAACTCTAATATATATAAATTATAATAATTTATTTATGTAATTTTGGTTTTTGGTCACTGTAATTATTCTTGAAAGTCTTAATAACTCGTATTTCCATCACATGGTTCAAAATCTCACATGTACTTTGAGAGGGTGAGCAAAAACAAATCATTTACAACTTCATTATACATAAATTACAGTAAATTATTTATGTAATTTTGGTTCTTGGTCACTGTAGATATTCCTGAAAGTCTTAATAACTCATATTTCCATCACATGATTCAAAATCTCACATGTACTTTGAGAGGTTGAGCAAAAACAAAGACAAAAAAATTTTATATACCAACAAAATACGGCAATGTGGTGAGCCCGTTATATTCTTCACATGTACTTTAAGAGGTTGAGCAAAAACAAAGGCAAAAAATAAAATTATATACCAACAAAATACGGCAGTGTAGTGAACCCGTTGTGTTTCGAATAAAAAATCATAATAAATTCGGACCCAATTCATCAAATGGGAAAAGGTGCAAATCTCAAAGCATATCGGGCGAATAAAAATTCAACTATTATAATTTTTTTTTCTTACAGCATATCAACAACACGAATAATATATCGCTTTGTGGACAAAGAGGAAAAGGAACTTTAATCGATCTCTTCTGTTCAACAAAAGATTAAAGGGACACATGCATGGTAAAGAGAGTTGAAGGGCTCAAGGAAATAGTCTTTGTTGTTCTTCAGCTAGCTGTTCCATCCGGCGACGTGCATTCTTTTTAAGCAAATTTTGATATATGCCACTGAGAAACATACCACTTCAGGATATGCCACTCGGTATGTTGAATTTAGAAATATGCCACTCTAGTTTCTTCCTCCTTTGAAATTTGCCATTATCTCTAATTTTCTCCCATTTCCTTTTCTTTTCTCTTCTTTTCCATGAATTCCCTACTGAGCTACCTATTTTGCCCCTATTCTATTCGCCTCCAACCCTTCTGAACATGAATCGAGCTGAGCACAGGCGCACACCAACATCAGTCTTGACTGAGCTCAGACGGGATGCTGGGGTTCTTGCCGAGCAACCAGAAGAACCACGTGAGCGCCACCGAGGAGGTGTCGCGGCCGGCCAGGATGAAGTTGACGCAGATGTCACGGAGGAACTTGTCCGAGTGGGCCGCGCCGCTATCCGCGTCCCGCATCTTGGTGAAGACAGTGAGAAGGTCCGACCTACCGCGCCCGGCCCCCTCCTCGGCGCCATGGCCGTGAGCTGCTCCTTGGGCTTCCGGATCACGTCATACGCGAACTCGTCCGCGCTGGCCAACGAGCTGGATCACACGCTCATGCCCAACGCCAAGCGTACGCATCGTCCTCCACACCACAGTCGGAGTGACGAAGCGTATGGTGGTCGCCTCGGTGGCGTCCTTGAACGCGCACGCGAACGGGATCTCCAGGAGGCACGGATGGAGACAGCCCGGGTCGACGCCGAAGGCGATCATGCATACGTTGTCGAACGTGAGACAGAGGAGCACATCCTGGAGGTCGACGACCGCGCCGGTCGCCTCAGCGTAGACCAGCACAGGGAGCAGGCGCCGGTGCACGAGCTCGACCAAAGAGCTCGCAGTGAGCGCGCGGAACTCGGCGGATTGGAACTCGAGGCTATCCGTCTTGCGCTGCCACCGCCACACCTCGTTGTCGGCCCCGAAGATGCCGTCGCCGAGGAGGTCGTGCACGGTGTTGCAGAAGTACGGACCCTTGGGGAAGCTCCCAAACTTGGTCTTGAGCAGGTGCTCGAGGTTGCGAGGGTCAGCAGTGACGACGCAGTGAAGGCTGGTGAACCACGGCCCGTGGAACGTGAACGTGCCGCCGTGCGCCTTGAGGACTCCGGTGATCCACTCGTACATGTCGCCGCAGAGGCCGAGGAGGAGCGACGGGAGCATGCCTACCGGCGGCCACGACGGGAGCCCCTACGCGCGGCGCTGCCGCAGCGAGTAGATGGCCGCGAAGATGGACACGGCCACGAGCAGGTCCAGAGTCTGCACCTCCAGGAGCAGGCCGGCGAGGCTACCAGCGCCGAACGACGCCGTCGTCGTGGTGTTGTGCGTGCTGCTTGAGATGGGAGCGTCGTCCATGGTGCTCATGGCGGGGTGCTCGCGAGAGGTGGCGCCGGTCTTGACTGAGCTCAGAAGGGATGCTGGTGTGCGCCTGTGCTCAGCTCGATTCATGTTCAGAAGGGATGGAGGCGAATAGAAAAGGGGCAAAATGGGTAGCTCAGTAGGGAATTAATGGAAAAGAAGAGAAAAGTAAATGAAATGGGAGAAAATTAGAGATAATGGAAAATTTCATAGGAGGAAGAAATTAGAGTGGCACATATTTCTAATTTCAACATATTGAGTGATATATCTTGATATGGCATGTTTCTCAGTGGCATATATCAAATTTTGCCATCCTTTTAGGATTGAAAAGCGGGTATCTAAAGCTTTCTATCTAAAGGTTATCCCACTGTGTAACTTATAAGAAAGCGTTTAAAGCCTAAAGGTCATACTACACATGGTAAAAGCATGCGTAAGTGATAGACCGTGTGTAAGTGATTGGAATGATGATTAGCTAGCTGAGCGGTGAGCTGATCAAGGTCAAATAGCAGCTATTAACATAAATCTTATAGCACATCTAACAGTTTTGGCTTTAAAAAGCTGTCGGAAGTTATATAGCAATTCCAAAAAAAAAAATGACCTCAAATGTATATTGGATAAGCCCATCCGCTTGTTAGAAACTCTATTCGTTCGCTTGTAGAATCTACACGGCTGGTTCTTATAAAGGCCGAAAACGAGACAGCGGGCTCAGTGTCCAACATATTCATCGCTCAAGAATTTGATGATTCGACGGTGACACGTTCATCTCGAATCTTCAAGGCAAAAGTTGATCACCTATGTACTTTATCCATGAGTCATTATTAATATAAACCGGAACATCTTTCTAAAAAAGCTTCCGATAGGTACAAAATCACAGCATAAAGCAAGCACAAAGCAATTAGATAAGATGGACTAGACTTGATTACACATAGACATACAAAAAACAAACCATACATAATTACAGACTCGATCACAATACAGTTGCTAATACGATGAATGGATGGATGGATATTACCCAATCTAAATTCCAGAGACGCAGTCGATCTAGATGATGATATGCAGATGCATTTCGATGCAATCCAAAATGCACGATGCAACAAGATGCATGATATCCAAATCCATTCATCCCCTCCGTGCGTAGCACATCACATCACAGAGTCCGCGAATTTAGTTCCGGATATCCAAAATGCGTACCGAAATGGTAATGATATGTTCTCGTCGGGACAGAGGCGCGAGTGGACAGTGAGATGAGGAAGAGAAGTCAAGCTGAAGGCACGTGGAGTATTCAAATTAACTGATGAATTGTGTTGGGCCTGGCCCATGTAAATGAGAGAGAAAACGGCTTATAAACAAGGCGTTGTATACTTTCAGAATTTCATCGAAGAGAAGAAAAATACTGTGGCACAACTTTCCCCTTCTATCCGCTGTTTCGATAGTAAAAATTATCTGATCTCAAGCTTGGCATCTCGCTGGCGATGAGATCATGACAGATTGGTATCAGAGCTAGTTCGATCCATCGGCTTGTTTCAAAGATTCTTGTGGCCTTGACTGATGAAATCCCGAGGGACATTTAGCGATTGCCTAGTGTGATTGCTGTAGTTCCCAACCCTTGGTTTGGTCGGCTTAGAGAGGGAATGCCACGGCTCTGGCAAAGTAGGGAGTCCAAGTCCGTCAGGTGGTGACGGCGATGGAAGAAATGGAGGCGAGATTAGTGGAGTTGTGGAAAACAGAGATGAAGATGATTCGAGAAGAGATGAACTCTCACATGGCGGAGGTAGACCAACGACTGGATCAACAAGGAGCAAGAATGGATGAGATGCAGTTGAAGGTGACCATGTCAATGGATTCAATTGGCAAGGTACAACAAGAACAAGTAATGGTGGCGAAGACTCTCAAGACAGCAACACCACCTCGACTGGTGATTCCAGCCAAAGAAGAAGCAGGAATAGTGGGGGATGAAACCGGGAGAATCAGCAATTCAACGGGCAGCGTTACCGGCTATTCCTCTAGCACTGAACCCATCTCAGGTACAGTTTCCTCCCCCTAGACTAGTAATTGCGGAGGTACAAGAGTCTAGCAGAGGGAATCAGGATCATGGAAGGCGAAATTGGATGCCTAAAATGGATTTCCCTAAGTTTGATGGAACTGGTGTTAGGATTTGGATGGATAAGTGTCAAACCTTCTTTGCAATGTACAGATTCCTGAAGGGTTTAAAGTAGCAGCAGCAACTATGTACATAAATGATAGTACGACGCATTGGTACCAGGCTTACAAGGTAACTCATGGGTGGCATGATTGGGAGCAGTTCAAGGAAGCGGTGGTGTCATAATTTGAGGGAAATATACAAAGAGACCGAATCAGGGAATTGCCACTCCTAAAACAGACCAGTACTATGGAGGACTACAAAAGGAGATTTGATGCCCTAGTGTATCAGACTAGGTTGTATGATCACAATATCGGGGGATTGATGTTGGTGACAAGGTTTGTGTTGGACTAAAGGAGGAATTGAGAGCTGTTGTAGAAATACAAATGCCAACGACCATAGCAATGGCAGCTACTTTTGCTTGTGTGCATGAGGGTGTGATGGAGAGGGCCAGAAAGTACATGCATAAGGGTCAAAGTACTGGGTACAGCTCAAGTTTAGGGAAGACTGAAGGGTGGTATAAAGGGGAGGAATTAGGCCAGAATGCAAAATTTGATAAGGGTGAACTATGGAAGGCTAAGCAATATAATTAAGGAGTATAGGAGGGCCAATGGATTGTGTTTTCAGTGTGGTGACACATACTCACCAACACATAAGTGTCAGAAAACACCACAGGGGCAAATCAAGGCAATCCAAGTGCAAGATATTTTATCTGATGAAGTGTTAGATGCAGTAGTAGCTGATGAAGAGGAGGAGGAGGAGGAGAAAAATGCATCTATCGGTGAATGCTATTTCAGATTCAGAACATCCAATGACTATAAGAGTAAGAGCATTGGTGGACAATCAAGTAATGTTGATGTTAATCGATTCTGAGAGTTTATTGGTGAATGCTATTTCAGGTTCAGAACATCCACTTACCCCTTTAAGAATCTTTCCACTAGTCAGCCGCCTATGCTAAAGATCTTACATCCATTTGCAATTCCAGGATCCACGATGAGCCTTTATTGCTTGGAAGTTGCAATTATATATTTTTTTTTCTTGAGATAGGGTGCAGGCTGCAGCTGGTTAACATGGAAATTTAAGTAGATAACCTCCTAACAGCTCCACAGTGTCACGAAAATCTAAGATGACAGAGGCCTGTAATGTAACACATTACATGGACACATGGTGGCCAGGTTCACGTGACGGTGCTTGCGGCATGCACAGATGTAAGTAGTCAACAATCTTTTCAGCATGTAAAGCGACCTTTGCTTGCTTATGTGACCCGAAGAATTGGGCAGCGGTCAAAGTGACGCTGCTTGCTTTGACGCTGCTTGCTTATGTGACCCACAGAATTGGGCAGCGGCCTTTTCTGCTTGGACGTGTGGTTACATTTTCTTCCTGTTCCTTACATTTTTTTCTTCCTGTAAGGCATGTACCACCGCGCCTCTCTGGCCTGAGTGACGTCGGGCAAAAGTGACGTCGGGCCTGAGGGACTGCCGGATCAGGAGCGAAGGCAGGGAAGGCGGCGAGCAAAGGCAGCGTGAGCGGCTCAGGCCGCCGGCCCGGGCAAAAATGCCTCGCTAGCAGAAGATGGCCGTCGCGGTGAAATTAGGAATTAGGGTTACAATTAAATAGCTCTGATATCATGTTAGAATATATATAAATATTGTTACATAGGCTTTACGGGACAAGAGAGAGAGAGAGTAGAATAGTAGGAGATGGTTATACCGAAGAGAGAGATAGTAGAATATTAACTCCCGATTACGCCGTAGCAGACCCATACTGCGAGGCTGCAAAAAAATACCCCAAATTTCGAAAACCTGCAAAACAATTCCACGAGACAATCATTGTTCATTAGCTAGGCAGATTGCTTTCTTCGAGTGTTGCTAGTTCTTCGCCGCATGTTGTGAACTGCAAGATGATCCAAACACCCACCCACGCTGGTGTTGAGGGTAACATGGTCTTTGTCCGTGGTAACATGGAAAATTTTATTTATATAAGGCAGGCTTTTGAATGAGGGTAACATGGTCTTGGTAGACGTGTATTAGGAAGACAGCCAATGTCGTGCAGCTGTTTGGATTGTACGCAGTCACGCTGGTCGCTATGGCCACGAGTTGGCTGCAGTTGTGCAGTATATGAGAACAGCGCCGACGAATCAACCTGTATATATTGTTAGGAAATTCCGATTTCCGTGCACCTGTAGTACTATCAATCTGGCCCAACGGATTGTATGTGTGGGCAAAGCAACCAAAGTGGTTGATAGGTACTCCTATGTGGATTTCGGTCCCCCAGGAAATCAAGGAAACGAACCTTCCTTGCGGCCCCCAAAGAGAACTTCTCGCCTCCAACGCCTAAAAACTCTAGCCACCATCAAATAAGTCCTCCTCTCCTCCTCCCTTCCTACTCGCCGCCATCGGCGGCGGCGGGGTTTCTTCTTCTCGGTGGTACCGTCTGATCTGCATCGCGCTCCCAACGTCCGACGTCTGTTCGCCGATTTCCAACAGTGTGGGCTTTCGTCGGGGTTGGATCTGAGGCCCTTCTCCGCTAGCTCATCTTCGGGCGTGGCAATCTGGGGCCCTTCTCCGCCGGCTTCTTTCGACGGCGCGGCTTCGTCGATGGCATGACGATGGAGGTGGCGCGGTGCAGATCCAGATTTGGCACAGTTGGTAAAGATCACGTTGGCTTGGTGACGATGGCTTGTGCGGCGCTCGACTCCTCCCTGGTGGACAGCTTTTAACCGGCCGACACGTGGGCTGCGGTAGACGTCGCCTTCCTTTGGTGCAGGCGGCGGTTGGCCATTGGGGATGTTACGGACGTCGTCTTGGCGATCTGGTCTTCATTGGTTGGATCCAGTGACAAGGTCATGCTGTGGCGTGGTCTTAGAGCGCTGGTACCTTCTATCCGGGGTGAAAACTCTTGATCTGGCCTTCGCTGGTTGGATCCGACAACGACGTCAACCTAAGCAGCGTTGCTTTGGAGAAGTGGTACCTGAGCTCCGGAGTGAAAACTCCTGATTACTGGTTGGATCCGGCAATGACGACGTGAGTCATATCCCTTCTTGGAGGCGTCGCTACGAAGACTGACCCATCATCACCTCTTTGCTGCGCAGCTACTGTTCACGTGTGGACGATCTCCTGGTTGGTCCCGGAGGCGGGGCTAGGTGGTCTTTTTTTTAGGCTAGCCTTTGCATGACAATTTATTTGTCATTGTTGGCTTTTGGCTATTTTTTGTTTTAAGCTTTTAACTGATAGTAGTGTAATGACTGTGTGCATTCCTAGTTGGTACATAGGCCAGAAGTTGTACTTCTATTATCTTAAAAAAAATAAATCTGGCCCAACGAATCAACCTGTATATATTGTTAGCAACTGAAATCTGACACCCTTTAAACGCTTCTTTGAAATACAAAGGAGAATAACGTAAATTTTCAGTTTTTGTTGTAATTTCCCCCAATTCGTGTGCTCTATGAATGGCTGGTTTTTCAAGTAATGAACGCATGTAGAACATTTCAATTTAAATATTGCCATGGTTCAATTGAAATGCTATAGGCAAAATATGTTACTACACAGAAAATCGAACGGCAACATTTGTGTATGGTTACTGTAACACCAGTTTTTTATTTATTTCACTCATCAACATACATACAGTAGCCTAGACATACAAATAATTAAGGATTAAGTATATTGTCCGTCCCTCAACTCTCGCCCTAATTTAAAGTTCGTCCCTGAATTATAATATCGGGTAAAACGTATACTCCAAGTGTTAATACCGTGCAAAAACTGTCATTTATTCTTTTTAGAGCTGTTTCGTGCCACGTGGAAAAAAGAAACATTTCTCTGTGCCACCCGTGCGTCCACGCTGGCGAACGCCTTCTTCGTCTCCTCCTCCCTCTCGCCAAAGATCCACGCCAATCGGGTGGAGCTGTCTTTGGCGGTGCATACGCACGGGAGAGCCGGGTGAGTTGGAGGCGAGAGGCACTAGGCGAGCCGGGAGGCCTTGTTGTAGCCGCCGGCGACACAGGAAAAGGAGCAGTGGCGACCAAAGATCGAGGAAGGTGGCGCCATAGGAGCTCCAACAGTAGCAAAAGCGCAAGGAAGAAGAAAGCAATGGCCTGGGATCGTTCTTTTTTTATCCGACTGGACAAGCACTGGTAGCCACGTGGGTCAAACATTGGTCAAAACTGCTCTAAAACGAATAAAGGGGTATCTTTTGCGCGGTATTGATAGTTCGAGGACACGTTTTACCCGGTATTACAGTTTAGGGACGAAAATTAAACTAGAGCAAAAGTTGATGGACGAACAATGTACTTAATTTGCGTTATGTTCATTCGACGACCGTAGGACTAACAAGACTAGAGCAGCGTATATAGGACGATGTGATTCGATAATTGTTTCACACATTCGGTTTAGACCATGCTACGTACGATTTGAAATTGACCTGCCTTAACAACTGAGCACCATAAAACACGTACTGGGAGTTAAATGTGCCGTCACTCACTGTTGATTCTATTATCTTATTCACATCTCCTGTTGGTGTATTTCCTTCTCGTGGTCTCCTATATCATCTTTTTCACCAACGACAACCTCCTCGTCATACAAGCGTACCCTAGTCCTCACCCGGCCTGCTAGTGTTTACTTCCTGCTTCATGATGCGTTCTATGTATGGGATGCAAGGGCTTGGCGCCCCACGTGATGGTACACTAGATCCGAATCAATGGCTTGGCGCTCCACGTGGTGGCATGGAAGTATGGAATGCAAGGGTACACGAAAACAGACGAAGACGGTCGCTGCAGACATGCCGCGCAATTCTCGCCTAGAGAGCTTGAATGCTTCCTGTCGAGTAGTGGATCGAGTACATTTTCCTGTCGAGGCGCCTTCTCAACCTTCAAGTATATATTGAGTCCCTGAGTACATTTCCACTCGTCATCTCCCGTACCGCACACCAACCCCGAATCATCCACGCCGAAACTCCGCCATTACTGCTTCCTCTCGATCAGCATATTCATCTCCCATTTTGCATACTAGCGTGGATTCAAGTACAGGTACTAGCCATCTCTTCTCTATCTCGGTATGTTACACACGCACACACCCTAGAACGTGTTGGTTTGGTCTGAGCCTAACTATTTACTTGTTGCAACACTGTCAGTTAATTTGTCACGTGCGGAAGAGTAGTGACCAAATGGCAGCGCTCTGGGACATCCTGGGGAAGATATCCAGTCTCGTGCAGCTGTTTGGGTTGGACGCTATCACGGTCATCACTATGGTCATGAGTTTGCTGCAGTTTTATGAGAACAAGAGGCAATGCCGGAAACTCAAGGGGCGTCTGCAGGTGCTCCGTGCGCTATTGCAGCGGTCGACTGGTTGTTGGACTGTGATTCAACACTCGGAGATGGGGGATTCCGTTAGAAAGGAACTCAAGGACGCGGACGACCTCGTCGAGTCCTACAGGAAGAGCACGCTTTGGTCCCGCCTCCTCAGGGGCAGGAGCACGGCCAGCCAATTCCACGACATGCGGAATGTCATCGACTCCCACTGTTGCCTCATCCTTTTCATTGACGCCAACCTCCTCATACAAGCGAACCCTTGTCGTCCAGATGTTAGGTCAGATACTCGACCCTGGTGTATTTGTTTACATGATGTGGCTCGCTGCAATCTAATGAAGGCAAGTTTTGTTTGGCAATGCAGGATCCCACTGATCGATGATGGATCAGGAGGCGTGTCGGCAGTGACCGGGTCTTCCGCGGGTGCAGAGGTATCTAGTACTGTTCCTGCCATTCACAACCAGGAAGGAATAGGCAGTGACACAGGCAATATAGGCTGACTAGACCAGGATGTGAAATCATCCCTACCTACTGTCGATGATTTAGTATAATAGCTTGAGTTGTGTGTTGCTGTATTGACTATGCTTTACAACGGAAAATAAATCAATCGAACTAAGACTTAATGACTTCTGTTTGTTGATCGTGTCTCTGAGGAGGTGTTTGGAACGGTTTCAGTTTTGACTTTTCGTCTGAAAAAGCCAAAAGCCATCCCAAATAGAAGCTTTTCCTATTAGCTTTCTCGGAACCGAAAACCAGGTTATACGTTAAAAATCCAGAAGCAGAAAGCCACCGCGAAATAGCTTCCGACAGCTTTACTCCACCCCTTCCAACTTTGCCCTCAAGTTTCACGAGTTATTAGCCGCTTTTCCGTCGAACAAAAAGCCCTGCTCCTCAGCCTCCCCCGAACCTAGCGCCCGCGTCCTCCTCCCGCGCCTCCTCTCTCCCGCGCCGCCGCCCTGGCCCGCCCCCGGCCTCCTCCCCGCGCGCGGCGCCCTCCCCTTCTCCTCCTCCCCCGAGCGGCGCCGCCCCGCTCCCCTTCTCCTCCTCCTCCCAGCCGCCGCCGCCCACGCACCGCCGTCCTCCCCCGAGCCACCCTCCCCTCCTCCTCCTCTTCCTCCTCCTCCGCCATCGATCCTGTTCTCCGGTAAGCCTCGAGGGCCCAGTCTTAGTCTCTACGTGCTGCGCGGCTAGCGTTGTGCTAATTGATTCGTGTTGGCGTGTTGCTATGGGGATAGACGAGGCGGCGGCGGCGGCACTTCGGATCGGTTCCCTGCCCTATCCTCGGGCTCGCGGCGTTGGTTTCGCGCACCTGGATGGAGAGGCGCGAATCCTCCCCAATCACCAGGTACGATCGTTTAGGTTTGGGATTGCTGCGAAGAGCACTGGATTGATCGATCCAACTGCACGGTTGTTCGAATTTATCATGGTGTAGAGTGAACTGAACCCCAGATGGAGTATTGCGTGTGTGAGGAGCTGTGATATACGTATGTAGATATAGGCTCTAATTCGAGGCTTCTGTAACTTGGCTGTTGCTCCGCGGATTGGATTATCCTTTTGCCCACTACAGGTTTACTAGCTAGTTTGTAGATCGCGAATAGCTTAGTACGGTGTGCATCTAGGCGAACAAATTTTCTTCCCACCTAGGACTGGGAGGCTTATTACGATGTTATGTTATTAAACTTAGGAGAACTGTGACCTGCAGAAAATGGCACATCCTGACCTGCTGAAAGCCGTTGTTCTTTCAACCATGTCCATACTTTCTGTGCCTCTTGAGGTATCGGCGGAGACGTGTCAACCAGCTCATTCTTTCGCCAATATGCTGTTTTTTCTAGGCTGCATTTTGCCCATCCTTACATCTGGTTACTCCTGCAAGCAATATGTTAAGCTCTGGAAGTAAAACTTTGTCCTATTTATTCCAATAGACGGGAGATTCTGCAGTTAGCTGGATACGTGAGGTTTTTTATCTGCATGTATGTTTGCTTTAGAACTTTTTTTTGACGTAAATCTCTACCTTATGACCATTATATTGCAATGGTTGTCAAACAAAAGTTACAGTAGAACAAAGAAAAAGAGAAAGAAAAAAAAGAAAAAGAAAAAAAAGAAAGAAGAAAAGATAAAAATAAAAAATAAAAAATAAAAGAAGAAAGAAAGAGATCAATTACAGCTGAGCGTAGAATTACAGAAGGAGTTGGCGCCACTGTCGAATGCTATTGTGATACTTGGGTTTAACCCTGTGCAGCCAAAGATTGATCAAGTCTTTAATCTTAGGACTTAGGAAACTGTTCACTGGGTAGAGTGGGTGTATTTGTATAACACGAATTTGATTCCATTTGAAGCTTTGTTGTTCTAGTTGAATTCATTTGTAGCACTGCTTTATGCTCCATTTAGTACTACGAAGTGAATCTGTGATTTGAGTTTTTTCTTCTTCTCATTTGCTATTCTGTTTTTCGTTAGGTGCATCGCTACAAAGGCTGGGGAAATACAGAGAAGCAATGAACTGCTACTATAAAGTTTTGGAGTTATCCAAGGAAACGGACGAGGATTCTGGCTGCACCGAGGCTTATGGCGCAATAGCTGACTGCTACGCAGAGCTTGGCGATCTAAGCGAGCGGCAAAGTTGTATGACAAGTACATATAAGGTTGCAGCCTCGCGATTATGCACTCAGCCTTATTTTGAAATGAAAGAACGATCAGTTCCTTTCTGTTGGTTGATACTCAGCAGAACGCCTCAATTTTGTTGGCCGTATAACTTTGTTGGAGGAGCACTTGAATTGCTCATGGAGATCCTGTGTATAAATGTCAATGGTGCTGCGGCACACGTGAGCCCAGAGTCCTTCGTAAAGTTCTCAAAAAATTGAATTGCCCATCCCTCCCCCAAAGGTTAAGCTTTTTCGTGAGTTGTTCAGTGCATTGAACTCCACATGTTTTTATATATATATATATATATATATATATATATATATATATATATATATATATATATATATATATATATATATATATATCGGTAACGATGCTGTTAATTAGAGAAATCCATTGATGTTGAAGCAGAAACTTTGCAATAGCAGCAGATAGTGTAATCCATGCATCCCAAAACTGCAGATCTGGAGTGCTAAAAACCAATTCTGCAACTGCTAGAGTGAGCAGTACATGCATGTTGTGTCAAAAGAAATGCGGATGAAATCTGGATATGGAGCGTTTTGCACACACTAGATGGATTGAGGAACTGATGATGCATTCCAGGAAGCTTTAATTTGCACGCACTTCGCTGTGCTGGCGAGGCCTCCAGGGGGAATGGGAGGGAAGCAGGGGACGGCTGGAGTGCGGCGGCGTTCCGGCGAGGCACGGCATGGAGCGGCGGAGAAGTTCCTGCGACCCTGGCGTGGTCGGCGTTTGCAACAAGAATAATTGTGGGAGAATAAATAGCAATTTTTGTAGGTTGTTAATTTTTTTTGAAAATAAAAGGACGGTGACAAGGTTGGTTGGTCTTTTTTGCGATTTTCGTGGATTCTCAAGGATACGAAATCTGTTAGACTCGCAGTAACATTTGGTGACCGTCGTATGATGTAGTATTGTGGATAATTTTTGAAGAGTTTTGTGAGGATGATTGAGATAGCAATGAGTCGTACGTAGGAAGGTAAGTGATTCTTGCGAAGAGACGTGGTTACGGCGTAATAGGAAGCGGAATAGTGGCCAGGTTGTCTGTGGTCACTGTGTGCACGCAAAAAAAAAAATCGGAACACGGGTCAAACATAATAATAGTTGTACACGAGATTTGCATAGTAATGGTTGTACAAAAAAGAAATATGGAAACACGAGGTTAGCATAGTAATGGTTGAGTTCTCCCGCACAACAAGGACCCCCTACTAGCCGCTCGCTACACCACCCGCAGCACCTTCTCCGTCGTCGCCACGTCCCACCCCCCGTCTGTGCCCGCCCGTACGGCCCCGCTTGGGCTTCCTAAGCGCGGGGTGTCGGGGCCCCGACGGGGTGAAGCAGTCAGGTGCCCTGCTGATCCGTGGTCCCAAGGCCTGTGGGGTTGACTCCACCGTGGCTTGCATGCCCACTGGGGCACCGCCGAGCTGCGACCTGGAAAGAACATCGACGGATGAGGGCTGAGATGCTCCCCCGACCTGCCCCGGGTCTTCCACGAAGAAGACGTCCACATCCTGTGTGTCCTCATGTGGGGAGAGCTAAACTCCCGGCTGGGGCGCAACACCTGCAGGACAAATTATGTTTATACGTGGGCTATATGACGGTCCGAAACAAACCTGACGAGACGAAACGTACCTTCGGTGTGGTCCATGGTGCACACCCAATGGTCATACCCGTCGTACCCACCGTCGGGGAGGAACGAATACTGCCCTGGTGCTGTCGGGTAAGGCTCTAGGAACGACGGTGGAGGTGCATGGCCACGCGCCAACCCTGACACTCCGGCCCGGCTCGGCGGAGGCGGGGGTGGGTAGCCACGCGCCTAGCCTGACACTCCAGCCTGGTCAGCCACTGGTAGGGGTGGGTAGCCACGTGCCCAGCCTGACACTCCAGCCTGGTCAGGCATTGGCGGGGGTGGGTAGCCACACGCCCATCCTGACACTCCAGCCTGGTCAGCCGCTGACGGGGGTGGGTAGCCACACGCCAACCGTGACACTATGGCCTGGTTCGGCGGCGGCGAGGGTGGGTAGCCACATGCCCAGCCTGACACTCCAGCCTGGTCAGGCATTGGCGGGCCAAGTGCACGTGCAGGCGTTGGCTGGGCAGTAGGACATGGCAGTCTCGGCGTAGGCGTCGATGTGGCCACCTTTGCAACCGTCCTGCATGACGTTAGGCCCACAACACGCCTCGCCCCCACGTAGACCCGATGGGCAAACTGCAATAGCTCGTCGCGTGTTGTAACAGCCCAAAATCCTTAAGTTGGATTAGCTATGCATCTACTGTGCATTTGTGAAATTCTAGGCCTTTTTAAAACTTTTTGTTGCAAAGCTTACAGGTTACAACTTGGTTTTCCCAAAACCTAGAAAGGTAATTTTTGAAACAAAATAAAAGTTTGTTAAGATTTTGAAACTTAGTCAGAATAGAGTATACAACCATATGTTGAAAGGCCTTTGATTTTGAAGACTAGAATTTAAACCTAGTAATCCAATACTTCTTCTCCAATTCAAAATTCCAATTTAAATTGAAGCAAAACCAAAAAGGTTTTAGATGTGGGAATGTTATTTTGGAATTTAACTTAAAAATAGTAAAACCTCAAAGGCTCCTAGAATGCTTGAGGTAGTTTCAAAAGAATTCTAAAAATTCAATTTTGCAAGCTTACTTTTTCTAGCTCATTTTTACAAACTGAATTATATTTTCAAAATATAGTGGGTCTCAAAGCTGGGAATATGTTATTTATGTTTGATATGCTCTGTTATGCTTGTTTGGATTTTCTAAAATTTTTGGAGATTATCTGGATCCTTGTTTAATTGCATGTCAAAATTTGAATTTGAATTTAAAATGCAAACAAATCTTGTGAAAAGTGCCTAGAAATAATTTTTCCTAGGTTCTGGAACACTTTAGCAACTCACCTTCAAAATTTCACAAACTTTGGAGTTAGATTGTTATTTTTAAGCAACCGGTCAAACTTGTAAATTAAAAGTCAAATACCTAAAACAGGAACTCCAAACAATTTTAGGGAAAAATGCGTTACATGAAAAACTCTAGAAAAATTATAGAATAAACTAGGAGGTGTCAATAACCTTCCATAAAAATTTCAGGATTTTAAGAGCTCATAAACTGTCAATAACCTTCCATAAAAATTTCAGGATTTTAAGAGCTCATAAACTATCTCTAATAATCCCCTAATCCCCTTAGCCTTTTTGGAAAAATCAAAATCCACTGTTCCTCCGACCGGACCCATTCGCCAACTCGGTTCGAACTAACCCCAACCCGAAACAGTGATCGACCGCACCAAACCCCCAGCCCCAAAGCCGCATTCCCCCTCCTTTTTTCCGCTTCCTCTGCTTGAAGGCGCACCCTTGTGTCAAGCCTCCTTCCTTTCTCTGCCCAGCAGCCCCGCCCGCAGTCCTCTTCCTCCACGCGCTGCTTCTTCTCTGCCCAAGCGCTCGCATGGATGCCACCTTGCCCCGGCCTCCTCCGTCCAAGCTGCTTGACGCCGTCGCACCGCCGCACACGGCAACCAACCAGGGCCCTTCTCCTTTGGACGCCGTCACTTCGCTCTCTGTCCACGCCGAGAAATCGCGGGAAGACGCCATGACCGAGCAGAGTGGAAGCTCGGGTTCTCGCGAGCGGCTCCGTCCTTCTCGCCCCTATTTTAGCCGAGCACCGAGTACCTCACATGCTCTTCTTCACTTCCCTGCTTCTCCATCTCCATTTCCCCTCTTCCCCGAGCCCCAATCGAGTGAAGCTCCGAATGTCGCTCACGGATTAGCCGAGCCGCCTCCAAGCTCTCCAGCCGCTCCGGTGAGTTCCGACCACCCACAACCCTGTCACGGCGCACCTTACATCACCAGGAACCCAAACCCTCCATCAATTTGAGGTTCGCGCCACCGGACCGCCGCGCGCGTGCCATCTTCTTCGGGTCCGATCTAATCCGCCGCCACTGCCGTTGGCTCTTCCCGCGCCGCCGTCGGCACACGTCGCTGGACCACTTCGGCCACTCCCCGCCTCACCCGAGCACACCGGTGAGTTCCCCATGACCCACTGGTGCCCATGCTCCCTCCATTTTGCCCCAACTCTGCTCCACGCCGCCGGCACCTTTTCACCCCCATGGCCGGCCGCCGCTCACCATCGCGCGGCCGCCACAGTGCCTCTCCGGCCACCCCGTGACCACCCCTAGCACCCTTGTATGTCAAGCAACCCATTTTAGCCTTCCCCACCGCCTCGCCGCAGCTCCACCACCGTTGACGACCAATAGCCCGTTTCAGCCCGAGCCGCCCTGGACCTCCCCTGCGACAACCCTCTTTGTTGTCTCTGTGCATGAACCACTGTCATTGAAAATTTGGAACCGACTTCATACTTCTAACCAACATTTTGAATGCCAATTAGTCGACTCAAATGCATTAACAAAAATTTAAATTGAGTTTTGAAAGAAAGTTTAGTAGTAAGCACTTCATGTCAAAAGTTTCTGTTGTCAGATTTTTGAACAGAGAAGTGATAGTTGCAAATCTGGATTGACAGTAGGCTTTCAAAACTGTTGAATGACTAATTGAATCACTCATATATATATATATATAATTGACAAAATGATAATTGAATTAAGTGAGAAGACTTACCTAATAGTACCTCTTTACCTCAGACCTTTTGATGAAGTGTATGACCTGAGAAGTGCTTTGACAGTAGAATTCATTGCCAAAACCGACAGTCAATTGCTAACAAGTTCTTTGGGTGATATTTAGGTTTTCAGTCCAAAAATTAGTAACTAGGATTAACCACTACTAGAGGATTAAAATTTGCAAGTCACATGTTAATACTTTAGTCCTCACGCAAACATGTTTGACAATACTAAGTAGCTTGAACAGCCAATTGATTAAGAGAGGGTGGTCTGAAAATAAACTGATATGACAATAGGTTAGTGACCTTCTAATACATGTGCTGAGAAAGTCTTTGTTCAATTAGTACTTTAGCTAAATGTTGTGATTAGTTAATTAATCACTCAAATGACTTAACAAATCTAAAGTTTGGGTTTGTAAGAGGTTTAGCTAGTAGCACTACAGACCAAGGTTTCTCTTCTATAAAGATTCATGGACAGAAAAGTACTAGGTGAAAAATCTGAAATAACAGTGAACTAATGGCAGTAGGAACATATAAACAGATTTGTAAACCTCATCAAGATTAGTAAACAACCTTTAGTGATTAATTCAAAGTAAGCAAAAACTAAAAGGAAGGCGAGATTGAAATGTAGAATTTTAATAACAGTGAATTAGAAGCTATAATTGTTAGCCATTAGCATCTAATCTATAAGGTTAAAAATGAATCTTGAGTCAAGAATTAATTTAGTAGTTATTAAACAACAGAAGACCTTATGCTCTAGTCTCAATTTCAATAACTCATAACTATTTCGAACCAACTCCAAAAATAGTGAAACCAATTTTGTTATCTTTAATTTTAAATGAACTATATGTTAAAATAGGTTTCAACCTTTTCACTGTCACATAAAATATAGTTATTGGAGATTGATCCAAAACTCATCTATTTATACACTAGAAAATGCTTTTAACTTTAAAAACTCATAACTCTTTCATTTTAACTCCTTTTTGGATGTTTCAAATTTTGTTAGCTTCCTTTTTAAATGTACTTTAATATAAAAATGGTTTGAACCTTGTTTCTGTTCCAGAAATAAGTGTTAGCAAAAATTACTTTAAGTTAGTATTTTGTTGCACTAGAAATTGTTTTAACTTAAAAAATGCATAAGTATTTCTCTGTAACTCCAAATTGAGTGAAATAAATTTTGTTGGTTCCCTCTGTTACTGTACTTGAGTGTAGAATAGGTTTTGAGCATGTTACTGTTGCTAAAAATCTTAGTTTACAAATGTTTTGTACACTACTTTCATGACTTTGAAAAATCATAGAAAATTCATCTTAGCTCCAAATGAGGTGAATCAAATTCCATTGTTCATCTCATGTGGTGCTCTGTCTACCATAAAAATTTCATATGCACCTCCTCTTTGGAAATTTTTACCAAAACATTTAATTTGGATGAACAGTAACAGATAACAATTTTGTTGGATTTTCTTGAAACCTGATTTTCAAACTGCCATAACTTTTGCATACAAATTCCAAATTGATTGATTTTTATTGATAAATTCATTTAAAATCATGCTCTACCTTCTGTGAAGCTTTCATGATTTTTGGATGAGTTTGAAGTTTTGAGTATCTCGGTGTTATCCTTTCTTATTGGTTCTTTTCGATTCTTTCGATAGGTTCTGATGATTCTATTGTATACGAGAGTGATCCTCTGCAGCAAGTCAAGTATCTCCAGCAAGGCAAGTAGCCCCCTCCTTTGATCATATTGATCTTATTACTTCGGTACAAAATATCTTGTTTGCAACTTGTATGTATGCATGCTCTACTTGAATGATTATTTTTCGTTAGAGGTAGTTATTCCTAGTAGATGCATGAGCTGTAGCAAATGTTGTCCCTTGCCACTGAACTTAGGTCAATAATTCCGCTGGTGAATTAGAGCCCGGTGGATGATATATGGTCTACTTATGTTTATGCGATGTCATGCTTAGCAATGCTTAGAACGGTAGAATGGGGATCATCACCTCGGCGATGATCATTACTTCATCACTTTAAATTACTTGGGTCAGGGTACCCATGTATGTATTGTATTTGAGAAACTAAAACTGAAAACAAAATGTTTTGGACTTGGGTACATTGGTTGGATAGTGTGGTTATCGGGTGTGTGCTTGGTGCCTAAGTCAACAAGGATCGAATTACTTGCGCCATTGATCCAAGCACTCTTGCGTGCTAACCACACGAGAGGGATATGGGACCTCTCTTGACTAAGTACTTTGGGCGGTATTAATTAATGAGTCGCTGGTGGTAAAAAAAATGTTGTTGTTGGGAAATGAGGGGAGCATCCGCAACGGCTTGAGCTGGGCCGATGTATCCTACTCTTCGTATGGGTCCTTAGTGGGAGCTGGGACGGTGTTTCACTAAGGGTTAATCCCCATACGTGCGACTCTTAATTAGTACAATCCATTGGAAAGCGTCTCGTAGGACTTAGCCGTGACGACATACCAAAGGAAGTGTGCTAAATCATGTGGCGAAAAGGCGGTCTGAAGTGTGGGTACATTGGTACACCCCTACAGGGTATAATCTATTCAAATAGCCTCGTCCTAGGTTATGGACACGCTTGGTTATTTCCCGCAAGAATTAGACTACAACATTTTCGATAAAATTTGGATTCGGGTGGTACGAATGGGTAATTCGTGCTATGTTGTGGTGGCTGTTGGGAAGTCACCTCCAGGATGTTATTTATGTTTATAAATGTTGTCTCGTTGTTATTTAATCAAATAAAAATAGATTTATCAAACTGCCTTCAATCTATTACTCTATTGCAAAGGAAAAATTGCTTTATGCTGAAAATTGCTTAGTGTAGTAGCCTTCCTTTGACACAAGAATGCATCTATATATTCTTTGCTTGTAAGACTTGCGAGTACAACTTTGTACTCAGCTGCATTGATTTAATTGTTGCAGAGGAGGTTGATCCCCAAGGGATCGGCTATTGTGAGACCGACTTCGTGCAGGACGACTAGCTTGGCGGCCCGGTCGGTTGCCTTGTGGGTAATGGCAAACCATTTGGCTTTTGTTTATCGCCATCTTATGGCTTAAGTTTCCGCTGCTACTTTGGTTATTTACCTTGTCTTTTGGCCGGTCGGCCCTACTGTTGTACTATGAACTTGTATGTCCTTTATGTTGTAAGCTTGTAGACTTGGTAATGTAATGACTTGTGTATGAAATGGATGCTTAATTTTTGTATGGGGTATGTGTACTGCAATTTTGGGAAGTACATATACGCCGAGAGTCGAGATATTTGATTTGTAATGCTAGGACCAACTTGATGGTTAAGTATTACAAGTTAAATACCCCGGGTTCTCACACGTGTCACCTCCTCACCGTGGACAACCCTATCCAGGATCGACCTGGAGTCCCTCGCCATCCGAACGTTGATGTCCGTCTGCAAGGATACATGAAAGCGTCAAACTTGTAATTGAGGTAACCATACTCAGACATTTTGAAACACGAGAGTACATACCGCGAGGTGCACGTTCCGCGCGAAGTGTACATGGTACGCGTCGATCTGTGCTGGTACATGAGCGGGGGGAGGGTCGATGACATGCACCAGCCTGGTGTGTGTCTGCGGAGCGTACCAGCGTAGGTACTTGTCGTACACGCTGGGGTCGTATAGGACGTCCTCCTGCACGCAGTCCTCGAGGGCATTCGTCCACTCCGCCAGCCACGACACTATCTTCGTCGCCCAGGCCGTCCTGCTCCCACCCCTTCTACTATGCCTGCGAAACGTACCACTGCAGTTAGAAGCTGTAGTAACAGATCTGAGAAAAAATATAGGGACATGTGCTGTCTATAACTCACGCGTGGACCAAGTCAGGCACCCGACGCCCGACGGGGACTGGAACAACTTGGCGCAGGCCAAACTGGCATATCACCCTGTGCACCGCGTAGTCCTCGATGAACACGCCGAAGACCAGCTTCTTCTGCATCAGCCAGTAAGACTAGTCCGAACCACCTAGGTCGCCAGCCATACCTGCAAATCAATTTCAAGTTAGCAATTACGACACTATTAGTGGTTTAATTGTTTATAGTGTAGCTCCGAAAATTCCAAAAATTTAGTTGTATTATTCTATAAACTGCATATTCCTCAACATATATAGCCATAACCGCATTTCGGCTTTAGGGTTTTAGGGTTTACGGTTTCAGGGTTTAGGTGTTAGGGTATGGGGTTAAGATGTTACGGTTCGGGTTAGGATATATCCACAGCCGCATTACGACTATTAACAACTAAATCCGCGTTAGTTCTACAACTAAACTATTTACAACTATTAACAATATGCGATGTTTCTACCGTGATTTTAGTTGCTAACCTACGACTACACTATTCTCACTTATTAGCAAAATGTCACTACACTTCTAATGATTTTAGTTGCTAACCTACACTATTTACGACTACTCTATATGATAACCTATTTACGAGTATACTATTTGCTAACCTACACTATTTACGACTAATTTATATGATAACATATTTACGAGTACACTATTTGCTAACCTACGCTATTTACGGCTACACTATATGCTAACATATTTGATAACCTATTTACGAGTACACTGTTTGCTAACCTACGCTATTTACGGCTATACTATATGCTAATATATTTGCTAACCTATTTACGAGTACAATATTTGCTAACCTACACTATTTACGACTACACCATATGCTAACCTATTTGCTAACCTATTTACGAGTATACTATTTGCTAACCTACACTATTTATGACTACACTATATGCTAACATATTTGCTAACCTATTTACGAGTACACTATTTGTTAACCTACACTATTTACGATTACACTATATGCTAACATATTTGCTAACCTATTTACGAGTACACTATTTGCTAACCTACACTATTTATGACTACACTATATGCTAACATATTTAATAACGTATTTACGAGTACACTATTTGCTAACCTACACTATTTATGACTATACTATATGCTAACATATTTATGACTACACTATTTGTAACATCCCAAAATCCTAATTATGGGATTATGTAATATAAATGCATTAGGAAAATCACTTTGATCAATTGCATTTGAATTTTGTCATGTTGAATTTGGTTTTTGAAAGTAAAAGCAGAACTTGAACTACAATAAAAAATGGTGCTAAAAAGGAAATAGATAAAACATGTAAAAATATTTAATGAGAGAATTATTTCGGGCATATTATCCCAGGAATAATTCACCAAAGATTTTTATATGAAATCTTGTTTACGAAAACAATTACAAAAGAGCAAAACAATAACTTGTCCGAATTTTATAGAAATACACAGGAGGTATAAACCTCTAAAAAAATTTACAGGAGAAACTACATTAGGTTAGAAGCATACACAAAAATTTTCATTAATTTTGGAATTCATACGACTAGTTTAAAAAATCGAACAATAATTCAACAGAAAATAGAAAACTTAAAACCTAACTCATCCCTCACCTCTCTTTGACCTGTGGGTCCCGCCCCCAGGGTTCTTCCTCCACCTCAACATGGCAGCACTAGCGCACGCTCATTAGAGCTCCGCCACGCCCGCGGTTTTCTCTCACCGTCCCCGGTTTTGCCACCGGCCACACCTGCCCCGTCACCTCGCCCTCAAGTCGTGCCATCTCGCCTCGGTCGCACCTCGCCTCCCGCTCAGACGACCACCAAAACTCCGAGAGCTCACTGACCGCTCGAGTTCTTCCTCGTTGATCTCCGCCCCTTTGCCTATATAAAGACCACCCAGAGCTGCGTCTCAAACTCAGTGCGTACCATCTCCTTCTTCCTCTTCCACTCAATCAAGCTCTAGAGCTCAAGGAGCGCGAGCCCTAGTTCAGCCGTGCGCTGCCGCCTTTGTCCTCGACGTCGTGAAGGGTTTTGTATCACCCTTACAACGTCATTTCGTATTCCAGCACGCCCTGAACCTTATCCCTTATTCAATCTCATCTTTGATTCACAGACGGAGCCGAATCAAGTCGTCTTCCTCATCTCCGACCAGAACCGCCGCCTCGGTCGCTGTCAGAGCTACAAGGCATCTTCGACCAATTCCTCACGCTTGGAGCATCACCGAGCACCAGGAAGCTTCCACGACCATGATACGAGGACCAGGCTTCTTCTCTGCGTACGACCAGCCTTGTCGCCTCGGCTCGCCGTCAACCAGTCAACCCAACCATCTCTGGGTCCCTTCTCGCTTTTGGTATGACCCTAGTAGCCTCTAGATCCTTATGCACGCAATAGACAGTCAAGGGCATAGCTTGTTTGCAACTTCACTTGTTGCCGTAGTGGCTCCGTCGCTCAACACCGGCGCGCCACCGCATTAGACCATCTTCGGCCTTGCCGTCGGTGCCGGCGGGTGCGCAAAGGTATGGAGATTATGTTTTGGGCACTCTCCGACCCCTACGAGTATCACGCCACTAGCAAGACACGCGGGTGCGAGCTCCACCGCGTGGCTTTTTGCCGGACGAGCATTGTAGCGTCATTAGCGTCTTAACTATGGTGGTTAAGACCAAATCAATGTTTAGTTGTCGGATTAGCCCTAATAATTCAGTATAACATACTGGTCCCACAATCACTTAAGCGCACAGCTCACTGCCCTGTGGACCGCGCACTTTGCGCATGGACCAAACTTCCTTTCGACCACGTAGTTGAAACCTCCTACGACCTCATGTAGTCGAAACTCCCTTCCGATCACGTGTAGTCGAAACAGTGAACAGTACTAGAAACTGGATTTATCAAACCGAACCAAAATGAAACCTTAATAACTTTTGCTATAAAACTCTAAATTAAATGAAATTTGTCTGTAATTTTTTTTGTAAAATCATGATCTATCAGAATATTTAAAAATATTTAATTTTGGTTACTGTTGATTTTATTGGATGTTATTTAATTCATTTTCGGCACTTTTTAGACGTCGATTATTCGGGTTATTATTGTGCTGATCAATCAACTATACCTCTAGAACAGCAAGAGCAAGGCAAGCACCCCCTTTGATCATGTTGATCCTAGTATTTTAATTATTGTACTTTGTTTTGTAAATCCTATTATGCATGCGTGTATGAAAAATGCTATTGTTGGGAAATCGGTAGTTGTAAATCCTACTTGGTGCTTATATATCCTTGCAATATTGACCCCTTACTATTGTAGACATTAGAATATGGGTTAGACACTATGTAATGTCAATTGGGGATTTTTTTAGTGCAATTATCGCACAAATGCAACTAGAGCGATAGATTTTCGGAAAAAATTGATAAAAGGATAATTTGGGAATTTGGGATATTTTGAAAATGGTCCAAAGGAGATACCTCTGTTATTTTGTATGAAAACAAAATGAAAACTTTGGTTTTTAGACGCGGGCGAGTTATATCGTATTATGAAAAAGTGAGGATTGTAACTCACTAGTAGATAGGGTGGAGATCTCGCCCGTGATCGATTAAGGACTGAAGCCAGCAACTCCGGGACTAAGACCTAATCGTACAACCATATGTGCTAGTGTGGGATGGTGTAAGATCGAGGTGGCCGACTAGAGGGGGGTGAATAGGCGTTTTAAAAACTTCTTTGGCTAAAACCGATTTCTAATGCGGAAGCTAATACAAATACGGTTTTGCACAATTAAAGTCTAAAACAACTAAGTTCAACTAAGTGCACCAACAATATGAGACAATATAAATGATAGCAATCATACACATACAATTAAGCAATTTAAATACAAGTAATGTAAATTGCACAATGTAAAGCACAAGTAATCAAACCACAAAGACACAACGATGTTTTCCCGTGGTGATCGGAGACTTGCCGGTCTCCCCTAATCCACGTTGAGGCAAGCCCAAACTAATTGGACCGGCTCCACAAAATGAGCACCCGCCTCCGAGGTAAGTCCAACCACTTGGACCGGTTCCAAACCGAACCAACACCTCGCTCCACCAGGGTTGCTCTTCCTCCACTCCGGAGATGGCGAGCACCACACCACTCACAAACCGCCCGGGTCTTCTCACAATCTTCTTTGAGAAGCTCACCGCCAACGACGCCACCACGCCGCCTAGGTGTCGGCAAACACCAAGAGTAACAAGTCTTCAACGCCACTTGAACCAATCAAGTGTCTAAGCTCAAATGGATACGAATCCACTACCTAAGGCAACACATGCACTTAGGGTTTGCTCTCTAACCTCACTAAGTGCAACACATGCACAAAAGAGAATGAGAGGCTTGCTCTTTGCTCAAAGGAAAGTCTAGGGCACCAAAGACACAACCAAAGAACCTCTCCCAACCTGCCAAGGTGGCTTTATATAGCCCACACTCAAAAACTAGCCGTTGGGGAAAGGTTTCAAAGAATCTGGACAAAATCGGTCTGACCGCCGTGTAATGGCCGGTCTGACCGCCCTTGGCTCCAACGGTTATAAAACTAGCCGTTGAGCACACGGCCGGTCTGACCGCCATGAAATGGCCGGTCAGACCGCCCACCGGTCAGACCGCCACATAAACACCGATCAGACCGCTCCACAGAAAGTGGCTAAGGACCATAAAAGACATATCTCTCGAAAAAGCCGACCGGGTTTCCTGACCCGGAGGTCCGATTAGGCCGCACCAACAACGTCGGTCAGACTGCTCCACAAGCGGTCAGACCGCCAGCAACCAACAGGTTCATTTTGACTTTTCTACAACTCAAATTTGCAAAAACACATTTTGCTAATTTGATGCAAGATGCACACAAGGTTAAAGACAAGATTCTCAACAAGTTGCAAAACACATTTGCCAACTTTTAGAATCAATGCCTCAAAACGCATTCCGCTTCAACTCAATTTTCAAAACACATTTGCCAAATTGACACGCGATGCAAACAAGGATTCAAGTGAGATTCTCAACAAGTTGCAAAACACATTTGCCAACTTATAGAATCACACTACAAGGAATAAGGTACATGGACTTACACTATTTGCAAAACACATTCGCAAACTTAAGTCACAAGCTACAAGGGTTATCCATGAGCCACAACTATTTGCAAAACACATTCGCAAATATTGGTAACATGTTAAGATGAGCTAGAGCAAACACAATGAGCTATCAACACATGACTAACTCAAGCTACTAGTCAAGGACCCCTCTTAATAGTACGGCAATCTATACTAGCAATCCGGTCTTCCAACCAAACACCAAGACCGGTAAAAGACTAGGAACACATCCTTAGCCCTAGCTAGTCATACCTTTGCCTTGCGCAACCACTTGAAGCTTGATGACGCACATCCTTGCTTCAACTCCGGGTTCTTGACTTGATATGCATCAACTCATGATGCATCCTTCGCTTGACTTCCATCAACACATGATGGATCTTCATTTGACTTGATGATCAACTCATGATCATCTCCTCTTCATGAACATCATCGACACACGATGATTTCCTTCATCTTGAACTTGATGCGCATCCACACATGATGCATCCTTTACACCAAGCTCTTGACTTCAATATCATCAACACATGATGATCTTCTAGAGTCTCCAACTATAGAACTCAACCTGCTCATCCAACTCATGGAAAGTGTTAGTTCTATAATATCATTAATTACCATGCCATACCATTAACTCATAATGGTGGGACAAGATACCACAATCTTTCCCTCTTTGGTAATTGATGATAATCACTTCAATTGCAAGTAATTGAATGTAGATTGGTATGAGTATATAGGCACTACACAAGTTGTATATACTCAAGGAATATATGAGCACACAAGTCTCATATACACACATGAATATATTAACTACACAAGTTAAATATATTCGAGAATATGTGAGTGCACATGAACTACACAAGTTATGTTATACTCACATATAAGTATACTTAGACTACACAAGTCTTATATACTCATATGAATATATTAACTATGCAAGTTAAATATATTCACAAGATATGTTTCAAAGTAAAGATCCCAAATATGTGGAAACAGGAATATGGATCAATACTAATGAAACCTCAACATATAGAATGAACTCCCCCTATATATGTGCATACATGAATATGTAGTAAGAACACATGCACATATTTAGGTTAATTCTTTTGGTGAAGTTCAACCTATATTTTGGATCCGAGGAATGCAACAGAGTATAAGAATACAAAGTAGAATGCATACCTCTTTTGTTCTTTATATCCAAACGAGACTAATCAAGATATAACAATAAGAGAGTTAGTCTTACAAATAGATTTTTCATTATAAATGCATACCTGTTTGGATTTTCCTTTTGTTTATCCAATGAATTTGATTTGTCATTAATCACATACGTGTCTTCATGATTATCACCTTTATATCCAATTGAGACTTTATGTCCAATTGAGATTTTATATCCAATTGAGACTAAACAAAAAGTATATCAAGAAACATGTTAGTCTCTCACAAATGGACTTGTCATTAATTACTAAAACACTCCATTAACATATAATGGCGGGCTAGATTCTTCAGATGGTTGTAGCCAACTAAGTTATCGAATTTTAGCCTTGCATGATAGTAGGTAGGAGTAGTGCGAGCAATTTCTATTGCCGTCACAACTGTGAATAGCTCACTCCCACGGGTTTCTATCTGGGTGAAGTGAAAGACTCACCTGACGGGTTTTTATCCGTCAAGTGAGGGACTCGCTCAATGGGTTTCAATCCATTGAGTGAGGACTCCTTTTACTACGGGTTTCTGTCCGAGTAATTGAGGATAATCATTCATAGGGCTAATGCAAGATTAGGGCTAGATAATGTAAAGGCTGTGTCGTGAACTCTAGGCTGCTTACCTTCGGTAGTGAGCAGTGATATAGAGATATTCCAGGCAACTGGAATATCGCGTACTATGGGTAAAGTTGTACACCTTCGCAGTGTGATAAACTATTCGAATAGCCGCGCTCGCGGTCATGAGCATGCTTAGTGCGGCTGGTATGGCGGTAGTTTTGTTTTCCCAAAAACTAGGTTGTCACAAAACTTGGGTAATGACATGGGGTTTTCATTTGTTGAGTTAACTGCTATTTCTATGGCTGTATTGCTATGTCTATAGCAGAACTGCCATTTCTATGGCTGGATTCGCTATGTCTATAGCATGACTGCCATTTCTATGGTTGAACATGAATTTGTTAGTGCCATTTCTATGGCTGAACATGATTATATTTTTGCTTGTAACCGATTAGAGTTGCAGGTGGTGTTGTTATTTGATTCAGTACTTTACTTAATGTCCTGTACTTATTTATACTGCTCTTTCAAATTCCGTTGCAAATTATTACTTATGAATATTGCAAATAAAAATGGCTTTGAACAAAATAACTTGTAGAATAGAGCCTCTTTATTTGGCAGCCTTGCATCTAATATAATTTTTGCAATACACTACAAGTCTTGCTGAGTACACAAGTACTCAATCTTGCTAATATTACTGTTCAGAGATCGAAGATACGTAGACGCTTGACGACGCGTTCTTTGCTCCCGGTGCCGGAGGGTTCGGTGACGGGTCTACCTAGACCTTGTTCCTTGTCGGTTGCTTGTGGGCATGCCGCTGGACTTTTTCTACTATTACTATATCTTCCGCTGTTATTTATTTTGCTTACTCTGATGACTGTTTTTATTTGGCCGATCGACCGTTGTTGTAATAATTGTTGTAATAGCTTAAGTAGAATACCCTTTTGCTTTACTTTAGTATGAATTTGTATGGATGTGAATGTGTGCGCTAGCCATTAATCTTGGGACTAGCACGGTATACACATAAGATCTTCGGGTATTTCACGCCCGGAGTCTGACACTATTTGTTAACCTACACTATTTACGACTACACTATTTGTTAACCTACACTATTTACGACTACACTATATGCTAACATATTTACGACAACAGTAGTTGCTAACTTACCATAGTTTTGAAAGCAAATCTACAAAGAAGTGCAGGAGACTCACCGTCGTAGATGTGCAGACTTCTCCTCTCTTTCCCTCCCTCTCCTCTCCTCCCCTCTTCTTCTCTTTTCCTCTTCCTCTCTCCTTCCTCTTTTTATCTTCCTCGCCTCTGGTTCTGCCCAACGAAGAGAAATGGCCACGGCGATATAAGGCCCTAGTCGCTCAACTGTTGAGCGACTAGGGGCTAATAAGTCGCTCAACGATTGATTGACCAGTAGTCGAAGCGACAGTCGTTGCACGGTTGAGCGATTACGCCACGTGTTGCTCGACAGTTGAGCGACTTGGATCAGTCGCCCAATGGTTGAGCGACTAGACTCAAGTCGGCCAACGGTGGAGCGACACAATATTATTTCTGTAAAATAAAAAAGCATATATTACTGTATTTCTGAATAAAATACTGATTATTTTTTTAAAAAAAAAATCCGCTCTTCGCATGGGTTAGCGCCTTAACGTGCCGGTCGTTGGGCTTGACTCTTGACAGTTTGATATACTAAGGATGGATCTTTGTTTTTGTCGGCAATTGGTTCTGGAATTTCAATTAATTCCAACATTTTCCACGAACTTCCAACATAACGCTCACCATATATGAGCTCATCAATTTCTCTCTAACCAAGTATATTGAAACTTTGGTATACATACAATTTGATTGCCAGGCTTTTGTGTCGATGTCCCAAAAACATGATATAAGGAAAATTTACAAACTATTCTCTCTCAAATCCAGAAGGAAGAAAATGACCACAGCAATACCAACTCAAGGTATGAGGAGGGGCTCATAGACGCCTTGAGGGATTTCCTCAAGGACAAGAGGCACTTATGTTTAAATAAAGTTTTATTTAGACTATCACCAAATGCTCTTTCTTTCCTTAGCTAAAATGGATCATGAAAAAAAATATGGATGTGGTATATATTGTTTATGCATAGCACTTTGCGAAAATTCTTGTGCAGTACAGCTACAGACTAAAGAATAATAATAGGTTGCAGATGTGAATAGTGCATACATCGTTCACAGGTAATGGAAATTATTCCGATTGATAACTCGATCACCGAAGAAGAACAAAACTATAACAAATTGATCCAGAAAGGAGAACAGGAGAAACTACAGAAATCCAAAACTACTTCTGGAAATCAACGGGTCCGTACCCACTCAGCTAGCTAGATGAGTTCGGTAGTACGAGCTGCATCACTTTTCATTCGATGGTTCGCCAGAATGTGTCCAAATCATAAGGCAGTTGGGGAAGAAGGCCCGTTACGCTATATGACATCTCCTTCAGAAATACAGTTCTGACCCACATCTGGATTCGAGAAATTCCAAATCGTTTCAGTATCTATTATGTTTATTAAAGGAAAAAGTCTAGTTTACTCCCTCCAACTATTAGAAAAATCTGGTTTCCCTCCTGAACTACAAACCAGTTATTTAACCTTTCAAACTTGCCAAATCCGGTCATTTAACCCCTCAGGCCGGTTTTAAGTGACGGTTTTGCTGACTGGGAGAGAGAGAGAGACGGAAAAGACCACTATCGTTTGCTTTCTTTATTTCAGGCTTATTAAGGCGTCGCTTAGGCGACGCTTAAGCGTCGCCTAAGCGGTAAGGCGGTCCCGGGGTGTAAGGCGTCGCCTCCGCCTTGCGTCGCCTCCGCCTTGCGTCCTCTGCTCGGGCCTCCGGTGGAGAGGGAGGTAGAAGGAGAGAAGAGAGGAGCCGGGAGCTCACCTGGAGCCTCCTCGCACGATCTACACCAGCTGTGGATCCTCCGCCACCAAGAGCCGCGCCGGATCTGCGCCGCCAGGTATTCTGCCGCCCGTGGGTGCTTTCCTCCGCCGAGCTCCGGATCTGCGCCGCCCGGATCTGCGCCGCCGGGGTAGGGAAGGGGAAGAGGACGGGAGAGGGCGACAGGAAAGAGAGGAGGCGGCGGCATCGGACGGGAGAGGAGGCAGGGAGGCGGCGGCGTCGGACGGAGAGGAGGCGGCGGCGTCGGAGAGAGAGGAGGCGGCGGCAAGAAAGAGAGGAAGTGGATGCGCCGCCTGTGATGCGAAAGAGGAATGGCTTTGATTATAACGCGTGCACAGTATGGGCTTGGGCCTGATACCGATTGAGGTTAGTCCTTTTATTTTTCTTGCTTTCTCTTCCCTCTTCTTCTTCCACAGTCTTCTTTCTTCTTTCACACTTGCTCTTCTTCTTCTTCCATACCTCCAGATCTTCCTCCCCCTAGGCGCCTTAAGAGTGCGTAAGGCGTCGCCTCGCCTCACGCCTTATCGCTTAAAAGGTGTGAGGGGGGTGAGTCGCCTCGCCTCGCCTTACCGCCTTAATAACCATGCTTTATTTTCCACCACCTCTCCCGAGCTTGCTCCTGCCGACTGCATTTCTTCTTCTTTCCAATGCTCCTTCCTCCATGGCGCCACCAAACCAGCGCCCAAATCTCCCGTCCATGGACCGCCGCCTCCGCTCCCTGGTGGCACGCAGGTCCCCGACGAGCGCTCCCAGCACCACCATCGCTTCCTCCTCCCCGACGCCCTCGCCTGGCTCCGCAACTCCAAGATCATTACCAGCTCCCTCTGCTCCGCCGCCGCGTCGGCGTCCCTAGCACGCCTCCTCCCGCCTTCCTCCCTACTCCGGAAGAAGCTGGCCGCGGCCAGGAGCGTGGTGTTCCTGCCACCGCCTTCACCAAACGCCGCAGAGGTGTTCTTGGACACGTTCGTGGTGGCGCCGTCGGAGCTCCAGCCGAATAGAGCTCCATGGCGCCATGCTCCCTTGGTTCGTCTACCTCCTCTCCGGCCACTGGCCTCCGGCTCTCAGCAGGGCGCCGCTGTCGCTCGCCTCCACCCCGATGCTCGGCTTCGCTTGGCCCGTGTACGCGTGCCCCTGGTTCTCCCTTGTGCTCGCATGTCCCGGCTCCTACAGCCCGGGTCTGGTCCTTCTTTAGTGGATTTGGCGGCTCTCGGGTACGGCTTCTTCACCCCATGGATCTCCACCTTTGGGAGCTTCTTCTTGTTCATGTATGAGGAATGGGGGGGGATGGGAGACGACGCAATGGAGGCAGAGGTGGTGATGAGCTGCTGCATCGTGAGGCTGTGGTTGCCGAGGTAGCCAGGGAGATCCCCGGTCGCAGCGTCGCCGGGGAGGAGCGCACAACGTTGAACACCTTGAGCACGGTTGCGGTGAGCCCAACGGCGCGGTCAATGTGTGGCCCTGTGGCGGCAAGCTCGGCCCATGACAGCTGGATCAAAGTGACGGCGGCCTCGAGCGCCGGCAGCGCCACCTGGATCTCCTCCCGTCCCCTGCAGTGACCGGCCACCTCGCCGTCCTACTCGACCTTGCTGTGCCCGACCGCATCGCCTGTGCCGTCCCGAGTGGTGGTGAAAGGAGAAGAAAGAAGAAATGAGGAGAAGAAAAAGAACAAAAGAAAAGAAGAGAAAGGGGAGAGGTGGACTGAACAGAGAGGGTGACGTGGATGTCCACGTGGCAAAATATGTGCCACATCAGCAAAACGGCCACTTGAAACCGGCCTGAGGGGTTAAATGACCGGATTTGGCAAGTTTAGAGGGTTAAATAACCGGTTTTGTAGTTCAGGGGAGAAACCAGACTTTTCTGATAGTTGGAGGGAGTAAATTGGACTTATTCCTTTATTAAATTCAGTATGATGAAGGCAAGATTCGTAGTCGTAGGCCAATACAACTAACCTAGATTCAGACATGTGTTGTGGCGACCTGGAGGAAATGGTTCTGATGCAAGGGGTGCAACCAAGGATCCAAAAGCCGGTACCGGGGGAAATCCCGCCGGGCAGCCGGTAAACAAACCGGGCGGTAACCGGTTTTCCCAGGAAAAATCCGGTTGAATTTCATTTGAATTTGCTTAAAAACCAGCCGAAATTCGAAATTGCAAAACCCGAGAAAACTGGCCGGGATTTTGGATCCTGGACCCCCGACGGTAACCGGTAACCGCCGGTGGTTACCGGCCGATTATTTTTTCCCTGGGTGCAACAGCGTTACAATTTGCATGTCCAACAAGCGGTTCAGGTACATGATTATCACCAGCTGGACCCAAGTCTCACAACTGCTGAAGCACACATTATATTGCCATATTTGAATGTGAATTACATGCTAGCTGTGTATAAATCAGTGATGAGTAAAAAAGTTGTATAGAACCGACTTCTAACCTTGAAATGCTGCTTTTTTTTAAGAAAGGAAGTAACAACTCCCGGTATCTGCACCAACTAAGGATGGTGCACAGCCAAATAGACACCCAAATTCGCCTAGAAGAGGAATATAATCTAGGTGGTGGGAGTGTACACCCACACCTTCCCACCAACTGAGCTAGGCTCAGTTCCTTGAAATGCTGCCTGGTGATCACAAGTGCTTTGTGGTGATGCACCTGACAATGGATTGGATGGACTCCCAGCAACATTGTCTTCGTAGAAATTGCTATAGGATGATTTTCTTTCATCACATAATGAAATCCAATACAATCCAATTCATTGTATGCTTGTTCTTTCAGCCTATCCACTAAAGCCTGCAACCAAATCAAATATTAACTTGACCAGGGTATTGTTAATAATGCAATTAATCGCAGCAACAGCATGATTTTATAAGTTCACATGTTGAACCTTTTGTGCTGGATCAAACTTGTCCTTTGCAATGTATCGACCGTTAAATCCTGCTCCAACATGATCGTGGACGCAATTGAAGTAGAGTGTAACATCTTTTCCTGCAGCCATGTACGATTTCAGTTCATGCTTGTCTCTGAGATCACACTTCCTGGCATGTCCAACCATGGTATGCCAAGCATTCGTCTTTGACTCCACCCCCAGAATCTGCATGCCATGCAACGAGTGAAGGCATGTGGTAGGTGTTGGTGAAAAATGTTTTGCAACTTGCTTTCAAGGCTAGGTTTTGCACCATTTTTTCAAAAGATGGGACTTCATCTTCCAACTTTGGAATGCCACTCTTTTCATTTGCTGCAAAAGTGAGAATGCAACATTTTTCATAAGGAAGTTGATTCACCATATGATCTTTGATGTCCAGATTTGATCTTTTATGTCCTACTCAGTCAAACAAAAAGACAAAACAAACATAGCATGCCTCTATGGAACCTGTATATAGGGGGTGCAAGGGCAGAGTTATAAAAAAATTCGACAAGAGGCTAATCTTTTATAAAGAATGTCATCTTTTTTGTTTCAAACAAAGCTGCAATGCAGAACCTTTCATGGCGAATTTTAGTACAAGACTATATGAGTTAGTATTCCTAACAGAAAGAGACTAAGACGAACAGCAGAACAGAAGAGTATATAGATAGCAGTCGTCTCTACTAATGTACATGCTCTAATGTTTGGCAGAGATAATCCCTCAACTTCTCATTTACTTTGGAATTATCTTTCTCTATATGTATATTAGAGTTTTGCAAATGATTTTACCTTTATAGTGTAAAATTTTCATCGTTTTGTTCTAGAGATTATAGTTGAAGAAAAATTCAAGATTTGGACGAAAGTTTTCTACAGAAACTGGGTTATACTTCATGTTCATACAACAAAAGGACGTAAAGTGTACCTTTCCCTCGGCGACTTGTCACAAAAAATGATTCACTAATTCCTTCTTGAATTCTCTCTTCTAGGGTAATTTTCATCTTCACTCCCATCTTGAACTTTCCAGTTCTGGCAAAGGAGGAGGTCTTCTGGAAAAAGGCATAACCAACACTTGCCTCTCCATCAACAAGAACTAAGACGCGATCACCTCCTAGGGCTGATCGTCCTTTTCCAGACTACGCAGCTACTGAACTCCACCGAAGTCCAGTAATCTTGACAAAGCTACGTTAAGAAGATTGCCATCATCTGCGCAGCTACTAGTATCCACAGAAGCTGAAGACAGAGGACCAGATGTGATCTTCGAGTTGTTCTCATCATACAAAGCTACGTTAAGAAGATTGCCATCATCTGCTTTTATTTGCTCCCGTGTGTAATAGGCTTCGCACACCTTATTAACAAATTGCAATTGATATTTATTGTGCAATTTCCTCTTCAGTAGTGGCCTGAAAAATGTTTTAAGACAAGTGGATAACAGTTAGCAAGATGGTTGTTAGGAGTGAGAGACCTATAACTGCTGATTAAATCCAAATTCTATTCATTTAAATATAACTTAACTATTATTCTTAATTAGCCCTTAGTTAGTATAATTGCATCTTGCTAATTGAACATCTAGCAACTAACCACCTTATCTACTGCTTATGGATACTAGTTAATATCGCTCACACAGAGAAGGAAGAGAGAGCAGCACAGAGTGCCTCCACTGTTTTCAACCAGAGCAGGGGAGGGCGAGAGCGTGCTCCGCCAGCGACGAGGGGACCCAGGGGAGGAGTGGGCAACCCCGAAAATGGGTTGCCGAGGAGGAGGCGACCCTGTGGGTGGTGGCGGCGCAGCCCAAGCGGCGCTAGGGCTAGCTGGCGGCCGGGCACAGGGAAGAAGGAGAGGCGGCGGCACTGGAAGGGGAGAGGGGGAAGGAGGGGCGCACGGGCATCTATGGGGTGAGTGGAACTCACCCAAGCGGTCGGTGAAGGCCGAGGGGACCGGAGGCGTGCCCGTGAAGGGAGCCCATGGCGGCGCAGCTAGTGCATCGTGGAGGCGGCGCTGTGGAGAGGGGGAACAGTGGGGAAGGACTTTGGAGGGTGCTGGGGTGCTCCACCAGAGAGGAATCAACTGGGGGCTCACCATGCGAGGAGTATCGGCTGCGGCGACAGCCATGGTTGAAGGAAGACGAGGCCGGCGCCGAGCTCCTATGATGGAACGATGCAATTGATTGAGGGGAACACATCCACGGGGGCACGACGTTGGGTGGGGATGGAGGCCGCCGGCGCAGCCGCTACGCCGGGCGGGGACGGAGGCCGTGGGCGGTGTCGTGGGAACGGAGGGCAAGGCGAGGGCGTGGAGGAAGGGCGCGGTGCCGGGCGGGGACGGAGGGCGCACGGGCACTGTGCGGGTGCGGTGGCACCACCTTTTTATTTTATTTTTCTATTTCTTCTTTTCTCAATTGAGAAATTACCAAATAGCCCTTAGTTATATAACAGGTGACGGTCATTGTCAATGAGACATTCTCCTTGTACGTTCACCAGACGATTATTGTCAGAGACGAAGAGAGGTGTATACAGTTATGTCCCAGATACAAAGGTGCATTTGTTATATTTGCTACCACACATAGTTGAGCATGGTGTATAGGATCCCTAGTTGATAAGATAGGACCCACATATATGTCTTGTGAGACTTATTGACCACAAGATGGCCGCGATTCGACCTGGTCGTAACAGACTTTCCGACTAGGGAGGTGGTCGTAACCTGAACTGGTCGTAGCAAGTATCTCCGACCAGGGGTATACTCGAGGGCTATTAGAATACCATTATCTATAATGAATACTATACATAAATAGCTTTATTAATTGAGGATTATTCAATCCTCGTCAAGCGTGGAGGCAACCTCCGTGACGAGCTCGAATAGCACTAAGGCGCTGGTCACGACGAGCGAGGAGGGAAGTGATGGAGGGTCTCCATGATGGTGGTAGGGGAGGCTACTAGAAGTGAGGAAGGAAGCAGCAGGGAAGGCCACCGGCGGCGAAGAGGGAAGCGGCGGAGGGTCTCCGCGGCAACGACGGCGAAGGAGTAGTCCACCGGTTGATCTGCTTCTGCTCTGGAACTTGGCCACCATGTGCCGTGAAGCGTGCGTCGCTGCTGCCGCCAGAGGAGGAGAGAAGGATGGACAGATGGGGGAACGCAAAGAGAGAGAGAGAGAGAGAGAGAGAGAGAGAGAGAGAGAGAGAGGAAGAAAACGATAGCTGGGAGGGAGCAACGACCGATCTGGAAGCCATGTGAGATAAAACCGGGCTTTATCAGATCCAAGTTGGACTCCAGGTGGGTCAAAACTACGGTCAAACAAGCTGAGGGGTAAGGTTTGTCTGGTATTGATAGATGGGGGACGGGTTCTACTCGGTTTTGTAAATGAGGGACAAAAATTAGGCAGATTGAAGAGTTGAGGGATCATGGATGGACTTTTCCCTCGTGTGAAATACATATTGAGCTTTGTACCAAAACAAAATGTGGGATGGTAGTGAGACAAAAAAAAAGCATGATTGCAGTGCCCTTAACAAAGCTACGCTAACTTCATGCAGTGTGGGCTATCTTAAATAATAGCTTCACTAACTCACTCTTGGCACCGTAAAAAAATGATGGTAGCAATTAAGCTTGTCCAATTGTTTTTTTCATCCCACTGATCTCTTCCTTGAGCATCTGTTTGATCCCTTTAACCTGAGAGAGAGAGAGAGAGAGAGAGAGGAATGGCCATATATAATTCCTTATGAAATGGACCGAAATTTGAATTCTAGCCCTATACACTATTACTAATGTACAAAAGCTGTGTACAGTAAAGTTAGTTCCAATCAAAACAGATAGGAAAGCTGTATACTATTACTATTAAGCACTCGGCCTTATTTTGAAATGAAAGAATGATCCGTTACTTTCTGTTGGTTGATACTCAGCAGAACGCCTCAATTTTGTTGGCCTTATAACTTTGTTGGAGGAGCACTTGAATTGCTCATGGAGATCCTGTATACAAATGTCAACGGTGCCGTGGCACACGCGAGTCCAGTGTTCTTCGTAAAGTTCTCAAAAAATTTAATTGGCCATCCTTCCCTCAAAGGTTAAGCTTTTTCGTGAGTTGTTCAGTGCATTGACATTGATGTTGAAGCAGAAACTTTGCAACAGCCGCAGATAGTGTAATCCATGCATCCAAAAACTGCAGATCTGGAGTGCTAAAAAACAAGTCGGCAACTGCTAGAGTGAGCAGTACATGCATGTTGTGTCAAGAAATGCGGATGAAATCTGGATATGGAGCGTTTTGTTACTGCACACAGTAGATGGAGTGAGGAACTGATGATGCATTCTAGGAAGCTTTAATTTGCACGTACTTCGCTGTGTCGGCGAGGCCTCTAGGGGGAATGGGAGGGGAGCAGGGGACGGCTAGAGTGCGGCGGCGATCCGGCGGGGCACAACATGTAGCGGAGAAGTTCCTGGACTTTGTTTTTATTAATTAATCTTTTTTTGAATTTTATTTTAAAGTTAACCCCGTAAACTTTATTTTCAATTCTGACCTATTTGGTCACGCCACCGTCCGTGATGTGACAAAACAACACTATCACGTCAGCCCCTAGGTAAGCTCTTATCACGCCACCACCTGGTGGTGGCAGTGTTGTTTGGTCACGTCACTACCAGTGGCGTGAAAAAAGTGCTATTTTAGCGGACTTATCCTATGGCGTGACAATATTGTTTTGTCACGTCACAGATGATGGCGTGATCAAAGAGGTCAGAATTGAAAATAAAGTTTGCGGGGGTTAACTTTAAAATAAAAATTAAAAAAGGTTAATGAATAAAAATAGTTCAAGTTCCTACGACTCGTGGCGTGGTCGGCGTTTGCAACAACGAGAAAACCATCCGATCAGACTTGTGCGGCCCAGATTGGGTGAATTGCAGAGGATTGCAAAGAGAGACGCTCTTCGCATGGGTTAGCGCCTTAACGGGCTGGACGTTGGGCTTGTTGGCCCACACGAACGGAGTTAGCATTGATGGCCCATTAAACCCGCAGAGCCAACACAGTGGAAATTGAACGCATACGCGACAGCCGACAGGGCGCCGTCCATGGCCACCGTGACCGGCCCGGTCCTGGACTGCACAAGTCTGCGAGCAGGGGCAGACCGTCCCATGTAGCAAGATCGGACGACCGCCCCAGCTCCCCTTCGGCCGGACACCCCCCTCAGCAACCACCGGTCACCGGCGAGCATGCTGAGCCAAGGTAGATGAAGAACATGACGATGTGTCCCTTTGTTGATTTGGGCCCGGACTAGCCAGCTTAGTAGAAGCATTAACTAGAGGAAGCAGTCATCGCACCATCGATCGAGACATCAAGTCTGACTTCCATTCCTCTCTCATGGTCTCATGCCTCATCCTCCACCTCCTAACCCTAGTAGAAGCGGTCCGCGGGCGACGACTGGAGTAGCAAGTTGGCAAGGAGAGGCGCCGACTGGAGTAGCAAGTTGGCAAGGAGAGGCGCCGACATTGCGGCGGCCAAGGCTGGCAGGGGACGTAGGACGGCAGGAGGCAGCCGAGAGTAGAGGGCGTAGGCTATAGCAGCGACTAGCGAAGAAGCTTAGTAGATATGGCTTGTGTTCAATAGAATCTCTCTTGGTGTGGTTCGTGTCAAATTTGCATGTTTTAATGACTCGTTCTTGATTTATGTGCTATAGTCTAAAAATATGGGTAATGCAGACTATCTGATCGATGATATGCCTAATTGTCATTGCGCCAAGTGTTCACGTGTGATAATTGGTCACATAAAATAATCGGTAGTCACTACAAGTAGAAATTAACTATTTGTATATGACTTAGAAGATGTTAACCACCTAGCGAATAGTGAGTGGTAGAGTAGAGATGCGGAACAACTGCGGGTGCGGAGATGTAGAATTGGGGGCACGGTGTCCAGCGAGACGGTGGCGGTGGCAAGTGTTATAGTGCGAAGATGGCTTGGAGCTTGGTTCATACCGCTCTAGCTAAGATTTAGTCTTGGATTCACCACTGACTGCGAGTCCCATTCCTTGCCAAACCCCCCCCCCCCACCCCACATTTCCAAGTTACAAACGACGGAGGCTCGGAGCGCCTGTCATGTGCTCAACGTGTTCGTGCAAATGCCGCATCCAAGAAGAATTACTAATACGGGGGAGATCCGGTCGAGCCTTTTGCGGGGCTGCATTACATTGTCCTGGTAATTCTCAGTGAGTACAGTTTCACTTTTCAGTGTGTTCATCTCTTGTGTCTTTCTAAGATTTCGCTTGACTTGGTTTGTAGTATCTTGCTGCTTCCTTCCGGTACTCAAGTTGCACTGCAGCCATCGAGCGTGCTCGCCCGAGCTTCGGCTGAGACGAAGGTGGAAGAAAATTCTCAATCATCTTAAAATTCTGCTGCACTTCGCCTTGAGCATTGAATCATGACGAAATGGCTCCCAAGCGTTGGATCATAATCGAGATCGGTCGATATGGTCGGGCAGAGCATGTCAAGGTATTGCAGAATGCAGAATTGGATAGTACCATTAGCATGTCTTGACTATTGACAGTTTGATATACTAAGGATGGATCTTTGTTTTTGTCAGCTATTGGTTCTGGAATTTCAATTCATTCCAACATTTTCAACGAACTTCCAGCATAACGCTCACCATATATGAGCTCATCAAGTTGGTGTATGATGCGGAGTAGCCGCAAGGTGGTGTCAGACCGCCAGTTTGCAGGGTTTGGATCAGGATTGGGCAAAATTTCTCTCTCTAACCAAGTATATTGAAAATTCGGTATACATACAATTTGATTGCCAGGCTTTTGTGTCGATGTCCCAAAAACATGATATAAGGAAAATTTACAAACTATTCTCTCTCAAATCCAGAAGGAAGAACATGGCAACAGCAATACCAACTAAAGGTACGAGGAGGTGCTCATAGATGCATTGAGGGATTTCCTTATGGACAAGAGGTACCTATGTTTAAACAAAGTTTTATTTAGACTACCACCAAATGGTCTTTCTTTCCTTAGCTAAAATGGACCATGAAAAAAATATGGATGTGGTATATATTGTTTATGCATAGCACTTTGCGAAAATTCTTATGCAGTAAAGGTACAGACTAAAAATAATACAAGAATAATAATAGGTTGCAGATGTGAATAGTGCATACATCGTTCACAGGTAATGGAAATTAATCCGATTGATAACTCGATCACCAGAGAAGAACAAAACTATGACAAATTGATCCAGAAAGGAAAACAGAAGAAACTAAAGAAATCCAAAACTACTTCTGGAAATCAACGGGTCCGTACCCACTCAGCGCTAGCTAAATGCGGCCGTCGGATATCGTGCAATTTATAAAAAATATCATAGCCCGACAGCCAGATCCATATATTTTGCTAACACCAAACTAAGAACATAAGCGAGGCGATGGAAAGGCACGGGAAGGAGAAGTCCACATGAAACTTCCTCGTTACCTTCCCTAGTAAGTTTTAAGTTTTGGCCTCGCCTCCGCGAGAATTTCAGCCAATAACCGGGTACAGGGAGAAAACCCGGCTGGGAAAACCCGCAAAATGTACTGGACGGCTGTGGCGACCCACGAGCGAATCGAAACAGAGTAACAGACTGAAGCACAAAAGGCCTAGACAAACGCGTTACGGGTATTGGAGGACCCGCCGAAAGTATTAAGTATATATATACACTCGCCTGGCAATCTTGACTTGGGCTTGGCAGTTACTGTTTCCCTGGAGCAGCAGATTCGTCCCATTTTGCGGCGTACCAGCGTGGATTCAAGTACAAGTACTAGCCATCTCTTCTCTATCTCGGTGTTACAGACACACCCTTGAACGTATTGGTTCGGCCTGAGCCTGGCCAATCGCTAATTTTTGTTTAGTTACAGCTGAATCTGAGTTATTTTTTTTGGAATTCGTATAGAAATCCGATTGCTAATTTTTGTTTAATTGTTTTTCCGAATTATATGTATTTAGGATTTTTACTTAGGAATTCATATGGAAATCAAATTTTATTTTTTATTTTTTTTATTCCTAATTTGGGTTATTTCTGGTTTGTACTTGGCATTTACTCTTTCTTTTAATTTACACTGTTATAATCTGGACAAACTATGATTAACACGTAGTTTTTTCTCTTTTTCCTCCGATTAACATTGTAATTTCTATCCCTCGAGAGTGAACGTGGAGACTTCTCTTTTTTTTTTTTGCTTTAATAAGATAACTAGCGGAATTTCTCACGCAAATATTGCAACATATCGTATTTGTTATATAACTCTCTTGCCTTTTGAAAATAGAGTTGTATTTGTTACATAATTGTAATAGTTGCAATATATGTACATAATTAATCTGCACCGTTATAATCTGGCTCTACCAAAATAATTGGTGTAGATGCTAGGGTTGCCGATGGGATTAGAGTTAGAGGCGGATGCAGGACGCGCGCGTCGAAGGTTAATTTATTAATGGGCCGGAACTAGAAGCTTCTTTCCCGTTTACCTTGCTCTAGTTGGACCTAGAAGATGAGCCCAATTCCTCTCTTAATTACCAGCCACTTAATTGGGCTACGGTGTAGGCATGTCACATTTTTAGTTATTTACTGTAGTCGTGGCTTGCTGCTTGCCATGCTTTCTTAGCCCATCGCCTAAACTCCGCCATTACTGTTTCCTCTCGATCAGCAGATTCATCTCCCATTTTGCATACTAGCGTGTATTCAAGTACAGATACTAGCCATCTCTTCTCTATCTTGGTATGTTACACACACACCCCCTTGAACGTGTTGGTTCGGCCTGAGCCCGACTATGTACTTGTTGCAACACTATCAATTAATTTGTCACGTGTGAAAGAGTAGTGACCAAATGGCAGCGCTTTGGGATATCATTGGGAAGGCAGCCAATCTCATGCAACTGTTTGGATTGGACACGATCACGGTCATCACTATGGCCATGAGTTTGCTGCAGTTTTATGAGAACAAGAGGCAATGCCGGAAACTCAAGGGGTGCCTACAGGTGCTCTGTGCACTACTGCAGCGGCCGATTGGTTGTTGGGCTGTGATTCAACACTCGGAGATAGGGGATTTCGTTAGAAAGGAACTCAAGGACGCGGACGACCTCATCGAGTCCTACAAGAAGAGCACGCTTTGGTCCCGCCTCCGCAGGGGCAGGAGCATGGCTAGCCAGTTTTGCGAAATCCAAAATGTCATCAACATCCATTGTGGCCTCATCCTTTTCATCGATGCCAACCTCATCATCATACAAGCGTACCTTTGTCCTCCAGATGTTAGGTCAGATACTCGACCCTGGTGTATTTGTTTACATGATGTGGCTCGTTGCAATCTAATGAATGCAAGTTTTGTTTGGCAATGCAGGATTCCGGTGAACGATGGTGGATCAGAAGGTGTGCCGGCAGCGACTGGGTCTTCTGTGGGTGTAGAGGTATCTAGTACTATTCCTGACATTGACAGCCAGGAAGGAATAGGCAGTGACACAGGAACTACAGGCGACTCGACCCGGATGTGAAATCATCCCTGCCTACCTTCGTACATTGTATGATGCGTTCTACATATTGTGGGTGGGTGCTGGCTATGCTAGGTGTCCATTCAAAACAAATTTGAAAAGTGTGTATTTGTACGTGTATTTTGTTTGTGTGTGCGTGCGGAGACAGAACACCTACATTTTGAGTCAGACTTCATGCTTTACAAGGGGACAAATTACCCATTGACTTGACATGAAACAACCCGAAAATCTGGATTTTCAAAAATTTTGAAGCTTCTTGGTTTAAATTCAAAAACTTTCCCTTTTTGGAAACCCCATCCCAAAACCCGCTTTCCTTTTCGGGCATTTTCGCCTTCCTCCCCGTGCGCCTTCTCCCTTCTTCCTCCCCTATGCGTCACCGCCCCTACGCTACCACCACCTCCTTCGCTCTTGTCAGCGGCGCCACCTCGCCTCCGCCAGCACCTTCCACCGCCTTCGCCGCGCCACCTTACCTTTCCCGGCGCCGCCCAACCGCTCTCACCCACACACGTTGCCGCCACTACCGCACCGCCGCCCTACTCATACCACCACTCCCCGGCCTATAAAAGCCGCCCCAGGGCACCCTTTCTCCTCCACGCCCCACCTCCCCACCTCCCTTCAGCGTCATCTTCTTCAATGCCGGCGAATTTGAAGTTTCCCCACCGCCTCCTTCTTTGTCGAGGTGAGCTCCCAAGTGAAATTCGCCGCCTCCCTACCTCCCCTTCCCTCCTAACTCCAGCAATAGCTGCCCCTTACCACACCAAAGCTTCCCCCCACCTTCCCAACCCTCCTACCTTACCAGAGCTCGCCGGCGCCGAGCCTCCTTGCCGCGCCACCCACGGCCGTCGAGGCTGGCTCAACTCCGACCACCCTGAGCCCCAACTCCACCACCCTCGTGATCCTCTCCACCCCTTGATGCTTCTCCACCACTCGCCCTGACTGGAGCACCGCCCTAGCACCACCACCATCGTCCCATTCTCCGGCCGGCCGCCGCCTGCGCCGCCGCCCCATTCCCAATCCTCCTCTACCCTACCAAAGCCCAAAAATGGGATCCCCTTGTGTCAGTGGTGCTCACTACACCCTTCCTCACGCCTTGCCATCGCCGTCGCCGAGTCATCACTGCTCGAAGCGAGCCGAAGGCTCGCCTTTGGTCGAAGCCTGACTCAAGGTCGCTAGGTGGGCCAAAGGCTCGCCTTTTGGGCTCAGCCCTACTGATCTTTGGGCTCAACGTAGTATCGCTCCAAATGCGCCTTTTATCGCCACTCTTTTCGGCCTTTATTGTTCATTAACCAAAACACTGTTCACAACCCCAAAACAGTAAAATAATTATTGTTCATTTTCAGAAAAAGTATTACTGTTCACTATCTAAAAACAGTGATTCCTATTACTGTTTGCTAACCCATTTTTAGTAAATTAGCACTATTCATTATCCGACACCTCTCACCCCCAAAACCCTAATTTGATATCTTATATCCGTTTCGACCATTTTGAGCCCATGAATTCATTTCTCCACTCTATTTAGTCCAAAACAACACTGAATAAATTCCTACCACTCTACTCCACCGTTCTCTTTGATTCTTTTTTAATATATTTACTCGCATGTTGTTTCCAGCTCATTCCTTGTTGTCAGACCTGGATTTCATAATCCAGAATCCTCTGTGAAACTCTGCGCTACTCCCTGGATCAGTAGGTAGCGCTCACAGGATACATCACTGAATCAATTCATACATAACATGGACTGAACCATTCATAATATTACAAACATCAAGTTCAAATAGACCGCATCGGGTCGAGTTTACAATAAGGGCCGACTTAGGCCAAATGAGTTCATTACATAAATTGCGGGAACGATAGCGGAATCAAAAGGGTAGAGCATGTCTCTCCACAGGCAAGCGACTGGGGTATCCCGTGTACGACCGATATTACCCAAAGACTCGGATAATATAGGTTGTACGCAAGCACTGTCGGAGCCAGCTAGACTGAGGCGAGAATCAGACTAAGAAACTAAACTACTCTTCATCATTTCCTTGCCCACCGACGTCTGGATCCTCATAATAGGCGTAATCTCCAAGATCCGCGGATTCTGAGGGTTTGGGGGAAAGAGCGAGGATGAGCACAACTTCCGTGCTCACGAGCCAACACAACAGATGCAATATTATACATGCAAGGTTTAACAAGGATGGCTCGGGTTCTTTTATTTGCTCAAAGCAACATTTATAATTACCAATATTAGAAAGTCCTATCACTTAGCGTTTTAACTAAATCACATTTTATTAAAGAGAATAATTGTGCAATATTGATAACAGCAAAGGTTACCTCCACCTTATGCTTATTTTTTATTGTGGTTACATCCACCTATTAACATCACTAGGGTACTTCCACCCAGGGAAAACCAAATTCAGGGTTACATCAGCCGACAAGTTTTTCATTCCACCCACAAAGTTTTATAAATAGAACTAACTCTTGTAAGTTCCCATGCCTACCCTTGACCGTGGGCACGGCTGTTCGAACAGTTTATTACACTATGCAGAGGTTGTACATCTTTACCCACAAGAGATAATTATCTTGATATATACACACGTTTCCTTAGACATGTGAATCAAGGAGAGATTACCACAAGACCTTTACAATGCATTCCTCAATGATAGTTGCACCCACTAAGGTTTCATCTGAGAGTGGTTACGCGCTCACACCTGCATCAACCATGCCCCCAAACCCCCTCTTGTGCAACACGGCGGCTTATGCTAGCACCCCAACCTGTGTCCACGATAGTTTACGCCAGCGACACGACTCGTGGGTCACTCCAGCGGTACAACTCGCATTGGTGGATACATATTAGTTGGTCGGGTCGACACCATTATAGACTTGTGGTTGTACTGTTTTACATTAGGAGATCATCACAGGATTAAGTCCTTAGGGACCATCTGGGCGGTTCATTCCACATACCATCCACAAACCAACATTCCTTGGGCAACATCAGTACCCATCATCATACCATCCGCCCAGATGTGGCAACAGCAAGTTATTAGGGTTTTTGGGTGAACACAAATTACATTATCTCAACTTTTTGGGCGAACACAAATTACATTATCTCAACATCTCAGTCATTTACACCCAATGACTGCCAAAAACCATTTTCATGATTAAAAGAGATGATGATTGGGGTAATTAATACCCCGGTACTTAAGCAAGACTAGCATGGCACTTAAATACAACTTATAACTAGTATAGTTACCACATAATTACTAGGGTGACAAGGATTTAAGGAATTCAATTGTCAAGGATGGCATATTAATAGTTTAATTATCAAGTAGGTATTTAACTACCTTAAGATCATTTAACATACATTTACATAAGGAGTTAAAGCATGCAATTTGCTATTTTAAAAGAATATAATTTGCATAAAATGTAGGTTCAATATGATCAAAGTATTGACTCGCCTGGGACTAAGGCTAGAGGGTCTTGATAGTCTTGAGCTTGATCAAATTGAAGGTCTCCCGCTTCTTTGAACTCTAATCGAACGAACGTACCGGAAAAGAACAAACAAGCAAACAAAGCAAATAAATAAACTCCAAACTACACAAAACTAGTACCAATAAACAGGTCTTGAATTTACAAATTTTTAGGAACAAGTTTCATAATTTTTGGAGTTGAAATGAGTGAGAACCGAATTTTAAAAGTCTAGCATTTGATTTAAAACAAAAAGGAAAAAGACAAGGAATAAAGAAGGGAGCCACTGGTTGGTGGGGGCCCGCAAACAGAGGCGCACACGCACGGGATGTGCGGTCCAACCGCGCCCATTAACAGCGGCTGGCCCGCTGTCATTGAAACATCAGGAGACCAATTGAGTTAATGCACTAACATTAAGACTCACGGCCCACACGTCATTGATTCATCGAACCATTAAACCAACCAGTCATGAACTCCAAGCTTAACATTAAACAGTCCTTAAGGACCAAGATTTGGTAGTTAAAGACTACACAGTTGTCGGCTTCGGACAAGAACAAAGGCGCCCTGTGCGCTTGCGGCCAGGCTCGTCGCCGGCGAAGGGAAGATGCGGCGGTGCCGGCAGGGACTGAAATGGAACCGGGGTGGCGAGCGGAAGGCACGGGTGGTGGTGGCAGCGTCGGGAATGCACGGCGGCGGCGGTGCATCGGCCACGCGCGGCGCTAGCGGTCGAGCGGCGTAGAAGGAAAAAGGGAGGAAGCACGGGCAAGCACACGGCCTGGGGGTCTCACCGAGATGAAGAAGGAGGCTGGAGAAGGTCGGTGAGTGGAGAACGGCGGCGAGGAAGTGGTCGGCCGGAAGCGAAGAAGAAAGCAAAATCCGGCGCTCCTGTTGGACCAAACCCGAAATCAAATTAGGGGAAACGCTCACGGGGAGCTAAGGGCACAAGGTGACACGAAGAGGGGAGAGGAAGCTTCACTGGAACAATAGAAGGCCGAAGGGGCGGCGGTTGAGCTCGGGAGCTCAAGCTTGTGCTGCGAGTGGGACTTACCAAGAAAGGGGAAGCAAAGCAGGTGATAAGGGGGCGTCCATGGCTTCTTATATCCGAAGGGGAGGAGGAGGCCGTTGGAGGCACTCGGGTGGCGGTGGGAGTGCCGAGGGCGCGCGCGGAGGAGCCGGGAATCCGGGCGAGAGGACGCGCGCTGACGAGGGCGGGCGCTAGGCCGGAGAAGAGGGGAGGGGACGGGGAAGTGACAGCTCTTGACGCGGCCGAGGCGGACTCCTGGCGCGCGTTGACGTGGCCATTGCGCCGGCGGGAGCGACGCCGGGAAAGCCTGGACGGGACGGTGCTCCAGAGTGGACGCGGGGGAACTGGGACGGGACGTCGACGCTGACGTGCAGCAGGCGGGCGCGGAGGGGCCAGAGCTGGGCGCGGGGGCGCTCGCTGGTGCGAGTTGGGCATGTGCGCTGAGCGCCAGGGGTGCCGAGCTAGCTAGGGGAAGAAAGGGGAACAGGGAAGAGGCTGGTTGGGCGGGGGATAAAAGGAATCGGGACGGGCTGGGGAAAAGAAAGCAAGAAGATGGGCTAGGCCCGAGAGGTTTAGAGGATTTTGAAATCTGAAGTTTTGAACTTTGAGAGGAACTTGACCTTGAAGCTTTGAATTCAAATTGCAACTGAAATCTGAAATCACTGATCACGAAACGAAAAGCCGGTTGTTGTACTTGTCGAGCCTGATTTTACTTGGATTATTTTATTTCTTTTCGCGCAAGGTCACGACTTTGATGACCAGACTTTAGAAAACACAGGACAAGACCAGTATCTAGAAGAATTTGTGCAAGGATGCAAGTTGCATTCCTTGATCATTTTGAGCCTATAATTCATATATTTGTATTATTACTTTCATTATTGTATTTATGCCAATTACTTTAATATTCAAATAATACTTTTGAATTCCATGGTAAATAGATAAATCCTGTTACCCAACAAACAAACCCACCTTGCACTTGTAGGTCATATTCACCTTGACAAGTTTACATAAAATGATAGCTATATAAGTAGCTTTACCACAATGTGTTTATAAAATCATCAAAAGTAGTATTTGCGGTTCGCCAATGGTTTGGTGGAGAGTTGAGGGTTGAGATCAAGAAGTTGGACAACTTAATAGACTTGTGTTAAAAGTGAGACAAAGGTGAGATCAAGCAAATGGACAGCCACGAGTTGGTGTTGGTCCATTTCCTCACTAGAGACAAGTAAGGGCAAAAACCTTGTGCCAAAGTAACAGACACAGAAAACCACTCAACCACAGGTGTGGTCATTACTCCCTGGCTTAGTACACTGCTCTTCAAATTGAATATCTACAGGATGTCAACTGCTCTTGTGTGATAGAGTAGGAGGAATTGGGGTGGGACAGGAGTGGTCCTGTAGGGACACTCGCTGGTCTACACAACGGTATGGACCCATCAGCCTCGGAGTACGCATTCCACTATTGGCCGGTGGTCTCCCGAGGGCTGTATGGATTAAGACCTACTGGGTAAAGACTAAAAAGATTGAGCAGCGAAAAGACTTTGTTATCTCAACTCAGTCGTACGCTATCGTGTTGCGTGTATATTGATCTGACAGTATGAGTTTGAGGCATCTTGTGAGTAAAGTTGGGCAACTCTGTAGAGTGTATATCTAAAGGTATTCGGATATGTCATGCTTCCAGTTAATGAAGTTGTGTTAATGGGTGATTTCAATATAGAGGCATAAGTAGAGTTTTTGAGATATCAAGTTAGTTTGTGCAATTGTTGAGAAGCCCCTGATGTTATTATTTATTATTGTTTTACTAATTTAAAGTTAAACTTCTTTAAACTCAAATGCATTGACATATACCTGATATGGTAAATCTGTACCATTCCTTTGATAATCCTAGCATGTAATTAGTTAGGATTTCCATGTGGCTTGTTGAGTACGGTAATAGTACTTATTCTTGCAATATCTGCAAAACATCTACAGAGGAAACCTGAGAAAATGCAGATGATCATATTGAGCAAGATTTTGGTGGACCCCCCAGACGACAGTGATTATTGCTATTAGGTCTCGACCGTACTCAAGCGTGCCTGTGGTTTGAAGTTCTTTTGTCTTGTATTATATTAACTTTGGGCTTGGATGCCCGTGTCAGGTTAAAACTGGATGTTAAGACTTACTCTTATGTAATAAAAGTCTTATTTTTGTTGTAATCGAAAGCTTACTTGAGATGCTGCTTACTTCGCAACTGCACATCCTGGGCGGTTGTGAAGAGTTTAACGGTCTTGAAAATTGGGGCTATTACATGACATATCTAGGATTAATCAAATATAGTTAATATAATTAATTAATACGGGAGCCTAACAAATCTTTTGTTTTTAGTAGGAAGACGCCATGCCCTTGTCACGCGTAGTGTGAATGTGTGATATGTTCCAGCATAGTTGTCAATTCCATTTTGGAGGCCATTCCAGTTTAGTTACTGGGTTCGAGCATTAGGTTATCTTGTTAGGAGTGTTATATATTAATATTTTTATAATATATAAAGAATAAGAGCATATATTAGTATCATACTAACTTGGTTAACATACCGTCTAAAGTTCTAAAGCCCCAAAAGAATTGCAAATGGTAGTTGGGCCAGCTCAACAAGCCAAGCTTTGAACCATTAACTACCCAAACTCCCAGGCTCCTACACATCACGGTACATGTTCGCCACCACCGCACATAACAAACAAACACACACACGCACGCACAGATGCGGGATGAGGGAGAGGGAGGGTCGCCTCCACCGCCAGGACTGCCGCTCGTTGGAACAGCCAATGGGGCCACCTCAGCCGGGCTGTTGCCCACTGGAGCTGCCGTTGGGCCCTCATCTGATGTCTTCGCCTTTGCGTTGCTATGCCTGAGCTTCTTGTGGTTAGCTCTATTGTTCTTTTGCATCTTGGGTTTATCGATTTATTGCATTCCTCATATCTAAGTATTTGAGTTGTTCCTATTGAGTTGTGCCTTTGGGCTAGGTTGGAATTTGGAAGGAGAACGATATTACTGTTTTTGTGGCCGGTATCGGTATCAATGGTAAGCACGATTCGCATGGAATGGCCGGAACCGACTGGAATTGACCGATTTTTGGCTGGTACGGGAGCAGTATTTGTTTTGTCGTTTTGAGACACGAAACGGAACATTCCTCCTGTACCGGAACGGAATTGATAAGTAAGTATGATAGAATGCCACGCATGATTGGACTTCTTTCTTCATCAATCTCTTTGAGTTGCTCTTAAATTTGAACATAGGTTGCGGAGACAGAACACCTGCATTTTAGTCAGACTCCATGCTTTACAAGGGGATTCATTGACTTCGACCATGCAACATATGGTCCTCTACTTCGAACTTGTTTGCAGAGTACAATATTCTACTATAAATTTGAGTATGTCCTTTTGCATCTATGAGCTCTAGGATTAATCAAATATAATTAATATGATTAATTAGTTAATTAATACGGGAGCCTAAAAAATCTTTTGTTTTTAGCAGGACGCCATGCATGTGCCTATGTCCTCCTTGTTCTTGTGCGTTCGTATATACGCATAGGTTTGTTTCGCATCTATGCACCAATATCTTGTTGCTCTGAATTTGAGTATATCTTTTTGCATTCACGTGCTCTAGGCTTAATGCTTAATCTTCTATAATTAATGTGATTAATTAATTAATACGGCAGCCTAACAAATCTCTGTCTTCTACCACACGGACACCATGTGCCCAATGCCCCCCTCGTTCTGGTGTTTAGCCGGCACGCATGGATTGGTTTCATCTCTATGCACAAGAACATTATCTATCAAATCTCTGGTTGCTTTGAGTCTGCATGCAATACATCGTGGTGTGCACGTAACGTGGTACACGAAACCAACGACAAATACTATCATCCTTCTACACATAATCGACTTCGAGACAAATATAATTGCTCTCTTTTTTCTAAGAAAGAGCCTCGCCATTAAATTGTAGGTGTAGGTGGGCCAACTTTTTTTTAGAATAGAAGTAAAAACTCTCGGTCTCTGCACCAATTAGGAATGCACATAGCTAAATAGGCATCCAAATTCGTCTAGAAGAGGACTAGAACTTGGATGGTGGGGGTATATACCCACACCTTCCCACCAACTGAGCTAGGCTCAGTTCCTGTAGGTGGGCCAACTAGTGGACGCATAAGATCGCCGTTATAATGTAGGTGGGCCAATGTAGGTGGGTCATCTAATGGACGCATAAGGGCATGTATAATGGTACAGACAGCTGCTATTGTCTATAGCAACTCTCTAGGTTACCTGTAGATAGCACTAAAGACATCTCATACAATAGGTTGTGGTGATACAGTCGGCTACAGGATTGTAGACAACACACAATCTTTTAATGCTTTTCTTGGTTCTAGTGCTACAATCGACTACAGGATTGTAGACAGCACATTTCTCTCTCCTTATTCTCTTGAGAAAAGTACACTGTGGGTCCCTAAACTTGGTAGAGGGGTTCACTTGGGTCCCTAATATATGAAAGTGTCCAATCCGATACCTAATCTATTTAAGTGGGTCATTGGAGATCCAAAATAGCCCAGGCTTGCCTTGACCGCTGACGTGAAAGGTTGACCATGACGTGGACTCTCCAGCGTGGCCTTCTTCCCCATTCATCCCCATCCAATCTCCTATTTCTCCTTCTCCACTCCTCTCTCCCCTGGTGGATTTCTTCGGCGCCGCCCCCATGGCTCTCCTCCGGCCAGCTTCTTGTGCCCTCTCGCCCATTGCATTGCCGCTCGACACGGCCCGCCTCCCGCCTCGCTCCTACGCGGTCCTCTGGTGCATCCTCGGCCTGCGCCCTCGGCTCCTCCCCGGCCCCATGGCGCCGCTGCCTTTCGCCTCCACCATGTCTCCCTCGTGCAGTTCGGCCTTGGCTTGGGTCTATCTGGTGCCTAGCCCGCGTTCCTCATCACTCAACTGACGGCCCGTGGCTTGCCGTCACCTGCTCGGCCTGCGTGTGTCGGTCTGCAACCATGCCCCTACCCCTCGGTGCTCCGGTGGCTTGGCCAGCCTGGGGGTGAAGAGGAACCGATGACGTGGGGACGATGGTTCATCCCCCTATCCCGCCGGCGACACAGAGGAACGCCATGGCAAAGCGAAGAGGAAGGCCAGAGTAGTAGACATGATGTGGTCGACAGATCTGGTGATGAAGTGGATGGCGGTGCGAGGAGGACGTCATCGACAACGATGGATGTGAGTATGACGGTGAGGAGGCCGGATCTAGTGGTGTGGCGACAACACGTTCTCGATCCGAGGTTGATGATGATGAGGCCAGCTGGATCCACCGAGATCTGTGGCCGGTGGCGATGGATCGTGGCGTCGATGGGTGGTTGCGCGACGGCCTCGGTAAAGGTGGCAGCTCGAGGACGACATGCTCTATGACGATGACAGAGGCTAGATTCGGAGGACTTGGAGGCTGCGGCGTCGAGGTGGGCTCCGCCGACTCAGATCCAGGAGCGACATCATCGGGTCCAATGGTGATGAGGCCCGACGAGGATGAAGCTTGGGGCTGCTGCTGCTTGACGACGAGGCGAAGAAGACGTCCGACGACGAAGAGGAAGCCCGGATCCGCGGCCGACATCGATGGATCCAGCCAGATCTGGCCGGGGAAGAACTGGCGACGAAGAGCACGGCGTCGACGGACTTGAGCTTGGCTGGGAGGAGTTCGAGTTGGAGGAGGTGTTGCGGTAGATGTGGAGCCTCACAAAGCATGGCCGTGGCACCCGAGATGGCCACCACCGATAGGTTGTCACCGTAGCGCAGGGAGGACAGCACCGAGGCCATCCTTTTTCTTTCAGCTTTGCTGCTGTTGTTTGAAGAAACCGGCCGGAGGAGAGCAATGGGGAAGAAGGCCACGCTGGAGAGTCCACGTCAGGGTCAACCTTCCACGTCAGCGGTCAAGGCCAGCCTGGGCTATTTTGGACATCTAATGATCCACTTAAATAGATTAGGTAACAGATTGGACACTTTCATAGATTAGGGACCCAAGTGAACCCCTCTGCCAAGTTTAGGGATCCATAGTGTACTTTTCTCTATTCTCTTTTATCTACATCAGCTTAAATCCTATACGACAGAGGCTACATACAGCTGATATAACCCTATTGTATATGACCTAAGATCTATTCTTTTTCTCTCGCAACGGGACCTCCGGGCTCCAGCGATGATCAAGCTTGCGACGGTACCAACATCCTTGCATAATCTCTTGAACCCGCCCCTCGCCATCGTTTTCCTGGGAAGGCTCCGCAGCAACTCCGGCGAGCCATGCGCTTGACGCACGCCACGTGTATGTCCATGGCCTTGCCGTCAATGTGCGAGCGGTAGAACCAGAACCTGGAGCACTTGTCAATGCACCATGTTGCACGGGGGAGACACGCCCTTGCTTAGCTCGTAAGGCTCGGCCGTCCAGGACGATGCTCATGGCCAGGCCCGCGAAGCACGGGTGCAGGTCGAGGTCGCGCTCGCGGCAGTGGTATAGGAAGCCCCGCACGTGGTCACCGCAGGCGTCGCAGAACCTGCGGATGTTGGGGACATGGTTATGCACCCTCTGTTCGAGGGCTGCAGGCTCGTGGACCGGCGCGAGGGCGCAACACATGTGGAGGTCGAAGGTGCAGGTAAAACTGTTGTTACGATATATTCTAGAAAAGAGGTAATAAAAGTGTAATATTACGGATGTTTTTTTTATGAAAAATGACTCATCATTTTCATACACATACAAACTACATGTTCAGGACAATACCTTTAGTCAAAATTAATACGGTTACTGCACAGAATCTATAAAACTAGTGCCTTCTAAAGAAACTTCCACTGCATTGTCCAGAAAACTAGTGCCTACTAAGAGCATGTACAATAGTGTGATGTCAGTTGTCTGTAAACCTTGTCACATAAGATTTTTACTGACATGAGAGAGGAGAGAGAGTTTAGTTATCTCATTGTAAAGAAACGACTCAAAACACAATTGTGTGAGTTGTTGTCTATAGCAAACACTATTTTCATTCAATAATTAAAAGATTATGGGTCCTATAGAAACAAACTATTGTAAGGAATATATAGATAGCAGTCGTCTTTACTATTGTATATGCTCTAATGTTTTGCAGAGATAATACCTCAACTTCTCATTTACTTTGGGATTATCTTTCTCTATATGTATATTAGAGTTTTGCGAAATGATTTTACCTTTATAGTGTAAATTTTTCATCGATTTGTTCTAGAGATTATAGTTGAAGAAAAATTCAAGATTTGGAAGAAAGTTTTATACAGAAACTGGGTTAAACTTCATGTTCATACAACAAAAGGACGTAAAGTGTACCTTTACCTTGGCGACTTGTCACAAAAAATGATTCACTAATTCCTTCTTGAATTCTCTTTTCTATGGCAGTTTTCATCTTCACTCCCATCTTGAACTTTCCAGTTCTGGCAAAGGAGGAGGTCTTCTGGAAAAAGGCATAACCAACACTTGCCTCTCCATCAACAAGAACTAGGACGCGATCACCTCCTAGGGCTGATCGTCCTTTTCCAGACTGTGGGCACACTACGCAGCTACTGAACTCCTCTGAAGTCCAGTAATCTTGACCATTGGCATTGAAGTCACCGTGGAGAACTACGACCCCCACAGAAGCTGAAGACAGAGGACCAGATGTAATCTTCGAGTTGTTCTCATCATACAAAGCTACGTTAAGAAGATTGCCATCATCTGCTTTTATTTGCTCTCGTGTGTAATAGGCCTCGCACACCTTATTAACAAATCGCAATTGATATTTATTGTGCAATTTCCTCTTCAGTAGTGGCCTGAAAAATGTTTTAAGATTGTGCAATTTCCTCTTCAGTAGGGCCTGAAAAATGTTTTAAGACAAGTGGATAACAGTAAGCAAGATGGTGGTTAGGAGCGAGAGACCTATAACTGCTGATTAAATCCAAATTCTATTCGTTTAAATATAACTTATACTATAACAAAGTATTTAGCAGAACTAGTTGTTCAATTAAACTCTAACTATTATTCTTAATTAGCCCCTAGTTAGTATAATTGCATCTTGCTAACTGAACATCTAGCAACTAACCACCTTATCTACTACTTATGGATACTAGTTAATATCATCCTTTATAAGTGGGCCCAGTTGTCATAGACAGTGGGAGGGGGGGGGGCTCGGAAGAGAGAGCAGCACAGAGTGCCTCCTCTGTTTTGAACCGGGGCAGGGGAGAGCGAGAGCGTGCTCTGCCGGCGACGAGGGGGCCCAGGGGAGGAGTGGGCAACCCCAAAAATGGGTTGCCGAGGAGGCGACCCTGTGGGTGGTGGCGGCGCAGCCCAGGCAGCGCTAGGGCGAGCTGGCGGCCGGGCACGGGGAAGAAGGAGAGGCGGCGGCGCTGGAAGGGGAGAGGGGGAAGGAGGGGCGCACAGGCATCTATGGGGTGAGTGGAACTCACCCAAGCGGTCGGTGAAGGCCGAGGGGATCGGAGGCGTGCCGGCAACGGGAGACGTTGGCGGCGCAGCTAGTGCATCGTGGCGGCAGCGCTGTGGAGAGGGGGAACGGTGGGGAAGGACTTTGGAGGGTGCTGGGGTGCTCCACCAGAGAGGAATCGACCGGGGGCTCACCGTGCGAGGAGTATCAGCCGCGGCCGCGGCTTCAGCCGTGGTTGGGGAAGACGAGGCCATTGCTGAGCTCCTACGATGGAACGATGCAAATGATTGAGGGGAACACATCCTCAGGGCGCGACGTTGGGTGGGGATGGAGGCCCGCGGGCGCAGCCGCTGCGCCGAGCGGAGACGGAGGCCGTGGGCGCGATGGCTGGTGGGAACGGAGGGCGAGGTGAGGGCGTGGAGGAAGGGCGTGGTGCCGGGCGGGGACGGACGGCGCACGGGCATTGCACGGGCGTGGTGGCCCCACCTTCTTTTTATTTTCTTTTTCCATTTCTTCTTTTCTCAATTGAGATATTACCAAATAGCCCTCGGTTATATACCAAATAACCCTGTGTACTATTACTAATGTACAAAAGCTGTGTACAGTAAAGTTATTCCAATCAAAACAGAGAGGAAATACTTTAATTGCCATGTATCAGAAGCATTTTTTTTTAAATTTCAGTATTGGATTTCAAATTTGAATTTCAAAACTTTAATTTACATGCTACATGATCAAATTACATACAGAATAAAGATTTGGAAATAATAAAGGATAGGGGCTCACCACTAAATTAGACGTCCAAAAAATATGCCGGGCAATCAAACCGAGTTATCATTATCATCCGAGTAGCTGATCAGGTAAAATGACTAAGAAGTTGACTAATCAGCCAGCACGCGTGAAGCGCATCTATACAAAAAAAAATGAGGGGGTGGGGGGAGCGTTGATTGCCCGTCCGAAACTGAACTTTGGCCAACTCAGCAATCTGATTGCTATGAAGAATTAGAACGTGAAACTTGCAATGCCAGATCTATGGACCTCCTGGAGCCTAAACAAAAATCTTTATAATATATGTACGCAAATATGCAGCAGATGTACCCTGTAACTCTTTATTTATGCAAAAACCCAAAGTCCACTTGTGCAAAATCGTGCAATTTATAAAGAAGATCATAGCCCAACAGCCAGTGTCGGACCCGGATTATGAGAATCTAAATCCTCTGTAAATATACTATGCTATTCCCTAGATCAGTAGATAGCACTCACAGATACGTCACTGAATCAATTCATACATGGCGTAGATGAAATCATACCATTTATTAAACAACACATCAGCTTTACATAGACCGTATCGGGTCAAGTTTTACAATAAGGGTCGAACAGGCCAAACTGGGTACATTACAAAAGTAGCGGAAGCGACAACGGAAGCAAAAGGGTTAGAGCACGTCTCTCCACAGGCAAGCGACTAGGGAAACCCGTGTGCGTCCGATATTACTCAAAGGCTCAGATAATATAGGATGCACGCAAGCACCAACGGAGTCAACCAGACCGGGGCGAGACTAGAACAACTAAGACTAACTACACTTCATTCATCTCTAAGGCCTCCAACTTCGGGATCCTCGTAATAGTCGTAATCCTCTGGATTTTCTGCTTCTCAGGGTTTTGGGGGAAAGAGCGAGCATGAGCACAACTTCCGTGCTCGCGAGCCAACACACAATGCAATAATATACATGCAAGGCTAAACAAGGATGGCTCGGGTTCTTTTATTTGCTAAAGAAATGTTTTGAATTATCATAATTACAAATTCCTATCACTTAGCATTTTAACAAATTGCATTTTATTAAAGAGAGTAGTTGTGCAATATTTATTTTAGTAGATGTTCCATCCGGCAGAACCTATACTGCATGCTTCTTTTGATTGGAGCTACCTCCAATTACTACCATCGCTAAGCTCGAAGACTCAGGTAAAATCCAACACAGGGCTACGTGAGCCCTTCCACATTTTTCATACCACCCACAAAGTTTAAAATAGAACTAACTCAAGTTAAGATTTCCATGTCCGCCTTTGACCGTAGGCGTAGCTGTTTAAACAGTTTAGACTCTGCAGAGGTTGTACACTGTACCCACAAGAGATAGTCATACTCATTACCCAACATGATTCCTTAGTCATGTAGTTGAGCGACCGTCACAGTAACCTTTCAAATTATCTCGCCCCTTCCATCATTTCACCATATGGGCCGCGCTTGCGATGGGTCCCATATGTTTGTGCGGGTTGTCACCCCTATGACTAGTCATAGCAGACACTTCACCCCTTTTTTGGTGTCCCATTCAAGCTGGACCGCGTCCACACTTGTACAGTTCTTTTAGTGAGATGACTTTTAGGGTTTAATAAATTTACTAGGTCAAGTTGCACTTTGCAGACTTGTGGTTGTACTTGTTTTACACAGGAGGTCATGACAAGATTAAGTCCTTAGGGGTTACCTAGACGGTTTATTTCACACATCAACTCTTTGGGCTACATTAGCACCCATCCACATTATACCATTCACAACCATTCTTTGGGCTACATTAGCACCCATTCAACACATCACCCGCCCAGATAGGAACAACAATTAGGGTTTTTGAGGAATAAAATACATCAACTCAATCAACTCAGTCATTTCCCCGCAATGACTGCCCAAAACCATTTTCATGTTTAAAGGATGAGGTTTGGGACATTTAATGTCCCGGTACTTAAGCAAGACTAGCATGTCGTTTAAGTACACCCTATACTAGTAATTACCATATAGTTACTAAGGTGACAAGGATTAAGAGATTCAAATTATCAAGGATGGCATATTAATTAATTAATCATCAAATGGGTATTTATCTACCTTAAGCTTTAACATACATTTGATTAAAGAATTAAAGCATGCAATTTTGGTAGTTTAAATGAATATAATTTGCATAAAATGTAGGCTCAATATGATCAAAGTATTGACCCACCTTGGATATAGGTAAGAGGAGCTTGACAATCTTGTGCTTGATCGAAGTGGAGATCCTCCGCGTCTTCGAATCCTAATCGGACGATCGCACCGGAAAAAGGGCACAAACAAGCAAATAAATAATAAAGAATAATAAATGAACTCCAAATTGAACAAGACCTATGCCATTAGCAAGATCTTGAATTTAAAAATTTTTAGAAACTAATTTCACTTGAATCGGAGTTACGACGAGGGAGAACGGAGCTTCCGAAGATTGAACGGGAATTGAAAGAGAGAGAAAGTAAAAGGTCCACAGCACAGTGCTTGAACCGGGTCCATGCGAATAGGGCGTCGGTCCACCGGAACAAGAAAAGAGGGGGGCCCACATGGCAGCCAAAAGGGGAGGGAGGGTCAAGGCAATGACCGGTGGGCCCTTGGCATCCTCCCTATCCCATTCGGTTTCACAGAGAGAGAAAAGGGGAGCAGAGCGGGCTCGGCAACGGCAACAGGCGGTGGCGGCACCAGCGATTGAGGGCGTGGGGAGGCCGGCGGTGGGCGGAGCGGGGCCTCCAGAAGGTGACGGACCCATGGGAGGTGGTGGCGGCTCGGAGAGGGCGAAGCGGCGATGGCGAGGCAAGGAGGTGGCGGTGGGCGCCTTGGTTTGGAGGTGTGTGGCGGCGGTGATGACGCTGGTGGGTGGAGGAAAGAGGCGCGCATGGATGGACGGCGCGGAGCTCGAGAAACCGTGGGATGACTCGGGCGGCCGGGGGCTGGATTGTTGGCGTGGGCGCCATGGGCGGATGAGGAGGAGGCACGGTGGTGGCACATCTCGGTGACGGGGAAGGAGCAGGGAGGTGGGGATTGGGATCCTCGCGTCGCGGGGCTTCTCGTGACGCGGTCGGCCAGGCGAGGCGCTCACCGAAGCGGCAGCGAGGCGGCGCGTCCGTCAATGAGAGCTCGGGCGGTGCTCTGCTTGTGGCTTACCTGGGAGCTCGGGGGCGGCGTGAAGGTGAGCAAGGGCACATGGGGAAGCTTTATAGGGGTCAAGGGCGGAGAGAGTTGTTGGGGAGGCTCGGGCGCACGCGAAGTGATGATGGTGCTCGGGGACGGCAGCGAAGGCGCAAGAACGCAGGCGTCTTGTGGCGCAGCGGGTGGATGGGATGAGGCGGCGATGGCGCACAGGTAAGCGGCCTGACAGCGCAGCGCGTGGCTGCCTCGTGTGTGCACGCAAGGGAGCGGCAGCGAGCGGGTGGCGCTGGGCGACAAGTAGTGGCGTGCACTGAGGTCAGAACGGCTAGGCGAGGAGGCGTCGGGCGGCGGCGTCAGCAGAACTTCGAGGGGTGGCGAGCTGGCAGTCGACGCGTGCGTTGAGAGCACGGGCGCTTCACACTGTGGAGGGGACAGCGAGGAGGTGGCGTCTGTGAGCGCGAGGCGCAGGGCGAGGCGAAGCAAGGCAAGTGGAGTGGCGATCTTGTGCTAGAGAGCAAAGGGAGAGGAGGAGCTCGACGCTGCTGGGAGGAAAACGCCAGGAGGATGCAACCAAGGAGAAGACGGCGCAGGCGCGGGCCAGAGAAGGCCGGGGGGGAGAAAAGGGGGCCGGGTGGGTCGGAGGCAAGATGGGCTTGGCCTAGAGGGAAATGGGCTGAGCCCAGAAGAAAAAGGAGGAAAGGTCAAACTCGAAATTTGAATTTCAAATACTAGGGACATTACATTTGAAACACAAACCGGAGAGAAGAAAGGAAGTTTTCCTAATTCCCTTGTACACCCAAACTTGACTATTGATTCGATCACCCCTCCTCACCATAGTAAAGAGCTAGTTGGTACATTAGTATGAACTAGCAGGTTGCAAAACTCTCTGCTTAGTCGTGCTTATACCAAAAATCTTGATTTGGGAATTTTATTGTCAAAAGACCAATGTTGTCAAAATATTTTAACCATGATATTGGGTTGTCGTGGAGGTTTGCAAATGTTTTTGAAAACCAAAGAAGAAGAAAAATATGTTTAGACTTGGGCGAATTGACTGTTTGGATGGGTGCATGTTCATACACGAGATCGAGTCATTTCTATGATCGAGGCCTAGGGTTCTGTTGGAAGTCGCCCAAGTCAATTAAGGACCGGTCTACGAGCCGCATCTTGCTATGCCCCTTTGTGCAACCACATGTTCTGAGTGGGCAGGACCTGGCTAATTAATTTGCAATGTTTCACCATGGTCGTTCCATCCGGTTGTGTAGGTGTCTTGACGACCTACTTTTATTCATTCCCACCTGGCGCAAGAGGGGGCTATGAACTCTACGGGTTTCTATTCGCAGGGGGCGAAACCTTAGCGAGGGGGGACTGCGGTGGAATGACGCATTGTAAAGGCCTTGTCACATGCTCTAGACCGCTTACCTTCATAGTGAGCAGTGGTATCGACGGATGCCAAATAAACTAAAGAGGTCGTGTCATGTGGGTAAAGCTGTACACCTCTGCAGAGTGTAAAACTATTCGAATAACCGTGTCCACGGTCATGGACATGCTAGCAAAGCCACTCAAAGTTAGATTTCGTTTTTTGTTTTCAAAAGACCTCTTTGAACTGGTTTTGGATGTCTATCCAATGGGAAAGTGGGCTGGTAGCCTGTTATAGGAGGGCATCCTTCACCACTTGTTGATGAATGTTATCCAACTATAAAACTGAGATTTAGAAAATGAATTTTTAGTTATTGTATAACTGCTTCGGAACTTAGTACAAGTATTTGGAAAGAAATATGGCTTTATGCAAAGACAATCCTATAAGACCTCCTTTGAGATATCCTTGTATGCATGCATTCAATTTGTTACTTGACGGGTGTGACTTGCGAGCATGGTTGTTGTGCTCACTCTTGCTTGACTCGTTTTGAGCAGGAGAGGACGTCTTCGAGGAGCCCGAAGACCAGGACGTCTAGGCTGCGCCCTCCAGTCGACTGCCTGTGGCGAGTCGAGTGGTCTACTGCTTTTGTTTCCGCTGTGTTTTGTGTTGTCGGCTCTTGAGCCGTCCTTGTAATCAACTCTGTTGTTATTTTAATAAAGTTGCGTTGATGGATGTTATCACATTTGTTTGCTGTGTGAGCTAGCCATTGTCCTGGGACTAGCTTGGTTGTGCACAGGGGGATTCGGGGACCTCCCTGGTCCGGCCCGCGACCTCCCTGGTCCGGTCCTCACACCAAGCCTCAACCCAAGGGAACATCTTGTCCAACCAGGTCATCATGCCATGCACTCCCTTCCTAGTGTACCTGTGGACGGCAAGACCATTATTTGTTTGGCACGTAATACATATTGTATGAAAGAAGTAAAGCGTGAACTTCAGTGTGGACATGCGCCGGCACCCGCGTGCCCCCCTCAAGGGGTGTGACCTCCTGTCGAAGACCCAACTGGCGCATGACCCGCTGCACCTGGTACTCCACGAAGACATCATGCACCAAGGTCCTCCGTGTGTACCAGCACACGTAGTCTCGCGTGCACATGCTCGACAGTCCTCCGAGCGCGCGCGCGTTCACCCTCTCCAGAGCGTACGGTGTCCAGATGACGCAGTCATCCGTCAGCTGATCGAACATCGTAACGTACTCTGGGTAGGACCCCTGCGAAGTGATCGGCGTGAAGGTGACCTGTGGAATAGAACACCGGAAACTTAGTAAACAAAATTGTGATTACAATACGAAAAATAATAAATGATCATGAAACTAACCCATCGGCGGCACCACACTGTGCCCATGGTCGGCCGGTCCACGTCGTCGCCCTGGGCGTACAAGCTGACTGCGTATGCTCCCAAGTCCAGTTGTGGTCGTCCGATCTGGAAGCGCTCGAAGGACCACAACTGTAGAAGTAGCGAGCATCCGGAGAGGATAGAGTTGTCCTAGGCATGGTGGCACGTGCCACACGGTGTCAGATGCGTACGTCACAAGACAAAGACGGCCGACCCCAGCGAGGAGGATCTTGTCCATTTGGCAAGTCCGCCACCACGTCGCGCTGCGGATGTAGTGCTTGTCAATCTGCCATCCTTTGGGACCCGTGAACATGACCCACCCAAACAACCACAGCAGGTAGGCCTCGAATTACCTCCTAACAATGATGTCGCCTGTGTTCTCCGCCATATGCTCGGGCTACAAGAAGACATGTACACGTCAGCAAGGTTCACATATGAATTGATGCGAGAGGACAATAGTTACAAAGACTTACGCAGAACTGGCAGATCCACCTCAACGTTGGCCCGTGCGGACTGCTGAACTCCGCGTACCCGCTGCCTGGTGGCAGCACATCATGGAACCTCGCTGGGAGGTCCCTACGCCACGTGGCTAGGATGTCGTACGCCACCATAGGGGAGCCTGTGTAGGGCAACTCGGTCATGATCTTTTTAAATATTTTCCAAGTGAAATATAAACAATAAACAAAGTTCTTCCTATTTTCCTAGTTTCGTAGTTCAAAATTAATTTTTGACATTAACAATATAATTACCACGCACAAATGGGAAGCTAAATAAAGTGGGATTATTTTTTACATATTTCTAATAGGTGTATTCCTATTTACTCACGATTTATCCTAAATCGCTCGATTGTCAGAAGATTCATAACATGTGTACGATTTAACTACACTATACATAGCTCAAATAATGTAGTACATAATTTGACTATAATTATCTAATCTACTAAATTCTACTCACTATTCTACTTAATTCTATATCTCTATTCTACTGAATTTTATGTAATTAATTCTACTTTATTCTACTCTCTGTACTCAAATGATGTACTTAATTCTACATAATTTGACATAATGTACAAAGTTGCAAAAAATATACCTGCAAGATGGCCAGCCGATCGAATCTGATGCTCTGTCAATCTCTCTCCTCCGCGACGAACTAGCAGAGCTTCGCTACCTTTCTTCTCTCCCTCTCCTACTCTCTTTTTGTTTTTTTCTGGAATTAAAATGAGCTTTGGAGGAATTTTTTGGGGTTTTTATACATGTCTTCCTATCACCAGTTGAACTAACGACAAGAAGACTTTCCTATTGCCAGTTCAACTGGCGACAGCTACCTATCGTCAGTTGACAGGGAGTCATTTTTGTAATTTTTTGGGGCGGATATTTATTTTTGTAAATATCTTTTAAAATAATATTATTTTTAAAATAATTCGGGGAAAGGACGGGAGAAGCCGGGCGAAGTCGAGAGGGTTCGATACGGGCAGAGAAAACGATGGAAGCAGAAGGGAGGAAAGGCGTCGGCTGGCGATCGGTGTGATCGAACGGCCAGGAAGCGTTTTGCACGTGCGTAGATGCCACTGGCCAAGAAACGCGAAAACGACTACGTGGAAGGCCTGAGCGAGCCTTGTGTGAACGCCTGCTCCCATCTCGGCAGTCGATACCACCGAAGCGCATTCGCATGTGTTGCTGCTCGTTATTGGTTGCCCCTTCATGGCTGCCCATTGATTCCTCCCGTAATTTCGTTATCTTCTCCAATTTCGTATTACGAACTGCGCGGACACTTCAAAGTATTACCAAAAAACTTCGTGAAATACACTAAATCTTTAGACTGAATTATCTAGACATAAGTTAAAAATAAATAAATATAGGACTTTGTCCTGTCACTAGTTCAATTAGTGACAGAAACCTCTCCGTACTGTTCCAATTAGCGACAGAGATACTATCACCAATTGGAATGGCGATAGTCACATATTTTTGTAAAAAAAAAATCGACTATTTTTTTGTAATTATATTTTTAATTAATATAAAAAACTTCCATGCCCTGTCCTTCTCGGCTCTTCTGGATTTGCCTATCGAAATCCTCTTCAGTCCTGTTACCCTTGCAATAATGGTCAATCCCCAGAACCACAATCTCAACTTTCACTAAAGAAAGGTCATCGGATGTAATTATCTAGTCATACCTGTATATCGCAATCTCTATGCCTTCACTGCTCTATGATAATAAGGGCTTTTTTGTGTGTAAATTCGAGACTTCAAAGTGCCGTGGAAACAAAGGTTATGAGTTGCATGAGCCCGTGCCTTCATCCATGGCCGGTGCCTGACTTGCCGGTTCTAGTCTACAGTACAAACAAGGGATGTATTTTTTTCCTTTTGAAAGGATAGTAGATACGTGGATGAAAATAAGCCGGAAACGAATTGTGGGTACATCGGTAATATTAGCATCGTGTACGTAGGAGGAATTAATGTTAACAAATATGTATTGTACCTAGGATGGTGATCAGCTAGCGTCCTGATTCTGGCTGTCATCGCTTCTTAGTTTCTGCAGGAGCTGCACGAAAAGGTAAGTATTTAATTTCAGCTAACAATGCAGGATCTAATTGCCTATGAGAAAGTGTTGAAAGGGAGACAAAACATTACCTATGGCGAAATTGTTTTTCCCCAACCTGTGGCGAAATCTCTCCACTGTGGCGAAAGTGTTGAAACCTTGTGATGTAACCTGACTCCGAGAGGTCCCGCCTTGCAAAAACCACGTAAACTTTGGAAAATAGTGACCAAGAATCCAAGATTTTCTTGAGAAAGGGTGCAGCTGCCAGCTGGTTAACATGGAAATTTAAGTAGATAAACTCCTAACAGATGTAAGTAGTCTGTTATCTTTGCGACTACTTACACCCTTGCTACAGCCTTGGACGTGAAATCATCCCTACCTACCTCCTACATTGGGCAGGGGTGAAAGTGACTGGTCAAAGTGACCCGCACAACTGGGCAGCTGCCTTTGCTGCTTGGACGTGTACATTTTTTTGGCAGATGTGGTCAAAGAAAGAGACGTAGATGGCCTACGGGGGCCGGGATTCTCTAGCGTATAGATAATCGAGAGATAACAGTAATGTCCTGTGTTTCCACGATGAGTCGTTTTCACTTTTGTGGTTTCCAGTCCAGGTACCACGCCTCTCTGGCCTATATAGCACCCGCCCCGAATCATACACGCCTAAACTCCGCCATTTCTGTTTCCTCTGGAGCAGCAGATGCGTACTAGCGTGGATTCAAGTACACTTTGACCAGTCACTTTGACCCTATCTCGGTATCTCTTCTCTATCTCGGTGTGTTACACACGAACACCCTAGAACGTGTTGGTTCAGCCTAGTCCTGACTGTTTACTTGTTACAACACTGTCGGTTAATTTGTCACGCGTGAAAGAGTAGTGACCAAATGACAGCGCTCTGGGACATCTTGGAGAAGGCAGCCAGTCTCGTGCAGCTGTCTGGGTTGGGCGCGATCACCACTATGATCATGAGTTTGCTGCAGTTTTATGAGAACAAAAGGCAATACCTAAAACTCGAGAGGCGCCTGTAGGTGCTCCGTGCGCTACTGCAGCGGCCGACTAGTTGTTGGGCTGTGATTCAGCACTCAGAGATGAGGGATTCCGTTAGAAAGGAACTCAAGGACGCGGACGACCTCGTTGAGTCACCGGATGTAATTATTTGGTCATCCCTGTATATCGCAATCTCTATACCTTCACTGCTCTGTGATAATAAGGGCTTTTTTTTTTGTGTAAATTCGAAACTTCAAAGTGCCGTGGAAACAAAGGTTATGAGTTGCAAGAGCCCGTGTCTTCATCCATGGCTGATGTCTGACTTGCCGGTTCTAGTCTACAGTACAAACAAGGGATGTATTTTTTTTTCCTTTTGAAAGGATGGTAGAGAATTTTTTAAAAAAATAATATTATTTTAAAACATAATTACAAAAATATATCGTCTCTCCAAAAAATTACAGAATGTGTTCTGCCGCCATTGAAATGGCGACGAGGACCTATCGCCATTTCAATCTGGCGGCGAGGACCCTCTCCTCGTCGCCGGGTTCCGTACCACCTATCGCCATTGAAATGGCGATAGATCCTCGTCGCTATTTGAAATGGCGATAGGTTCTCGCCGCAATTTCAATGGCGCATGTGAATCAAGCTAAATTTGCCCTTCTCTAGCTAGGTTTGCCATCTTTTGATTTTTATATCGTTTTAACGGTTGCAAAATCTGTTAGACTCGCAATAACATTTTTGATCATTGTATGTTGTTCTAGTGCGATGAATTTTCAAGAATTTTACGAGAAAGATTGAGATATGAACGATTCGTAAGTAGAAAGGTAAGTGATATTGCGATGCGCCAGTTGAATTAATACGCTTGCTCATGTACATGAACCGCATATTATGTAAGGAAACAAATGTGAACTTGCCATTACTATGAAAACTACGACAATTACATAACATTCAAAGAAACATCATTCATAGCAAAAACATCATAACACTTAATAGCACCGATATTACATAACATTCAAAGAAAACATGATAACACTTAATTAAAATGATAATTCGTAACATTGGCAATAACATGTTACTACCGTCTGTGCAATAACATAATTCGTAACATTTGTGATAACATTGGTTGCGATTTCAACGCCCCCCGTGGATCGTCTCGAGTTGGGTGACCGGATGAGGTCCTCACGCGACGTCCGGAGTGGCGATGTCTCCTTCGTCTTGAGGATTTATCGTGGGATATTTCTTGAAGGTGTGCCCAGACTCTCGCAAATAGAGCACTTCTTCGACGACGCTCGGTTTCGCTTCATCCATGTCGCTTCTGGCGCGCCGTACACATCCGTCCAACTTTTCCTTGAGCCTATCAATGTTCCGCAACCCGATTAGTTGCTCCTGTGTCGATGGCGATGAAATGGCCAACCACAACAGAACCATATATCTCCGCGGTCCAGTTTGCATCACCGCCTCCTTGGTGAAATAGACAGAGAGGTATCGACAGGGATGTTTGCGCCACCGCTGAACATGCGGCTATGACATGGGAGCAGGCCTATGCGTAAGAAGGGCTTGTTGCAAGTGCATGTGCAACTAGCGCGACGTAACGTGCACTCATGGGTAACCCTCTCACGGTTAAATCATGGCGTCCTTTATCCTCGCAGACATCACCTCGGCGAAGCTCCCTTGTGCCCATCTTGAATGCCCGAGTACAAGATTCTCATCATTTGCCATGGCGAAGCGATGCGTTGTTGCTTCATCAACAAAGTACTTCGTCAGACTGCAAGTATTGCCTCCACAATACCCACCAAAGGAGGCACCTTGCACCGCAGATGACCCAGCTTGTACACCTCGGCTAGATTAGTTGTCATGACACCATATCGAGCGCCACCCTCGTTATGGAGCAACGACCACTTCTCCTTAGGCTCGTGGCTCAATCCAGCCGAGAAGCATTCACCGCGCCCGCCCTCCTCGCCAATCCGGAGCATCTGTGGGTATCTCGCAATGCTTGGGGCTGGTCGGCGCTTAGGCGACCCTTCTCCGCCTCCCTTCGTGTGTCTTGGTCCGCCATCTAGAATCTTCCAGAGTGTTTCAACTTCCGCCGCCGGTTCGGTTGCCTACCGCTGAACATGTTCATCAAGTCTTTGTTATGAACCGCTTGTAGAAGTTTGCACCCAAGTGCCTCATGCACCACCGCTTCGCAGATTCGCCGAGAAGTGGTACGCTCTTCCTTGTTGCAAATGGGTTATTGCATGCAAAGCGAGTTCGCATGCCGATCATGTATGAGGCACACGTTGGGACGGTCTTGCACAAATGAAATCCTCACGCTCTTCAGAACCACAACCAACTATCCGTGTTCTCGCTTTCAACGAAGCGTAATGCCACGGAAGAACTTGATTGTTCCGTCTGTCGCTATTGCAACAAGATTCCGCCCTTGTACCTCCCGGTCAAAAATGTGCCATCTACGCACAAGATTGACGGCAAAGGTTTGAATGCGCTGATACATGGACCAAACGCGAAGAATACTCGCTGCAATACCCTCTTATTGGTCCACTTTGCGCGTGGCATCTTCAATATCGATATGGGTGCCGTGATTTTGCCTTGTATGACTCAAATTGCGCAGGAGATTGTGGTAGGAATCCTCAAACGCGCCCCACCTTAATTCCAATGCCTTCGCTTTTGCCCTCCAAGCCTTCGTGATAGCTGATTGTGTATTGGAACCTTGCCTCAATCGCCTCAATGATGCATCGTGGCTCAAAATCTAGATTATCCACGATCTCACTGCATATAAGGTTAGCGATGAAGCGATGATGATGTTTCGGTGGGACTCAGATCGACTCGAAACGACGCATGTGTGGGACCACTATAGAGCACTTCGAAGGGTGTCCCACTTTGGTGAAATGCGTGCACTCACCAAGGGTATCCTCTATGCCGCACTTCACGTCAGAGAATCTTGGGGTTGACTTGACGACTCGAATGTGCGCCGCACCGACAAGGCCAACTTGACCTCGCCTGCACGGCCTCCTTGCATTTGTAAATAGCTCCTAGTTTGACCTCACTCGTCGTACTTCCCGGCACCACAGGAGCCTTCGTTGACGATGAGATTGTCGAACTGGTATGTGTTCCAGTCGGATGGAACCGCCGCTCGTCAACTTCATCCTCGCCGTCCGGAACCTTCATCTTCGACAATGCCATGTAGTCTCGGTCTCGAGATCCATCCTTGCACTCACGGCTTCAACCTCCTCACCTCGTCAAGAAGACCAAGAGCTTGCATGGTCAGAGGAGCTACTTCCGCAGGGTCTTCATCGACAAAGATCAAGAACTCCGGAGGTTCAAGAATTGTGTGCGCCACACAACAGGGTGAGCCCCGACTTCCTCTTCGCCTCGACACCTCCTTCTTGTTCATTGCGGGTGGAGGAGTGGGTTTGGCATATGCTTGGACGAGAAGGACCAATTTCACCTGCCTCCCTCGCGATGCGTATATATGATCGCCATGATTTTGGTCCCCGGTCGCACTAACTCCCAATATGCGGTTGCAGCTCTCCGTGGGGAAAGGCAACTCAATCTCAGATCGTACACATCACGGTCCACTTGGAATGTATGGAACAACCATCGCATCACAAATACCCCATGTACGCCGCTCGGTCTTGCTAGGGGTACGGCTGTTGATTGAAATAACGCAAATCAATCCCTCGACCTCTAGAATAGTCCCTTGACCATAGTAAATTTTGAAATTGACGATGTCGAGTCGGACATATTTGACGACTTGCACCATAAAGAACATTTCCACGATTAACCGATATCTAAAACTATACTACCCAACGAAAAGTATTATGTAAAACTATACTTGCATTACGAACCGCACATTTAAAACTATGTAATCCATTCGGTTAAAAAATTACCCGAGAGGTTGGCAATCCGACGGATAGCGCCGCTAGCTTCTCTCCTCACCTCTACTCTTCTCTCCTTTCTTTTTTCGAATAAGAATGAGTCCCACGTTGAATTTTGGGTTTTTATAGGATGAGCTTCGCCGCCAGTTGAAATGGTGACAGAACTCGCCAGCTCAAATGGCGACAGGATCTATCGCCATTTCAATCGGCGATAGGTGGCCGGACCCGGCGGTGAGGGGAGAGGATCCTCGCCGCCAGCTGAATGGCGATAGGTCCTCGCCGCCATTTCAACCCATTTACGTGAACACATTTCTGTAATTTTTTGAGAGACGATATATTTTGTAATTATGTTTTAAAATAATATTATTTTTAAAAAATTCGGATAGTAGATACGTAGATGAAAATAAGCCGGAAACGAATTGTGGGTACATCGGTAATATTAGCATCGTGTACGTAGGAGGAATTAATGTTAACAAATATGCCTTGTACCCAGGATGGTGATCAGCTAGCGTCCTGATTCTGGCTGTCATCGCTTCTTAGTTTCTACAGGAGCTGCACGAAAAGGTAAGTATTTAATTTCAGCTAACAATGCAGGATCTAATTGTCTATGAGAAAGTGTTGACAGGGAGACAAAACATTACCTGTAGCGAAATTGTTTTCCCTGGCCTGTGGCGAAATCTCTCCTCTGTGGCGAAAGTGTTGAAAGGGATCTCATTTCGGAGGTCCTTGAGATGTAACCCTGACTCCGAGAGGTCCCGCCTTGCAAAAATGCCAACCCCCTAACGTTGTGCACGCTTCTTCAGGTAATTTCAGTGTAGCAATGGGGGACTAGCTGAGGGGTGGTTTAGAATTGCTATTCAATTCTATGAAATAGAGACCAAGATGCCAAGTGGAGAGATATAAAACTACGTAAACTTTGGAAAAGGATGAACGTCTATAAAAATACGAAGCAACTGTTAGTACTTGGTGTTATATTTTCTTTATCCAAAAGACATTATTCTGCGCTCGGAATGAATTTGAAAATTTAGGGTTTTTTTTGCAAGGAAAAAATTCCGGGTATTAGAGTTCACAATGCTCTTTCCACTAGTCAGTCAGCCGGACATGCTGAAGATCTTACATCCATTCGCAATTCCAGGATCCACGATGAGCCCTTATTGCTTGGAAGCTGCAATTATATTATTATTTTTTCTTGAGGTGCAGCTGGTTAACATGGAAATTTAAGTAGATAACGTTCTAAGGGTATCTCCAATAGTTAAAGATAACCTTATCTCTAATATATGTTATATTATCTTTAGAGACAACATCTCTAATAGATAGCCTCTAACACACTCTAACATTTATATTTTATAATTTTTTTGAAATGGGTCTACATGTCAACTAGAGTAGATTAATATACTATGTCTTGTTTCGTGTGCTTGACAGTCTCTTCAGAAAAAGACGACATGTGTTCTCTCTCTTCCCTCTTTCTCCTCTACGTAGGATTTTATTGATATGGCACAACTAAGAGACGATAATAAATACACTATTGAAGATGTCCTAACAGATGTAAGTAGTCAGCAATCTTTTCAGCATGTAAAGCGACTACTTACACCCTTGCTACAGCCAGTGAGGCTGCTACACAGACCGGATGGGATTGGCGTCCTGCCATTCCATCGGGAATGTCGATTTGAGCCGTCGATTGAGAAAGAATGGTTCGGATTAATTGTAATCGTGATGCATGACCTATGAACATGCCAATGCGTGTCTTTGTGCTACACTAAAAAGCGGCGACCGTGTCGTCTGCTACACTAAAAAGCGGCGACCGGGGTGTGACCACTGCGCCTCTGGTCTATTTAGTCAACGAATCAACCTGTATATATTGTTAGCTACTGGAGTACCTCTATAGCACTCGACCGGCAACATCTCCCCAACCGCACCAAGCCCGAATCATACACGCCGAAACTCCGTCATTACTGTTTCCTCTCGATCAGCTGATTCATCTCCCATTTTGCGTACTAGCGTGGATTCAAGTATAGGTACCAGCCATCTCTTCTCTTTCTCGGTATGTTACACAACGTATTGGTTCGGCCTGAGCCTAACCAATCGCTAATTTTTGTTTAGTTAATTCCGAATCTGAGTTATTTTTTGTTGCAATTACAATTGCGCGGTTTGGTATTGCAACATATCGTATTTGTTATATAACTCTCTTGCCTTTTAAAAATAGAATTGTATTTGTTATAAAATTGTAATAGTTGCAATATATATATATATATATATATATAATTAATTAATCTGCACCGTTATAATCGACTCTACCAAAATTAATGGTGTAGATGGGTGTGGTTGCCAATGGGATTAGAGTTAGAGGCAGATGCAGGACGCGCGCGTCGAAGGTTAATTTATTAATGGGCCGGATCTAGAAGCTTCCTTCCCGTGTACCTTGCTCTAGCTGGACCTAGCTCCTCTCAAAACTACCAAACGAAGCAGCCCAACACATGGAATGTCCTTTCTTTTTTTTTCATCATAACGCCACTATATATGCAATTGATTTTTTTTCAGACAATCAAGGGCATCGTATTTCAATTAATCGGCAGGATTAAATTAACAAACTTGCTGGTGAAGTTTCTGCGAATTTGGCGACCACCAACGCTGTCTGTACATATGGCAATATATATGGTCATGCTTTCTTCATGTCTGAACGGATATATATATATATATATATATATATATATATATATATATATATATATATATATATATATATATATATATATATATATATATATATATCAGCACTCCGGCCGTCAGATGAAAAACCTTTACCTCACGTCATATTCACTTTATTCTTTTCTTTGCATGAAGAACTAATTGAACGTATGTCGCGACCACCACGCACAATTTCATGGTGTTTGACTCTTGACTTGGGCTTTACCAATAGACAATAGTACATGCACAAGTGTTCTTGTCTCAACATTTCCGCATTTTTTTTCCTGTAAAAGCCAGAATTTCTTTTTTTTAATACTTCGAAGTGTGCTCATTTTTGGGTGACATGGGCATATGCACTCCTGCTTAACCAAGAGCTATTTTACGGCACACTCAATTTAATATTGGTTGTCTATTTTTTTTATCTAATGGTTTAAGTTAGTTAGGATCTATTTATACTACACCTGATAGTATAAGTAGTAGAATTTTAAAGGGTGAAATTGTTATTGTCCATGTGGCTGTGGGTATAAAGTAGAATAACTTATCATGCAACGGCTCGATCGTACTAAGATCGCATGAATCTTGGAGTAAAATAATGTGCTACAGTGTAGTGTTTCTTCTTGACAAGACCCCAGGGTACGTAGCTCATAAACTACAGTACTACTATCAACAAACGTATGCTACATACTATTAGTCTTGCTAATAGGGTACGTAGCTCATAAACTACGGTACTACTATCAACAATCGTATGCTACATACTGTTCGTCTTGCTAATGGATGGATACAGTAGCTTGTTTGATTAAAGAAACTTGCTGGTGAAATTTCGACGAATTTGGCTCCCATCATCAAACTAATCACGCAGTGACCCCAGCGTATTGCCAAAAAGGAAAATGGTTTAGGAAAACATTAACGCGGTGTCTCGACTGGACACGCATCCTCTCAATGTCGCGATGCTACAGTACCATGATGTTACAGTACCATAACATTACGTAGCATCCGCCGGATCAAAAAACAAAGGATGAGATCACGTTTCCACGGTAGCAGGAATATAGTAGCGCACACTGTAGCATTTTGGCAATGTTCATGAACGCGTACCGCGCATCGTAGCGATTGATCTGGGCCATTCTTTCCAAATCGAACGACTCAGATCTCCCGAATGTCACGGCACTGTAGCACCGTGACATTTGCAATGGAATGGCAGGTGATACCAATCCGTCTCGACTATGCTCATGCCAATGTCACCTTACAAGTGTGATGTCTAAAAGGGGTATTCGGTTCAATGCCTAACATTGCAGCGTCTAGCCTTAGACATGTCACATTTTTAGTTATTTACTGCAATCGTGGCTTGTTGCTTGCCACGCTTTCTTAGCCCATCACCTAAACTCCGCCATTATCGCTTCTCTCGACGGCAAATCCATCTCCAAATTTATGCATTAGTACTAGCGTGATTCAAGTATGTACTAGCCATCTCTCTATCTCGGTATGTTACACCCCGAACATGTTGGTTCAAATTTGAGTATGATGTTTACTTGTTGCATGTTGTCGATTAATTTGTCACGTCTTAAAGAGTGGCGAGACCAAATGGCGGTGCTTTGGGACATCCTCGGGAAGGCAAACCAATCTCGCGGCAAATGTTCGATTGGACGCGATCACGCCATCACTATGGTCATGAGTTTGCTGCAGCTTTATGAGAACAAGAGGCAATGCCGAAACTCGAGGGCGCCGCAGTGCTCCATGCGCCATCGCAGCCGCCAACTAGTTGTTGGGCCGTGATTCAAACTTTCAGAGATGGGGGATTCCGTTAGAAAGGAACTCAAGGACGCGGACGACCTCGTCGAGTCCTACAAGAAGAGCACGCTTTGGTCCCGCCATCGCAGGAGCAGGAGCACGGCCAGCCAGTTCCGCGACATGCGGAATGTCATCGACACCCACTGTGGCCTCATCCTTTTCATCGACGCCAACCTCCTCATACAAGCGAACCCTTGTCGTCTAGATGTTAGGTCAGATACTCGACCCTGGTGTTTTTGTTTACATGACGTAGCTCGCTGCAATCTAATGAAGGCAAGTTTTGTTTGGCAATGCAGGATTCCGCTAATTGATGATGGATTAGGAGGCGTGCCGACAGTGACCGAGTCTTCCGCAGGTGCAGAGGTATTTAGTATTGTTCCTGCCATTCACAGCCAGGAAGGAATAGGCAGTGACACATGCACTACAGGCCGACTCAACCAGGATGTGAAATCATCCCCACCTACTGTTGATGATTTAGTATAACAACTCTACTCCTGTGTTGCTGTATTAACTATGCTTTTCAATGGAGAAGAAATCACTGGAACTAAGACTTAATGATTTCTGTCTATTGATCGTGTCTCTGAGGGGGGTGTTTGGGACGGCTTCGGCTTCAGCTTTTCGATCGAAAAAACCGAAAACCGTCCCAAACGGAGGACTTTTCCCATTGGCTTTCTTGGAACCCGGAAGTCACATTATACGTAAAAAAACGAAAGCGAAAAGCCGCCGCAGGACAGCTTTCCACCACCCTTCCAATTTTGCCTCTCAAATTCGCGAGTTATTACCCGCTTTTACCATCGAATAAAATGCCTCCTCAGCCTCCCCCGAACCCTAGCGCCCGCGTCCTCCTCCTCCCACGCCTCCTCCCTCCTCCTCTCTCCCGCGCCGCTGCCCCGGCCCGCCCCCGTCCTCCTCCTCCTCCCCCGAGCGGCGCCGCCTACCCTTCTCCTCCTTCCCCGAGCGGTGGCGCCCCACCTCCCTTCTTCTCTTCCTTCCCGCGCGTGGCGCCCTCCCCTTCTCCTCCTCCCCCGAGCGGCGTTCCAATTGACAACAGGGATACTGTCGTCTATTGGAATGGCGACAGGAGAATTTTTCCATTCCAAATGGCGACATACACCTATTTTTGTTAAAAAAAATTCGACTAATTTTTTTTTTAATTATCTTTTAAATTATTATTATTATTTTTTTAAAAAAATTCGCTACGCCTAGGTCAAACTTCCACGCCCTATCCATCTCGGCTCTTCTAGATTTGCCTATCAAAATCCTCTTCAGTCCAGTTACCCTTGCAAGAGTGGTCAATCCCCAGAACCACAATCTCAACTTTCACTGAAGAAAGGTCACCGGATGTAATTATCTAGCCATCCCTGTATATCGCAATTTCTATGCCTTCACTGCTCTGTGATAATAAGGGGGTTTTTTTTGTGTGCAAATTTGAGACTTCAAACTGCCGTGGAAACAAAGCTTATGAGTTGAGCCCGTGCCTTCATCCATGGCCGGGGCCTGACTTGCCGGATCTAGTCTACAGTACAAACAAGGGATGGAGTTTTTTTTCCTTTTCAATGTGTTGGACCGAAAAGGCAACTAGAGGGAGGGGTGAATAGGAGCACGATCTCTTTTTCACCTTGATCAGATTCAACACAATTTTCACCCCAATAGCTATGAAAGCTATGAAGATCAATATATAAGCATAGCGGAAGACTTGTATTGAATCCAATCAAAACCCCGAAGCAAATAGACCAAAATCATCAAAAACTCAAATCCAAATGAGTTGGGCAGTCAGACCTCTCACTAGGGGCGGTCTGACCTCTCACCATGGGCGGTCTGACCGGCAAATAGTTGGTGGTCTGACCTCCAACTCAATGAACAATAAAATCATCCCGAACTCAAAATCACAAATTGATCTAACTTTTGATCCACAACTCCAAACTTCACGAAACTTGAAACATACCTTCTTTAGGATGTCAGGAACCTATTTCAATAAATGATCGTGAAGATCGTTGCCAAAGTTCTAACATTTTTTCCGTTTGAGTGAAGGTTACTTCAAAACCGAGTCAAAACCAAATTATGATCTAAAGACTTGCTCGTGGGAAGAAGATGATCCTAGATGCATTCCCACATGTCACAGCAAGCAAGATCCAGGCTAAAAACCAAAGGAAAAGCAACGGATCAAAGAAAGCCCTAAAATCACAAAATAGAGAGTAAGAACAAAAAGAGACTCATCTTGAGAAATCTTGCTTGGACTGATTTGAGATGATGTTAGTTTATAGCCACTCCATCCAGGAGGACAAAACCTCAACACATGAGCACACAACCAATCCAACTCCCTAGAACCCTATCCTCTCCACTATTATCTCCTAATCCTAAAACACAAACTAGGGTTTTAGATATGAGGGGTTGGGGGTGCACAACCAGCACCCTCCCTTATTTATAGTGGAGGCTAGATTCTAGAAGGATATCTCTAATGAGCACCCGTTAAGCCCACACACAAATTGGTTTCACTTACGCACGTATTTTAAAGCGCCGTCTTCATCTCCTCTTGACCTAAACCACTTCTCCTTGCGCTGTCTTGCGCCGTGGGTTAGCAAAAGGTCACCAATGCGGTATTTAGGTGAAGTTACCAAAATACCCCTTATCGATCCTTCTCTGAAGACTGAGTCTAATCTTCATGAAGCAATCCCATGCTTTGCCACGTGTAGGTTGATCAACGGCTCTCTTCATGTCGGCAAGTCTCTCCCATCCGGCTCCCACCGAAACCACTATGGCACTTGCACCGACCCCCAGCCGCTTGATGCAACCCATTCGGTCATCCTTGTCCATTTTTGCCATGCTTGAGTCTTCTGACTTCACCCCGGCATCCTCGATTGTTCTGACCCTCAGCTCTCCAAACCTAGTCCTGATCATCCTCACCGTTGACCGTCGTTGACCTCCAAGCGTCCTGCACAGCAATAGACCAAGAAATCGATTCCGGGAACAAGTTCTTCGCAACTTGACCCACGTTAGTCAAAACATGCATCATGCAACACATATGCACTGAAACCCATGAACTTGACCTAACCAACATACATCGCCGCCAAGCTGGCCGACGAATCAAGTCAAAATCGGTCAGACCGCCACTCATTGGCTGGTCTGACGGCCCCATGGCCGGTCTGATCGCCACCTGGCCGATCTGACCGCCTAGCCTAGGAACTTAGCCAAATTTCCATCCTAGAAATCCAAAACCTTCTGGAAATTTCAAACAAATAGAACTTTTGACTCGAAGCTCCAAAAATTATGAGACCAAGTGTAAAAGAATCCCCACTCTTGCCTACACCCTCTATTTTTGGCCCAGCTCCAAACTCAAAAACATTTTGTGGCCGGTCAGACCGCTGCCTATTGGCCGGTCTGACCGCCAGCCACTGACCCGAGGCTTGGCCGGTCTGACCACCAATGGTGGTTGGTATGACCGCCACAAGGCCGGTCTGGACACCACCATGGCCGGTCTGACCGCTTGAGGCCTGATAGTATTTTAAGTTCGTCGAAAACGAGTGTTTCGGCAAACCTTCAACACCATTGTCAATTGTATCATCATCCTAAGATCGTGAGCATATCCCCATGATATCCACAGAATGGATAGTAGATACGTAGATGAAAATAAGCCGGAAACGAAATGTGGGTACATAGGTAATATTAGCATCGTGTACGTAGGAGGAATTAATGTTAACAAATATGTATTGTACCTAGGATGGTGATCAATGTCCTGATTCTGGCTGTCATCGCTTCTCAGTTTCTGCTAGAGCTGCATGAAAAGTAAGTATTTAATTTCAGCTAACAATGCAGGATCTAATTGTCTGTGAGAAAGTGTTGAAAGGGAGACAAAACATTACTTGTGGCGAAATTTTTTTCCCTGACCTGTGGTGAAATCTCTCCACTGGCGAAAGTGTTGAAAGGGATCTAATTTCGGAGGCCCTGTGCTCTGCAGAGATATGGGATTTCGCCACAGTGGCACTACTACAAAATAGGCTATACTGGACGCCTCATCACAGACGGTTCCTTTGGAACCGTCTCGTTAGCGTTTACTACATGCATTTGCCTTAAGAACTGCTCAGGATACGTATTATCATAGACGGTTTGTAAAGAAAACCGCTCAGGATATTTGTATCACGAGCGGTTTCGGTTTGAACCGCTCGTGATATGTTCCTTCATTTCCGCGATGTGTCTCTTCGTCTCACGATCGCACCAATATCGCTACGACTCCCAATGTATCTCTTCGTCTCCCGCTCTGACTTTAGTACTTGTTTTATAAATAGACACCCCTTCTGAAAGGGATTTCTCACAAACCTCCTTGATCCCCTTTCTCCACAGACTCCAAATGGCTTCCCCTCTCATTCCGGCTGTATTGGCCTACATTGTGCTTGTGTACTCGCACCTCTCTGGTCGTAACCTGGCACAAGCTGCGGACAAGCCTTCCGTTCGCAATGTCATCCGTTGTAGGCCCTTCGATCTACCAAAGACTATAGCGGCCATCGTCTGTTGATTGGAGCTCCTCCTCTGACAAACCAATGCGAGGGTCTCTAGCATCCGAAGAGTAAACCTCATCGTGGAGATCGTCCTATGGAACTACTTGGTCCGCACCGAGGATGCAGCCCAGAGAGTCGAGGACAACATCCGAATTGTAGGAGAGCGGGTTGACCTTGTTGAGATGGAGGAGACCAGGGTTGATGGCCTTTGGGCTATATGGGGCTTGGTTACGGAGTCCAAATGGCTACAAGCGCGAATCGAGCGTGCAAGGTTGCAGGTGGAGGCGTTTGGTCAGACAGTCACTAATCCCGCCACCACTGAAGCCGACGAGAAGGCTTACGAAGATTTGAAGGCTAATATAGGATCGCTGATCCTTTTTTTATCATCTGTGATGTAAGACAGATATGGTCTTTTTTATCGTCTGTTTATTACTGGGCAACTCGTTTTCGTAATTAATTGCGCATATAGAGGTAGTGCATGGAGAACCAATGCACTGCCTCTATATGTGCAAAGTATTTATCACAGACGATTCTACTTTAGAACCATCTGTGTTGTACATTCATCACAGACGGTTGTTTATTGGAACTGTTTGTGATGTTCTTCATCACAGACAGTTCTACTTTAGAACTGCCTATGATGTAGCCTAGTACCTGTTTATATTCAGACTCTAGGGTTTTCCCTCACCCGTTCGCATCCTCCTCACTCGTGCGCATCTACCTCCGTGCTTCCCCCCGCCCCTTTGCATCTGGCGACGACGGCTAGCGCGACGGCTCCCTCTTCCTCGCCTCCTCTTCAATCTGGCGGCCACGCCACGCCCGCGCATGCCTGTGGCTCACAACCCCGCCGCCCGCAATCGGAGGCGCCTACCTCCTCCATCTCAAGCTCGTAAGCCTCCGCCGCCCCTAAACCCTAACCCTAGCTATTCGCCTTCCCCGTTCATTTTGCTTCGATCTGAGGTTTGATTATGTGTTGCGGTTTTGGTGGCAAATTAGGCAGAGCCGCCCGACGAGGCTCACGGCGAACCCATCAGAAGTTGCCGAGCCACGGCCGCCGCCGACATAAGCCGTCACGATCCCGAGTACGGCCCGCCCACCCTTCTCCCGACCGCCACCGACATCGCTTCTTCTTCCTTGCCGCCACTAGTTAGACGCCACGGTTCACTGCACAAGACACTCTTACGATAAGAGTGTCTTGTGCATTGTCACGTCGCGTGACACAACCATGTGACGCCTTGCGCTTTTGCCACAACAAAGAATTGCAGAGCCGGCCGACCTCCGTCACGCCGCCGCCCCGTCATTTGCCTGTGGTGCCTGCTAGGTGCCCTCATTTTGGCTAATACATGTTATTTTTGTTTACATTGCACTGTATTATACAACTGCAGTATATTAGAGATGGCTTAAATGTATGATGCTAGTTATGCAAATTAAGGTTTTGAATATTTTATAGATTATTTTTGTGGCTAACTTTGTTGTTTCTTTATCTACACATCATTATTATTCTCCATTGGCTCTGGCGTATACTCATGTAGTGATAACTAATTAGTAGCCAGATGAAATGCAATGCATCAATGCGTGTTGATTTATTACTTCCAAACGTATGCATGTACGATATACTTTTAAGCCATAGAAAGAACAATCATATATTCCTTTAGCACAATAATTACTTTCATTTGTTGTCTCATTTATTGGTATTAGCTTTTGGGAAGAGGCACTTCCCATGTGAATGTACTTCGTTTTTTGGGGGGGATGTGGTCTATCTATGTGCTTTAGCCATTGTAACTGTTGTTTCTGACACCCTCTTTTGCTGGACCTTACTTGCAAGACTGTTGCTGACATGATCAAGGGCAAAACTCCTAAGGAGATCCGCAAGACCTTCAACATCAAGAACGACTTCACCCTTGAGGAGGAAGAGGAGATTTGTAGGCTTTTGAGTAGAGAACCATTGAGGTCTTGATCTCTTGATGCTTAGATTTTATCATACTTTGCAATGCTCTGCTTTTATATGTTGTAATGGTTGTAAGTATTTTGAAGTCAGAGATGGGGTTTGTGAACATGTTTAGCTGGTTAAGGTTTCGTGGAAAAACTAATCATGATGGTTGTGGTGATGTATTTACTCGCCTAATGCCACTCAGTTTTTCTGGGTCCTATTAAGGCAAATTATCTCATGCTTTGGTGATGTATGCATTGTTTGTGTCTGACAACTATACTACTACCACTGCTTGAAAATTATATAGAGAAGAGATCATCACAGATGGTTGGAATATATAACTGTCTGTGATGGCCTACGTATCACAGACGGTTTTTGGTAGAAGCCGTCTGTGATAGTAGGCCTTCACAGACAACTTTTTCCAAGAACTGTCTGTGTTACAACTTATCACAGATGGCTCACAAACCATCTGTGATAACTACTTGTTATCACAGACACATAAATTTATACAGTTCAGAAACCATCAATGATGACACTTTGTGTAGTAGTGTGGAGAGATTTCAACACTTTCGCTGAAGGTAGATTGTAGCTAGTTTTCAAACTAGGCCGCGTCTCATCCTATCCTAATCCTATATTCCTGTGTACCTGACGACTCCGAGAGGTCCCGCCTTGCAAAAATGCCAACCCCCTAACCTTGTGCACGCTTCTTCAAGTAATTTCAGTGTAGCAATGGGTGACTCGCTGAGGGGTGGTTTATAATTGCTATTCAATCCTATAAAATAGACACCAAGATGTCAAGTGGAGATGTAAAACTATGTAAACTTTGGAAAAGGATGAACATCTATAAAAATCCGAAGCAACTGATAGTAATTGGTGTTATATTTTCTTTATCCAAAAGCCATTATTCTGCGCTCCGAATTAATTTGAAATTTAGGGGTTTTTTGCAAGGAAAATATTCCGGGTATTAGGGCCTGTTTGGTTGGTGCCCTGGATTCCATGTCTGAAAAAAAATGGTGCCTGGATGTAGCCTGAAAAATAGATGATTTTTGCCTGGCCAGGCAAACCTAGAGATGAGTTGTTTAGTTAGAAGTATGTGTCTAAAATTGATAAATAAAAAATAGAGCGTTGGATCAAATAATTAATAGTGGATCTAGCCTCCCAGGCAGCTGGCTCTTAGGCACTCATTTTCTACACCTGAGAGCCAGGCATCGAAGCACACACACAGCTGGCATCGCTCAGGAGCAGTTCTAGCCAGGCAGAACGCCACCAGGTAACGATCCAAGCAGGTCCTTCGCAATGCTCTTTCCACTGGTCAGCCGCCTATGCTAAAGATCTTACATCCATTTGCAATCGCAGGATCCACGCCACGATGAGCCTTTATTGCTTGGAAGTTGCAATTATATTGTTTTTCCCCTGATGGTGATGTGTACTGCTTTTCTTTGGACTTCCCTCCCAGCCCCAGGCCACTGGTGGTGATGTGTAATGCTTTTCTTTGGACTTCCCAGTCCCAGGCCACTGGTGGTGATGTATACAGGAGCCCCCCGAAACTGGAGCACCTCTATATTTCTATAGCACTCGACCTGTATATATTGTTAGCAACTGGAGTACCAATATAGCACTCGACCGCAGCAAGCCCGACTCATACACGCCGAAACTCCGCCATTTCTCTTTCCTCTGGAGCAGCAGATTCATCTCGCATTTTGCGTACTAGCGTGGATTCAAGTACAGGCACTGGCCATCTCTTCTCTATCTCGGTATGTTACACACACACCCTTAAACGTATTGGTTCAGCCTGAGCCTGACCAATCGCTAATTTTTTGTTTAGTTACAGCCGAATTTGAGTTTTTTTTTGGAATTCGTATAGAAATCCGATTGCTAATTTTTGTTTAATCGTTTTTCCGAATTATATGTATATAGGATTTTTACTTAGAAATTCATATGGAAATCAAAATCAAAATTTTATTTCATTTTTTATTCCGAATTTGGGTTATTTCTGGATATTACTCGATATGGACTCTTTCTTTTAATCTAGACCGTTATAATCTGGATAAACTATGATCAACACGTAGATTTTTCTCTTTTTCCTTCGATTAACGTGATAATTTCTATCTCTTGAGAGTGAACGAGGAGACTTTTTTTTTCTTTGCTTTAATCTGCACCAGATCATGTAGATGGGTGGGGTTGCCTATGGGATTAGAGTTAGAGGCGGCCTGTGGGCTAAGAGTTAAGAGACGGATGCAGGACGCGCGCGTCGAAGGTTAATTTAGTAATGGGCCGGCTAGAAGCTTCCTTCCCGTGTACCTTGCTCTAGCTGGACCTAGAAGATGGGCCCAGTTCCTCTCTTAATTACCGGCCACTTAATTGGGCTACGGTGTAAGCTCGGCTCACTCAAAACTACCAAACGAAGAAGCCCAAGTAGCCTAATCATATTTATCAATTCTATTCCGGAGGCTATTTCAGTTTACCTCTTGGTATAAAATACGCCGGTGTCAGTTCATTCCGGCGTACCGTTTCGGATTTTAATATAATAATATATATTTATTCATAAATATATATGTAATTATATGCACACGTAATTTCACTTGTAACCTCACTTCAAATACATAACTATAGAATAAAAATGAGTTCAATTACTTGAAATGGCCGATATTAACCTGTATTAAGGCCGGTACGAAATTGAGGCTACAGTGCGCTGGTTTATGTACCGGTATGGTATGTTCCGGCTATTCCGAACGGCACTGAAATAAAATTGATAAATATGGGCCCAACACATGGAATGTCCTTTTCATCATAACGCCACTATAAATGCAATTGAAGTTCTTTGTTTTTCCTAGCAACCAAGGGCATCGTATTTCAATTAATCGGCAGGATTAAATTAACAAACTTGCTGGTGAAGTTTCTGCGAATTTGGCGACCACCAACGCTGTCTGTACACATGGCAATATATATGGACATGCTTTCTTCATGTCTGAACGGATATATATATATATATATATATATATATATATATATATATATATATATATATATATATATATATATATATATATATATATATATATATATATATATATATATATAGCAGCACTCGGGCGTCAGATGAAAAACCTTTACCTCACGTCATATTCACTTTATTATTTTCTTTGCATGAAGAACTAATTGAATGTATGTCGCGACCACCACGCACAATTTCATGGTGTTTGACTCTTGACTTGGGCTTTACCAATAGTACATGCTCAAGTGTTCTTGTCTCAACTTGTCCACATTTTTCCCTGTAAAAACCAGATTTTTTTTTGGTAATTCTTCAAAGTGTGCGCATTTTTGGGTGACATGGGCTGTTTAACCAAGAGTTCTTTACGGTACACTCAATTTAATATGGGTCGTCTATTTTTTTTATCCAATGATTTAAGTTAAGATCTAATTATACTACACATGACAGTATAAGTAGTAGAATCTCGAGAGGTAGAATTATAATTGCTGATGTGACCCGTGGGTATAAAGTAGAATAACTTTATCATGCAACCGCTTGATCGTACTAAGATCGCATGAATCTTGGAGTAAAATAATGTGCTACAGTGTAGTGTTTCTTCTTGACAAGACCCTAGGGTATGTAACTCATAAACTACGGTACTATCAACAATCGTACGATTGGTCTTGCTAATGGATGGATGGATACAGTAGTTTGTATGATTAAAGAAACTCGCTGGTGAAATTTTGAAGAATTTGGCTCCCATCATCAAACTAATCACGCAGTGACCCCAGCGTTTTGCCAAAAAGAAAAATTGTTTACGAAAACTTTAACGCGGTGTCTCGACTATGCTCGTGCCAATGTCATCTTACGTGTGATGTCTAAAGGGGGTATTCGGTTCAATGCCTAACATTGTAACCTCTAGCCTTAGACATGTCATATTTTTAGTTATTTACTGCAGTCGTGGCTTGCTGCTTGCCACGCTTTCTTAGCCCATCGCCTAAACTCCGCCATTACTGTTTCCTCTCGATCAGCAGATTCATCTCCCGTTTTGTGTACTAGCGTGGATTCAAGTACAGTTACTAGCCTTCTCTTCTCTATCTCGGTATGTTACACACGCACACACCCTTGAACGTGTTGGTTCAGCCTGAGCCTGACTGTTTACTTGTTGCAACACTATCAGTTAATTTGTCACGTGCGAAAGAGTAGTGACCAAATGACAACTCTTTGGGACATCATTGGGAAGGCAGCCAATCTTGTGCAGTTGTTTGGATTGGACGCGATCACGCTCATCACTATGGTCATGAGTTTGCTGCAGTCTTATGAGAACAAGAGGCAATGCCGGAAACTCGAGGGGCGCCTGCAGGTGCTCCGTGCACTACTGCAGCGGTCGTCTGGTTGTTGGGTTGTGATTCAACACTTGGAGATGGGGGATTCCGTTAGAAAGGAACTCAAGGACGCGGATGACCTTGTCGAGTCCTACAAGAAGAGCACCCTTTGGTCCCGTCTCCGCAGGGGCAGGAGCATGGCCAGCCAGTTCCACGACATGCGAAATGTCATCGACTCCAACTGTGGCCTCATCCTTTTCATCGACGCCAACCTCCTCATCATACAAGCGAACCTTTGTCCTCCAGATGTTAGGTCAAATACTCGACCCTGGCGTATTTGTTTACATGATGTGGCTCGCTGCAATCTAATGAAGGCAAGTTTTGTTTGGCAATGCAGGATTCCGGTGAACGATGATGGATCAAAGTTGCGTCTTCAAGAAGGACTAGGTCTTCATGGTGCAGAGGTATCTAGTACTGTTACTGACATTCACAGCCGTGAAGGAATAAGCAGTGACACAGGCACTACAGGCGACTCGACCAGGATGTGAAATCATCATCCCTGGCTACCTTCTTACATTGCATGATGTGTTCTACGTATGTGTGGGTGGGTGCTGGCTGTGCTGGGTGTCCATTCAAAACAATTGTGAAAAGTTTGTATTTGTATATGTATTTTGTTTATGTGTGCGTGCGAGACAGAACAACTACATTTGAGTCAGTCTTCATGCTTTACAAGGGAACAAATTACCCATTGACTTGACATATTTAAGATTAATCAAATTAATTAATTAATTAATTAATACGGGAGCCTAACAAATATTTTGTTTTTAGCAGGAGGACGCCATCCCTTGTCACGCCTAGTGTGAATGTGTGATCTGTTCAAGCCATAGTTGTCAATTCCATTCCGAAGGCCATTTCAATTTAGTTTTCAATATCGATTCATTCCGATGTACCGTCCCGGAGTGTTATATATTAATATTTTTATAATATATAAAGAATAAGAGCATATATTAGTATCATACTAACTTGGTTAACAAACCGCCTAAAGTTCTAAAGCCCCAAAAGAACTGCAAATGGTAGTTGAGCCAGCCCAACAAGCCGAGCTTTGAACCATCAACTACCCAAACTCCTAGGCTCATGCACAACACAGTACACGCTCGCCACCACCGCACATAACAAACAAACAAACACACACACACACACAGAGAGAGAGAGAGAGAGAGAGAGAGAGAGAGAGAGATGCGGGATGAGGAATAGGGAGGGTCGCCTCCACCGACAGGCCATCGATGGGGCAAATTGACTGACACGCCGCAATGAGTCAAGGCCTACTTGAGCCGCCATCGGGCCCTCATCTAATTTTTCTCCTTCCGCTGTTATGCCTGAGCTTCTTGTGGTTAGCTCTATTGTTCTTTTGCATCTTGGGTTTATTGATTTAGCGCATTCCACATATCTAAGTATTTGAGTTGTTCCTATTGAGTTGTGCCTTTGGCTGGGTTGGAATTTGGAAGAAGATATTACTGCTTTTGTGGCCGGTATCAGTATCAATGGTAAGCACGATTCATCGACTGGAATGACTGGACTTGGCTGAAATTTTGGCCGGTACGGAATGCAGTATTGTTGTGTCATTTTAAGACACAAAATGTAACATTCTCTCTGTGCTCTGCGATCGAACGAACCGATAAGTCTGATAGAATGCCACGACATGATTGGAGTTCATTCTTCATCAATCTGTTACATACCCACTTGGATGAACACTAACTAACACAACTCAATAGCTTTAGTACCCAAATCCATCACCAGCTTTAAAATATTCGGAGATACAAATTGGGGGAATTGGAAGGAGGAACTAGCAATTAGACTGGGAATCGGAACACTGGGAATACAAAAATCAAGACCGGGAAATAGAAGAACTGAGACTGGGAGTAAGAGCGAGAGTTTGGGGAAGAAGCAGACGGGAGGAGGAAGAAGCAGTTAGTAGTTTGTTCATTTCTTCGATACCCTGTTTGTTGCGGCTGCTCTTCTTTTTGTAGTCCACAACCCAGGTCAGTGTTTGCACACTTAAGCCCATGGCCCATGACGCAGGCCCAACCCATGCACCTGATAGTTCATGACATTCCTCCCTCCTCGAATTTCGGCTTGTCCCCAAGCCGATGCCATGAAGTCAGAAGAAGCTCCAAACCACCAGGATCCCATGTCATCTGAAATTTCCATGCACGCAAACAGCCAGCTTGAGCCTTCAACTTGTAAGCACATGGGAGACCGCACTTGCCCAAGGTGGAAGTCAGTAAACCTTTCTCCTTTGGTGTACACCACATAAATGTGTCCACCACCTCTGCAATCCAAAAGCTCCCTAAGAGACCCTGAGAGTTGTGTTTGATTACTGTAGCCACTGGGAACTCCAACTCATTCAATAGCTCTTGAAATCCCTTGAAGTTTCTTGAAGTGAGAAAACAGTAAATAGAAGGCCAATCTCGAGCCACAGTATAAGCCCTCAGCCTACTGGCAAAACTTTGCAGCTTAGTCTTCATGTGATATAGATGGGTGTTTATGGTCCTATCAGAAGTCCCTCAACATCAAAATGGTGTTTATAGTGTTGATGCATCACACAAATAAGATGTTGTCTCACTTCTGTAGCTGTCCTCTTCATAGAAACAGCAGTCCGAATGTGAATCCAGTTGGTGTGAAGTGCTGATCTTGACTTAGTTACTCCTTCCTCACAGAAGTACACCAGGGCATAGCAGAGTTTTCTGAACCTCTGGATGAGTATACAAGACGACCTCATTTTAGTATTTGGAATCGATCCTACTACCAACTTGTGCCCTGAAACAACCACTGGAAGGGTCCATGTGAATTGATGACCACCCCCAGAAGGATCAGGTGAGACAATGACATTCTCCGCGTAGTGCCAAATCCATTTTCCTCTTCTATCAAGCCGCTGCATATATTCCATAGCCTTTCAGAGTTCTCCAATAAAAAACTGCTTCTCAAGCGCACCACCACGCTTCTGCTGCACTAATATAAGAGGCCACTTAATCTTGGTTTCATGTAGATCTTCTTGCTCACCGTTGTCGCCATCTCGAATAGCATTTAAATTCAGCTTCACCAATAATAGGGTTAGTGGTGGCCAAAGTGGTAGCCTCATATCATTCTTGCTGCTGTTCATTGTGTGGGAGATCTGAGCAGCAATTTCATTGTGTGGGAGACCAGCAGTAGAAGATAAAGGGATCTTATGACCACGAGCTATAGAATTCATGACATCACTTGTAGATATGCCAGTCTGAATCATTTCTTCAAGGTATGTTCGCTCGTTGGGATTGATAGAACTTCCGAAAATAACCAAGTATGCTTCAATGAATTGCACAGTTGTGTATTTGTTGGTAATACTAGAAGTTCCTTAAAAAACTTGAACTTCAACTTTCTCTCCCTCGACTTCAAGCACTTGGCTAGGCCTAGTTATGCCATCTCCTAATTGGATGTTGAAAATTTCTTGGTATTTAGAACCCTTCACTTTATCAAGAATGACAAGAGGACTCCAGAAACTATCCTGTACTCCATCCCAATCTCAAGGGTTCCTTCCTCCATACTTAGATATTGCCAAGTATGGAAGTTAAGTATGCACAACTCAATAGATACTCTGTAACCAGAGAGTTCAAAAGACTCACCAATTGACTTGATAGAAGTATTGTACACGACAGTATCAAGCTCAACTTCATCATGGAAATAGCCATGTATGATGCTTTCTGCCTCCAGAAATTGCCTATGCTTAGTTAGGTGAGTGACAAGTATGCTAATTGTCACGACGTCTCTATCATTGCCATGGTCAACCATTTCCATGAAAAGATTATATGACTCCTCAGTTTTGCCGCATTTACATAATGCATCAACCATGGCATTGTAGATAGGTCCTCCTACTGGAAACGATATCGATGCTGACTCGAACAGTTCTTGTGCTTTCCCTAACTACTGGGCTTGACCATACTGGACAATCAAAGTAGCTATTGCAGAATCATCAGGCTTGGCTCCCAAGTCAGTAAGAAATTCATAAAGAACTTTTGCCTCATTAGTATTCCCAATTAGTTGCAGCGTTTCGGTTTCTGTTATGCCCGCTTGAGTGAAGGTTGTTTCCCTGGACTTGAATAGTACCCCTTGACAAACACAGGCAGAACAATCGCATATCCGATAGATGGTGGCCCTGGAGGCTTCAGTTGCCCCCTGCCTCGTTCACCCTTGAACGACGGCCATGGTGTTGGTCGTGGCTTGACTCGGTTACTTATGCTTGGAATTCGAGAAGGAGGTGGCCAGGGATTCCTCTCAACCCACTTAGTCGCGGGTGGCCACAGGACAACCTTATCCGTCTCGGGTATTTCCTTGAACACCTATTGAGCACCACCTGAGGTGAGGCCAATTTTGAAGGACAGCTGCTGCTGCGCCACAGACTGCTCATGCCACTCCTCGTCAGAGTAGGCGACGGCGACGTTGGGATCAGGGCCCGACGTTGAGCAGGTGACGAGGATGGAGTCGGTGCATGGAGTGGCTTCTGCCTCGGCGTGATCGACATTAGTGCGTGGTGGCCTTTCGTCGAACGGTTGGTGTGCAATGATGATGTAGGCGTCGGCACACACACGAGGTGTGCCAATGGATGGAGTGGGGCTGGTGATGGTGACTTCGAGCAAAGTGGCGGTTGAAGGAGAACCCGGGGCTGCGTCCGGCATGAAGGCGGAAGTTCGCGAGGCGGTGTCGTAGTCGGAACAATTCATCGAACGCCTGGTGGGTGACTCAGGGCGAGGGCAGCTTCTGCACGTGGAGTAGCTGCCTCCACAGCGTAGTCCACACCTGTGTTGGGTTGGGCCTGCGTCATGGGCCATGGGCTTAAGTGTGCAAACACTGACCTGGGTTGTGGACTACAAAAAGAAGAGCAGCCGCAACAAACAGGGTATCGAAGAAATGAACAAAATCTCGATCGCTTTTCCTCCTCCGTCTCGCTCCTTCCCCAAACTCTCGCTCTTACTCCCAGTCTCAGCTCTTCTATTTCCCGGTCTTGATTTCTGTATTCCCAGTCTAATTGCTAGTTCCTCCTTCCAATTCCCCCAATTTGTATCTCTAAATACTTTGAAGCTAGTGATGGATTTGGGTACTAAAGCTATTGAGTTGTGTTAGTTCATGTTCATCCAAGTGGGTATGTAACAATTGGTATCAGAGCCTTCGATCCTAATGGTTTTAATGCCCCGAAGTGGCCATGAGCAACGCTGAGAAGGAGAGCGAAGCACGGTGCAAGGCGATGTTGAACAAATTAATCTCTGAAGTGAAGGAGCAGATATTGGAGATGGAAGACTTGGGCGTACGCATGAATGAGCTCGCGGTTGGCTTGAAGGCCATCGTCCCGCCACGAGGAGTACCCGATCACACCTTATTGCCGACCGTAACCGCACCGACGACCACCTTTGTCATCGCTGTGGACCACGCTGTGGCGGCAGCTACTCCATGTGCAGAAGCTGCCCTCGCCCCCGAGTCACCCACCAGGTGTTCGATGAATTGTTCCGACTACGACACCGCCTCGCAGACTTCCACCTTCATGCCGGACGCAGCCTCGGGTTCTCCTTCGACCACCGCTTTGCTCGAAGTTGCCATCACTAGCTTCAAAGTATTCGGAGATACAAATTGGGGGAATTGGAAGGAGGAACTAGCAATTAGACTGAGAATTGGAACACTGGGAATATAGAAATCAAGACCGGGAAATAGAAGAACTGAGACTGGGAGTAAGAGCGAGAGTTTAGGGAAGGAGCAGACGGGAGAAGGAAGAAGCAGTCAGTAGTTTGTTCATTTCTTCGATACCCTGTTTGTTGCGGTTGCTCTTCTTTTTGTAGTCCACAACCCAGGTCAGTCTTTGCACACTTAAGCCCATGGCCCATGACGCAGGGTCAACCCATGCACCTGATAGTTCATGACACAATCTCTTTTAGTTGTTCTTGAATTTGGACATAGGTTGCGGAGACAGAACACCTACATTTGAGTCAGACTCCACGCTTTACAAGGGGACTCATTGACTTCGACCATGCAACATATGATCCTCTACTTTGAACTTGTTTTCAGAGTATAATATTCTACTCTATATTTGAGTATATCTATGTGCATTCACATGATCTAAGCTTAATGCTTAATCTTCTATAATTAATGTGATTAATTAATTAATACGGCAGCCTAACAAATCTATGTCTTCTACCACGCGGACACCATATGCCCAATGCCCCCCTCGTTCTTGTGTTTAGCCGGTACGCATGGATTGGTTTGATCTCTATGCACAAGAACAATATCTAGCTGCTTAGAACGTTATCTAAGAAATCTCTAGTTGCTTTGAGTCTGCATGCAATACATCGTGGTGTGCACGTAACGTGGTACACGAAACCAACGACAAATACTATCCTCCTACACATAATCAACTTCGAGACAAATATAATTTCTTTCTTTTTTCTAAGAAAGATTCTCGCCGTTATAATGTAGGTGAGCCATCTAATGGACGCATAAGATCTTTTATTTTTCTCTCAATCAAAGAAGGAATTTCTATGGTTTTTTGCTTTTTTTATTTAAGGATTATTATGGGATTTTCTAACCCTCTAAAACGAAGGAGATACCTTTAATCCGTGTGTTGTTATTTTCGACCAGTTTGGTTTTTTTTGGGTCTAGGAGCATGTTGATTTTGCTTGATCAGGAGTGTAAACTTGCTTTCTTCCTCTTTGAGCCTTTAGTTTCATGTTGCTTGAGGACCCTAGCTTTGGCCTATGTAAGAAGAGGTTTTCGTGGGGGTCACCGGTTTTGCATGTTAGAGATATGTTAGAGATAGGAATACATTTTGTATTCCTTATCTACCTTTTTGTATTATCTTATCTGTATATAGCATACACCTATTGTACACCCTATATATATTGCCCATTGGGCCTCTGAATACATACACACAATATTCATAACATGGTATCAGAGCAAAGGTTAGGGTTTACTGTAGCCGCCGCCGCCTACCCACTGCTCGTCTTCCACTGCCCACTGCCCCAGGAGGAGCTTCTCCGCTCCCGGGGGCGGCCTTTCGTCGTTGCCTGCCAGGATATTCGGTCGAATTTGTCGTCGTGCAGGGAGAGCCATCGCTCGTCGTCTCTGGTCTTGATCTACGCGTGGGCTTCCTCTTTGTCGTCCCTGCTCAGATCCGAGGTGGCCGCGTACCCCGATTCGATGCCTCTCTGACCGGATCCTCTGCTCCACACCGCCTCCGCCTCGGCTTGCCTCAGCGCGGCTCCATCGAAGTCGAGGTGCCTCCGCACGCCCGACGCCGCCTTTCTTGGAGCGCCACCGGATCCTCCGCGTCTTTCTCCGTCGCCTGGATCCTCTTCACCGCTGTGTCACTTGTCCGCGACGCACTCGGCCGCCTCGGCTCGCTACGCCGCCGGTGGGCTTGGTGCTTCTTTGCTCCTTCCTTGGAGTGATGCTACCGCCACCCTCCTTTCTTGGAGCGCCGTCGCTTTTCCCTTTGCTTCTTGAGCTCTATGGCTTGGAGAACGCGTCTCCTCTTGATGCTCAATTGGGAACTCGGTTGTGCTTGCCATTTGGAGTGTGCTGGCCCGATTGGGAACTCGGGATGGCTCGGCTGTGGCTTTCTTTGGATTTAGATTGGGGGAAGGAGACGAGGACAGAGCTTGGGTCCGTGAGTGCTGTCGGTGGATATTGAGTTTGTTGAAGCTTTGTGTGCTAGCTAATAATCCTTTCAGGCGTCGATGTATATTGAGTTTGCTGAAGCTTAGTGTGCTAGCTATTCTTTCTGCTAGCTAGTTATCCTTTAAGGCTTTTCTTTCTTTCGTGTCAGTTTTTCTTCCGCTGCGCCCATCCAAATCCGCACCTCTATTTTTGAGTTCGTCTAAGCTATGCGAGTCCACAAATTTATTGTCAGTCATAGAAGTGTAGTAATTTCTTTGCATGGTAGCAGCCGCTGCTCTTTTCTTCGAGCCGCTATAGATCCACCGCCCCAAGCTTTCAAGGCCACCGCGCTTCTTCCGCACTGCATCTCCATTGTGCTTATTGTTCATTGCGCCGCGCTTCTTCCGCATTGCACCTCCGTTGCGCTTATTGTGCATTGCGTCACACTTCTTTTGCACTGTGCCTCTGTTGCGCTTCTTGTGCACTGCGCTGCCGTCGTCTTGGGCTATGATTTGCGCTGCCATGCTTCTAGCTATTCATATTCGGTGATTTGACAGCTTTCTCTATATTTATTGGTTTTATCATCTTCTTCATTATGTTACCGCGGTCGACTTTGCTCCCACATCTTGTACTTTATGGGCTGTCGCACAACCCCGGATGGAAGGAGATATTTTATCGACATATTTTTCCAAGTGTTGCATGCTATGATGACATTATCAAGACTTGGACTTTGGATTTTCTATATTTTAGTATCAACTCATTCCAAATACAATACTATTGCATACGCCTTACATTTGATAGAGGGGTGTTAGAGATAGGAATCTATTTGGTATTCCTTATCTGCCTTTTGTATTGTCTTATCTGTATATAACGTACACCTCTTGTACACCATATATATTGCCCATTAAACCTCTAAATACATACACACAATATTCGTAACATTGCATACCGCCCAAGGCCGAAGCACTCGATCGGTGCCTCAGCTGAGGATCCAGGTGCTGGTTGGGCACGAGGAGCGCTTGCTTATTTGTTCGACGAGAGTTGCATTCTGTAATGGGAAGAATTAAAGGTTACAACCCCAACATCCAATCACACATATATAAATAAAGGAATCTCTCAATACAAAACAAGCTACAGTCCTTAATTATTAATATTTTGTTTCTTGTAGTAGACTGCTAGTGCATTCCTCGGGGGACGCCGGGTGCCCGACGCCCGACGTCCATGATCGAGGCCCTAGCCCTAGCCCTAGCATGGATATCGTATCGTTCTAGTTCCAGGGCCGCGATCTTGGACGTCGGGATCCCAAATATCACCGCGATGATCAAGCTTGCGACGGTACCAACATCCTTGCAGAATCTCTCGAACCCGCTGCTCCCCACCGTTTTCATGGGCAGGCTCCGCAGCAACTGCCCCTTGATCATCTTGGCCACGCGCGCGAGGTCGCCGACCTCCCGGCTCCCGCGAGCCATGCGCTTGACGCACGCCACGTGTATGTCCACGGCCTCGCCGTCCATGTGCGAGCGGTAGAACCAGGACCCGGGGCACCTGTCAATGCATATGTTGCACGGGGGAGACACGCCCTTGCATAGCTCGTAGGCGGGGCCGATGCTCATCGCCAGGCCCGCGCAGCACGGGTGCAGGTCGAGGTCACGCTCGCGGCAGTGGTACAGGAAGCCCCGCACGCGGTCGCCGCACGCGTCGCACAGCCTGCGGACGTCGGGGTCCGGGGACGCGGGCGTGGACACGAAGGTGCTGCCCTCGAACAGAGTGTGCCTAAGCGTGTTCGGCGCGAGGGCGCACCACATGTGGAGGTCGAAGTTGCAGGTCTCGCACCTGTACCTCGGCCCGTAGCCGGGCTCCTGGCAGCCGCCGCACGGGAACTGTGCGCCGCCGGTGGTCAGCAGCTTGAGCTCGTGCACCGGATGGGCGGGGTGGGCGATCACCGCCGGTGGATCCTTGAGGAACCTATCCATGGTTGACTTGATTTCTTCAAGGTCTAGTGGAGGTGGCCGACTCCTTGAGGACTAATACGACAAAAGAGCAACTAAATATCAAGGGGGGTATTTAGTCCAGCATCTTTAAATGGTAAACGCGCTAATTGACAGGGGTGGAAACCCTTTCTTTTTGGAGATCGGAAACCCATTTCTATTACAAACCTACATAATGCATTCTATTCGTATTTGATAAGGAAAGCCAAATAGCATAGCACAAACAAAATTTTATAAAAAATCAAAGGGCTCTAGTGGAGGTGGGATCCCTTGTAAAACCTCGTTTGGAACGTATGTGTTCTGTGGCAATTTTGGAGCAAACAACTCTCAGTGCAAATTTGATTCGAGAATCCCGATCCGCACATGCCCTAAACAATTAATTTCTTCATCTGTTAGGAGGCTATCTACAAAATGTCCATCCTTACGAGCCTCACATCTCAATGAATTTTATTATGCACCCAATTCTCACTCAATGGCCCACAAAGCTGAGCTATGTTTTCTTGCGATCATGATAAGTAAGCACGTTAACACTCAATTTATGTTTACAATAGATATTTCGCCAAATATGAATGCAACATTGTGATTACCTAAGCAAAATTTGCATGCAGGATCTAATTGTCTATGGGATAGTGTTGAATCCCGACAAAACATTACCAGTGCTCTGCTGGGCTTTTTTGCGTAGGCAGGCCCCACTAGCGTTGGTAACGCTTTTTTGCGTAATTCCCGTCTAGCAATGGGTGACTCGCTGCTGAGGGGTGGCTTAGACTTGATATTCAATCCTATAAAGTAGAGACCAAGATGCCAAGTGAATAGATGTTAAACTACATAAACTTTGAAAAAGGATGAACATCTATAAAAACACGAAGCAACTGTTAGTACTTGTGTTATATTTTCTTTATTAAAAGACATTATTCTGCACTCCGATTGAATTTGAAAATTTAGGGGGGTTTTGCAAGGAAAAAAAATTCCGGGTATTAGAGTTCACAATGCTATTTCCACATCAATCTGCAATTCCAGGATCCACAATGAGCCTTTATTGCTTGGAAGTTGCAATTATATTGTTTTTTTCCTTGAGAAAGGGTGCAGCTGGTTAACATGGATATTTAAAAACTTCGTTTGAGAGGTTATGGGATCAAATCCACCTGTGGTGGCACACCAGCTGGACGAGACACCGGTCTGCAATTTTATTGTGTTAATGCATGTCTAGAAAATGCTTAAAGGCCAGAAAAAGCAAAGCGATATTAAAACCTTGCAGATGATAAATTCAGTATTCATTTATCATTTTATATTAAGTTCTTTCATAAAGATGATTTTGTTCTTATGATGTATCCATTTGTCTATAAATGCTATATCTTTATGGTTTGTACTGCTGCAACAGCCAGCAATATACCCCTCCAGTAATAAAGGTAACATTTATGACTTTTCAAAGTCAATAAGATGCCACTATGACCACCAAGTTTTGTTATGATATATTCTAGGAAAAAGTTATAAAAGTGTAATATTACGAAAGTTTTTTTATGAAAAATTTACTCATCATTTTCATACACATACAAACTACATATTCAAGACAATACCTTTAGTCAAAATTAATACTGTTTAACTGCACGGAATCTAGAAAACTAGTGCCTTCTAAAGAAACTTGCAATGCATTAACCAGAAAACTAGTGCCTACTAAGGGCATGTACAATTATGTGATGTCAGCTGTCTGCACGCTTTGCCACATAAGATTTTTACTGACATGAGAGAGAGGGGAGGAGAGAGGGTTTAGTTGTCTCTTCGTAAAAAGACGACCCAAAACACCATTGTGTGAGTTGTTGTCTATAATAAACACTATTTTTATTCAATAATTAAAAGATTATGGGTCCTATAAAGACAAACTATTGTAGAAGTTGTCTTTAGTCTTGTCGCTAGATGACATGGAGGAATATATAGATAGCAGTCGTCTCTACTATTGTACATGCTCTAATGTTTGGCAGAGATAATCCCTCAACTTGTCATTTACTTTGGGATTATCTTTCTCTATATGTATACTAGAGTTTTGCGAAATGATTTTACCTTTATAGTGTAAAATTTTCATCGTTTTCTTCTACAGATTATAGTTGAAGAAAAATTCAAGATTTGGAAGAAAGTTTTATACAGAAACTGGGTTAAACTTCATGTTCATACAACAAAAGGACGTAAAGTGTACCTTTCCCTTGGCGACTTGTCACAAAAAATGATTCACTAATTCCTTCTTGAATTCTCTTTTCTATGGTAGTTTTCATCTTCACTCCCATCTTGAACTTTCCAGTTCTGGCAAAGGAGGAGGTCTTCTGGAAAAAGGCATAACCAACACTTGCCTCTCCATCAACAAGAACTAAGACGCGATCACCTCCTAGGGCTGATCGTCCTTTTCCAGACTGTGGGCACACTACGCAGCTACTGAACTCCTCTGAAGTCCAGTAATCTTGACCATTGGCATTGAAGTCACCGTGGAGAACTACGACCTCCACAGAAGCTGAAGACAGAGGACCAGATGTGATCTTCGAGTTGTTCTCATCATACAAAGCTACGTTAAGAAGATTGCCATCATCTGCTTTTATGTGCTCCCATGTGTAATAGGCCTCGCACACCTTATTAACAAATCGCAATTGATATTTATTGTGCAATTTCCTCTTCAGTAGTGGCCTGAAAAATGTTTTAAGACTAGTGGATAACAGTTAGCAAGATGGTTGTTAGGAGTGAGAGACCTATAACTGCTGATTGATTGCTAGTACAAGTTTGATAGCTCTGCATAACTGAGGAAGGATTTAGTGAACGCACTCGTCATCTGAATCATCAGGTTCAAGTGGCTGAATGAGAACACCTCTGTTCCGATGAGCCTGCATGACTTCCTTTGGTATGGTGGTAATCTGGAGATTCCTCATCATCTTCATTAAAAATAGCCTTTGGTATGGGCCTTGTGGATACGTGGTCAGTGAGTCATAGTGTTCAGGCATGAGGCGCATGGTGGGGAAATCGCCACTATGAATCTTTGGTTGCCTGCTATACAGCGGCATGAGCTGATCAAGAAGGTTCCAACGCTTGCTCGGCCCCACATCAGGCCTATCCCATAGGAGCTGCACAGGACGTAATATGACCTCAAAATCTCCCAAACCTGCAAAACAATTCCACAAGACAATCATTGTTTTGCTAGGCAGATTGCTTTCTTCGAGTGTTGCTAGTTCTTTGCCGCAGACCCACATGTTCTCTTTACTCATGTTGCGCTGCAAGATGATCCAAACACCCACCCACACAACTATTACGTAACTAAGTGGCTTATAAGAGGTGTTGAGGGTCTGATTAGCAACCAACAGTGGTGCTTCAGCTGCTTTTGTGCAACTTAGTTTTTGAATACGTAAAGCCCACCTATTAGTCACCGCTTTACCCCTTTTTCTTCCTCCCCATCTTTTCCATATACTCTCGTTTCTCCCTGTGCATGCTCCTATCCTTTTAGTCGTGTTGAAATACGGAGTTAATTGGATGAGACAAAAAAAAAGGCCATCACTACGCATATCCAATGGACTTCACTCAGGAAATCAATGGAGTCCATCGGTTTATTAGAATAGCAAAAACAAAATTGCATTCGGAAATGAAGGACAAACTTAGGAAACGAGTAAAATATAGATTTTTTTTTAAAAAATAATATTATTGTAAAAATAATTACAAAAATAAATAGTCGAAAAAAACAATTACAAAAATGGACTCCTGTCGCCAATAAAACAGTACTGCCGCCAATTGAATTGGCGGCAGTTGGCAACAGGAGCCGGGACAGGTGGGGTCATGTAGGTGATTTTTTTAATATTAAAATTTAGGCAAATCGTCATTCGAAATGGCGATAGGAACCCCGCAAATTCCTCTCGCTATTCGAAATGGCGACACAACCTCCCCTATAAAAGACCCCAAAATTCGGGTAAAACTCACTTTTATTCAGAAAAAAGAGAAAGAGAGGAAGGGAAGGGAGAGGAGCAGAGAGGAGAAGAGGGGGGGGGGGGGAGAAAGCTAGCGAAACCTGCCCGTCCAGTCGTCCACCTTCTATGTAATTTTTTTAACTGAATAGATTACATAGCTTTAGATGTATGGTTAAGTAGTGTAATATGTTATAGTGCATCCTTTTAGGTGTGTAGTTTAGTTTTAAATATGTGGTTAATCGTAGAAATCTTGTTTATGGTGCAGTAATCGAATATGTCGGAAGCAGTCAATTTCGTCATTTACTACGATCAAAGGATTGTTTTACAGGATCCCGAGGGGGTTGATTTGTGTTATTTCCAATCGGCGACAGTAGGCCTAACAAAACCATAGCAGCGCACATGGGGCACTGTAATGCGGTGATTGTTCCACACATTCGGTTTGGATCATGCTGTGTACGATTTGAAATTGAACTGCCTTGCCAACTGAGCACCATAGGGCACATATTGTGAGTTAGTGCAGCTGAAGGGAACAAAGTTATGACAGTCATACAAATGCAAAGCGAGGGAGCAAGAGTGGGATTTGGTCTTTCTGGCCCAAGCATAAGCCAAGACCATTTCTGCATCTGCGGCTGAACAAGGAGTAGTTGGTGGTGATGCCGAAGAAGAAGTTGGGGACTCCAGTTATAGCGCAGCGTGCACAATGGCCGAAGGTTGAGGAGTTGCTGATGTTGCCGAAGACGGGGTCGAAGAAGCTCCTTTGGTCCGGAAAGCTAGTGGACATGCTGACGAAGATGAGGATATCGAATCCCTAGTTCAAAGGATGGTGCTCGAAGACCATGACTACAAGGCATTGTTGGAAGATGATGGAGGACCCGATGATGAGGATGCTTGGGAATAGCAGGCGGTTCCATCCGAGTGGAACACATACCAGTCTGACAACCATGACGTGGACGAAGGCTCCTGTGTACCGTGGGAGTACGACCAGAACTAGGTCAGGCAAGGAGCCATGTATAAATGCAAGGAGGCCGTGCAGGAAGCTGTCAAATTCTGGGCCTTGTCGTCGCGACATACATTCACAGTAGTGAAGTCTAACCCAATATGCTATGACGTGAAGTGCGACATAGAGGGATGCCCTCAGCGAGTGCACGTATTCCAGCCAAAGTGGGACACCTACTGGAAATGCTCTATAGTAGTCCCTCACACGTGTCGTCGTTGAATCAATGCAATCCTACAAGAACCTATCATCAGGTTTCATTGCGAAAATCATGTACGGCGAGATCATGGATAATCTGGATTTCGAGCCACGATCCATCATTCAGACAATAGAGACAAGGTTCCAGTACACAATCAGCTATGCTAAGGGATGGAGGGCAAAATAGAAGACATTGGAATCAAGGTTCGGTACGTTCGAGGACTCCTACCACAACCTACCCGGCGAACTCCGAGTCATACAAGACAGGAATTTCGGCACTCATGTCGACCTTCAAGATAGCACACATCCGCGGTGGACCAAGAAGAGGTTACTGAAGCGAGCATTCTTCACCTTTGGTGCATGCATCAATACTTTATTGTATTACCGTCCGATCTTGTGTATGGATGACACGTTCCCGACTGGGAGGTACAAGGGGTAGATTCTTACTGCTATTGCGACGGATAGGAACAATCAGGTTCTTCCCGTGGCCTTTGCATTTGTTAAAAGTGAGAACACGGACAGTTGGTTGTGGTTTCTCAGGAACGTGAAGATTTGTATTGTACAAAGCCGTCCTAACGTATACGTCTTACATGATCGGCATGCGGGCCTGTTGAGTGCAATAACTCAATTGCAACAACGGGAAAACGAGTCACTTCCGTGGGTGGATCTGCAGAGCAGGCAGTGCATGAGGCACTTATGTGCAAACTTCTACAAGTTCCACAACAAGGACTTGATGAACCTATTCAAGCTGCTGTGCAATCAGAACCAGCAGAGAAAGTTCAATGCACTCTAGAAAATTCTGGATGAACGGACCGGGACACACAGAAGGGAGTTAGCGAAGAAACCTGCTACAAGCACTGGCAATCTCCCTAAGGCATTGCCAGAGTTACCCACAAACAGTCTTGGTGTGAGGAGGAAGACGGGGGGTGGTGTTGCAGGTGAAATGCTTCTCAGACTAGATTGAGAACGAGCCTAAGGTGAAGTGATCGTTGCTACATGACAAAGATGTTGCTTGGTATGGTGTCATGACAACCAATCTAGCTAAGGTATACAATTGGGTCATGTGCGGCGTTAGTTGCCTTCCTTTGGTTGGTATTATAGAGGCAATTTTACACGGTACCACAAAGTACTTTGTTGACCGAAGCAACGCCTTGCTCTCCATGGAAAATGACAGAGTACTGTACTCCGCCATGATCACCAAGTACATGGAGGAGAAGAGCAAGAAGGGTGAGATGCACCGGGTATTCAAGATGGGCATAAAGGAGCTTCACTTCGAGATATCGAAGGACACCACAGGACGAACCGCGAGAGGATCATCAACGAGTGCACGCTACGCTGTGCTAGTTGCATATGCACTTGCAACAAGTCTCTTCTTCTGCATAGGCCATGCTCACATGTGATGGCCGCATGTTCGACAGTGGCACAGCATCCTGGCCAATACCTTTCAGAGTATTTCACCAAGGAAGAGGTGATGCAAACCTGGAATGCAGAGTTGTATGGTTACGGCGTGGTTGGTCATTTCACCGGCTATCCTACCTGGGAGCAACTGATCTGGGCCGCAGACATTGCTAGGCTGATGGAAAAGGTTGGCCGGCAGTAGGTACAACGTATTAGGAATGACATGGACGAAGTAGAAACCGGGCATCGTACGAAGTACTCCATTTGCAGGGAGTCCGGGCATACCTTCAAGAAATACCCTATGAGAAATCCACAGGATGAAAGAGAGGTCGGCAGTCCGGACGGTGCCGTGGGGACCTCATCCTCATCCGACCGCCCCACTCGAGGCGGGCACCATGGAGGTTGACATGGCGGACGATGAGGTCGCGGCCGTGAGAATGATTTGTCTTGTTCAAATATGTTGTACTGAATATTTTGTAATATTATTGTGATTTGTCGACAAACTATGCGATGACGTTGTGCTGAAATATTTTGTAATATCATTGTGATTTGTCAACAAACTATGTGATGACATTGGGTTGAAATATGTTGTGCTAGCATTGTTTCTTATTACTTATTACTTTCTATTCCTGTCCTTATTATGTCGTGCGTCGAATTGGAATGTGTAACTTATGTTTTGCTTTTACTTTCGGTTTTCTTTTGAAAAAAAATTCCGGTTCCTGTCGCCAATCCAATTGAATTAGCGGCAGTACTGTTTTATTGGTGACAGGGTTCTTGTCGCCAATCCAATTGGTGACAGGAGCATGTCGCCAATTTAATTGGCGTCAGGAGCCCATTTTTTGTAAAAAAAAACATTTCGACTATTTATTTTTGTAATTTCTTTTTAAAATAATATTATTTAAAAAAATCGTAAAATATAGGGGGTAACAAGCTAGTACTCCCTGAATTAACATATGAATGCCCAAAAAAAGAAACTATATGAAAAGAGTTGTTTCAACATGAATATATGGGTGGTAGGGTGGATTGCAGCAATATTTTAACTGGAAAATTTTATTTACCGCTTAAATTATAAAGCTATTCAACATATATCCATGCGCTATCAACTTAATTTGAAGTTTTTTTAGACCAGCCTAATTTGAAGTTACGAATGACCTCACTTTCTTTTCGAGAGTGTGGAGGACAAACGACCAGTGTAGTTATCTTGAATGCTAGCTCACAATCCTGAAGTCACGTGTTCAAATCTCAAAAAATTACAGTGGAAATCCTACATAAATAACCCACTTGGCCCACTGTTAGTGAGAATTAAACTCTGATTATCAGTCACAAAATCAACATGCCATACCAGTTGGGCTATACACAGGTCCGCTCATGAGGTCACTTATCGTCGACGAATGTAAACCTCCAGCAGGCCAATCCGATAGGGGCTGCACTGGACGTAACATTGACATGTGCTCCGAATCTGCAACAAAATCTCCAAAACCTGCAAAACAATTCCACGAGACAATCATTGTTTTGCTAGGCAGATTGCTTTCTTCGAGTGTTGCGCTTGTGAACTGCAAGATGATCCAAACCCTAAGTGGCTTATAAGAGGTGCTTCAGCTTTTGTGCAACTTAGTTTTTGAATACGTAAAGCCCACCTATTAGGCACCGCTTTACCCACACATGTTCTCTTCCTCCCCATCTTTTCCATATACTCTCATTTTTCCCTGTGCATGCATGTATACCACATGCTCCTATCCTTTTAGTCGTGTTGAAATACGGACTTAATTGGATGAGACAAAAAAAAAAAGGCCATCACTACGCTTATCCCACATTCCAGCCACAATATATACTCCCTCCGTTTTTAAATACATAACGTTTGACCAAGCGTGCAGTCAAACTTATACAACTTTGACCATTACTTTTCATATTATTTTGTTAGTAAAAAATTACAAAATTATTATATTATTAAAATATTTATCATGACAAATCTAATGATATTATTTACTCATGATAAATCTAAATAGTTTTTCATATATTATTAGTCAAAGTTAGATAAATTTGACTGCACACTTGGTCAAACGTCATGCATTTAAAAACGGAGGGAGTACCTTTCATTGACTTCACTCAGGAAATCAATGGAGTCCATCGGTTTAGTAGAATAGCAAAAAAAATTGCATTCGGAAATGAAGGAGAAACTTAGGAAACGAGTAAAATATAGGGGTAACAAGCTAGTACTCCCCTGAAATTAACTTATGAACGCCCAAAAGTAGAAACTATATAAAAAGAGTTATTTCAACATTAACATATGGGTGGTAGGATGGATTGCAGCAATATTTTAAATGGAAAACTTTATTTATCGCTTAAATTATAAAGCTACACAACATATGTCCGGATACATATCTCATGCACATAGCCCATTTAATGCACATATGAAAACACTGAATAGTTTTTCAAATTTCCATACTATTCTGAGTGAATTTAGATGTAATTTTGTTTCTTCTAACATACATTGAGTTTGAACTTCAAATTTTAAAGGGTGGAACAAAACACCATAAATTACATCTAGAATTTTTTTCAGAATTTTTTTATGCTAATTTGATACCTAAACTCAAAGTGTTTTCATATGTGCACCAAATGGGCTATGTGCATGAGATATGTCCCCCATATGTCCATGCGCTTAATTTAACATCTCTTTATTGACTGCTCATTTGCACGTCTTGCATGGTGGGTTGTTCGATGTGCGTTTAATTTATCCCCCCTGTGAGCATAGCAAACATGTTCGGGAATTGGTTAGCCGGTATTCCTACAAATTTAAAGTCATAACTTCTGGTGGGAGCTAGTGCCTTATGTTGGTCTATTTGGTATTGTCGGAATGATGTTATTTTTAACAAAAAGATTATCACTAATCCCTTGTAGGTTATCTTCTCGTGTGGATTCTGGCTACGTGCTTGGGCAAATTTACAAAATTCGGCCCAAAAGGAGTCTATGGTGGATGGAAGCCTAAGGTTGGAGTTTGTAGCGAAGCAAATCCTCGATTCTCATGGGGGTGGCTTAGTCACCGGATTTGCAAATGATCAAGTTTAATTTTCACTTGTCTTTTTATGGTTGTAAGACTTCTTGCCGCTTTTAGCAACTTTGGTTATTTTGTTACTGTTGTTCTTTTAATAAATGAGCTGTGTGTATCTTGGATGCAGAGGTCGGGAGAGATTTTTTCTCTTTCATTATCTAAAAAAATATATGTCCATGCACTATCAGCCTAATTTGATGTTTTTTTAGACCAGCCAAATTTGAAGTTATGAATGACCTCACTTTCTTTTTTAGAGTGTGGGGACAAATGACTAGTGCAGTTACCTTGAATGCTCACAATCTTGAGGTCACGTGTTCAAATACAAAAAAAATACAGTAAAAAACCTACATAAATAACCCATTTAGCCCACTACTGATGAGAATTGAAATCTGATCACCGGTCACAAAATCACCGTGCCATACCATTTGGGCCATACGGAAGTGGGTCCACCATGTTATCTATCCCTTCGGTGCACGAAGACGGCTGCTGCTGAATAAAATAATGAAGGATGCCGAAAGAAAGTTAGTGTAACCTACACTATGGATTGGAAGCAAAATAAACCACTGTGCTCTCACTACCAGAAACACGGAAGTTCCTGAGTGCCTATATCTTTTTCGAGTGTCTGGACGAAAACACTCGGGAAGGTCCTGAGTGTTTCATAGGACACTCGGGATGAGAAGCCAACACTCGGTAAAATTTACTTTTCCGAGTGTTTTCCATAATACTCGAGAAACAAAATATAATGCCGAGTGTATCGAAACAAAAACACTCGGGAAAATGTTTTCCTCCGTCGCGCCCTTTTTCCCCCTGCCGCGCCCTTTTTTCCCCGCAACGCGCGTTTTTTTTGGCTTTTAACCTAAGTCCCTTCCCAAATCAGCACTGCTGCCTCCCTCTTCCCCGCGGCTGGGCACTTTTTCCGTGCCGCGCCCACGCCGCTCGCCGCCGCTGGCGCCTCCTCCGCCGCTCCGCGCCTCCTTCCTCTCCCTCCCGAAGCGTTGCCGCCTCGTACCCCGAAGCGCTCCTCACGCCGCTTGTTGTGGACCTCTCCTCCTCTTGCGCTGTGGGCCTCCTCCTCCGCCATCGCTGGCGCCTCCTCCTCCTCCCGAAGGAAGGCCCGGCCTGCCCTCGTCCTGCTCAGCGTGGCTCGCCCGACTCGGGCTTACTGGCCAGCCAGCCAGCCTCTGGTGCTACCGCCGGCCCGCCACCACTGCTCCGCCTTGGTCCTCCTCCTGCCCTCTTCTTCGTCCGCCACTGTGGCTCTTGGCGCTGGCTGCCCTTGTTGCTGCCCGGCCTCACTGGTGGCTCGGTCTTGCTCTGTCTCGGCCTCGGCCTCTCCTCTCTCCGAAGCCTTGCCGCCTCCCAGCGCCAAGGCCGCCTGCACCCGGCTCCTCCTGCCTTGGCAGGCTCCTCCTTGCACTTCCCCACTGACCATGTGCTTGCCTGGCCGGCCACTGCCACGGCCGCCTTTGGCTCTGGCCCTCCCCTATCTCGATTTTGAATTTTTAAGAGCTTGATTTAATTTTGGATGTATGAATGTTGATTCTTGTGTGCTTTTGTTTATGCATAGGGGTTGATGGATGTGGGTTGATGCCTGTATATGAAGATTGAAGAATGGTGTTGCCGCGCCTCTTCGTCGGGGAAGAAAGCTGCGGCGGAGTGGAGACCTCAAAGCAAAGCAAAGCAAAGCACAAGTGCAGGCTGGGCAGCGCCGAAGCCGTCTTCCTCAGACACACTCCCGAACCCAACCCAACCCAACCCAACCCAACCCAACCCAACCAAAGAGGCGAAGCGGAGAAGCCATGGAGCGGCTGCAGCGGATCTTCGGTGCCTCCGGATGGGCAACACGACGGACTCGCCTTCTTTGGACTCCTCCGGCAGTCTACATCTCCTCCCTTGCGCTCCTTAAGATGCTCAAGCACGGTCGGCCCCTCCTCGCTAACCCTAGCAGCCCCTTATTTCACCCCCAATCTCCCTCTCCCCACTAGTCTCCTTCTCCACAAACCTAGGGTTAAGTCGCGGTTGCGTGCGTGAAGGGGCGTCTTGTTGGAGGTCATGGGCCCGATGCTCGGCGAAGTTCTTCGACGACTACACGGTCGGGGTGGTCGATGTCTTCGCCATGCCACAAAGCGGGACCGGTCGGCGTCGAGGCCGCCGACCACGTCTTCCAGACCAACATGCTCGACATGCTCAAGGCACCGGCAGTACAGGCGCAAATCCGTGTTCTTCTCTTGGGTTCAGATTTTGCGCGATTGGTTAGCTCGGTTGCCGTTCATCAGACTCGATTAATCTGAACAGATTAGGCTTATCAAGATATGAGGTCTCAATACGTGTCTGTTCACAGATGTTATTTTCCTTCAGATTGGTGCGGTTAGTTTGCTTGTGTAGGTGTTAAAATTGACAAGACCAAACTGATCGTAAAACCCGATAAGGAAGTATGAACTTGTTCAGATAGCGACTTGGCACGACTCTTTTATGCATAGTTGGAAAACAAACATTCCGAGTTTCTTTAGGAAGTGCAAGAACATTAGTCTCGATTCTACCGGCAACTTAGTCTCAATCCTAACAACTGTTGCTCCACGAGGCGCATTGCTGTGTGTTAACTGGAATAACTGCTTTGATCCCTTTCCCACTAAAAAGGATTGGCCTCTCTTAGAGAAAAAAGGGATAATTTTACATTTTAGTTGTTACTAGTTGCTATTTTGCTATGCTCAATCCTTTCAATAGATAACAAGCCCCCTATTGGAGGAATAAATTTGGATCACGGACCAAATTTTCACACGCTTGAAGAATATATTTGTAGTATCGATCTGTCAAGATAACTCAAGATTTTTATTTACACTCTAGGATTAATTTTCGCTCATTACCGTTTCTCCTCCTCTTGGGTTCAGATTTTGTGTGATTGGTTGGTTGGGTTGCTTGCAAGACTCGATTTATCCGAACGGATCGGCCTTATCACCACATGAGATACATATCTGTTCATTGCGATGCTATGTTTCCTTGATTGGTGTGGTTAGTTTGCTTTTGTAGGTGTTAAAATTGACAAGACCAAATTTTATTGGAAAACCCGATAAGCAAGTATGAACTTGTTCGATTGGTGTGGTTAGTTTCTTTAGGAAGTGGAGGAACATTAGTCTCAATCCTAATAATTGTTGCTCCATGATGCTCATTGCTATGCATTAACTGGAATAACTGTTTTAATCCCTTTATCTATCGAAAGGATTGGCCCTTCTCTTAGAGAGAAAAAAGGTCAACTTTACTTTTTAGTTGTTGCTATTTGCTGGACTGAAAGAGACATTTGAGAAGAAATTCTCATCAATTTTTTGATGCCTCTCTAGGTTCCATTATTCCTGTGTTCCGTAAAATTGTTTGAATAAATATAGGCCATAGCGTTAGATCTTTTTTTCTTCGATGAACACTCTTTTCTCGATGGTCTAGTACTGTTTTTACTTAGTTATTTTCTAGCCAAGATATCCTGCTGACACTTGTTACTTTTACGTGCCGAAATGGTGGTGGGTGGTATCACTCCCATCCCGGCTTTGGTTGTCGGCTTTCAGCGTTGACATCAATACTCAACAGTGCATGCATATTTCATCTATCTTTATAATTGTTGTAGAATGAGCATGTCTTCTTGTGTTTGAGAAACAAAGACACTTGGTGTATTTGTTTGTAGTCCCACCGAATCGCATGCCAATTCATCAAGTATTTGTAGTTCTTTTAATAAAATAATATAATCATTCAGATGGAAAGAGTACATGGTAGCATAAGTTTGGTTTCTATTGCCTTATGTTTTCTATGCCCCGCCTTTCTTGTGTTCTTGGGCTGTCTCGAAAGTTGTCATTGAACCTACTTTAGGTCATCCTATTATGCGCAAGGTTATTCAACGCTCTTGCCATGGGTGATCATGGTTCTTAACTAACTGGAGTTTCGTTGATTAACTTGTTGAGACAGATATGCATTTGGTGTGATAGCTCTTTGTATATGCTCGATCCGAGTAGGATAGTAAACTAAATCTCGGAATACTATGTGGTGCCGAGTTAAGTTTGCAAAGCACCAAAGCCTAATTTGACGCTAAAAACTAAAAAATATTGTCGATTACTTTTAGGTAGTATGCATATGAGAAGTAATAAAACCGTGTCTAACATCTTGAAAACCGAACATGCAGAGTTTCAAGCTTTAAATCGAGGCGTTGGTCGTTGTCATAGACCCCATCCGAGTATCAAGGGAAGGTGGTCATTGATGCATTTCGCCTCATTAATCCTCGAGACCATGATGCTTGGCCAGAGCCACGACAGCACAACATCGAATGTTGGGCACCTAAATAAGCCATCTATTCGTAAAGTACTAATTAACTTAGAGCTAATGAACTTTTGTTCTGTTTCACTTTTATGGATGATTAAACCATCTCGCACTATCGGGCTCTTATTCACGGACTCAACAGACACTACTACTCCATTGCAATCAATTACCGCAAAAATGAGCTTGAGGAAAAAATGTTGCTGAATTTGCACAAAAGAAATGGGTGATGGATTAATTTTGAAGAGGTTCGACACTCATTCGAAAACAAACGAGCAGATCGCTCGTGTGTGTAGTATTCAACTTTCTACTTTCACTCAAAGGTCCTTTTAGTCGATGATGCAAGCCCGAGTATTCTTTGGGGTTTGTTAGTTGATTATTTGTGTTCTCACGCAGGAAATCTTGAACCTAGCCATCAAGTACAACAAGGCAAAGGTTTCGACATTTGGTTGTCTTTTAGTCTCCGCCATCATGGTGTTCCAACCCTATTATATACGCAGACCACTTAGTTTACTATATATGTTTATCAAAGCCTGCCATAATGCAGTGAGCTTGATGTTGGGTACATTTTGGTTCTAACGGTTTGCCTTCATGAATTTATTTCGCTGTAGCACTATCTTATGAACGGTGTACTGTTAATCTATTGTTACTTTTGTTGCATTTTTGATCTGTCTCAAGCCATTGTAAGTTCTGGTTATGCTTGTGTTCGTGGTTGCAGAACTCATGGGACCAAATTTGTTATTTTGAGACTATCGTAATTGCATTGTTCTTCACTTTTTTAGATGTAGCACATAGTAAATTCGGGATACAGATGATGTATTTCAATGCTTTGCTACTAGTAATCACTTTCCCGAGTGTTTCCCGCCAGTCAACACTCGGTAAAACACCTTGTTACAGTGGCTAAACCCTTCCCGAGTGTTCAGATTTACACTCGGGAAAGTTATTTTTCCCGAGTGTTTAGATTTACACTCGGGAAAGTTATTTTTCCCGAGTGTTGATCGGTTTCGAGTGTTGATTTACACTCTGAAATATATTTTTCCGAGTGTAAATCTCGAAACACTCGGGAAACCAGTTTTTTCCCCGACTAATCTCTCCCGAGTGCTCTTTCCCGACGGCCGACCTTCGGGAAAGTATCTCCCGAGTGTTTTTGCTAATTTCACGAGTGTTTTAGACACTCGGGAAAAATCGGGATTTTGGTAGTGTCTGTCATATTAAACTCATGCCTTTAGAATTATTGACACTATGTGCGAATAAACCTCGTGTTTTGATACAGGCGTCATAGTTCCCACTACATAAAAAAGGACCGCAGAGATCAAATGTGTAGGGGTCCGTTATGTCCTTAAAAAAAGCCTAGATTCAAAAGTTTGAAGCAACCTTTTTTCGAATGAAGCTGCATTAGAGCTGCGCTTTGCATTGATAAATTATGAAAAAATAGAAAAATAAAAAAGATACACCCTGATAGGGAAGAAACCCCAGTGGGAGGGAAACCGCAACTGAGTCACGCCTTGCGACAACAACACCAGAGCTAAAGACGCCAACTAACCAACTCTAACCACACCCTAACCAGCTCCATCGCACATACACATCAAAGCTAAGGGAAAGACAATGCCTCCCAGCCAACCCACAGGAGCTTCGAACTGGTAGAACCAGACAGCGTAGAAGATCGCACTAGCACCAACTTGAGAGAAGAAGAAGCAGATGCAGGTTGGTCCACATGCTAACAGGGCCACTGGCGAGGAGCTTCATATGAAATGGGTGAGGATGCAGTTCTTTCTCTCGGCGATAACAGTGGATAATGCAGAAACGAAGGACGACCACTCCGCCTCCTCTTTCCCTCTGCCCACGCGGCTCATTTAAGGTGAACTGGACCAGCTGTTATGAAACGGGGCCTCCGGGATAGTCGTCTTGCGCCTCGAGACAACCCTTCAATGACAACAACCCCCTACTCGGGCTCTTCCAATGGCAACAGCCCCCTACCCGGGCTCTTCCGACGGCCGGCCTGCAACTTCTCAGGACGATGGCCTACACACGGGGCGCCCCTGACATAGCAGCATGGAAAGCCGACCTTCTCCTCTCAGTCTCGTGCGGACCGACGAGCGCACAACGAGGGGCGGGGGTTCTGGGGCCGGGGTGAGGAGACTTCTCTGGCTTTCTCTGGCTAAGGCCGGATGGAATTCTGGATAAACTTGCCGACGGTGGCGAGCATGGAAAGCGCGACGCAGACCATCACAGTTGCCACTGCGGTCACGCCGCTCGTCTCAGGCCCACAGTCACGTCGGCCGACTGATGGCATCATCGGCAGTGGGTGAGGCTCCCCGACGTGGAGCACCGAGGCCCACCCAATGCGTGCGAAGACAACGACGACCCCAGGGATGAGGCTGCAGCTCCCTTGAGCGACGGAACTCCTCCCGGTGCGAGTGAAGACGATGGCTCTCCGCACGACGGACTCCTAGACGTCGGCACCCTCGTGGCCACAGCAAGACGCTGCAATGGCAAGTGGTGGTCGCCCTTGGGCGGGTCGGTGGCGCGTCAACCGGTGACCAGGGGGGCACTGGCGGCCCATGAGCTCCGGCGACTGAGGGGGCAGATCTAGATCTGTCCTTGAGGGGGGACACCGGCGACTCGTGGGCTCCAGCTAGGGGGGCAGCTCCACGTCTCTGGGGCTCCACCGGGGCACGCCGCCACCTCAGCAGACGGGTAGGACGTCACCGGTGCACTCCCTCAACGAGAACCGAAAGAGGGGGGAGGAAGGAGGAGGAGGGGAGGCTCGTGAGGGTGGATGGGGCCGCCTTGATCTTTGGAGGCGTCAGCGATGGCCGACGGGGGGGGGGGGTGGGCGGGGCTCTCGAGGTTCTCGACGTCGCCTACCGGGTCACCCGAGACGAGCGACACGGGAGTCACTTCTCTCTGAAGCGAACCTTTAAGTTTTACTCCCTCGATTTCTAGACAAACGTTAGATTGGCTTTCGAATTTTGTTCCTAGTGTAGATGTCATTCTACAAATTCAATATGAATCTTTACCTTTATTTCTTATATAATCTTCCCCTTTTAATGATCTATTTATATTTCTAATGTCATTTACTACTATAAGAGTGATACACACCATCCTAAGAGTAATAACTAACCTAAGGAAGGCTTTTGAATGAGGGTAACATGGTCTTTGTAGATGTGCATTGGTTGTTGTGCAAAATATTAGAGTAGTATCTATTTAGAAGTAGAGGGAGCACGCCAATGGCTGTACCAGGTACTGTAGATGTGCTCCATGTGTGCTATTTCCAGGTATACTTGAACGGGTTGCTTGCTCTGTGCTATTTCCGGGTGTACTTGAACCGTCAACCGGAGCTGACTCTGTGAAAATGCCACTAGTCAGAATGTTACCAAAATTTTCCTCACAAAAAAAGTTACCAAAACCAAGTGCATCAAAATATTTGTTCCGAAATAAGTTCACCAGAATAGTCGTTGTGTTATTACATAATTTTTTTTCCTAAATGGCTCTATTTGGAACCGCATTAGCCAAAATAGTCTCATCACATGCGCAAATGCAAAATTAGCGCGCAATGCCGCACCAAGGAAGCACAGACGTGTGTCGTGGCGCCATGTCTGCCTCATCTGTGCCATGGGCGAGCGGAAAGGCCTCATCTGCACCACCCTGGCGTGGACAACACTATAGCAACCTCGTCCGCACCTCCCTGGTGCGAACAAGAACTGTGCACGCCTCGTCTGCACCTCTTTGGTGCGGACGAGCACTGTAGCCACGAGAACATGGAACGTCCGAACACGGATGAGTACAGCCACGAGGACAGCCCAATCAGCGGCTACAGTGCTTGTCTGCACCAGGGAGGTGCGGACGAGCCGTGAATAGTTCTTGTCCACACCAGGGAGGTGCGGACGAGGTCGCTACAGTGCAGTCCGCACCAGGGTGGTGCGGACAAGCCGTGAATAGTTCTTGTCCGCACAAGGGAGGTGCGGACGAGGTCACTACAGTGTAGTCCGCACCAGGGTGGTGCAGACGAGGCATTTCTGCTCGCCCGTGGTGCGAACGAGGCAGATGTGGTGCCACGGCACGCGTCCGTGCTTACCTAGCACGGAATTGCGCGCTAATTTTGCATTTGCGCACGCGAGGAGGCCATTTTTGCTAATGTGTTTCCAAACAGTGCCATTTTTGCCATTTTCTCGTTATTACATGCAAAGTCTGGACACTTACCTGGTAAAGGAGTAAGAAATTGTTCCATTACTTCCTCTAAAAAAAGGACCAATTTCTTAATATCATCTAAATTCTTTTAAGAAAAGCAGTTAATCTATACAAATACAAATAACCGGTGAAATTTAATACACCTCTTTCATTTTGAGGGCAAGAAAACCTCGCAAATATATAATCTTAAAAAAGAAAAAATCCTACAAATTCTCTCATTAATCAAAATCCAAATGGAGAAAGATCTACCCTACTTATTTTGGTGTGGCCAGGGTATAACGATGCAGATTAGAGTTGTATAACAAAAACATAGCTGTGCAATTGCGCAAATTTCATAAAGAAAAGAATAAGCATTTACTTGATTTCTTAGGTGGGTCCCGCACTAAGAAATGATTTGACAATCCTCTTAAAAAGGAAAAAATCCTACAAATTCTCTCATTAATCAAAATCTAAATGGAGAAAGATCTACCCTACTTATTTTGGTGTGGCCAGGGTATAATGATGCAGATTAGAGTTGTATAACAAAAACATAGCTGTGCAATTGCGCAAATTTCATAAAGAAAAGAATAAGCAGTTACTTGATTTCTTAGGTGGGTCCCGCACTAAGAAATGATTTGACAATCCTCTTAAAAAGGAAAAAAGCCTACAAATTCTCTCATTAATCAAAATCCAAATAGAGAAAGATCTACCCTACTTATTTTGGTGTGGCCAGGTTATAACGATGCAGATTAGAATTGTATAACAAAAACATAGCTGTGCAATTGCGCAAATTTCATAAAGAAAAGAATAAGCAGTTACTTGATTTCTTAGGTGGGTCCCGCACTAAGAAATGATTTGACAATCCTTCTAGAACTTGTTCGTCTGTCTGCGACACTACCATCACCCCAAGCCTAACTTTCTTGTTACTGGAGTTTTCCGAAATTTTAGCATCTCTGTGGCTGCAACTCCCGCCAGCGAGGTTAAATGTGCCGCCACTCACTGTTGATTCTATTATCTTGTTCACATCTCCTGTTGCTGAATTTCCTTCTCGTGGTCTCCTTATGCTTTTCTTGAAGTCCTCTTTGGACCAATTGTATTTAATATCATCTTTGTTGAACTCTCCATTAAGGACAACCATCATAACTGATGCAGTAGCAAGGGGGTGGTCATTTGCAATTACATTACCACCATCATACAAAACTATATTTATCGGATCCCCATGTTCAGTCAATATGCTTTCCCCCTTTCCAACTTTGTCCTTCACCTTACTAGTGATTCTTAGACGGAATCTTGGTAACTGCATTTGATTCGGTTCTGATCTGCAAGAGAAAACAAGTACAGGAAGCTATGCTAAGTTATGAACAAAAGAGCAAGCTAAGAAGGAAATTTGTGTTGTTGCTGATTTATAGTCTATTATTAACACATTCAATATCATATGAAGGGAAAAGTCCATCCATGGTCCCTCAACTCTTCAGTTCATCTAATTTCCGTCCCTCATTAAAAAATAATGGTATAATTCGTCCTCTAACTATCAAAACCTGAGAAAATCACATCCAAAGTCGATTTTGTGGGTGGTTTTAGGTGACGTGGCATCCTAGTTGGCAAATGAGCTAATTTGGATTGATGATTCATAAACACAAATTATAGGGCCCAATTGTCATCATCATTGTTCTCTCTTGTTCCTTTTCTTCATCTTCTTTCTCTTCCTAACCTTCTTCCCCCTCCATCTTCGAGCCCTCCTCCTGCAGCTTCTCCCGTTTTCTTCCTCTATGCTCCTCCTATATCTCTTCCTCCTCTCCCCACAAACCACCGTTGCCACCTCTGGACCACGACAGTCGTTTGTTGCCAACCGTCTTATTTTCCATGTCGACCAAATCTGCGAGGCAATGGAAGATGACTTCTCACTCCCTACCTCAACACTGGACCACCGCCGTTGCTCTTGCTTTTAAGTGAGGCGGCGGAGCTGGTCACGGCGAGCTCGAATTGCACTAAGGCGCTGGTCACGATGGCGGCGGGGGAGGCTACTAGAAGCGAGGAAGGCCACTGGAGGCGAAGAGGGAAGCGGTGGAGGATCTCCGCGGCAGCGGCAGATGAGTCCACCGATCGATCTGCTTCCGCTTGGGGAACTTGGCCACCATGTGTCGTGAAGCGTGTGCCGTCGCCGCCACCAGAGTGGCAGGAGAGAAGGATGGGCGGATGGGGGAGCAATGGCAAAGGGAGGGAGAGAGAGAGAGAGAGAGAGAGAGAGAGAGAAGGAGGAGGAGGAAGATGGCTGGGAGGGAGCAACGACCGATGTGGAAGCCATATGGGACAAAACCGGGCTTTATCGGATCCGAGCTAGACTCCAAGTGGGTCAAAACTATGATCAAACAAGCAGAGGGGTAAGGTTTGTCTTATATTGATAGATGGGGGGCGGGTTCTACCCGGTTTTGTAAATGAGGAACTAAAATTAGACGAACTGAAGAGTTGAGAGATCACGGATGGACTTTTTCCTCGTGTGAAATAACGTACTGAGCTTTGTGCCAAAACGAAATGGGGGATGGTAGTGAGACTAAAAAAGTATGATTGCAGTGCCCTTAACAAAGCAACGCTAACTACACGTAGTGTGGGCTATCTTAAATAATAGCTTTACTAACTCACTCTTGGCACCGTAAAAAAATGATGGTAGCAATTAGCAAAGAACACCTTGGAGCAGGAGATACATCACCACTTGAGCCATTAAGTTGCTCCAATCGTCTGCATAGTACGATCTGATTTTCATTAAGCTTCTTCAATTCTTTTCTCATTCCACTCGTCTCGTCCTTGAGCTCGTCCTTGAGCTCTTTGAGCATCTGTTTGATCCCTTTAGCCTGAGAGAAAGAGAGAGGAACGATCATATGTAATTCCTTATCAAATGGACCGAAATTTGAATTCTAACTCTGTATACTATGACTAGTGTACAGTAAAGTTAATTCCAATCAAAACAGATAGGAAAAAAATAATTTATATCCGAAATTCAAACAAGTGAAATTTACTATTCCCATGTGTCAGAAGCAATTTTTTTAGAATTTCACTATTGGATTTCAAATTTGAACTTCAAAACTTTAATTTATATGCTACATGATCAAATTACATGCACAATAAAGATTTGGAAATTATAAATGATAGGGCCTGACCGCTAAATTATACGTCCGAAAATTATGCCGGGGTAAACAACCGAGTTATCGTCCGAGTAACTGATCAGGTAAAATGACTAAGAAGCTGACTAATCAGCCAGCACACGTACGTGAAGCGCATCTATAAGAAAAATGAGAAGGAAAAAAAAACCCAGATGAACAGGGCCTGCGCTGATTGCCCGTCCGAAACTGAACTTTGCCCAACTCAACAATTGGATTGTTATGAAGAATTTGAACGTGAAACTTCCAATGCCAGATCTATGGACCTCCTGGAACCTAAACAAAAACTTTATAGTATATGTACGCAAATCTGCATGCAGCAGATGTACCCTGTAACTCTTTATTTATGCAAAATTGCCTACGAACAAAACCCAAAGACCAGTTGTGCAAAATCGTGCAATTTATAAAGAATATCATAGTTGGCCAAACTAAGAACATGTGAAAGTACCTCTTTTCTTAGCACTTTAATTATAGATCGAGTGTCCTCTGTAGACATCCCGTCACTTGAGCTGTTTGGTCCCCAGCAAGTTAGCCAATAATTGAAGCAAAATAAGAGCTCAATCAGGCAAGCGTGCATGCATGCATATCGTTATGAATTAACACGATCAGACCCAAAGACATACCTCGCGTCGGAGGAGCTTGAGTCGTCCCCCTTCTGCCGCCTCTTTCTCTTCCCCATGGCGATGGCGTCCCCTCCTTATGATGCGAGCTACTCGGCCTTCGTCGCTATAAGGGGGTGTTTGGGTGGTTGGCCCGGTCCACTCTCATAAAGAATGTATGATGCGAGCTACTCGGCCAACATATATCTCAGAAAAAGTAGCGCCCTACAATATGTACAGCCAAATTGAATTAATTTTATGAAAACGATACGAGTAAATTGTATATCTACGAACAGCTGGTTAGATTAAAGGACGAGGAGAGGAGATGGATCGGCACCTTATCCACACGAAACTTCCTGGTTACCTTCCTCCCTAGTCCCTAGTAAGTTTTCTCTTTCTCGGTTGACAATCCAACCATCCATCTGAACACGTAAATGATGAAACGGCTGGAAAAACTCAAGTGACGTGGCTTCAACCAGAAGTGGCGCAGTCTTTCGCTCTTTACGAATAGTAAGATAGCATAGTATTATATTAGAATACCGTCGTTGTACAATAATATATATTTTTTCATGAAACAGATGGTAGGAACAGTGTTGTTTTGGGGGCTCCAGCTCCTACCGGTAAATAAAAAAGAAAGAGGAAAAAACAAGTCCCGTAAACAAAATAGAAAGAGGGAAGAGAAATAGGAAGAGACAATATTTTTTTGGGCTGACTAAGCTACAGTCGTCTGAAATTTTCTTAAAACCTAGTTACTTTCTTCAGTATGTTGGATCACCATCCAATGGTTTCTGTTTTTTATATTGAAAAATTCTAAATTAGATAAAAGTAAATCTAGATGAACCCTACAAATTAAAAAAAAACAAAAAAAAATTCTAAACCAGACAAAAGTAAATCTAGGTGAACCCTACAAATACAAAAACAAAACAAAGCAAAAATTCTAAACTGGACAAAAGTAAATCTAGGTGAACCATACAAATAAAAAAACAAAAACAAATAGAACTAAAAGTTACAGTAAAGCTGTGTTAAAATTGCATGTCGCTTGGTAATAAAATTTTAGGTTTAGTAATGTGAAATTGTAGGTGACTGGGTTTTAAGAAAATTTCAGACGACTGGGAGCTAGCAAAAGCGATATTTTTTTGAACGAATAGGCACAAGAGTTGCCCATTATATTAATAAAGCCGGAGAAAACATAGAAAAAGGAAAAAGATACACCCCCCAAGGGGTAAACAACACATACGAGGAAGAGACCCCTCTCAACACATGGTGAAGCAACCTAACACGAAGGCTAAGACAATACCAACTAGCCACAGCGAATACCCATAGACTCTTACGCTCTCAAGCCACACACCGCAACCAAAGGAAGTACACAGTAACATCTATTTGCCGCTTTTGTTTGATTCTCTCGATGCTCACCATGTGTTCCCTGTAAAGGCTTTAGCTGCTAAGAGCATGTACAATGATGTGATGTTTGCTGTCTGTAAGTCTTGACACGTAGAACACGAGATGATATGGAGTAGAGAGGGGGAGCATAGAGAATTGAGTCATCTCTCATGCAGTATTAAACACGATAAACAAGATATATTGTATATGGAGGAGTTGTCTATAAAGACACATAAAAAGATAACCTATTGTAGAAGCTGTTTTTAGAACTGTCTATAGATGATATGAAGAAGTACTCTTGACAGCTGCATGTAACATTTGTTGAGTATATAAGCATTTTTCGAATTACTTTAATCCAGAAATAAGCTAGATAAAACATAGAAAATACTCTAGCTATTTTCACAAATACAAAGCAGGTATGTATGAACACTATAGGCATACTAATTTCTAGAAAGACAGAAACTAGCATGTCTATCTCAGCGTTCATCACAACAACAAATAGTAAAGCAAACCAAGTAACATACCCAGATTCAGTAGAAGAAGAAGTAGCACCAGAATTCTTGATAATGTCGTTGTTCGTCATGATGTAGTGGACGTCGCGTAGTCGTGCAGTTGATGTAGAACGTAGCAGAGAGTCGTGTAGTCGATGTAGAACGTAGTAGAGAGTCGTAGTCGTGCACTTGATGTAGACGTAGCAAAGCGATCAAGCAAGCAAACTCCTCAAAACCTTATTCGCTCCTCGCCGTAAGCCTTCAAGGACGAGGTTCCGGAGGCCTGCTCTCCCAGTGCGGCCGTACATGCGCCTCGCCGGGATGGAGATCGCCAAAGACAGCAACAAGCACTGTGGAATTCTGAACGATTTTCGAATAGATAAAGAAAATCGCGTCGCACCGACACACTCAGTCTGCTGCAGCATGGCGAGATGCGGCGAGGCGTGTGTTGTCTCTTTCCAATTCCACAAGAGGGGCTACTATGTTCCACTTTTTAAACTGATGTCACTCCCCTTAATCCCTCCATGTGGGACTAAATATTTTTAGCACTTGCACATGGGCCTTTGAGATTTACTAGAAATTAATTAGAATATAATATTTGGATCTAACCCATATTAATTCCAACAACATTACACATTACATTTGCCCTAAACCGGAGCCACTCCTGAAACGCACGTTTTCCCAAAAAAGTATTCGGTTGGAACCCTCGCTGCCTCACATTCAATCTTATCGCAAAAAAGTGACTTTCCAACAACCGCGCGCTACTGAGATACAAGAAGGAAAAGCCCGGAAGTCCCCTGGAGTCACGGGGAACTCTGTCTGGAGTCCAGGGGAAGTGAGGAGGGAGGGACGGAGAAAAGCAGAGCTTTCATCAGAAGTGAGCCAAGGCTACTCATCCCTGTGAGTCGCTTGGAACGGCGAAACACAGGGCTTCCAGAGAGAGAACCAGCTACTCCCATGTGTCTTACTCAATAGAGAGAAAAAGAAAAGATCCATTCGATGGCCCACGTAGTTAGAAGGAAAAGCGCGGAAGTCCCCTGGAGTCCAGGGGAAGTGAGGAGGGAGGGACAGAGAAAAGCAGGGCTTTCACCAGGAGTGAGCCAAGGCTACTCACATGTTCCGTGTGAGTCGCTTGGAATTAACTCTGGGGTCTATGGGCTGTGAGGAGGGAGGAACGGCGAAACACAGGGCTTCCAGAGAGAGAACCAGCTACTCCCATGTGCCAACCGGGCAAATCTTACTCAAGGTCTCCTCAGCCTTCCAAGTATGCAGATTAGGAGTGCATTAGGCTATACGAGTAAGTCCATTTGTTGTTTAGAGGACATAACGGGATGAAGGGTGGGGAGATCCCCAACCTTCGAAATATGCAGAAATTAATGTGAATAGTATGCCAAAACTTTACACACGACAGTAGATTGATCTCCCGTTTTGCCTTCAGCACTAGTACACAGACAAGTGCCACAAGTATGTTGGATGCACCGTTCCATGCCCGTCCCAAGTGAGTCTATTTAGTGAACGAATGAACCTCTATAGCACTCGACCGGCAACATCTCCCATTTTGCGTACTAGCGTGGATTCAAGTACAGGTACTAGCCATCTCTCTATCTCGGTATGTTACACACACACCCTTGAACCTTTTACTTGTTGCAACACTGTCAATTAATTTGTCACGTGCGAAAGAGTAGTGACCAAATGGCAGCGCCTTGGGACATCATTGAGAAGGCAGCCAATATCGCGCAGCTGTCTGGATTGCACGCGATCACGATCATCACTATGGTCATGAGTTTGCTGCAGTTTTATGAGAACAAGAGGCAATGCCGAAAACTCGAGGGGCGCCTGCAGGTGCTCCGTACGCTACTGCACCGGCCGAATGGTTGTTGGGCTGTGATTCAGCTCTCGGAGACGGGGGATTCCGTTAGAAAGAAACTCAAGGACGCGGACGACCTCGTCGAGTCCTACAAGAAGAGCACGCTTTGGTCCCGCCTCCGCTGGGGTAGGAGCACGGCCAGCCAGTTCCGCGACATGCGGAATGTCATCGACGCCAACCTCCTCATCATACAAGTGAACCCTTGTCCTCCAGATGTTAGGTCAGATACTCAACCCTGGTGTATTAATTTGTTTATGCAGCTCGCTGCAATCTAATGAAGACATGTTTTGTTTGGCAATGCAGGATTCTGGTGAACGATGATGGATCAGGAGGTGTGCCAGCAGCGACTGGGTCTTCCACAGGTGCAGAGGTATCTAGTACTGTTCCTGACATTCACAGCCAGGAAGGAATAGGCAGTGACACAGGCACTACAGGCGACTCAACCAGGATGTGAAATCATGTGTGTGCGCATGTTGTTGTTTTTTTTTTTTGCTGGGGATGGAATGGAGTTGGGGTGGGGTGGGTAACTCCGCCTATGTCATCTTAGATGCATAGCCAGTCCCAAGACTGGAAAAAGGAGGGAGTAGAACTAATTCTAGAGTTGTTTTAAGGGAAAATTTGCTCAGTAACATTGCAATGATGTATAGATTGGAAAATTGCATCCAATGTGAAGGTGACAGGTAGATCATAGGGCCACATGTCAGTGACACATTGATGTTATTTTTCAACTCGTGATATCATTGTAGTGTTATTGTGCAAATTGCCCCTTTTAAGAGAAACCATATCATAGCTACTTATTCTTGTAAATAAGGTCACACAAGTAATTCGAATCGGAGGCACTGCTTAAAAGTTCTGAGAATGTTTGACTCACTGAGGAAAATGGTCACTCATATGTAACTGATGCAAATGATTCTTGTCCATTCCGTGTATATAGTACTATCAATTATAAAATGATATGAAGTACTATTACATATTTATCTTCACCGGATACTCTTCGACTCCGGTTCTCTTTTGCGGAGTCTACATACACGTAAATCTCGTCAAATTTACTGCAAATAAACACCGGAGACTGATATATATGGTTTGGAAAGAATGATTATCTCTTATATGCTGTGCGTGTGAATAAGCTGCAACGATCCTTTCTTCAATTTTTTTGTGCTAATTACTCTATTTATTTATTGGGAATTGCTAGAAATCTGTCGACTGAAAATTTCTTGGAAATCAGTCAATTTTTAGGCCGTTGGATGCGTTTTGTGATTGGTGAGTGAGAGAGAGAGGCCGTCCGATGCGCTCTGTGATTTGTGAGAGAGAGGGAGAGAGGTGGGAAGTGAGATTGGATTGGAGATATAGAGGGGGTGATTCGATCTCAGTCAGAAAAGCAAACGAGAGAGAGAGAGAGACCGAAACTAACGACAAAATTCCTTTTTTTCAATCTCTTTCTTCTTCTCAACCCAACGTCAGAAACAGAGCACGTCCCTGACTGAGGGACAAGTAGGATTAGGAACACAAGCAATGGCGCGCGAGCAGCTCCAGGTGCTGAACGCGCTTGACGCGGCCAAGACGCAATGGTCCCACTTCACGGCCGTCTTCATCGCCGCCATGGGCTTCTTCACCGACGCCTACGACCTCTTCTGCATCTTGCTCGTCATCAAGCTCCTCGGCCGCATCTACTACTACCGCGAGGGCTCCGCAGACCCAGGCTCCCTGCCCCCCAACGTCGCCGCCGCAGTCAACGGCGTTGCCTTCTGCTGCACCCTCTCCGGCCTGCTCTTCTTCGACTGGCTCGGCGACAAGATGGGCCGCAAGCACGTCTACGGCATGACGCTCATGTGCATGGTGCTCTGCTCCCTCGCCTCGGGCCTCTCCTTGGGCCGCGCCCCCACGGGGGTCATGGCCACGCTCTGCTTCTTCCGCTTCTGGCTCGGCCTCGGCATCGGCGGCGACTACCCGCTCTCCGCCACCATCATGTCCGAGTACGCCAACAAGAAGACGCGCGGCGCCTTCATCACCGCCGTCTTCGGCTCTTCGCCATGCAGGGCTTCGGCATCCTCACCGGCGGCGGCGTCACAAGAGATTTCTATGAGAAGCAGATGGAGCTACTCAAGGAGGAGATGGGATGCATGTCACAGGGGCACAACCGCACAAGGAGAGGCTTGAATCCATACGCAGGGAGATGCAAGAGTTCTACCAAAAAATTTACCCAGACTTCAGTGAGATGAGTGAGTGCAACCAGAGAAAGCAGCAGGATCGTGTGGCCTTAATGGCGGTATGTGTTTTATGCTTCAGCTCCTAATTAAGAGCAGAAATGCATGTCTCAGTTTTCATGGTTGGGAAAATTTTTGTGTAATCTGTTGATTTGAGATGTTTTGAGGTGTCAATTTCAAATTGTAGCTGTATGTGTGTTGGTGATCCCTGACAGTGATTAGTCGGAGAGTTATGTTGAAGGCTCAGTACTTGTTGCAAAAATGCACACTTATGATGGCAGAAGATAGGGTAGGAGTCAGCCGTTCTTGGATTACCTCCCACAAAGCTATGTTCATCAATGCCATTCATTAATTGCCTTTTCTGGATTTTTGACAAACCTGGCCTCGTTATAATTTATTACTGATGATTGTTTTTGCTCATTTCTATTAAGTAGTGTTTTTAACCTTTTTGTTTTTTTAATAGCTGGAGATAAGTAGATCTGGTAGTTATGTTCAGCAATCTCCTGGTCCTAGGTTGGTAATCTTTGCAACAATACTTTGATGGCTGCTTCTTATGGTTCTTTAAGGTTTACTTGTACGTTGAAATGCAACATGACATGTACATATGTTTTGTGTAACGTCCCATTTTCGGACGTGAATAGTAACTACTAATTTGGTTTTCGGTTTCCATTCGTATTTCCAAATTAGCTCATCTTCTCAAAATTTCTGTATCTTCCTCTAAGCTCGGGTTTTTGTTTCAAACATCTTCGCAACTCCTGAATTCAAATTTGAATTTGAATTCTTCTTTTTTGGATTTCGGGCCTTTTTCTCTTTTTGGCCTTTCTTTTTCTTGGGCTCAGCCCTATTCTTTTCTTGGGCTGGCCCTTTCTCTTTCTTAGCCTCCCGACCCATTCCTCTTGGCCCAGCTTCCCTGACCCCTTCTTCTTTCGGCCCTCCTCAGTCCGGCTCCCTCCTTGTCATCTTCTTCACCCCGCCGAGTCGCCTATGCCTTCTCTCTCCCTCGTGTGCACTGCCAGCCACCGCGCCGAGTGATGCCACCCCCATGCCACTCCTCTGATGCCGCCAGGCTCACCAGACCGCCACCAACTCCCTTTGCCTCTGCGGCCCAAAGACTTGGCCCTCCTCGCCTTGTCGCCTCAAGCCGCCATGGTCGTGGCGCCACGCCTGTCCTCGCCGCCCTCGGCCACCCGGTCCAAGCTCTACGCCCGCATCACCGCCTCCGCCACCGCACACAAGATGGGCCCCAAGTTCGCCCTCACAAGATCACCGCTCTTGCCTTGTCACCTCCGTGCGCAGAGAGCACCATGCCTCCTCAGGACCGAGCTCCCTCCCCAACGGCTCCAGCCCCTTGGCCGCCTATAAAAGGGCCCTTGTGCCCCTTATTCTCCCTCACGCCGCCCCCTTGAGCTCCTGATAAGCCCACCGCAAAGAACCGCCCGTGCTTCATTTCAGCCGTGCCTGCCTCCACCGCCGATCAGCCGCTCCGACGCCGCCTCCACTGCGCCACCCCTGTCACCTCGCGCCCCTGACGCCCAGGACCATTTTCCCCCCAAGTCTCCTTGGAGATTGTCCACCGCCACCGACGAATTTAGCCTCCTCCTCTAACTCCGGCCGCCTCTTTCTCTGCCACTCGCCTCCGGCCACTGTCCCCCTCTGGCCCCCATTGTTGACTCGGTAGGTCTGCCTCACCGAGCTCTTCCTCAGGCTCACCTCCCCGGCTCAGGCACCACCGAACCCTCTCTCTCTTGTGCAGCCTGGCCGCCGCCTCCTCTCCATCGCACCGCCGCTCCAGCCCTCCTCCGGCCGCTGCACCGACGCCATCGGCTTCCCCTCGCCGAGGCCTTCTCGTTTTGGTACTTGGTCACCACCACCGAGCTCGCCCCAATGTGTGTAGCCCGGCCAGCGTTCGTGAAGCTCCCTGTGCTAGTGCGTTCGGACCACGCACACTGCTCCCGCGTCATTAACCCGCCCTAATAACGGTCTTAATCTCTAAGCAATCATTAGCCTTAATGACGCCCTAAATCAGCCGGTTCCTTTAAATGCCACTGGGCCCGACCAAAATAGTGAACACTGGTTTATTTTCGGTTTTGCCTCAGTGACCGACAAGTGGGCCCCGCGCGTTACTGTTCCCATGGACCGGTAGACCCGTGGACTGTGCACAATGCGTGTTGACCTCCGGTCTATGCACTGTACATGTGAACCTGACACTATTCATGGGCCCCACGTGTCAGAGATTCTCTCTCTCCCTTTTTAATTTTCCGATTTATTTCCAATTCAAACTTCAGAAGCTCTGTTCTCCTCCGTTATAGCTCCAAAAATTATAAAATTTGTTTCTAAAATTTTGTAAATTCAAGATCTTGCTAATGATATAGGTCTTGTTTAAATTGGAGTTTATTTGTTATTTCTTTTGTATTTATTTGCTCTCTTTGCTTATTGTGCCTTTTTCCGGTACATTCGTCCGAATAGGATTTGAAGACACGGGAGATCTCCAAGTTGATCAAGCACAAGAATATCAAGACTCTCTTGCCTATAACCAAGGCGAGTTTATACTTTGATCATTTTGAGCCTACATTTTATGTAAATTATATTCATTTAAATTACGAAAATTGCATGCTTTAATTCTTTAATCAAATGTATGTTAAAGCTTAAGGTAGTTAAATACCCATTTGATGATTAATTAATTATTACACCATCCATTGATATTTGAATCCATTATTCTATGTCACCCTAGTAACTATGTGGTAATTACTAGTTATAGATTGTACTTAAGCAACATGCTAGTCTTGCTTAAGTACCGGGGTATTAAATACCCCAATCATCATTTCCTCAAACATGAAATAGTTTTGGGCAGTCATTGATGGTCCATGATTGAAATGAATGAGATAATTTGGTTTTACTCCTCAAAACCGTAATAACTTGCTATTACCACATCTGGACGGATGGAAGGATGGTGGGTGCTAACGGAGCACGAGAGTAATTGGTATGTGGTACAAACCGCCCGGATGAATTAATGACTTAATCTTGTCACGACCTCCCGTGTAAAACAAGTACAACCACAAGTCTGCAAACTGCAACTTGGCTTAGTAAATTTATTAAACCCTGGATGTCATCTCGTTGGATAGATAATGGGAACGTGCAAGCACGTGATACTTCCGGCTTGAATGGGACACCAATACAAGGTGAAGTGAGCTAGTCGCTGTGGTGTAGTCCAACTACTCCAGATCACCGAGGCGAACATCCTGCACAACGTATGGGCGTAACCTCATATGGGTGAGATGACGGAAAGGGCGAGGTAATTTGAAAGGTTACTGTGACGGTCGCTCAACTACATGACTATGGAATCATGTGGGGTAGTGAGTATGACTATCTCTTGTGGGTACAGTGTATAACCTCTGCAGAGTCTAAACTGTTTAAACAGCCGTGCCTACAGTCAAAGGCGGACATGGGAACTTAACTAGAGTTAGTTCTATTTCAAAAACCTTTGTGGGTGGTATGAAAAATGTGGTGGGCTCATCTAGCCCTGAAATTGGATTTTTTCTGGGTTTTCGAACTCAGTGGTATTAATGAGTGGAGGTAGCTCAAATCAAAATAAGCATAAAGGTGGAAGTAGCCTCTGCTGATACAATTATTGCACAATTACTCTCTTTAATAAAATACAATTTGGTTAAAATGCTAAGTGATAGGAATTTGTAATTATGATAATTGAAAATATTGCTTTAGCAAATAAAAGAACCCTAGCCTTCCTTGTCAAGCCTTGCGTGTATATTATTGCATTGTATGTATTGGCTCGCGAGCACGGAAGTTGTGCTCATTCTCGCTCTCCCCCAAAACCCTTCAGATAATGTGGATCAAGGAGACTACGCATACTTTGAAGACCTAGAAGTCAACGGACAAGAAAACAATGAAGAGTAGTCTACATTCTGTAGTCTAGGTCTCGCCTCAATCTAAGTGGACTCATTCGGTACTTGCGTACAACCGATATTATCCAACCTCTTGGTTAATATCCGTCGTACACAGGTTGCCTCAGTCACTTGTCTGTGGAGAGATGAGCTTTACCCCTTTTGCTTCCACTGTAGTTTGCGTTGCTTTCATGTAATGTAATCCATTTGGCCTTGTTCGGCCCTTTTGTAAAACTTGACCCGACGTCGTCTATGTCACTCTGATGTCTGTAATATATTTGAATGTTTAGTTCATGCCATGTATGATTGATTGAGCAATGTGCCTGTGAGTGCTATCTACTGATCTAGAAAATAGCACAGTGTTTTCACAAAGGATTTGGATTATCAGCATCTGAGTCCGATAGAGTTGGTATCAGAGCATACGACTGTAGAATCCTTAGTTAGATTGGTCGTTGCCTTAGGACTTGGGTCTTATTTTCAAAAGTTAAGAAAAGCTTTGACAAAATATAGAGTACTTATTGCTTCTACTCATCACTCCTAGTTCTGTACTTATCTCTACTTTCGTTAAGTTTTTACTAATCGTTCTCATGTTTCAAAATTTGTAGATGGTTACCCCTTCAGTCGATGGCCCATGGGACCATTGCTCCTATGGAGAGAACGAAGGAGGTTTCGCGGACATCCTTCGCCAGCTAATGCAGTACCTTGGCTACCGCTGCCCTCCTCTCTTCCGAGGCCAGATGACGAAGATCATAACCCGCAAGTCTTGGACCATGGAGGTTTACCTCTATGCCAGGGTTGGCCAATTTGTTCCTCACACCTTCAAGGCCGAAGAACCCCATCACAGCTGTCTTGACGCAATTCAGGACGCAGCCCGCTTCGCCTCCACCCGCTTGTGCTGGATGCACGAGGATCTCCTGCTGAGGTCACCTTTCTGCTTCTACCCGTATCTCCCCGACGGAGAGCGTGTACCGAAGGTCTTCAACGCCAGAGACGACGATCCCCGCCTGATCCACCAGGTGCAGCTCACGCAGGCGATGGTAGCTACCATCCACTCCGCCACGGACGAGGTCAGGCAGCTTCGGATGCTACTCACTTCCAGCTACGACCACTCTGACACCCTCTGCAACAACATGATCAGGAGCGATCAGGCCCACTTTGCTGTAGTCCGGGAGAGGGATGCCGCCGTTGCAGTGTTGGCTCGCCTCACAGCCGCCACTGCGATCACAGCTCCAGCTCCCGCTCCTCCTCCACCAGCCATCGCCTCCAGCGACAGGACGCTCGATCGACCACTCTGACCCCGAGGAGCCCGCACTAGGATGACTGCGCGCAAGAGTGTGCAACGCCCCAGTCCACAGCCCTTCATCGACCTTGGAGAGTCCAGCCATGGACGCAGTCTCAGTTGTTCCTGCTCCTGCTCCCGCTCGTCGAGCTTCAGTTAGAGTCGTTCCCGTTCCTGCTCCCTAGAGGAGTAGTCAGGCTAGTCTAGGTTAGCTAGCAGTGCTTGATAGGCAGTCTTTTGGGTTGCAAGCACTTTTTGTTTTCCCTCTGTTGTAGGCGTTGTGTTTGTATCCTGTGTCGTGACTTAGCTTAGCCTATATGCTATGTTTCAGGAGTCATGTAACACTTAATCCCTTTATATAATACAGTCATTCTAGGCTTTGTACTGTACTTATTCGATCTTCCTGTTTGGTTTAAAGTTCTTCTCTGTGTGCTATAGAGGGCTAGTGAACCCTCATATACCCCCTTTAGTTCTAAGCCTCCGCTTCTCTTCAAGATGCCGCCCCAGCCCGAGGTGCTTTTGCAACTAGCCGTGGCAATGGCTGTGGTCATGGCCGAGGACAAGATCTACCTCCGCCGCCACCAGCACACCCAACAATGGCTCAAGTCATGTTCTAGCAGACTCAGATTCTGTAGGCTTTGCTCAACAATCAGCAGACTGGATCAGCCGATTGCAACTCCAAGCTGGCTGACTTTCTCAGGACAAGACCCCTCACCTTTGCTGCAGCCAACGAACCCCTAGAAGCTAAAGACTGGCTCAGGGATACTGAGAAGAAGCTTCGACTTGCCCGCTGATCGAATGAAAATAAGGTGGACTTTGCCACCCACCAACTGAAAGGAGCTGCCGCTGCATGGTGGGAAAATTACCTCGCTGCTCAAGGTGGTGACAGTCTAGTATCCGAAGAAGAGGAAGAAGAAGAGGTAGCAGCACCAGATGCAACAGCACCAGAAGCAGCAGCATCTGCAATTGGAGAACAACTAGCCCCCGTCGCTGCAGAAGAAGTTGCTGAAGCACCACTAGATGAAGATGAACCCGCTTGGCAGTCAATCCCTTGGGCGGAATTCAAAGCCGCTTTCAGAACAAACTTCGTACTAGCCGGTACCATGAGGATGAAGAAAAACGAGTTCAAAGCTCTTAAGCAAGGCCATCTGTCAGTTAATGAATATTCGACCAAATTCAATCAACTTGCCCACTACACTCCCAGTGACGTAGCAGATGAAGAGGAAAAGATAGATTGCTTTGTAGAAGGAATGCGCGAAGATATGCGAGTCCAGCTCATCCTTCATGATTTCTCTTGCTTCTATCACTTAGTTAACAAAGCCATAGTGTTAGAGAATGACAAGAAGACTACAGAAGTCAGTCGCAAAAAGAAGATGTTATTCCAGAGGCCACAAGGCAACTTTCCCCAGAAGTCAACATTCCAGGGCAGTTTCTCATTCAGATCATCTAAAGCCGAGCTGCAAAGAAGTTCAGCTCCAGCCCCACGACCCCAAAGGAGTGGTTTCGGCACTCTCTGCCCCACTGGACAACCTGTAGCAGTCAACCCAGCAGGCAACCTCCACTACTTCAACTGTGGAGAGAAAGGACACTTTGCCAATAAGTGCCCCCAACATCAGAGCGCTATCGCAAGGTTCAACGCAGGAGCCGCTCCAACTCAAGGCTAGGCATCACATCAAAGCAAAAGTCAGCAGACTTCGCAAGCTTCAAGGTCTACTCCGACACCAAGCCGCGACCGAGTGAATCATGTCATCGCTGAAGAGGCGCAGGATGCCACATGATTGCTAATGGGTACGTTCTCTGTTAATTTAGTACCAGCACAAGTTTTTTTTTATTCTGGAGCTTCACACTCTTTTGTTTCAAGAAAGTTTGTTGAAAGGCTTACGTTGCCGACCTATAAGTTATCGAAACCCGTGGTACTTAGTTCACTCGGGGGACCCCTATATGCTATCTCAGTTAGTCCCAGAGTAGAGATTGCTTTGGAAAATTCTGGATTCCTTGCAAATCTCCTTGTGCTAGAATCCCAAACTCTAGATATCATCCTAGGGATGGATTGGTTGGCCAAATACTAAGGACTAATAGATTGTGCCAACAGAAAAGTGGTGCTCACCAAGAACCCAGAAACCACAATAAAAGTTAGTGTGGATCGTTCATCTCCTTTAGATCGAACAATCCACCACCTTGAAGAGTTGTCCCAAACTCTGGATATCATCCTATGTCACTCTGATGTCTATAATATATTTGAATGTTTAGTTCACGCCATGTATGATTGATTTAGCAATATACCTGTGAGTGCTATTTACTGATCCAGGGAATAGCACAATGTTTTCACAAAGGATTTGAATTCTCGGAATCCGGGTCCGACATTTTGCATCTGCTAATAACGTTAGAATATTATCAATTGGTGATTTTGCTCCAAATACTGCCTCTTTTAATTTTTTTTCTTGTTCATTTATTTTCGCTACATCAGTTGTCAATCAAAATACTAATGGAACGACTCATGTCTCATGTGCATAACATCTGTGGAAACTTTTTTTTTATTTAATCCATTTTTTAAAAATATTTTAAAGATAATCTCTTCCTAACTTTATTTCCAATTCTGACTCCTTTGCTCACGCCACAACGCGTGGCGTGGCAAAAGCACGTTGTCACACCACGGATTTTGGTGTGTGATGCGACAATGGGGATAGCCCTAATCAAAAGTAAGCATAAGGTGGAGGGAACCTCTGCTGATATCAATATTGCACAATTACTCTCTTTAATAAAATACAATTTGGTTAAAATGCTAAGTGGTAGAAATTTGTAATTATGATAATTGAAAACATTGCTTTAGCAAATAAAAGAACCCGAGTCATCCTTGTTAAGCCTTGTATGTATTACTACTACATCTTGTATGTTGGCTCGCGAGCACGGAAGTTCTGCTCATTCTCGCTCTTTCCCCCAAACCCCTCAGAAGCCATGGATGAAGGATGTTACACGCACTACGAGGACCCTGATGTGGATGGTCAAGAAGATGGAGGAGTTTAGATAGTCTTAATCGTCTAGGTCTCGCCTCAGTCTGGCTGACTCCGCTGGTACCTGCGTGCATCTAATATTATCCAAGTTTTTGGTTAGCATCGGACGCACAAGGACTACCTTAGTCGTTTGCCTGTGGAGAGATGTGCTCCACCCACTTTTTTTGTTTCCACTGTCACTTCCGCTTTTGTGATGTAATCATTTGGCCTGTTCGGCCTTTATTGCGAAACTTGGCCCAATGTGGCCTATGTAAACTCTGATGTTGTTTAATCAATGAATGGTTTAATTTATGTCATATATGAAATGATTCAGTGATGTATCTCTGAGTGCTATCTACTGATTCAGGAAATAGCACAGTGTCTTTCGCAGAGAATTCAGGATTAGAAAATTCTGGTCCAACAGTCCTTATTCTAGCTGTCATCGCTTCTTAGTTTCTGCAGGAGCTGCACGAAAAGGTAAGTTTTTAATTTCAGCTAACAATGCAGGATCTAATGGTCTATGAGATAGTGTTGAAAGGGAGACAAAACATTACCTGTGGCGGAATTGTTTTCCCCGACCTTGTGGCGATATCTCTCCACCGTGGCGAAAGTGTTGAAAGCGAAATCTCACGGAATTACAGATCCGCCGCTCTGGCCTATTTAGTCAACGAAGCAACCAGTATATATTTTTAGCCACTGGAATACCTCTATCACTCGACCGGCAACATCTCCCCTACCGCACCAAGCCCGAATCATACACGCCGAAACTCCACCATTATTGTTTCCCCCGGAGCAGCAGATTCATCTCTCATTTTGCGTACTAGCGTGGATTCAAGTACAGGTACCAGCCATCTCTTCTCTTTCTCAGTTTGTTATACACACACCCTTGAACGTATTGGTTTAGCCTGAGCCTGACTAATCGCTAAATTTTGTTTAGTTACAGCCGAATCTGAGTTATTTTTTGTTGGAATTTGTATAGAAATCCGATTGCCAATTTTTGTTTAATTGTTTTTCCGAATTATATGTATTTAGAATTTTTTACTTAGGAAATCAAAATTAATTTTTTTCTTTTGAATTTGGGTTATTTCTGGATTGTACTTGATATGGACTCTTTCTTTTAATCTAGACCGTTATAATCTGGACAAACTACGGTCAACGTGTAGATCTTTCTCTTTTTCCTCCAATTAACGTGGTAATTTATATCCCTTAAGAGTGAACGTGAAGACTTCTTTTTTCTTTGATTTAATAATATAACTAGCGGAATTTTCCGTGCAATTACTCGTCTTGGTATTGCAACATATCATATTTGTTATATAACTCTCTTGCCTTTTGAAAATAGAGTTGTATTTGTTATACAATTATAATAGTTGCAATATATATACATGATTAATATACACCATTATAATCTGACCCTACCAAAATTAATGGTGTAGTTAGGTGTGGTTGCCAATGGGATTAGAGATAGAGGCGGATGCAGGACGCGCGCGAGTCGAAGGTTATTTTATTAATAGGAAGGATCTAGAAGCTTCCTTCCCGTGTAGCTTGCTCTAGCTGGACCTAGAAGATGGGCCCAGTTCCTCTCTTAATTAACGGCCACTTAATTGGGCTGCGGTGTAGGTTCGGCTCACTCAAAACTACCAAAACGAAGCAGCCCAACACATGGAATGTCCTTTTTATCATAACGCCACTATACATGCAATTGCATTTCTTTTCTTTTTTCTAACAACCAAGGGTATCGTATTTCAATTAATCGGCAGGATTAAATTAACGAACTTGCTGGTGAAGTTTCTGCGAATTTGGCGACCACCAACGCTGTCTGTACACATGGCAATATATATGGGCATGGTTTCTTCATGTCTGAACGGATATATATAGCAGCACTCCGGCCGTCAGATGAAAAACCTTTACCTCACGTAATATTCACTTTACTCTTTTCTTTGCATGAAGAACTAATTGAATGTTTGTCGCGACCACCACGCACAATTTCATAGTTTGACTCTTGACTTGGGCTTTACCAATAGTACATGCACAAGTGTTGTTGTCTCAACTTTTCCACATTTTTTCCTGTAAAAACCAGAATTTTTTTTTGTAATACTTCAAAGTGTGCGCATTTTTGGGTGACATGGGCATATGCACTCCTGCTTAACCAAGAGCTATTTTACGGTACACTCAATTTAATATAGGTTATCTATTCTTTTTTATCTAATGGTTTAAGTCAGTTAGAATCTATTTATACTACACCTGATAGTATGAGCAGTAGAACTTGAGAGGTGAAATTGTTATTGTCCATATGGCCGTGGGTACAAAGTAGAATAACTTATCATGCAACCGCTCGACGTACTAAGATTGCATGAATCTTGGAGTAAAATAATGTGCTACACTGTAGTGTTTCTTCTTGACAAGACCCTAGGGTACGTAACTCATGAACTACAGTATCAACAATCGTATGCTACATGCTGTTAGTCTTGCTAATGGATGGATACAGTAGCTTGTCTGATTAAAGAAACTCGCTGGTGAAATTTCGACGAATTTGGCTCCCATCATCAAACTAATCACGCAGTGACCCCAACGTATTGCCAAAAAGAAAAATGGTTTAGGAAAACATTAACGCGGTGTCTCGACTGGACACACATCCTCTCAATGTCACGATGCTACAGTACCATAACATTGCGTAGTATCCGCCGGATCAAAAAACAAAGGATGAGATCAGGTTTCCACGATACCAGGAATACAGTAGCAAACACTGTAGCATTGGCATTGTTCATGAACGTCGTACCGCGCACTATAGCGATTGATCTGGGCCATTCTTCCCGAATCGAATGGCTCAGATCGTTCGAATGTCACGACACTGTAGCACCGTGACATTTGCAATGGAATGGCAGAGGATACCAATCCGTCTCGACTATGCTCGTGCCAATGTCACCTTATGTGTGATGTCTAAAAGGGGTATTCGGTTCAATGCCTAACATTGCAGCGTCTAGCCTTAGACATGTCACATTTTTAGTTATTTACTGCAGTCGTGGCTTGTTGCTTGCCACACTTTCTTAGCCCATCGTCTAAACTCCGCAGTTACTGTTTCCTCTCGATTAGCAGATTCATCTCCAAATTTGCGTACTAGTACTAGTGTGGATTCAAGTACAGGTACTAGCCATCTCTTTATCTCGGTATGTTACACCCCCCTAAACGTGTTTGTTCGGCCTGAGTACTGTTTACTTGTTGCAACAGTGTCAGTTAATTTGTTACGTGCGAAAGATTGGCGAGACCAAATGGCGGTGCTCTGGGACATCCTCGGGAAGGCAACCAATCTCGTGCAGCTGTTTGGATTGGACACGATCACGTTCATCACTATGGTCATGAGTTTGCTGCAGTTTTATGAGAACAAGAGCAATGCTGGAAACTCGAGGGGCGCCTGCAGGTGCTCCGTGCGCTACTGCAGCAGCCGACTAGTTGTTGGGCTGTGATTTAGCACTCAGAGATGGGGGATTTCGTTAGAAAGGAACTCAAGGACGCGGACGACCTCGTTGAGTCCTACAAGAAGAGCACGCTTTGGTCCCGCCTCCGCAGGGGCAAGAGCACAGCCAGCCAGTTCCGCGACATGCGGAATGTCATCGACTCCCACTGTGGCCTCATCCTTTTCATCAATGTCAACCTCCTCATACAAGCGAACCCTTGTCGTCCAGATGTTAGGTCAGATACTCAACCCTGGTGTATTTGTTTACATGATGTGGCTCGCTGCAATCTAATGAAGGCAAGTTTTGTTTGGCAATGCAGGATTCTGCTGATCGATGACAGATCAGGAGGCGTGCCGGTAGCGACCGGGTCTTCCGCAGGTGTAGAGGTATCTAGTATTGTTCCTGCCATTCACAGCCAGGAAGGAATATGCAGTGACACAAGCACTATAGGTCGACTCGACTAGGATGTGAAATCATCCCTACCTACTGTCGATAATTTAGTATAACAACTCTACTCCTATGTAGCTGTATTGACTATGCTTTACAACAGAGAAGAAATTACTGGAACTAAGAGTTAATGATTTATGTCTATTGATCATGTTACTGAGGAGGGTGTTTGGGACGGCTTCGGCTTCGGCTTTTCGCCTGAAAAAGCAAAGCTGTCCCAAACGGGGGGCTTTTCCCAAACCAGAAGTCACGTTATACGTAAAAAAAAAACCAGAAACAGAAAGCCGCCGCAAGACAGCTTCCCACCACCACTTCCAATTTGGCTCTCAAATTCGCGAGTTATTACCCGCTTTTTACCATCGAATAAAATGCCCTGCTCCTCAGCCTCCCCAGAACGCCCTGCTGTTTTTTCTAGGTTGCATTTTGCCCATCCTTACATCTTGGTTACTCCTGCAAGCAATTTTATTGTTGCTCCCTATTTGAGTAACTACCTCACTTATAGAAGGCGAAGCTTTATTTTCCAAACATTCTGGGAGAATCTATGTTAAGCTCCGGAAGTAAAACATTGTCCTATTTATTCCAATAGATGGGAGATTCTGCAGTTAGCTAGATACGTGAGGATTTTTATCTGCGTGTATGTTTGCTTTAGAACTTAGGAAACTATTCACTGGGTAGAGTGGGTGTATTTGTATAACACGAATTTGATTCCATTTGAAGCTTTGTTGTTCTAGTTGAATTCATTTGTAGTACTGCTTTATGCTCCATTTAGTACTACGAAGTGAATCTGTGATTTGAGTTTTTTTTCTCTCATTTGCTATTCTGTTTTTCGTTAGGTGCATCGCTATAAGGCTGGGGAAATACAGAGAAGCAATGAACTGCTACTATAAAGTTTTCGAGTTATCCGAGGAAACGGGCGAGGATTCTGGCTGCATTAAGGCTTATGGCATGATAGCTGACTGCTACGCAGAGCTTGGCGATCTAGAGCGAGCAGCAAAGTTGTATGACAAGTACATATTAAGGTTGCAGCCTCGTGATTAAGCACTCGGCCTTATTTTGAAATGAAAGAACGATCAGTTCCTTTCTGTTGGTTGATACTCAGCAGAACCGCCTCAATTTTGTTGGCCTTATAACTTTGTTGGAGGAGCACTTGAATTGCTCATGGAGATCCTGTATATAAATGTCAATGGTGCTGCGGCACACGTGAGTCTAGAGTTCTTCGTAAAGTTCTAAAAAAAAATGAATTGGCCATCCTTCCCTCAAAGGTTAAGCTTTTTCGTGAGTTGTTCAGTGCATTGAACTCCACATGTTATCTCTACTACTTAGAAGAAGGAGTTTACCGTCGTCCGTCCTCCCACCATTGTTCGCGTTCGTCCGATCAATAATCAACCGATGGTTCAAGTCTTTTACGCTGCCAACAACTGCTTGCGCTTACGACCGTATCCCACTCCACCCCCTCCCTTTCCTCTCTCTCTCCCTCACGATCCCACCCGCACCGCCCACGCTCCCTCCCTCGCACACTCGCACCGCCCTCCCTCCTTCTCGTTTCTCTCACCGCCGCCGGATCCGGCCTTTCCCCGGGCGCCTCGCCCCAGTGGTCGCCACCACACCGCCCTCGGTCGCCGGCGGATTCCTCTGTGCCGGCGTGGCTCCGCGGCCTCCCACGCCCCCCCCTAGAGTACCGCCCCATGGAGTCGGAGTTCGCCGACCCCATGACAGACGACCACCTCTCCCTCAGCGGTTGTGTCGGCAACGTGAGTCCCCCTCCTCTTCCACCCCTGTCGAGTTCGTTTCGCGGCTCTTCATGTCAATTCAATTTGTTGTTTCGTTAGGGTTTCAACGAGGGCGACGATGTCGCTGCGGCCGAGTGAGCGGGTGGAGGTGCGGCGCAGCCGCTACAAGGTGGCGGTGGATGCGGAGGAGGGCCGCCACCGGCGTGAGGACAACATGGTGGAGATCCGCAACAGCCGCCGCGAGGAGAGTCTGCTGAAGAAGTGCCGCGACGGCCTCCCTCCCTCCGCGGCCGTCGCCTCCTGCTCGTCTCCCTCCGGTGATCCGACACTTCCCAGTTCCGGCACGCCACCTCCGCCCTCCGCGGCCGTCGCCTCCTGCTCGTCTTCCTCCAGTGAACTGACACTTCCCAGATCCGGCACGCCACCTCCAGGCCGCCGTCGTCTAGATTTTGTCTTGTTTGGTGTTCGTTTGTGATGATTTGTGCTTCTTTATTCTTCAAAGTAGCTTGTACTGACTGCAGGTGTTTCTTGAAATGTTGTAGAGAAAATTTTAAGCAAGGCCAGCTATTTATTTTTTGCAGTTGATTTTCTTTGAAAGTTGGATCTCATTCATTTGAAGTTGCTTTTAGCCTCTAATTCCCCGGTTTAGTTTATTTATTTTAAATGAATAAATAAATGGATGTGCCTCTGTTATAGTTCCAAAAGAGAAAAATGATTAAAAAGACGATAACCAGCTATGAAGTGAATTTTTGAAACTAGCTTTTGCTTTAGGCTACTAAGTTGAAGATCATCATCCATAAGATTTCCTTTTGCAATTATTTAAATTTGGTTTTTTTATGGTACACCTGGATTGTTATGGACCATCCATTTCGCATGATCCAAGGCTGATATTCATATTACCTTATAGGGGGTCATAGATCATCTATTACTATTCAAAGGCTAGTATGGTCAATTGCTACGTAGTAAATAAGCAAATAGGTAATATTAGGGGACATGGCATTAAAAGCGTGGCTGTTAATTACGAAATAATTAATTATAACAATTTTTTTCACAAGGAAATAAAATGATGGTAATAATATCTCTTGATATAATTTGTACATTACAACATCGTACTACATGCTTACCTATATCCTCACTGAGCATATTATAAATTCAAAATATAATATAACATCAAATCCTACAAGTAAATTTCCGCATTTTATATTAAAGCTCAAGTATACAGAGTAATTGAATTTTATATGTCAAATTTAAATACAAAGTCAGAGTTTATAATTTTACTCTATGAAGATTAGAGAACACCAAATATCAGATACGTACAAATATATAGGAGTGAAATGTACGTACTAATGTGCGCATGCATACATACATGTGTACTAATGTTAAAAACAGCATGTGCATGCGCTATTGATTCTTTAGCAACATTACTGGAGCAATTTAAGACATTCCTTTTTTAATGTGACCGGTTATAGGAAGTTAATATCCTTTTTACTAATATACCCCTGATAATCAATGGCTAGGATTCCCCCACTACTCTTACCTTTAAAGTGGTAAGTGATGTACCTTAAAAGAGCTCTTTAAATTTAAAGCTTTATTCTTTAAGACGTGCTTCCTTGTCATCCAAACATGCCCATACAATTCTTGAAGACGTGCTTCCTTGTCATCCAAACATGCCCATAGAATGGGAGTACTGGTTAGGCAAAGAAATTATGTATTTGGACATATTTGGACGTGTGTACCTTTAGTAGTAGTTAGGAAGTATGTAAGTTGCAATGTTGAACATTTATCAATTTGATCATGCCAATTAGATGGGACATAGTGTTTTTTTTTTGGGTAATCCTCATTCTATTTATCCTCTGTAGTTAATGTCTCTTGTATGTTCTTTTTTGAGTTATGCTAATGATTACAAAAAGGAAGATAAGTGCATATACTCTAGTCAGATTGGATGGTTGAGGAGTCCGGACCAAGGATCCAAAACCCGTTTCCGGTGGAAATCCCGGTCGCCGGTCGGAAACGGTAACCGGCTGATTACCGGATTTCCCGGAAAAAATCCGGACGAAATTCGCTTGAATTTGCTTGAAAACCAGTCGAAATTCGAAAATTAGAATTAGAATTTGCTAAACCAGGAAAAGTCGGCCGCTTTTTCTGTTCCCGGTCCCCACTGGTAAGACTAGTTACTAGCGGTAACCAGCCGGTTTTTTCCCCTAGTCAGGACTATTCTTTTTTATAATTTGTTCTTATTCTTCTCCGTGTGCATGACAGGGCAACAAGAGATTTCTATGAGAGGCAGATGGAGCTACTCAAGGAGGAGATGAGATGCATGTCACAGGAGCACAAGGAGGGGCTTGAATCCATACGCAGGAAGATGCAAGAGCTCTACCAAAAAATTTACCCAGACTTCAGTGAGATGAGTGAGTGCAACCAGAGAAAGCAGCAGGACCGTGTGGCCTTAATGGCAGTATGTGTTTTATGCTCCAGTTCCTAATTAAGAGCATAAATGCATGTCTCAGTTTTCATGGTTGGGAAATTGTTTGTGTAATCTGTTAGATTTGAGATGTTTTGAGGTGTCAATTTCAAATTGTAGCTATATGTGTGTTGGTGATCCCTGACAGTGATTAGTCGGAGAGTTATGTCGAAGGCTCAGTACTTGTTGCAAAAATGCATACTTATGATGGCAGAAGATAGGGTATCTAGTCCTGTTCCTGACATTCATAGCCAAAAAGGAATAGGCAGTGACACAAACACTGAAATTATCCCTGGCCATCTTCTTACATTGTGTGGGTGGGTGCTGGCTGTCCATTCAAAACAAATTTGAAAAGTGTGTATTTGTTTCGTGTAGTTTGTTTGTGCACGTGCGGAGACAAAACACCTACAATTGAGTTAGACTTCATGGTTTACTAGTAGGGTGCCCATGCGTTGCAACAGATCTTAAATAAATAATACCACAAGTGCTAAATTGTGTCAATGTTTAACCCAGTTATGTTAAGACCGAATAGTATACCATTGGAACTTGAAAACATGCCAGGCTGCTCCCAATCTTTGGTTCTCAACCTACCTACCTTTACCCTTTATCGCTCTTTGCTCTAGCCCTATCAAAAGAAGAAAAAAAATACCTGGGGAAAATATACCGCATCTGAGCTCTAATAATAATGAAACAATATTTGGTTGTCTCCTTGCATTGAGAACACAACAATTTGGAAGCAGACAAGCAGTTAGAAAGAAAACAGTAGCTTGTTAACTAAGTCGGTATAAAACTTGAAGGGGATACACTAAGTAATTAGCTTTCTTTTGTTACAGCTTAGAAGAGATGTCCTGCTATTAAACGCAGTGAAGGACAATTAGGTATCCAACAAAGTAGCTATAACACTAAACTTAAGTAAGCCATGGTTAGTTAGTGTACCTTTGTTTTCCTCTTTAGAGAAAACATCGCACTGCTATTAGGGACTTCCATGCCTAAAAGCATTACAAAAGAGTGGCAAATCCGGAATGCCAATGTACCCAACAAATCAGCAACGGAACCTCAAAAGATAACATTAAGCACTGTTAACGAAACCTTTTTAATCTCATCATCAAGCTTGAGGATTAACTGAGCAACATGGTGTTTACCAAAGTGCTGCTTTTCAAAGAGCATTCTAGCTTGATCATTTGCCACCTCATGATATTAGCACTTTCCATAATCATAACACTAACATATGGTAATAGCACTTTCTACAATCATGACACTGATAGTTTCAGAACATATGATATTGACACTGACCATTTAAGAACATCTATGATTCTTATTCCACGAACTAATAAAAGAATATCTCCCTATTCAAATGTAATAACTTTGAAAGATCATGTCAAATACTGCCTTTCCATCATTTTCCTCCTACTGATACCTTTCCTTTGGAATGTATACTCCAACTTTTTCGCGAGCAGCACAGACCTCTGTGAAGCAGACAATATTTGTGAGGTTATTCTGCAAATCTTTGATTAATTTTGATTTCATCATTTTCTGGTTTACCTACAATATAGACATATATCAGAAATTAATCCAAGGTGGCAAAGTGGAATTAGTAGTTCCATGTAATTCACCCATAATTGAGTATATGGTCTTCAAATCATTTAGGAGTACCATTTGGCAACCTACTATTTGAATTACTTCCCTATATTTTTATGATTGCATAGCCCATATGCATACAGGGAATACAACCATTAACTATCTCTGTTAGAGGACACACACAACAGCAGTAAAAGGCAAGGTATGGAATGTTATGGAATTATAATTGAATGGTATGGCAATGAGGCAGTACTAAATCATAGGACAGTTTATGAGAAACATTTTTTGTCACACGCACCTTGTCTATTTCCATGAAGAAATTATGTTCATTTGATATGCTATGGATGCAACAGCCTAACTACTATGAAGGAGGGTTAAATGGGTGGCTGGCTGGCTGGAAAATCAAATAATACGAGTGCCTACATGTCATTCACTTGCACATATTGAAGTGCATACTGTTTAGTATCCTAGCAAAAATCATCCAAGCAAATATTTCTACACGTTTGTTCAACCATTTGCCTTTTCATTTAAAGGCTTGGAGAGGAAAACGGTCATCCCAAAATTGCTCTTCTAGAATAAGGGAAATAAGGATACATCATCTTAACATCAGAAAAATAAAATAAGTCACGAACACATTGACTTTGTAAACGTAAGAAAATGAAGCCGAATCACCTCAGGCCTGTTTTTTTATGCTCTTTGCTCGGTGCGCGTAACCAATGTACTTAATGTTTCCTCCAGACAATGAATGGAGGGTGAAACAGTAGCTATAATGCATGTCTTAGTTCTCTCTCCTAACGAATCACGGAGCAACCATGTGAGTTTACTGTCCCTGAAAGGCAAGAGAGTTTGAGTTGAGGTAAGAAAGACTAATTACTGTACACATTGAGGGATCCTTCAACAACTGATGCCTACCTGTAAGGAACATGCCCAAGGTGCTCAACCAATGCCGTAATGACATGGCCTAAAGTTAGCAAGCTTTTGTTTATTTCACCAGCCTCTCTTGCTCGGCCCTACAGTCACGAGAAAGTGTCAAACTTAGATAACCACAAAATTGCCACAAGATTTGATGACTGATAGATGAAACGGTAACATCAAAGCTAATTGTATAGTATGGTACCTCCCTAGCTCCAGATCAGGAGATGTTCTCAGATCTAGCAAGGTCAACCAGATTTAACTTGCCACATTTTATCAATTCTTCTCCTTCAGAGGTTGCCTCTTTTATATGAATGGTGATTGAGAAAAGGGAGTGCGAACGACTGAAATGTTACATATGGTAATAAGCATATGAGTAGCAAAACCCATTCAGCACATTTCATGCAACGATGATACAAGATGATATCTTTTTTTACATTACACTTCAATTATCTACCCCTACTTGGACACCTTAACTTTAGTAAAGCCGTGGAGTGGAATCCAGAACAAATGATATGGACTTGTTTCGAATCGACCACATACGGAAGGAAGCAAGAGTTCTAAAAAATACTTACAGAAGACTGGTCGTGGAGAGTTCTCCTCAGAAGCTGGTTAATACCCCTATTGGCAGCCATCAAGGATCTTGCATTGAATGTTGAGAAGATTGTTATTGAATGAAAGAGGGTTTTGGTATGACAGTCACTAACAGCAGTAACAAACCAAAGATGCAAACTTGTCACGAACAATGGCTAGAAATTAAAATATTGTGATTGTATTTATACTATCTAAGTCGTCCCAGTGGAGTGAACTGGAGCAAAATCACAAGCTACCACCAATCAGACGCAATCCACATTCCAAGTGCCCAATTCATCCCGAAAATCCGAGGACAACCGGGAAACAAATTAATCAATGTTGCCATCCTCAATCAAAGATCCCAGTCACTAATAGGACAATGGAACTCCAAACAAAACCACCCCAAGAAATTAAGAAGCCACAACAAGAAATAGACTAAGAAAGAGATCAAATCCAGCGCAGGAAGCAACAAATCAAGAACCACGCCATTCACAAATCCCCCCAGAGATCCGGCGGATGCTTCGCAGAGCAAGATTCCAAGGCTAGGGAGAGCAGACCACATATCATCACACAGAAAAGAAGAGTGCTTGAAACCTATTACATGAGTATTACATGTGTCGACTACCAATTCAATAGGTCATTAGATCCTAAACTTAACTAAAGTGTGAATACATTCTGCTCTGCACAGATATGTATTTGAACATATAGCTGGAGGTTCTGCTCTGCATAAAGATATTATCACTTGTATACCTTTCTACATTGAACACTAAGGGATCTTCCTAGCAGATCTAAGAGTATCCAACCTAATGGAAATCAGGTCTAGCAATTTACTGCTCTCGGGTCATATCACTTTAATTTTGCTATTCATCAAACACTAGGTGTACTAATTCACGGTCCCGAGTCCCGACATTGTAAATCAACCTAGCAGGAAGACCTAAGAAGATTCTCTTAATTCAACTTAATTGACTCAACAGACAGTTATTGGAGGTCCTGATTCATCCAGTAACATCGTTTCTTATGTCCCTTCTTTTCGATGTTTTCCAAAGCTAGCACCGCCGCAAGATCACAGCATAATTTTACCACCAGGATCAGGGAAAACCACTATTTCCACTCCAATCTTACTCTCTGATCAATACTTACATTCTAACGAAACAACATCTAGTGCCCCATAATTAGGCTACCTACTCCCAAAGATTGCGGGACGCCCAAATCAAACCTAGCATAAAATTAAGCTCATCTCCAGATCAGATGAAGGCATGCCCATGGGAAGGAGACGAGAGGAAGAGAAAGATAGATAGAAACCTGTAGTAGATGGACTTGACGTTGCTGGTAAGGTTCTCCACCTGGAGGATGGGGACATCGTCCGAGGAATTGCTGTCGGTCATCGCCATCGCCATGATATCTTCGTTTCCTCTTTTCGCACAGAAAGGACACGCATGACAAAGCACCTACCAGATAAAGAGGTTTCACAACTGAAGAACACCTCCTCCATAAGCATACAGAGCACCCTGCAGGAACAAAAAAAAGTTGAAAATTAAAACCCAGGTAACCATCCTGAGAGGATGCATAGGACGATAGAGCATCTGAGCTTAATATGTCTAGGAAATCGGAGGGGATGACAAGTAGAGCACCAACCTGAATCAACATATGTTCCAAAATTAGCAGCCAGATCTCCCTACCGATGGATCTGTAGTCCTGGGGTAAATCTGGAACATGTTACCCTAAAACCCAAATCAGAACAGCCGAATCGGGAGAAATCCACAACAAAGGCGACTCATGTAGGAGGTGTTGGAAGCACTGGAAGTAGGCGGCGGTGGCTTACGGAGGATGTGGGCGTGTAGCAGGCTGGGGGCGACACGAAAAGGCAGCGCCGGCGATTTGAGCTCCTCCACGAGCGTGGCTGCGTGACGCCTCCATCGCCCACGTCTACGGAATCACCGCGACAGCCGCATTGTCTAGATCACGTGCCCCACGACCTCCACGACTCTACCACACTCGATCCGCACCTTCGTCCCCCCGATCATCAAGAATGGTCGGATTTCATTGCGCCATAGCCGGGGAAGGGGACCACATCCTCCGTGTCCATTTCTCCTAACAGTGGCAGCGCAGTGAGGCGGTGTCTGGGATGGGACAAGTTGAGGAGGGGAGAGGAGCGCGAGCATGGAAGGGTTGAGATGGAAGATGTGGGGGCACCTGCGGCGGCGGGCGACCGCACCATGGGGTGCCGAGCTCCTGGTGTTGGGTCATGAACATGGCAGCAGAGGTTGGTGGCGAGGAGGTAGGGTTGGAGGAGTCAGTGGTTGTGGGATTGGGCCCGTCGGAGGAGGTGACGAGGGAGCGGTTGAGGTGGGCGAACACGAAGCAGCATACTGGCAACCGCTGTCGGCGACTGCGGAGGTGACATCGGGGGGCGCGGCGCGGGACTACGGTTTTGGGAGGCAGAGATGGGAGCGTAGGGGAGGGGAGCATTTGGAGGTTTCAGGCAGAGGGTGATGGGAGTGGGGCGGAGATCGTGAAGACGGTGTGCGACTGCGTGGGGATGCGGGCGATTGAGGCGTGGTCATCGACCCGAGTCGTGGGTGGGGAGATGGCGATGGAGGCTTCTGCGAGGGGGAACGGGGCGAGCGCAAAAATCGCGAGGTGGGGTGGGACGACGCTCCTGGGGAAAAGACGGTTTTTTTTGCATGCGTCGCTGTCGGACTTTCGGTGGATGATCCTCCGCTTGCGCGAACTAAACTCGAAATTATAGTAGTTATAAGACAAGGGGACAAATTACCCATTGACTTGACACATCTAGGATTAATCAAATATAATTAATTAATTAATACATAAGCTTAACAAATCTTTTGTTTTTAGCAGGACGCCACGCCCATGTCACACGTAGTGTGAATGTGTGATCTGTTCCAGCCATAGTTGTTAGTTTCATGTCGGAGGCTATTCTAGTATAGTTACTGGGATCGACCGTTCTCGTACAGGTTCACACCGGTGTACGGTGTACCATCCTGGAGTGTTATATATTAATATTTTTATAATATATAAAGAATAAGAGCATGTGTTAGTATTAACATACCTCTTAAAGTTCTAATGCCCCAAAAGAACTGCAAATGGTAGTTGGAGCCTAACAAGCCAAGCTTTGAGCCATCAACTACCCGAACATCCAGGCTCCTGCACAGCACAGTACACGCTCACCACCACCACACATAACAAACACACACACAGAGATGAGGGAGAGGGAGGGTCGCCTCCACCGCCAGGGCCGCCGCTCACCGGAGCAGCGGAAGGGCCCGCCTCAGCCTGAGCTGTTGCCCACTGGAGCCACCGCCGGGTCCTCATCTGATGTCTTCTCCTTCCACTGTTATGCCTGAGCTTCTTGTGGTTAGCTCTACTGTTCTGTTGCATATTGGGTTATTGAATTATTGCATTCCTCATATCTAAGTATTTGAGCTGTTCCTATTGAGTTGTGCTTTTGGGCTGGGTTGGAATTTGGAAGGAGATATTACTGCTTTTGTGGCCGGTATCGGTATCAATAGTAAGCACGATTCCACCTGGAATGGCCGGAACCGGAAGGACCACAATTGGCCGGTACGGAATGCAGTACTTGTTGTGTCGTTTTGAGACACGGGACGGAACATTCCTCCTGTTTTGGCCGGTACCAAAACGGAATTGATAAGTCTGATAGAATGCCACGACATGATTGGACTACATTCTTCATCAATCTCTTTGAGTTGCTCTTGAATTTGGACATAGGTTGCGGAGGCAGAACACCTACATTTGAGTTAGACTCCATGCTTTACAAGGGGACTCATTGACTTCGACCAAGCAACATATGATCCTCTACTTCGAACTTGTTTTCATAGGACAAATTTCTACTCTAAATTTGAGTATATATAGGATTAATCAAATATAATTAATATGATTAATTAATTAATACGGGAGCCTAAAAAATCTTTTGTTTTTAGCAGGACGCCATGCATGTGCCTATGTCCTCCTTGTTCTTGTGCGTACGTATATACGCATAGGTTTGTTTGGTACCTATGCACCAATCTCTTGTTGCTCTGAATTTTGAGTATACCTATTTGCATTCACGTGCTCTAGGCTTAATGCTTAATCTTCTATAATTAATGTGATTAATTAATTAATACGGCAGCCTAACAAATATCTGTCTTCTACCACGCGGACACCATGTGCCCAATGGCCCCCTCGTTCTTGTGTGTAGCCAGTACGCATGGATTTGTTTCATCTCTATGCACAAGAACATTATCTATCAAATCTCTAGTTGCTTTGAGTCTGCATGCAATACATCGTGGTGTGCACGTAACATGGTACACGAAACCAATGACAAATACTATCCTCCTCCTACACATAATCGACTTCGAGGCAAATATAATTGCTCTCTTTTTCTAAGAAAGATCCTCGCCGTTATAACGTAGGTGGGCCATATAATGGACGCATAGGATCTTTTCTTTTTCTCTCGATTAACACGAGAATTCCTAGGATTTTTGGTTTTTTTATTTAAAGATTATTGTGAGATTTTCTAAGCCTCTAAAATGAAGGGGATACCTTTAATATGTGTGTGTTGTTATTTTCAATCGGTTTGGTTCTTATTTTCAATCGGTTTGGTTTTTTTGGGTCTAGGAGCATGTTGATCTTGCTCGATCAGGTGCGTAAACTTTCTTTCTTCCTCTTTGAGCCTTTAGTTTCATGTAGCTTTGGCCTATGTAGGAAGAGTTGTTCTTGGGGGCCACCGGTTTTGCATACCGCCCAAGGCCGAAGCGCTTGCTTATTTGTTCGACGAGAGTTGCATTCTGTAATGGGAAGAAATAAAGGTTACAACTCCAACATCCAAACACACATATATAAATAAACGAATCTCTCCATACAAAACAAGTTACAATCCTTAATTATCAATATTTTGTTTCTCAGCAGCATCTGCACAAGATCTCGCCGCCGTCAAGACAGAGGCTGTCTTGCCACGGTGGTCAAGACTTCCGGTGGATCCTTGAGGACCCTATCCATGGTTGACTTGCTTTCTTCAAGGTCCTACAGTTAGCTAGCACACATTAAGGGTTTGTTTGGATGCTAAAGGGCAAAATCCCAGGGAAGAAAATCCCTGAGAGGGATTTTGATAGCACATGGAATCCACCTCAACACAAGGGAAAATCTTCTCGGCCGGGAATAAAATCCCTGTTGCCGTTTGAGAACAACAGGGATAAAAATCCCGACTATAAAAAAAATCAATTTTTTTTAAAACAATTCTGTAAATTCCAGGAAAAGATTAAAAACTTTAAAAATGACAGAACATGTGTAGAAATATGAAGTATCACAGACATCACAACATCATACAAAATATGAAGTATTCCAGGAAAATATTACAAACTTTAAAAATGACAGAACATATGTAGAAATATGAAGTATCAAAGACATCATTACAAACTGCATGGATAAGAGTAGACAGGATTTATAATGATCTGAACATAGCAACCTCAACAACATGTCACCAGTAAATTTATCAACCGATAACTACAAGCATCGCAGACATGGCTGGTGGTGGTGGCAGTCAAGAACACCATCATATTACGTTCATAGCAACCATTTCATTCGCATTGGGACACGCTCATGCACCATCGTCATCTTCGAAAGTGTTGACACGCTCACACTCGTCAATCCGTTCGTTATATCTGCAAAGGAAAAACAAATTCCAGCTCAGTTCCTGGTGCAGATAAAAGTGACGAATTTGCACTAACCGACAGGAATAAGAATTATTTGTTGGGATTGACTTACATATCAATAGGCTCAGTCAGCGCTACAACAAAGAGATCAGTGAATTAGTACAAACTTGAAATCATGCAGCTTAACAAAGGTTAACTTCTAATAACACTATAGTTGCAAGAATAGACTAGCAGAACAAAGTAGAAGATCATCCACCAGCTTGATGCATCATCCACCAGCTTTCTCAGCACCTTGAAAGAACATACTTCTGATCAATGCAAAATTCAAACATGCCCCCTAACAGAACAGTACGAACAAAGACATTCAACACTGATAGACATAAAGGCCCTACATCTCATTTCTGGCAAACAAAACTAAAATATCTACCTGGACTATTATGGTACTACCAATCTACTAGCAAACATAAAAAAATCAAACATTACCATCTGAGAAAAGCACTGTCAATAATAAAGAATGATGAAAAGAAAAGGCAAGATCGCATCACAAAAGAATGTACCAAATGGAGCTTGGCACCAAAATCTGGTGTAAAACAGAGAACACCACTTTATGAACTGACAAGATTAGGAACAGTAGAAGGCATCATGAAATTTTCTAATGAGGTCCTTTCTAGTGTCTATTTGCTAATACATGCAGATTAGTAGTAAATAAGCATATTAGTAGTAAGAAATGGTAAGACAGTCAGGAAGAGGCACTACTATGTGTATGGCTTGTTTTATTAAATAACATATTTTGAGATTAGATGCCAAAATAACATATTTGAGATTAGTTTGTCATCCCCACATATTTGAGAATAGAGGCCCAAACCAAAGGCAAAGATATGCAAGTACAGAACAAGTTGAAGAAAATCTACACTTTTGACCACTTGCTAGAATATCTTCTTCGATCACTAAGTTGTAGCCAGAGTAGTAACTCTCAGTTAAGCTGCAAAAATTGAATATCATGACTACTTGCGCTAGCTGATACACTAGATGTACACTTGTGGTTGGTTGTAATGTGCATCTAAGTTGCAAATCATGCAAGGCTAACTGATCAAATGTCTCAATTTTCCCAAACTAGAATCAGAAGCTGTGGGGGCAGCAAGTTGTCCTTGTTCAAACTGCTAAGCAGATAACCAGTAAAGTGAAAATATCATTATAGGCAACTAGGTACTAACAATTAGTTACATTAACATATTGTAACACTACAAATTATAGAACATTAACATAAAAAAGCATTGGCAATATAATGGTATCAAACAGAAAAAATTAAAACTTTGCCAACAGTAACACTGCTTGTAAACTTATATAATCTTACACAAGTTGCAAGACTTCTCTAGGTATACAAGCATATGCTAGATGTCATGGTAAGCTAGTTTCAGTTATTGCTTGCGGCTACCTTATTTTATCTCCTACATCCTAAGGAGCACCCAAGAAAAAGGCAATTAGAAGTCGATAAGAAAATACAATACACACTCATCGCTACATTAACCAAAAATATTAAGAAAAGAAAAAAAGTCATGGGAGTATACTATTACCATTTCCGCTCATTGAGTGAAATGATCTCCGACGTCGAAATAAAAACACACCAAGAAGTATGGTTGGTCAATTTTAGGTCTTTGCATGTTTAACTCCGAAACTTCGATAAATCATGCATGGAAATATAAAGTTTCTACTGTTTGGCGAGCCACTCAAGCTCTTGCTCTAATCGAGAAAGTTTCATTTTAGCACACTCAAGGTTTTTGATGTATGCCTGAGGAAAACAAATGATGACACAATAAAAATCAATTCTAATAAAATGGTGCAACTATAGAAGAAATGAAAAAAAAAGGTAGGGTCAAGATCATAACAGAAAAATATGCTAATAAAATCTACCATTGCAAATACAATCATGAACTAGGCGTACAGTGTTATGTGAAAAACAAATACATGGTCTACTAATAAAGATTCAAATTCAAATAAATATGTAATACATCATTTAAATGAAATAGTGTGTTACCATAGTAAACATAAATGGAATCTGATAGGAGTGAAATAGTGAACATTTCAAGAACATACAAACTCACCTTCTTTCTTAAACGGTTTTTCCTGGCAGCTTCATGATTTTGGGCAAGATAACGAAGTATCTGTTGGAAAAGAGACCTTTTCTTTCAACAGTAGATTATCACATTTTCTTTCAACACTAGATTATCACATGATGAAAGCATAAAATATGTAGTGATAACAGTACTTATGATCTAATTTGTCCTTTGATTTGTCACTAGAATCAAAAGCTGTGGAGGCAGCAAGTTGTTCTTGTTCAAACTGCTAAGCAGATAACAAGTAAGGTGAAAATATCGTTATAGGCAACAAGGTACTACTCCCTCAGTTTTTTAATAAATGACGTTCCCTTACCTCTTAGTACACTAGCGGGCATCAAATAAACTAAAACGGAGGGAGTAACAATTAGTTACATGGTTAGGATGGATATATATCAAGTTTCCATGCACTAAACAAAGTTATAGGCAACTAGGTACTAACAAAAAACCGTGCAATGGCAAATCTAAAGAAGATAAAAAGTGTACTGCTACACATAATGGCTTTATCCATTTCACCATCCTAGATGTGTATAGGAACATTAACACCTAAAATTCATTCAAGGCATTTATACATGTATATAATATTGAAATTTCAAAAAATGAACTTATCGCAAATTCAAGCAACTCTTTGCAAAGGACTTTTGAAATAAATTTCAAACCTCCAAAACCTATAAGTATCAACAATTTTGTAAACATCAAGCATGTCATTAAAAAAAACAGACTGACAAAACAGTGAGCTCAGAATTGGCAGATGCATCACAGCTAGAATGCCATCTATTTTTAGGTTGAGATTGGGTCATGTGCTAAAATCCAAATGCGATGACAGATCCTAGGAATTGAATGGATTGTGGGAGTACTAGATCCAGGCGGAGGTAAACCAAAGAGGAAAACCTACCTTCCAGTCGACGGTTTGGAAGAAGATGAGGAAGGAGTCGACGGTGGGGGCAAACCCGCCGTAGAGGAAGGCGTCGACGGTGACTCCTTCCTCCCCCTCCTCTTGCAATATCTGTGCCTCAGCGACTCCTCATGGACATCAACCTCCTCCTCATCTCCTTCCTCAAAACTAGTACCTAATAGCACTAGATCTATGAGAAAAGAGTAGAAAAAAACCCTAGGAGTAGGAGGTTGAGGAGCAGGGAGGAAGAAGAAGTGGAGAAGGAGATGGCGTCTACCGGAGTGGCAGGAGAAGGTGCCGCGTCCCGCGAGATGGCGACAGCAGCATCGCGAGGACGAGGACAAGGTCGAGCGAGTCGAGATGGGGAGAAGAATTCTCGTGTGGGGAGACGGGTGCTTTTTCCCCGGGGAAGACGCGCGGATTGAGCCAGGGAAGACGCGTACCGTGTGTTTCCAAATATAGGAACTATCAGCCCGGGGATTATTTCCACGGGAGTTTCCTTGCCTAGGAATGGACCGGGATCCCGGCCGGGAAACGGGCTCCCAAACAAAGCCTAAGATCCCATCGCGGTTTTTGGGTGTAAGCGGAGGTTTCTTCTTCCAAAATTTCTAATTGCCTAAGCCAGCTGCAGGTGATACGTGATAGCAATACGACAAAAGAGCAACTAAATATCAAGGGGGGTATTTAGTCCAGCATCTTTAAATGGTAAACTCGCTAATTGACAGGGGTGGAAACCCTTTCTTTTTGGAGACCGGAAACCCATTTCTATTACAAATCTACATAATGCATTCTATTCGTATTTGATAAGGAAAGCCAAATAGCATAGCACAAACAAAATTTTATAAAAAAAATCAAATGGCTCTAGTGGAGGTGGGATCCCTGGTAAAACCTCGTTTGGAAGGCCTTGTTTGGAACCGTATCAGTTCTGTGGCAATTTTGGAGGAAACCACTCTCAGTGCAAATTTGATTTGAGAATCCCGATCCGCACATGCCCCAAACAATTAATTTCTTCATATGTTAGGAGGTTATCTACAAAATGTCCATCCTTGCCAGAACTTTTTTTATTAATTAATCCTTTTTAAATTTTATTTTAAAGTTAACCCCCGGCGCACTTTATTTTCAATTCTGACCCTTTTAGTCACGCCACCACCTGTGACGTGACAAAACAACGCTGCCACGCCAGCCCGTATCTAGGGCAAGCTCTTGTCACGCCACCACCCATGGTGTGACAGTGTTGTTTGATCACGCCACGACCAGTGGCGTGACCAATGTGTTATTTAGCGGACTTATCCTATGGCGTGATAATGTTGTTTGGTCAGCGTGACCAAATGGGTCAGAATTGGAAATAAAGTGCGCCGGAGATTAACTTTAAAATAAAATTTAAAAAGGGGTTAATTAATAAAAAAAAAAATCTCCTTACGAGCCTCACATCTCAATGAATTTTATTATGCATCCAATTCTCACTCAATGGCCCACAAAGCTGAGCTATGTTTTCTTCGTGATCATGATAAGTAAGCATGTTAACACTCAATTTATGTTTACAATAGATATTTCGCCAAATATGAATGCAACATTGTGATTACCTAAGCAAAATTTGCATGCAGGATCTAATTGTCTACGAGAAAGTGTTGAAAGGGAGACAAAACATTACCTCTGCGTGGCAGACCTGTCCCATATGTCCAGCCTTTAGCTTTGCAAAAATGTCGCTGTCGGCCCCCTGTAGCGTTGTGAACCCTTCTTCGAGTAATTCCCGTGTAGCAATGGGTGACTCGCTGAGGGGTGGTTTAGAATTGCTATTCAATCCTATAAAATAGAGACCAAGATGCCAAGTGAAGAGAAGTAAAAACTACGTAAACTTTGGAAAAGGATGAACATCTATAAAAACACGAAGCAACTGTTAGTACTTGGTGTTATATTTTCTTCATTAAAAGACATTATTCTGCGCTCCGAGTGAATTTGAAAATTTAGGGGGGTTTTGCAAGGAAAAAAATTCCAAGTATTAGAGTTCACAATGCTCTTTCCACTAGTCAGCCTCCTATGCTAAAGATCTGACATCAATTTGCAATTCCAGGATCCACAATGAGCCTTTATTGCTTGGAAGTTGCAATTATATTGCTTTTTTTCCTTGAGAAAGGGTGCAGGTGACATGTAGTTAGTGGCGGGACTTGAGCCACCTGTGGCGGCACACCGGTTTGCAATTTTATTGTGTTGATGCATGTCTAGAAAATGCTTAAAGGCCAGAAAAAGCATAGCAATATTAAAAGCTTGCAGATGATAAATTCAGTATTCATTTATCATTTTATATTAAGTTCTTTCAAAAAGATTAATTTGTTCTTATGATGTATCGATTTGTCTATAAATGCTATATTTTTATGGTTTGTACTGCTGCAACAGCCAGCAATATACCCCTCCAGTAATAAAGGTAACATTTATGACTTTTCAAAGTCAATAAGATGCCACTATGACCACCAAGTTTTGTTATGATATATTCTAGGAAAAAGTTATAAAAGTGTAATATTACAGAAGCTTTTTTTATGAAAAATTTACTCATCATTTTCATACACATACGAACTACATATTCAAGACAACACCTTTAGTCAAAATTAATACGGCTTAACTGCACGGAATCTAGAAAACTAGTGCCTTCTAAAGAAACTTGCAATGCATTAACCAGAAAACTAGTGCCTACTAAGGGCATGTCCAATGGTGTGATGTCAGCTATCTGTAAGCTTGATCACATAAGATTTTTACTAACATAAGAGAGAGAGGAGGAGAGAGAGTTTAGTTGTCTCTTTGTAAAAAAGCGACCCAAAACACCATTGTGTGAGTTGTCTATAACAAACACTATTTTCATTCAATAATTAAAAGATTATGGTCCTACAGAGACAAACTATTGTAGAAGTTGTCTTTAGTCTTGTTTCTAGATGACATAGAGGAATAATTTTCATCGTTTTGTTCTAGAGATTATAGTTGAAGAAAAATTCAAGATTTGGAAGAAAGTTTTCTACAGAAACTGGGTTAAACTTCATGTTCATACAACAAAAGGACATAAAGTGTACCTTTTCCTTGGCGACTTGTCACAAAAAATGATTCACTAATTCCTTCTTGAATTCTCTCTTCTATGGTAATTCTCATCTTCACTCCCATCTTGAACTTTCCAGTTCTGCCAATGGAGGACGTCTTCTGGAAAAAGGCATAACCAACACTTGCCTCTCCATCAACAAGAACTAAGTCGTGATCACCTACTAGGGCTGATCGTCCTTTTCCAGACTTTGGGCACACTACGCAGCTACTGAACTCCTCTGAAGTCCAGTAATCTTGACCATTGGCATTGAAGTCACCGTGGAGAACTACGACCTCCACAGAAGCTGAAGACAGAGGACCGGATGTGATCTTCGAGTTGTTCTCATCATACAAAGCTACGTTAAGAAGATTGCCATCATCTGCTTTTATTAGCTCCCATGTGTAATAGACCTCGCACACCTTATTAACAAATCGCAATTGATATTTACTGTGCAATTTCATCTCCGGTGGTGGCCTGAAATATGTTTTAAGACAAGTGGATAACAGTTAGCAAGATGGTTGTTAGGAGTGAGAGACCTATAACTGCTGATTGATTGCTAGTACAAGTTTGATAGCTCTGTATAACTGAGGAAGGATTCAGTTAGTGAACGCACTCATCATCTGAATCATCAGGTTCAAGTGGCTGAATGAGAACACCTCTGTTCCGATGAGTCTGTTCAGGCATGAGGCGCATAGTGGGGAAATCGCCACTATGAATCTTTGGTTGCCTGCTATACAGCGGCATGAGCTGATCAAGAAGGTTCCAACGCTTGCTCGGCTCCACATCAGCCCTATCCCATAGGAGCTGCACTGGACGTATTATGTACTCCGAACCTTCAAAACCTGCAAAACAATTCCACGAGACAATCAGTGTTTTGCTAGGCAGATTGCTTTCTTCGAGTGTTGCTAGTTCTTTGCCGCACACCAGTTGTAGACCTCATGTGGTCACTTATCGTCGACGAATGTAGACCTCCAGCAGGCCAATCCAATAGGGGCTGCACTGGACGTAACATTGACATGTGCTCCGAATCTGCAGCAAAATAATCTCCCAAATCTCCAAAACCTGCAAAACAATTCCACGAGACAATCAGTGTTTTGCTAGGCAGATTGCTTTCTTGGAGTGTTGCTAGTTCTTTGCCGCAGACCAACATGTTCTCTTTACTCATGTTGCGCTGCAAGATCATCCAAACACCCACCCACACAACTATTACGTAACTAAGTGGCTTATAAGAGGTGTTGAGGGTCTGATTAGTCACCGCTTTACCCCCTTTTTCCCTGTGCATGCATGTATACCACATGCTCCTATCCTTTTAGTCGAGTTGAAATACGGACTTAATTGGATGAGACAAAAAAGGCCATCACTACGCATATCCCCACATTCCAGCGACAATAGCTTAATGGACTTCACTCAGGAAATCAATGGAGTAAAATATAGGGGTAACAAGCTAGTACTCCACTGAAATTAACTTATGAACGCCCAAAAGTAGAAACTATATAAAAAGAGACATTTCAACATTAACATATGGGTGGTAGGATGGATTGCAGCAATATTGTAAATGGAAAATTTTATTTATCGCTTAAATTATAAAGCTACTCAACATCTGTCCATGCGCTACAGCCTAATTTGATGTTTTTTTTTAGACCAGCCAAATTTGAAGTTACGAATGACCTCACTTTTTTTTGAGAGTGTGGGGACAAATGACTAATGTAGTTACCTTGAATTCTCACAATCTTGGGGTAACGTGTTTGAATATATAAAAAAAACACAGTAGAAAACCTATAAATAACCCACTTGGCCCATACCATTTGGGGCATAAGGAAATGGGTTCATCATGTTATCCGTCGTTGCATGAAAATGGCCCCCTCCATTGTACGAAGACGGTTGTTGCTGAATAAAATAATGAAAGATGACAAAAGAAAGTTAGTGTAACCTACACTATGCATTGGAAGCAAAATAAACCACTGTGCACTATCATATTAAACTTATGCCTTCAGAATTATTGACACAGTATATATTTTTTATATATATCAAAGCCTTGTGCGAATTAACCTTGTGTTTTGATATAGGCATCATAGTTCCCACTACATACAAAAGGACCGCAGAGATCAAATTTAAATGTGTAGGGGGTGTGCCTGCCGTTATGTCCTTAAAAAAAGCCTAGATTAAAAATTTTGAAGCGAACCTTTAAGGTTTACTCCCTCGGTTTCCAGACAGACGTTAGATTGGCTTTCAAATTTTGTTCCTCTGTCATTCTACGAATTCAATATGATTTTTTACCTTTATTTCTTATATAATCTTCCCCTTTTAACAATCTATTTCTATTTCTAATGTCATTTACTACTATAAACAAGAGTAATACGCACCATCCTAAGAGCAATAACTAACCAAACGGAGGCTTTTGAATGAGGGTAACACGGTCTTTGTAGATGTGCATTGGTTGTTGTGCAAAATATTAGAGTAGTATCTATTTAGAAACGGAGGGAGCACACCAATGGTTGTACCAGACACCGTAGATTTGCTTCGTGTGTGCTATTTCTGGGTGTACTTGAACCGGTTGCTTGCTCTGTGTTATTTCCGGGTGTACTTGAACCGTCAACCGGAGCTGGCTCTGTGAAAATGCCACTAGTCAGAATGTTACCAAAATTTTCCTCACAAAAAAAAAGTTACCAAAACCAAGTGCATCAAAATATTTGTTCCGAAAGAAGTTGACCAGATATTACATGCAAAGTCTGGACACTTACCTGGTAAAGGAGTGAGAAATTGTTCCATTACTTCCCCTAAAAAAAAGGACCAATTTCTTAATATCATATAAATTCTTTCAAGAAAAGAAGTCAATCTATACAAATACAAATAACCGGTGAGATTCAATACACCTCTTTCATTTTGAGGGCAAGAAAACCTAACAATATATAATCTTAAAAAGGAAAAAATCCTACAAATTCTCTCATTAATCAAAATCCAAATGGAGAAAGATCCACCCTACTTATTTTGGTGTGGTCAGGTTATAACGGTGCAGATTAGAGTTGTATAACAAAAACATAGCCGTGCAATTGCGCAAATTTCATAAAGAAAAGAATAAGCAGTTACTTGATTTCTTAGGTCGGTCTCGCACTAAGAAATGATTTGATAATCCTTCTAGAACTCGTTCTTCCGTCTGTGACACTACCATCACCCCAAGCCTAACTTTCTTGTTACTGGAGTTTTCCGAAATTTTAGCATCTTTGTGACTGCAACTCCCGCCAACCAGGTTAAATGTGCAGCCACTGACTGTTGATTCTATTATCTTATTCACATCTCCTGTTGCTGAATTTCCTTCTCGTGGTCTCCTTATGCTTTTCTGGAAGTCCTCTTTGGACCAATTGTATTTAATATCATCTTTGTTGAACTCTCCGTTAAGGACAACCATCCTAACCGATGCAGAAGCAAGGGGGTGGTCATTTGCAATTACATTACCACCATCATACATAACTATATTTATCGGATACCCATGTTCAGTCAATATGCTTTCCCCCTTTCCAACTTTGTCCTTCACCTTACTAGTGATTCTTAGTTGGAATCTTGGTACCTCCATTTGATTCGGTTCTGATCTGCAAAAGAAAAAAGTACAGGAAGCTATGCTAAGTTATGAACAAGAGAGCAACGCTAAGAAGGAAATTTGTGTTGTTGCTGATTTATAGTCTATTATTAACACATTCAATATCGTGTGAAGGAAAAAGTCCATCCATGGTCCCCAACTCTTCAGTTCGTCTAATTTTCGTCCCTCGTTAAAAAATAATGGGTATAATCAGTCCTCTAACTATCAAAACCTGAGCAAATAACATCCAAAGTCGATTTTGTGGGTGGTTTTAGGTGACGTGGCATCCTAGTTGGCAAATGAGCTAACTTGGCTTGATGATTCATAAACACAATTTATAGGGCCCAATTGTCATCATCATTTTTCTCTCTTCTTCCTTTTCTTCTTCTTCTCTCATCCTAACCTTCTTCCCCCTCCATCTTCAAGCCCCCCCTGCAGCTTCTTCCCGTTTTCTTCCTCTCTACTCCTCCTATATCTCTTCCTCCTCTCCCCCACAAACCACTGTCGCGTACCCCTTGACCACGATAGTCGTCTGTTGCCCACCGTCATATTTTCCACGTCGACCAAATCTGCGAGGCAATGGAAGACGACATTCTCACTCCCTATCTCAACCTTTGAACCACATGCCTGCCCTTGCTCCTCCCCCGCCGCCGCCACCAAGACTTGGCCATATATATATATATATATATATATATATATATATATATATATATATATATATAGGAAAATGGTATGGTACTCACAGAGTACGTACTCACTCTCATATACCACTTAAATCGTATGTTGATACCTCTTTATCTATTTGAGCATACTCCAATAATGATTATAAGATACCTCAAGGTGAGTTCCATGAAAGATTTCATTAAAATCCACTTTTTATAGCAAAATTTGTGTATATACTTCTTTTATATATGAAAAAGGATATATAGCAAAAATAAAGGGCTTCAATGAAATTTTTTTCAAACAATTCACGTTGGAGTATCTTATAATCGATTTAAGTATACTGAAAGTGATAAAGAAGTATAATATGTTCGTTTAAGTGGTATATTGGAAGTGGGAGTACGTACTCCCGAGAGTACGAAATGGGTGTCCTATATATATATAGAAGAGAGAGAGAGAGAGAGAGAGAGGCGTTGTAGGAGGAGAGGTCATAGATCTTAGGCGCAGAGGCAACCTCCACAATGAGGTTTAATTGAGGCGGCGGAGCTGGTCACAGCGAGCTCGAATTGCACTAAGGTGCTGGTCACAATGGCAGCGAGGGAGGCTTCCAGAAGCAAGGAAGGCCACCGGAGGCGAAGAGGGAAGCGGTGGAGGATCTCCGCAGTAGCAGCGGAGGAGTCCACCAATCGATCTGCTTCCGCTCGGGGAACTTGGCCACCACGTGTCGTGAAGCGCGTGCCGCCGTTGCCACCAGAGTGGGAGGAGAGAAGGATGGGCGGATGGGGGAGCAATGGCAGAGAGAGGGAGAGAGAGAGGAGGAGGAAGAAGATGGCTAGGAGGGAGCAATGACCGCTATGGAAGCCATATGGGACAAAACTAGGCTTTCTCGGATCCGAGCTGGACTCCAAGTGGGTCAAAACTATGATCAAACAAGCGGAGGGATAAGGTTTGTCTGATATGGATAGATGGGGACGGGTTCTACCCGGTTTTGTAAATGAGGAACTAAAATTAGACGAACTAAAGAGTTGAGAGAACACGGATGGACTTTTTCCTCGTGTGAAATACGTATTGAGCTTTGTGCTAGAATGAAATGTGGGATGGTAGTGAGACTAAACAAGTATGATTGCAGTGCCCTTACAAAGCTACGCTAACTACATGTAGTGTGGGCTATCTTAAATAATAGCTTCACTAACTCACTCTTGGCACCGTAAAAAAATGATGGTAGCAATTAGCAAAGAACACCTTGGAGTAGGGGATACATCACCACTTGAGCCATTAAGTTGCTCCAATCGTCCGCATAGTACAATGTGATTTTCAATCTTCTCCAATTGTTTTTTCATTGCACTCGTCTCGTCCTTGAGCTCGTCCTTGAGCTCTTCGAGCATCCGTTTGATCCCTTTAGCCTGAGAGAGAGAGAGAGAGAGAGAGAGAGAATGATCATATGTAATTCCTTATCAAATGGACCAAAATTTGAATTCTAACTCTTTATACTATGACTAGTGTACAAAGCTGTGTACATTAAAGTTAGTTCCAATCAAAACAGATAGGAAAAAATTAATCTATATCCGAAATTCAAACAAGTGAAAATTACTATTCCCATGTATCAGAAGAATTTTTTTTTTTGAATTTCACTATTGGATTTCAGTTTTGAACTTCAAAACTTTGATTTATATGCTACATGATCAAATTACATACACAATAAAGATTTGGAAATAATAAATGATAGGGCCTCGCCGCTAAAATTGCCTCAGAACAAAACCCAAAGACCACTTGTGCAAAATCGTGCAATTCATAAAGAATAGGATAAAGTCTATTATACAACCCAGAACTTTTCGAAAAGTCCGGAAATCAACCTTGAAGTCGAAAACCAGACAGCACAGGACCTCGATGTTTGCAAACCGACAAAATACCCCCACTGGCCGATGGATTCACCTGTTTTTGTGCTGACGTGACGATCGACCTGGCACATTAGCACAAAACCAGACAAAACCATGGGTACACATCAGCGAAATGATTGAACATGGGTACACGTGGAGCGGTGTTACATGGATCATGTTGATGAGAGACGGTGGTAAGGTAATCAAACTCAAAACAAACAAATAATCGAGAGAACATCTCCAACAACGGCGCACGGAGGAAGCCTATCAGCTCCGGCAGCTGGTCGCCTCGCTGGTGAATCCCACGGTGCGCAAACCCCGACTTGTTGCCTCCTGCGCCACCTCCCTCGCTGCGTCCATGTCCCCAGCAGACACGCCACCGCCTCTGAGGCGGGGCCACCGCACTGGCATAGGGAGAAGAGGACGGTAGTGTGACGAGTTAGGGTCGAGGAGGAGCGAGGGCATGCAGCGAAGGATGTCGGCGGCGGCGGAGGCGGAGGGTTGATGGGCCCGGCAGAGCGCGGAGGTGAGATGTGGAAGGTGGCGAACATGGTTGCCACAATGTTGAATAACTGTGCCATGGACGCCGCCGTGGCATGGCCGACTCCATCAACAACCCGGCCACCTTCGCCGCTGCGCCGAGCCCAAAGCGCGAGCCTCGCGCCTCTCTCGGTGGTGGCATGGCCGTGCAGCTCCTTCCGGCCTTTGCGCTGCGACCTCGCGCGGGCGACGAGCCCGCAGCCGTCACGGCGGTGGATGGGATGCCATTTCCAATTGCAAAGACGGCGACAATGAACTGCGAGCGGTGGTGATGACCTTGAGCCGCTGCGGATGTCGAGGTGCTCGAGCACGCGCTCCACTCGGTCCTCACTCCTCAACCTCGGCGAGCGATGGCCGCGAAGTCTCGAGCTGAGCCCCTAGAAGTGGCAGATGAGGCGGAAGAGGATGCAGTGAGGAGGTAGATGGCATGCTTGAGGAGGAGGCGAGGAGGAGGGAGGAGGAGGCGGCGGGAGAGGAGGAGGAGGAGGTGGTGGCCAAGGAGGAGGAGGCGGCGTGGCGGTCGGGGGGAGGAGGAGGCGTGGGAGGGCGTGGGTGGAGGAGGTGGTGACGAGGAGGAGGTGAGGGAGGAGGCGAGGCCGCAACGTGAGGGTGGGGGGGCGGCGTTGGCCGAGGAAGGAGGGACGAGGTGGGGAGGCGGGGGTGGGTGAGGTGGCGGCGAGGAGGGAGGTGAGGAGGAGGCGAGGTCGCGACGTGAGGTGGGGGGGCGGCGTTGGCCTCGGGAGAGGAGGATGAGGCGGAGGTGGAGGCGGCGGGGGAAGGCGTGGGTGGGGGGAGGTGGCGATGAGGAGGAGGAGAGGAGGAGGTGGTGAGGGTGGGGAAGGCGGCGCTGAAGAGGGAGGGAGGAGGATGTCAGGATCCTTGAGGATCCGACCAACTCGCTTCAAGGATTTCTGAAGATTTCGATCGGGTTTTGGGGAAGAACGATAAAGCAAACCTAGAGCTACTTTACTCTACGAGAGGCTAAGAATATGCTTCATCAATCTTACTTTACTTACTGCCATCAGGGCTTATATAACCCAAGTTTTACAGCATGGTAAAGCAGTGAAGTTCTTTTACATTGAGTGAAAACTGACTGATAAAACGTGATGACAATTCGGATGACATCAATAGTGCTTAACAGTAATTACTGAAACTAATTGGAGCCGTGAGATGTCTCCTAAGTAACATCCGTCGGTCCATAGCGCTTGCAGCGTTTTAAGATGAAGTCGACGAAGCGTTGCATCCAGCGCAGACTTCACTTCTGAACTCAGCGACTCAGCAGCGGGAAAAAAATTCAGACTTAGCTGAAACCTAACAATACCCCCATCTAAACTTCATTCTTGTCCTCAAGGATGAAAATCTGGAAACGTTTTCCGCACAAATGAAGCATCCTCCCAAGTAGCATCAGTCTCACTCAAGCTTTCCCATTGTATCTTCCATTGAACCACTGGTTCGTTTCCCCGAGGTATGACTCTCCTTTCTAAAATAGCAGCCGGTCCTGTTTTAACTTTTCCATTTGGTCCGAACAAAGGCAACCCAGGAAGAGGTATGGCATTGAGTCCCACATGTTTTTTAAGCTGACTGACATGGAATACGGGATGGATGGCCAAGTCATCAGGAAGCTGCAGTTTGTAAGCCAACTTGCCTATTTTCTCCATGATTCTAAATGGCCCATAATATTTGGATCTGAGTTTCAGGGTTCCTCTCAGTCCAAAAGCGTTTTGTCTATATGGTTGCATTTTCAAATACACCATATCTCCCTTTTCAAAAGTCCTCTCGGTTCTTTTCTTATCAGCGAAGTGTTTGATCCTCTTTTGGGACTGTTTCAGATTGCTTTTGATTCTCAGCATCATTTCCTCCTTTTGTTCTAGAGTAACCCGAGCTTCATCTGAAATATTGCATGGCAGAGTTAGCTCTCCAATCTGTGGAGGGTGATAGCCGTATAGTGCTTGGAATGGTGTAATCTTAGAGGAGGTGTGGTAGGTGGTGTTGTACCACCATTCCGCAAGAGTTAGCCATGTTAACCATTCCTTTGGTTCTTGGAAGGTCATGCATCTAAGATATGATTCCAAACACTGGTTAACTCTTTCCGTTTGCCTGTCGGTTTGTGGGTGATAAGCCGTGCTTAACCGAAGTGAGACCTTCAGGGTTTTAAAAATCTCTTGCAACAAGCTGCTAGTAAAAATCTGGTCTCTGTCGGTGATTATGGCAGCTGACATTCCATGTAACTTAAATACGTGATCCATGAAGAGTTGCACTACTTGTTGGACAGAATATGGATGTGAAAGTGGGATGAAATGAGCATACTTGGTTAATCTATCCACCACCACTAAAATGACATCCTTTCCCCTTGATTTCGGTAACCCTTCCACAAAATCCATTGTAATGTGTGACCATACCATGTCCGGCACTTCTAGTGGTTCCAGCAACCCAGGAATGTGCAGATTTTCTGATTTAACCACTTGACATATAGGGCAAACCTGGATCATCTCATCAACACTTTTCTGAAGTCTTGGCCAATAAAAAAGCTTCTTAATGCGTTGGTAGGTTGCTCTTCTCCCAGAATGTCCCCCGATGGCCGAGGAATGAAAGTCTGTGAGTATTCTCTGTCTCAAGTCTCCTGTCTAGCCCACAAGTATCCTGCCGCGGTATCTGATGAATCCCGACACTAATGAGTGCTCAGGAATGCCATCTGGTTGCTGTTGCAGGTCTTCTAATAATTTCTGGCTGATAGGATCCCCAACATAGCTAGCTTTAACATCTTGTATCCATTCGGGCAAAATGGTAACAACAACATTACAAGCTATTTCATCAGGCTGTATGCTGCTATCCCTTCTTGACAATGCATCCGCCACTAAGTTTTCTTTCCCCTTTTTGTACTCCACGATATAATCAAATTCGAGGAGTTTGAGGAGTAATTTGTGTTGAATACCTTCTGTCAATCTCTGGGTGGTAATGTATTTGAGGCTTTGTTGATCCGTTTTAATGATCAATTTACCCCCTAGGAAGTAATGTCTCCATCTCCTCAAAGCATCAAGAATTGCCATGGCTTCTTTATCATAAATTGATTTCGCTGAAGCTTTGATTCCCAACTTCTTGCTGAAATAAGCTATGGGTCGGCCTTTTTGCATTAGCACCCCTCCAATTCCTTCCCCACAAGCATCCGTTTCAATGGTGAAGGGCTGTGAGAAATCAGGCAAAGCCAGAACTGGACAACTGGTCATGGTCTTCTTCAAGGTTTCGAAAGCTTCAGTATGGATTTCTTTCCACTCTCCAGCATCCTTTTTTAGCAAATCAAACAATGGTCTACATATTTGACCATACCCCTTAACAAACCTGCGGTAATATCCCATCAGTCCAAGGAACCCTCTCAATTGAGTTGTTGTTTGAGGTTTGGGCCAGTCCAGAATATCAGAGATCTTCCTAGGATCTGTGGTGACCCCTAATCCATTGATGATGTGCCCGAGATATTCCACCTGGTCTATCGCAAATACACATTTGTTTTTCCTAGCCGACAGTTGGTTTTCTCTGAGAATAGTAAGCACTGCATATAATTGCTTCTCATGTTCCTCCAAGGTCTTACTGTATATCAATATATCATCGAAGAATACCAATATGAACTTCCTCAGATGAGTGCTGAATATATTGTTCATTAACGCCTGGAATGTGGCCAGAGCATTCGTTAAACCGAATGGCATAACCAAATATTCGTAGTGTCCCAAATGTGTTTTGAATGCAGTTTTAGATATGTCCGATTCCCTCATCCTAATTTGATGGTAACCCAATCTAAGATCCAATTTGGTGAAAATACAAGCCCCATTGAGTTCATCCAAAAGGTCTTCAATGACGGGCATTGGAAACTTGTTCTTTATGGTCATGGCATTTAATTGTCGATAGTCCACACACATACGCCAAGAACTATCCTTCTTTCTGACCATAACCGCCGGTGAAGAGTAGGGACTCACACTGTTCCGAATTTCCTTGTTCTCTAGCAGCTGGTTGATAATGTCTTCCATCGCTTCTCTTTGATAATGTGGAGTCCGGTAAGGCCTGATATTTGGTGGCTCAACTCCAGCCTTGAGATGTATTGCATGGTCACATTCTCTTGCTGGGGGTAATCCCTGTGGTTCCCTGAAAACATCCACAAATTGTCTGAGTACTGCTTCAATACTCTCTGAAATGTTACTGTCCTCGGGTTTCAGGATATCAGATACAAATTTGGCATGTATCATGCACCCCATTACTCCTTTCATGGCCATCTTGCTCAGCTTTGCAGCACTGATGACACAATTCCTCTCGGGTTCAGTAAAGTCACTCAGCATCACTGTTTTTCCCTCCTTATTGATTGATAACTGCCTTTTTTTTTCAAATCCAACATGATTGGACTATGTTCATAAATCCAGTCTGCCCCCAATATCAAATCATAGCTTTTGAGGGCTAGTAGCCGAAATGATCCATTGAAGTTAGTCCCTTGGATTTTATAACACAAATCTTCGACTATGGAATCAGTTTTTAATTCACCACCCCCAGCTACTGCAACTCTTTTCTCTGTCGCTGAACTGAACTGGCATTGGCTCTTAACTGCAAATTCAAAATCCATGAAGGAATTAGTGCTCCCACTGTCAACCAGTGCTATAGCTCTTTTTCCCCCAATCAAAGTGACCAAGAAGAAGGTAGCCGGTCCACACGTTCTCTGTGCTACATGCTGGGAAAGTTGCATTAGCTCCTCCTTGGCTTCTACTTCACTATTTTGTTTTGGGCTATCCGGAGCTGTGATGTAGCCCTCTTCGGCCCCCTTTCCTTCTTCTTCAGTTAACGGAGTATCATTCTCTTCTTTCATCAGCAGTGCATGTAAGGCCCTTTTTACTTTGCACTTATGGTTCACTGACCAAGGCTCTTGACAGTACCAACAAGCCCTCCTATCTCTTTCTCCAGTATTGGTTATGTTCTTGCTAGCTCCCGTTTTGTCAACATTTGTGGGAATTGGTTTTGGATTGGACCGGTATTGGTTACTATTTCCTGCAGAAAATTTGTTCTTGTTAAAACCTCCCATGGTTTGAGATCTCTTTGCAGCAGCTGCCTTTTCATAAACTCTTGAATACCAATAAGTCTCCATTAACCCTTGTGGTCTCTGGCCACTAACATCATGTTTGATTTTCGCTCTTAATCCACCAATAAAACAGCTCATCATAAATGCTTCTTGTATATACGGATGATCTCTCCTCACTAGTGTCATGCACTCTTCAAACTTGTCAATGTATTGGGATACTGATAATCCTCCCTGCTTCATATTTTGTAACTGCTCCACAGCATCATGTGCATTGGATTCAGTAAAGCGATCAACTACCATGGAACAGAGTTGATTCCAATTCAATATCTGCCAAGGAACTCCTATTCCCTTCAACCATCTTGCTGCTCTCCCTTGAAAATGCGAGATGGCTAAGTTCACCCATTGCTCTGCCGGAGTGCCTGACAAGGCGAAAAATTGCTCGCACTATTTCAACCATTCGACTGAATCCTCTCCACTGAACAACGGAATCTCCAACTTCGGTCCCCTTATAACTGCTTCAGCATAATGCGTCGCATTACTCGAGTTACCAAGTTGAGGTCTTCCTTGAGAATCCAACAACCTCACCCCTGCCATCTGAGGTACATGGTCTACATTCAAGAATTGTCCAGTGATAGGGTTGTACTGATGGTTACTCAAGAAGGGATGGTTCCAATCTATGCCATAATGATTCCCCTTTTCTATCTGTGGAGCAGGTAGGTTCAGACCCCCTTGTGAGCTTGTTCTGATAGCAGCAGTGTGAACTGGTGCTGAAGATGGATTCACAGTATTTGGTTCGATGTTAAACTGGACCCCCGTGGTATCATTACCATCCCTAGTGTTCACTGGATCTGATGCAGTTCTACCTCCCATCCCCCTTCTCACATCATTTCCCAGATTTGTGGGCGGTAGATCTAAAACATTTACCTTGCTGGTTCTTGGTGGTGGCGCCGTTCCATCTGGTTCTGGTGGACACAGCCTCTTCAAGAGGAGCTTGATCTCGGACATCTCTGCCCTCATTCCCTTGAGTTCAGCCACTTCTTCTTGGATAGCTGCAATCTCTGCTCGAGCATCAAAACTCCCTTCATCCCCCGTCATCTTGTTCTGGGATCTGGTGTTCGATACCATACACTCACTCGCCGTGTCAGATCTAATCGGCTCAGGGATTTCATAGCAACAGATCAAATCTGTTACCAACCTTCGCAGATCTGTATCCAAGAATCAGTGTGTGCTCTGATACCTTTGTCAGGATCCTTGAGGATCCGACCAACTTGCTTCAAGGATTTCTGAAGATTTCGATCTGGTTTTGGGGAAGAACGACAAAGCAAACCTAGAGCTACTTTACTCTACGAGAGGCTAAGAATATGCTACATCAATCTTACTTTACTTACTGCCATCAGGGCTTATATAACCCAAGTTTTACAGCATGGTAAAGCAGTGAAGTTCTTTTACATTGAGTGAAAACTGACTGATAAAACGTGATGACAATTCGGATGACATCAACAGTGCTTAACAGTAATTACTGAAACTAATTGGAGCCGTGAGATGTCTCCTAAGTAACATCCGTCGGTCCGTAGTGCTTGCAGCGTTTTAAGATGAAGTCGACGAAGCGTTGCATCCAGCGCAGACTTCACTTCTGAACTCAGCGACTCAGCAGCGGGAAAAAAATTCAGACTTAGCAGACTTAGCTGAAACCTGACAGAGGAGGCGGTGGTGGGCGACACGGTGGAGGCGTGGAGAGCGGGAGGAGGAGGCGACTCAGGGGAGGCATGGAGAGGGAGGCGGAGGAGGCAGCGGGGGACGACGCGGTGGCGAGGGAGACAGGGAGAGGGCGGCGCTGTGAAAGCACAGAGAGGGGAGAGAGAGAAAAAGAGGAAGAAGGAAAAGTCTGACACGTGGACCCCATCTTACCCAACAAAAATCATCATCATGTCAGCAAAAACCGTCTCCACGTCAGCAAAAATCGGAGGTGGAAAGGACAAAAACAGAACGGTTTTAAGAGTTAGAGGCTGCGTTTTAGACGGTTTTGGAGTTGAAGGTTAATTTCCGAACTTTCGAAAAAGTTCAGATCGTAAAGTAGACTTTATCCTAAAGAATATCATAGCCCAACAGCCAGATCAATATATTGCTGGCGCAATATTTTGCTAACACCAAACTTATAAGAACATGTGAAAGTACCTCTTTGCTTCTAGCTTTTCTTATCGCTTTAATTATAGCATGGTTGCCTGAAGATCTTGTAGATCGAGTTTCCTCTGTAGACATCCCGTCACTGGAGCTGTTTGGTCCCCAGCAAGTTAGCCAAGAATTGAAGCAAAATAAGAGCTCAATCAGGCAAGGGTGCATGCATATCGTTATGAATTAACACGATCAGACCCTCCCAAAGGCATACCTCGCGTCGGAGGAGCTTGAGTCGTCCCCCCTCTGCCGCCCCTTTCTCTTCCCCATGGCGTCGGAGGAGCTTGAGTCGTCCCCCGTCTGCCGCCTCTTTCTCTTCCCCTTGGCGTCGTAGGAGCTTGAGTCGTCCCCCCTCTGCCGCCCCTTTCTCTTCCCCATGGCGTCGGAGGAGCTTGAGTCGTCCCCCCTCTGCCGCCCGTTTCTCTACCCCATGGCGTCCCCTCCTTATGGTGCGAGCTACTCGGCCTTCGTCGCTGTAAGGGGGTGTTTGGGTGGATATCGCTGTACAATGCACTGTATCTGCTACATATCTCATAAAAAGGGGAAGTCCACACGAAACTTCCTCGTTACCCTCCCTAGTAAGTTTTATCTTTCTCGGTTGACAATCCAACCATCCATCCTCGCTACTGAGATATAAGAAGGAAAAGCGCGGAAGTCCCCTGGAGTCGCGGGGAACTCTCTCTGGAGTCCTGGGGAAGTGAGGAGGGAGGGACGGAGAAAAGCCGGGCTTTCATCAGGAGTGAGCCAAAGCTACTCACATGTTCCCTGTCAGTCGCTTGGAATTAACTCTGGGGTCCAACAACTCCCATGTGCCGACCGGGCAAGTCTTACTCAAGGTCTCCTCAACCTTCCAAGTATGCAGATTAGGAGTGCATTAGGCTATACGAGTAAGTCCATTTGTTGTTTAGAGGACATAAGGGGATGAAGGGTCGGGAGATCCCCAACCTTGGAAATATGAATAGTATGCCAAAACTTTACACATGACATTTCAAATGGCTTACGCCCTCCATGAAATCTGTATATATGTAAGAGGCCTGCATCTAGTTTCCTCTCGACCAGTAGATTGATCTCCCGTTTTGCATACTAGCATGGATTTACAGGTACCACCGCGCCTCTCTGTTTGTTTCGAGTTTTATGTTACACACCCTTGAACGTGTTGGTTCAGTTCCTCACGTACGAAAGAGTGGCGAGACCAAATGGCGACGCTCTGGGACATTCTGGGGAAGGCTGCCAGTCTCATGCAGCTGTTTGGGTTAGACGCGATCACGGTCATCACTATGGTCATGAGTTTGCTGCAGTCTTATGAGAAGAATAGGCAATGCCAGAAACTCGAGGGGCGCCTGCAGGTGCTCCGCGCGTTACTGCAGTGGCCGACGGGTTGTTGGGCTGTGATTCAGCACTCGGAGATAGGGGATTCCGTTAGAAAGGAACTTAAGGACGCGGACGACCTCGTCAAGTCCTACAAGAAGAGCACGCTTTGGTCCCGCCTCCGCAAGGGCAGGGGCACGACCAGCCAGTTCCACCACATGCAGAATGTCATTGACTCCCACTGTGGCCTCATCCTTTTCATGAATGCCAACCACCTCATCATACAAGCTAACCCTTGTCCTCCAGATGTTAGGTCAGATACTCGACCCTCGTGTATTTGTTTACATGATGTGGCTCGCTGCAATCTAATGAAGGCATGTGTTTGGTTGGCAATGCAGGATTCCGGTGAACGATGATGGATTAGGAGGTGCACCAGTAGCGACTAGGTCTTCCGCGGGTGCAGAGGTATCTAGTATTGTTCCTGACATTCACAGCCAGGATGGAATAGGCAGTGACACAGGAACTACAGGCGACTCGACCAGGATGTGAAATCACCCGAGCAAGAATTGAAATACTAAAGCTCAAGAGGGTAATAAGCAAAGCTTTATCAATTAAAAGACAAACAGTAAAGCTTATATAACAATTCATCTTTTTGTGATTTTCATATGAATGCAATAAGATACAATGAGATGCAAGAAAAAGCATCAAAAGTCAAAGAAGACACTTGTTGATACCACTGGGTGAAAGTTGGAGAATACACTTGACGAAAAGATCAACAAGGGTCAAAAAGATCAAGAAGATTAGAAGAAAAAATCAAAAAGATCAAAAAACTCAAAAAGCCTAAAAAGATCAAAAGATCAAAAAGGACAAAACAGATCAAGAAAAGATCAAATGAATAGGAAAAGTTCAGAAAAGAACCAACTCCCCCTCAAACCAACCCATAGGGATAAATTACACCTAACACACTTCTCAAGGTGGCAAACCTTGTTGGGTCAAAAGGTTTGGTAAGGATGCCTGCCAATTGTGCCTTGGACTTCACACTAGCATAAAAACTTCCTACTCCACAAGATCTCTAGGGAAAAGACTCGACTAGCTAGAGAGCGAAACACCAACACTAAAAAGCTTACAGGTTGCTCAAAACCTGATAAGGACTAGTGGCTGGGAGACAAGCTCGACCTAAGCTATGAGAAGAGTGCATCCTAGCAAACCATGTGATAAGAAGAGTGTCTAGAAAAGACACGTGCTAGAGCAAAACCTTCTATCTACCTTGATCTCAACAAGCCCAACCCCTGACAAGAACCAGATGCTATGCAAAGCAGAATAGGGGTACCATTCACAAATGTAAGGTATAGGAGCTCGAACCTGAGTCGCACCGCTTGGCAGTGAGATGTAGTCGAATGAATAGAAGCTGGATCATACTGCGTCTCCAAGAAGTGATAGCCAGCATCGAATGCACATATGAGGAAGGAGAACCAACAACTCGAGTCATAAGCCACATGTTCTCCTTCTCAGCTGAAAAGACTACACCAAAGAGACAGCAGAAGTCTATGCCTTGGTACTGGGTTAGTGAGATATTATCTAGGAAAACAGTACCGAGACACATGACAAGCAAGAATAGCAGTAGATGATCCAAATCTCATAAAAGCATATAATCAACAATTCAGGGCATGAACATGAAGATAGACATATCAATCGCAACACATGCTATCCAAGATATGATAAAGCTCAAAATGTCTTGAATCCATAATAAGGCATAGGAGCATGCAAGCACATATCATATCACACATCATACAACCAGTCAAGGGTAAAGCATGCTAGTAAAACTATGGCAAAGCTCATGTATCCACGATTAACAATAAAGCACAATACCATGTAAGCAAGGAACATGTTATAGAACAGATCATGAATAATGTATGCTAACATGGATATCAAGTATGCATGTGGATACATAAAGCAAAAATCAACAAGAGCAAGATAATAAAAGTACAAGACAGCACAAGCTCATGTTGACAAAACCAAGCTTATACACCCATGGAAATAATGAATAACAATCTAGCCCATGGATACATAAGCAAGGTACTAGCAAAGGCATGAAGAAAGATATCATAAGAGTAACACATGCCGATATGATACAAGTTAGCACAAAGAAAAGCACAACACGCCAAGAATGAATAATCATGAAGATAAAGGCATGAAGGTGTAAGATAGCTCACAAAATAGGTGAAGACGCTGATCATGAAAGCACATGCCTCTTGGAGGCCATCATGGGGATGGAGAACCATCAAATGTCCCGATCACGTGATGAAGCAAAAGATCAGAACCTTTTAAGTCCATGTTCTCCAACCCGCGTCCCCGGTACCTACACATGAGAAAGGCAAGATGTCCAAGTCTTGGATCCCAAAGGGTTAGAGAGCAAATACTTGGGAACCCAAACCTTGGACACACGGCCACTAGAAGCAATTGAACCATTATGTGAGTTAGCATGATGCAAATGATGGTTCATGCAAGAAGATCCAACACCATCCTTGGAGGCACGCCACGAGTGGACAACTCGATGAGGAAAACAAGTTCCATCTCTAGAAAAGCGGCAATGGCCTTGCTTGAAAGTACCATGATGAGAACCAACAAAAGCACCAAAGGAACTCACACATCCTTGCTGTGGGTGTGTACCTCGATGAATAAAACGAGGTCCACCTCTTGGGAAACGGCGGATATCCTGCCTCGAGGCAGCTCGTGGACCAAAACCAAAACCATGGAAACCGGGTCCATGATGTTGTCCAACACCACTAGGAAAGGTATCAAAGACATCATCAAAAGAGCGAGTCCTTATGCTAGGCTCTTTAGTGTGCATGTCATGAGAAAGACTATGCCCACTAGGAGACTTAGAAGCATGAGCTTGATGCATGTGTTTTGCACGCCGAAAACAGAAACCCACAAGATGTCCATCCTTCTCACAAAATGAGCAATGGTGTAAAGGTCTACTAGGAGATAAAGCACCATTATCGCTCAAAGAAGAAGTCCCTTGGGACAAGTTGAAGAACCAACATCAAAACTCGCCCTCGTGTCGGCACTAGGCTCACACATGCCATGAGATGAGAAATGTGTGTCCCTAAAAGCTCGACGGCACATTCGACGTCGGTGCTTGACACGGCGGAAGCAAAACTCAACAATGTGTCCATCTTTCTTACAAAAAGTGCAATGATACTTATCTTTGGGAGATATAGTACCATTTGAGGAAGAAGCACTCTTGTCCTTAGAAATCCCTTGGACAACACAAGAAGAGTCACAAAGAGTCGCACTTGCCAAGGAAGAGCTACTCAAAGTAATGGCACAAATGCCAACATCAAATGATTCACGTTTAGCGCGAAAAGACTCCAACTCCGAATGCAAAGAAGCAAGAGAAATCTTGAAAACATCAATCTCGGAGTGAAGGCAAATACAAGAGTCACAAGACTTGGCGCATATATCATCGCGCAATTTCTTCAAAGACTCAACCTCGCTCTTCAAGGCAATGCAAGATGTGCAAGAAATTAATGATGCTTTCGTATTAAGCACGCAATTCAAAGCATCAATTTCGTTTTCTAAATGAGCACAATTCTTGTAAGAGACTAAACCATCCTTAAGCAATTTTTTATACTCTAAACACATGTTACAAGGGCTAGCTTCAATTTCAATAATTTCAGCTCTAACATTCTCTAATTGCTCAAGGTGAATGGAATTAGTCAATTTTACCTTTTAAAATTCAGCAAGCATGCCTACACAAGAATCACAATCATTTCTAGCCATAGATCTAAAATTACCTATTTCTAACTTGCACTATCATGCTCATGATGTAAGGCAATACAAGAATCGCATGGCATAGAAGCATTTAATTTCAATATTTTATTTTCAGATTTTAGGCATGCAAGAGAATTATTCAAGTTATCCATGTCTACAAGTAAGGAATCAAAAGTATACATGGATGTTTTTAATTTGACAAGCTCATTAGACAAATTATCCTTTTCTCTTTCTAGCAATTTTATTTCCTTCCTAAGAGCATGCAATTTAAAATCATATGACAACAAGCCATCAATGAGTTTTTCTTTGCTCACCTTGCTTAGCTTGAGTAGGGTATCATCCTCGGAAGAGCCATCATGATCATCCTCGAAAAGCTCTTCATCATGCTTATCCTCAATCGCTACACAACATATGCCAATGTGCTCCTTCTCCTCGGGCTCCATGCGTATCTCATCCTTGAAATTAGGACAATCAAAACAAAAGAGATCACCATATATAAATATCGCAGGAGAATTCCTCCTCGACCAACAACATAAATATCGTACATTTAAGCGTCTTGTCACGACGGACATGTTGGAAATATGCCATAGAGGAAATCATAGAGATGATTATATTTCATTATTTTTATGACATTGGATAATATGTTATCTTGTTCCTAGAATAATATTGTTAATATTTATTATCAAGTATGTGACTTGATTGTGAAACTCTATATTTCTGCGATAATTATTCTTATACAATCCCTGGTCGGAGACATATGAGGACAGATATGAATAGACTAGCATGTATATTGGTTAATGACTATGTTTCACGGGTCATGGATATGGAGATATCAAACCAATAATATGGACACATGTTAGAGAACATGATGTTAGATAAGACCCACCTTGAGACACTATTGAGATTGTTATGATTCTATGTGTCGTTAGTTGGTCTCAAGTAATGATGATGTATAATCCTTAGACCTGAGATCAGCATGGTTTCCTACATGTGAAATAGCACTCTTAAGGGTTGCCAAACGCTACACCGTAACTGGGTAGTTATAAAGGTAGCTTTCGGGTATGCTATGAAACATGCAGAGGAATGTGGCTGGTCAGATATGGGATTTGCCCCTCCTAACATAACAAGAGAGATGTCTCTGGGCCTCTCGTTGTGGTCGAATAAAGAAAGTGCATGGCCATGCCACTAGTGGTCGAAATGTTCGACCATGTAAAGTTATCCGACACCCGATCGAGAAAGTATTGAACAGTCCATGGATGACACAACATCTCACCTGGAGTTCAACCAGACATCGTGAGGCAAAGGGAGAATATACGAGTAGGTCACTTAGTTCGATCAGTTATGAACTGGTTGTATGGAGATACGAGCTGGTCGTAGACTGGTCGAATATAATCACAGAGTGGTCGTAACCTGGTCGTAAGGAGTTACGAACTGGTCGTGACCAAATACAAACTAGTCGTATAAAGATAGGACCTGGTCATAAGTGATGAGGACCTGGTCGTATATCATATTGCATCAAGGTTCGTCTGATATAATTTGTGTGTATTCGGGAATCGCTATGTTCTGCTAGGAACCGCTATGACTCGTGGTCGGAAAGGGTTTCCGAGTCACAACCGATTATGCATAAACCTAACGGGTTACACACTTAATAGATTGGAACAAGCCAGTACGGATATGATTCGTCAAACGTGTTCGGATAGGATCCGTCACGAGCACTATATAAGGAGATGCATGAGGCTGTTTGGGACGTAAGTTTTACACCACCGAAACTCTAGCTGCCATCTTCCTGAGAGCTCTGCCGTGCAACTTGGTGCTAGTACACTGACGTACGGTTGTTCCTTCCTTGGACGTGTGGATACCGTAGAGGCACTACTGCGACCGTTGCGCTTGAGGACGATCCGCGATCTTCACAAGGAACTGCATCGACTTGCTCGACGCTAGACGATCGACTACGACCACTACATCGACGTGTTCTACGTTGGACCAGGCTGCTCCAACCCTTCTTCCGCTGCTCTGTGCATCTGGTGGTAACGATCTGTGATCATCTACTTGCTTGGCTTCCTGGTTTGCGTGGTAGAAATTTTTGTTTGTAGCTATCGAAGCCTACCCGTGACCCTTCAGGACATCAACAGCAAAAGAACCACAACAAGATGCAAAGAAGTACTCACAAATCCACATACTAGTCGCCATACTCAAAGATCGGTAAAGATCACAAAAGAGCAAACTTGGCTCTGATACCACTTGTTGGACTGAAATGGCGACTAGAGGGGGTGAATAGGAGCACGATCACTTTTTCACCTTAATTGAATTCAATACCAATTTCACTCCAATAGCTATGAAAGCTATGAAGATCAATATACAATCACAGTGGAAGACTTGTATTGAATCCAATCAAAACACCGAAGCAAAACAACCAAAATTACCAAAAAATCAATTCACAATGAGTTGGGCGGTCAGACCTCTCGACCTAGCGGTCTGACCGCTCCATGGGGCGGTCTGACCTCTCAAATGGGCGGTCTGACCTCCAGCCTGATGAACAGTAAAATCAGCCCGAACTTCCAAAACACAAAAAGGTCTAACTTTTGATTCATGACTCCAAACTTCACGAAACTTGAAACATACCTTTCTTAGGATGTCAGGAACCTATTCCAATCAACTATCATGAAGATCGTTGCCAAAGTTCCGACCTTTATCCGTTTTAGTGAAGGCTGCTTCAAAACTGAGCCAAATACGAAAACGGTGATTGAGATGATTTCATGGGAGGAATCAATCTAAGATGGCTAAGGATAGTCTCCCATACGTCTTAGCATCCTCAATCATAGGAAAAATCAAGCCACAAGCCCTCAAGGGCAAAACCCCCTAAAATCACCCTTTCTTTCACAAAAACCGAGCAAAAACAAAACTTAGATCCAAAAGCTTGCTCGTGGTTGATTGATGATCTAGATGATCGTAGATAGGTCCCCACATGTCACAACAAGCTAGATCAAGAGAAGAAACCAATAGAAAACTCACGGATCAAAGAAAGACCCAAAATCACAAAATAGAGAGTAAGAACACAAAAGAACTCATCTTGTGAAATCTTTCATGGATTGATTGGATAGATGGTATGTTTACAGCCACTCTACCATAGAGGACAAAGCTCAACACATGAGCACTCAAATCAATCCATCTCTCTAGAACCCTAACCTCCCACTAATCTCCTCAAGCCCTAACAACCAAAGCTAGGGTTTCCAAATTAAAGGGTTGAGGGGGTGCAGACACCTCCCTCCTCTATTTATAGTGGAGGCTTAGACCTTCTAGAAGCAAAACCCTAATGGGCACCCGTTAGACCCACACACAAACGGGTTCACTCACGTATGCATTTTAAAGCGCCGTCTTCATCTCCTCTTGACCTAATCTGCTTCTCCTTGCGCCATCTTGCGCCGCGGGTTGGCAAAAAGTCACCAAGGCGGTATTTGGTAAAATTACCAAAATATTCCTTCTCGATCTTTTTGAAAAGACCGAGTCCCATCTTCGTGAAGCACTCCTCATGCTTCGTCACGTGTAGGTTGATCAACGACTCTCATCATGTCGGCAAGTCTCTCCCATCCGGCTCCCACGGAGACCACCATAGCACTTGCACCGACCCCCGCGCCGCTTGATCTAACCCGTCGCACTGAACTGCCCGTTTAGTCATCCTTGTCCATTCTGCACCATGCTTGACTTCATTGACTTCACCCGGCATCCCCGATCGCTCTAGACCTCAGCTCTCCAAGCCTAGTCCCGATCATCCTCCCTGTTGACCGTCGTTGACCTCCAAGCAACCTGCACAACAATAGACTAAGAAATCGTTTCCGGGAACAAGTTCTTCACAACTTGACCCACGTTAGTCAAAACATGCATCATGCAACACATATGCACTGAAACCCCATGAACTTGACCTAACCAAACAATCATCGCCACCGAGTTGGCCGATGAACAAGCCAAAACCAGTTAGACCGCCACTTTGGCCTGTCTGATCGCCCCCTGGCCGGTCTGACCGCCACCATTTGGCCAGTCTGACCGCCCAGCTGGGACTAAGCCAAATTTCCTCTCTGGAAATCCGAAACCTACTGGAATTTTCAAACCAATAGAACTTTTGCCTGGAAGCTCCGAAAATTATGAGACCAAGTGTAGTTGAATCCCCTCTCTTGCCTACACCCTCTATTTTTGGCCCAGCTCTAAAATCCAAAATCTCTTATTGCCGGTCAGACCGCCACCCATTGGCCGGTCTGACCTCTAGCCACTTAGCCTGACTTGAGGCCTGGCCGGTCTGACCGCCAATGTGGTTGGTCTGGCCGCCACACAGGCCGGTCTGACCGCCACACAATGGCCGGTCTGACCGTTTGAGACCTGACAACAGCAGGACTTTACTGAAAACGAGGGTTTCTCCAAACACCTCGACGCTATTACCAATTGTTCAACACACTAAGATTAGGATCATATCCACATAATCTCTATAGGGACCCTCGATGACTCCACCTCATCCTTTGCCTCAGAAGGCCACCTCATCGGTTCTCGTGGAGAAAACGCCGAAGGAACAAGAAAAGCATGCCGCCGTATCGGTTCTAGAGTCCTCTCGCATGAAGACGCTGCTAGTCGTTAAGACCAAATCGAAATCGATGAACATTAAGGCGCCTCCCAAGTCCAGGAACTCCGAGAAGTACTCCATCGGAAAACCATTGTGCCCCGACTTTGTATTAACCCACGCTGGATTTGCTTGTCAGGCTTTGCATGCCTGGTACATGCGGAAGACCGGAAAGAAGGGGTGCGATACTGGAATCACCGTCAGATACAAGGATGAGCATTTCTTCAACGGGCCGGGCAACTTCGTCGTGGGCTTCAATGACTTATATGACCTATTCAACCTCGTTGGCCTCGACACCTCGCTTCTACGATGTTGGACACTATAAGTGTAAACAATCAAGTTCTACATTCACGTAATACCGATAAATATCACAACTCATTGCTTATGTATAGATACATGATGATAAATGCCCGGGCACGGTGAGAACTGGTGGGTTTCCTCGACCCACACGTGGTATCTATGCAAACCATCGAAACAGATTCATCCTTCGTTGAGAAATACATAACGAAGGCATTACTTGCTCAGGCCGACAAGGACTACATAGTGGTGCCTTACAACCAGGGGTAAGTGCTTCACTACTTGCTATACAAATTTCATTTGTACTTTATACGCAGCACGAACTTATGTTTGATGACTATAGCGACATACATGAGTAGGTACCACTGGATCCTTTTAGTCATTATACCAAAGAGGAACAGGGTGATATACCTTGATTCCCTAGTCAGAAACAAGCATGACTTCAGCATTCTGCAAGGAATACTCGACAGGTATGCTCATTTCCTCCATACATAACTCTATTGTAGTCTTCCTTCGTTTGAAATGGCCGAGAATAACTTTTTGGAATTATGTAGTTCGTTCATCGCCTATGTTGGCAAAGAAGGAGCATACAATGGATTGAGTGCCCAACTAACACACAGGACGAAATTTCTAGTACGCGCTACAACACAATAATCCTATATCATACTTCATAATAATGCGTCTTGAACTGACTATACCTATATATGTAATTCTATTTTTGCAGTGCCGCCAGCAAAAAAAATGATGAGCTATGTGCGATCTACGTTTGCCATCATATGTAGCAAATCATTAGTGCTAAGAAGAGGGATCCCGAGGTTTGTCAATCTCGAAATAATTATTTCCTAATTATAAATTTAAATATATATGCTTACCACTTTGCTCTTGCTAGCGACAGGACTTGATGATAGATTTAGATGGACTCATTGCGGATGAGATCAGGGACGTTCGAGGGAAGCTCTGCGCCTTTATCATGTCAGATATCGTTAACGACAAAGGAGAGTTTCACTCCGTTACCGACCCAGAGTTTCACCCCGTCGACATCTCTCAACCACCTGCAAACAATTGACTCAATTGTAATCCAATTGTAACTATAGCGACAATACTTGAAAAAATTTGATCTTTTGTAATTTATTTTGAGTAATGATCACTTTGAGTTGTCAACAATTGATTATCTGTGATGTATCTGTTTCTGCATGCTTGTTGTTAGAGGGCATGGCTAGCAATTCCTGAGGCTAGCCAAAAATCAGTAAAAAGTAGTTAGGGTAATGAACTATCACAGATGATTTTTTGTTAAAACCGTTTGTGAAGGCATAGTATCACAGGCGGTTCTATTGACGAACCGTTGGTGATATGTAGAATATCACAAATGGTTCTATCTACAAACCATCTGTGATACGCATAATATCACAGACGGTTCTGTTTACAAACCGTCTGTGATATTCTATTGTATCATAGACGGTTCATAGATAGAACCGTCTGTGATACTATGTCTTCACAGACGGTTTTAACAATAAAACCATCTGAGTTATTACGTATCATAGACAATTTTTGAACCATCTGTGATAACCGACGGTTATCACAGACAGACAAATTCAGATGGTTCAAAAACCGTCTGTGATAAGCCTATGTGTAGTAGTGGCTGTGGAAGCCATATGGGACAGAACTGGGCTTTATCGGATCCGAGCTGGACTCCAAGTGGGTCAAAACTATGATCAAACAAGCAGAGGGGTCAGGTTTGTCTGATATTGATAGATGGGGGACGAGTTATATCCGGTTTTGTAAATGAGGAACTAAAATTTGACGAACTGAAGAGTTCAGAGACCACAGATGGACTTTTTCCTCATGTGAAGTGTGAAATACGTAATGAGCTTGGCGCCAAAACAAAATGTGGGACGGTAGTGAGACTAAAAAAGTATGATTGCAGTGCCCTTAACAAAGCTACGCTAACTACATGTAGTGTGGGCTATCTTAAATAATAGCTTCACTAACTCACTCTTGGCACCGTAAAAAAAATGATGGTATCAATTAGCAAAGAACACCTTGGAGCGGGAGATACATCACCACTTGAGCCATTAAGTTTCTCCAATTGTGTTTTCATTTCACTCATCTCGCCCTTGAGCTCTTTGAGCATCCGTTTGATCTCTGTAGCCTGAGAGAGAGAGAGAGGACTGATCATATGTAATTCCTTATCAAATGTAATTCCTTATCAAATGGACCGACATTTGAATTCTAACTCTGTATACTATGACTACTGTACAAGCTGTGTATAGTAGAGTTAGTTCCAATCAAAACAGATAGGAAAAAATAATTTATATCCGGAATTCAAACAGGTGAAATTTACTATACCCATGTACCAGAAGCATTTTTTTTAGAATTTTACTATTGGATTTCAAATTTGAACTTCAAAACTTTAATTTATATGCTACATGATCAAATTACATACACAATAAAGATTTGGAAATAATAAATGATAGGGCCTCACCGCTAAATTATACTCCCTCCGTTATTTTTTATTTGACGTTTTTGACTTTTTACGGTCTTCGAGATACGACTTTGACCGTTACTTTTTATAACTTTACATTAATTGATGTAGTAATAAAATTCTAATAGTATTGTTAACGACAAATCTAATGATATAATTTTTATGTAGTCAATCTAGATAGTTTTAAATCTATTAGTAGCCAAACTTTAGAAAATTTGACCACATGGATTCTAGGAAGTCAAGTAAAAAAAAGAACGCAGGAGTACATCTGAAAATTATGCCGGGGTAAACAAGTGAATTTTACTATTCCCATGTGTCAGAAGCAAAAAAAATTTTAGAATTTCACTATTGGATTTCAATTTTGAACTTCAAAACTTTAATTTATATGCTACATGATCAAATTACATACACAATAAAGATTTGGAAATAATAAATGATAGGGCCTCACCGCTAAATTATACGTCCGAAAATTATGCCGGGGGTAAACAACCGAGTTATCGTCCGCGTAACTGATCAGGTAAAATGACTAAGAAGCTGACTAATCAGCCAGCACACGTGAAGCGCATCTATACCAAAAACTGCCTACGAACAAAACCCAAAGACCACTTGTGCAAAATCGTGCAATTTATATGAGAATATCATAGCCTAACAGCCAGATCCATATATTGCTGGCGCAATATTTTGCTAACACCAAACTAAGAACATGTGAAAGTACCTCTTTGCTTCTAGTTTTTCTTATCGCTTCAATTATATCATGGTTGTGTCGGATCCGGATTCCGAGAATCCAAATCTTTTGTGAAATCACTATGCTATTCCCTGGATCAGTAGCTAGCACTTCACAGTACACATTGCTGAATCATCCATACAAGCGTGAACTGAAATATTAAATATTACAACCAACTGAATGACATAGACCACGTCGGGTCGAGTTTTACAAAAGGGGCCATACCAGGCCAACTGATTACAATACATAAAGATAGCAAATACTAAAGCGGAAGCAAAAGGGGAAGGTAGGGCTCATCTCACACAAGCAAGCGACTGGAGTGACCTGTGTACGACGGATATTATCCAAGAACCAGATAATATCAGTTGTACGCGAGTACCAACGGGTCTACTTAGACTGGGAGAGACCTAAACTACAGAACTATACTACTCCTCATCATATCCTTGTCCATCATCTTCGGGTCCATCGTAGTAAGCGTAGTCTCCTTCATCTTCATTGTCTGAAGGGTTTGGGGAGAGAAGCGAGAATGAGCACTACTACGTGCTCGCGAGCCAACACACAATGCAATATTACATATATGCAAGGTTAAACAAGGAAGGCTCGGTTCTTTTATTTGCTAAATCAATCTTTTTCAATTATCATAGTTACAAATCCTATTACTTAGTATTTTAACAAATTGCAGTTTTATAAAGAGAGTAATGTGCAATAATTAATTTAGTAGAGATTCCATCCAGCGGAAACTCTACCAATGCATCTTTTGAGTGGAGCCACCTCCAATTACTACCAACACTGAGTTCGACGACTCAGGAAAAATCCAATACAGGGCTAGGTGAGCCCTTCCACAATTTTCCAAACCACCCACAAAGGTTAAAATAGAACTAACTCCAATTATGATTCCCATGTCCGCCTTTGACCGTAGGCACGGCTGTTTAAACAGATTAGACTCTGCAGAGGTTGTACACTTTACCCACAAGAGATAGTCATACCGTTACCCCACATGATTTAAGTAGTCATGTAGTTGGGCGGCAAATCACGATAACCTTTCTAGATATCTCACCCTTCTATCATTTCACCCATCAGGTTCGCCCATAGGTTATGCGGGATGTTCACCACAACGACTAGCCTTGGTGGCCCAAACCACAACGACTAGCGTGATGTAACTTCACTTTTTGGTGTCCCTTTCAAGCGAGAGTATTTCCACCACTTGTACATCTTCGACCCTCTCCAATGAGATGACTTTCAGGGTTCAATAGCTTTACTAAGTCAAGTCGCACTTTGCAGACTTGTGGTTGTACTTGTTTAACACGGGAGGTCGTGACAAGATTAAGTCCTTAGGATTATCTGAGCGGTTCATTCCACAAACCAACCATCCGTGTGCTCCTTGAGCACCCACCACCTTTCCATCCACCCAGATAGAACTAGCAATTAGGGTTTTGAGGAGTAAACCAAATTAATCCATTTTATTTTAGTCAATGGACCACCAATGACTACCCAAATCCATTTCATGTTTAAAGAATGATTGTTTGAGGTAGTTTAATACCTCGGTACTTAAGCAAGGCTAGCATGTCGCTTAAGTACACCTATAACTAGTATTACCATATAGATTAGTAAGGTGACAAGGATTAATGGATTCAGTTTATCAAGGATGGCATACTAATTAGTTAATCAACAAGTGGGTGTTTAACTACCTTAAGCTTTAACATACATTTGATTAAATAATTAAAGCATGCAATTTTGCTAATTTAAATGAATATAATTTGTATAAAATGTAGGATCAATATGATCAAAGCATTGACTCGCCTTGGTTAAAGGCTAGGGGATCTTGGTACTCTTGGTCTTGATCAACTTGAGGATCTCTGGCGTCTTCAATTCCTAATCAGGCGAAAATATCGGAAAAGGCACAACGGCAAAGAGAGCAAATAAGTACACAAGAATACACAAATAAATTCCAAATTGATCAAGTCCTATGCCATTAGCAAGATCTTGATTTAACGAATTTTTAGAAATTTGAATCATAATTTTTGGAGTTATAACGGAGGAGATATGAATTTCCGAAGATTAAACTGGAATTAAATTGGAAAAAGAGGAGGGTGCAGCTACGAAGCATAGACCAGTTACATCTTGTGAGGCACCGGTTCCTGACATAGGGAAAAAGGGGGGCCCACATGGCAGCCAAAGGGAGGGGGTTCAAGCAAATGACAGGTGGGCCCAAAATCAATTGATCCCCAAATTGATTCCCCATTTCTAATGCTCTGTTCTCTTTGCTTCTCAGAGGAAAACAGAGGGGGGGCAGGGGAGGTGTTCGAGCGGCACGATCTTGGGGTGGCGCCCGGCGAGGAGGCGCGGGAGGCCGGCGGGGTGGCAGAGTGGGACCTCCGGGAGGCGGCGACCTGATGGGAGGTCTTGGCGGTCTGAGAGGAGGCGCCATGGCAGCAAGGCCCGAGGCGGGCAAGAACTTCCACAAGCCGTGCGGCACTGCCAAGTGGCGACGCCAGGAGAGGGTAGCAGCGCACGGCCACGCCCGAGGGAGAGGAAGACGGAGGTGGAGCCGGGGTGGCTTGAGGCGACGAGGAGGTCCAGCGGTGGCCAGGCGGAGAAGAGGAGGCCAGTGATAGCACTTCTCGGCGGCAGAGAAGACGAAGGAGGAGGATGGAATCCCGCATCACGGGCATCCGTGATGCGGCGGTCGGCGGCGGCTCACCGAGCGGCGACGAGGCGGCGAGGCAGCGGCTGACCAAAGGAGGGGGCGGCGGCGGGCTCGGCTCGGTGGGTCTTACCGGAAGCTCGGGGCGGCGTGGGAGCTCAAGCAGGGTGGAGGGGGCTTTATAGGGAGGCCAAGGCACGGGAGAAAGGGGGGTTCGGTCCTTGGCACGGCTTCGTCCCGAGGCGCGACGTGGGCGGCCAGCACAAGGGGGAGACAAGGCGAGGGAGCGGAGGAAGCACTGTGAGGACGACGGCGGCAGCGTTCTCCGCGTCGCGAACGCAGCGTCTGGCGCAAGGCAGCCTGGCCGAAGCAATGGTGGCGGCAACGCGACAGTGAAAACACGGCTCGGTGCGGGGCGACACGGGGTCTCCAGGGCTATGAGGCGGAGACCATTGTGGCGGCGGCGTCGTGAAATGATCTTGGCGTCTGGGGAGTAGCCAAGACGAGCGCAGCTGTGGAGGCGTCATACGTCGGGAGGAGAAAAAAAAAAAAGAAAGCCGGTGGCGTGCTTTGGCCAAAAAAAAAAAAGGGGAGGAAAAAAAGGCCGAGTGGGCCAAAAGAGGAGAGGAAATTTGGGCTAAGATGGGCTCGGTCTAGGAGAAGAAAAATTTGAGCCCGAAGAGAGAGGAAGCTCAAACTTGCGGTTTGAATTTCAAATGTTTCCAAATTACATTTGAAACACAACCCGAAAGGAAGGAAAGGTTTTAATTTATTTGATAGTTGAATTCGGCGAAGAAGCGAAGCGGAAGGTAACTACTATGCTTCGTCCAAAGCAGACGTTACAAAACCTACCCACCTTAAGCGGAATCTCGACCACGAGATTGGCCGCTCGAAACGAGGGACGGGTAGTCTTGCTTCAATTGATCTTCGCGTTCCTAGGTGGCTTCTTTAGCTGAGTGGTGACTCCACTGGACTTTGCAAAGGCGGAAGGTCTGACGTCTTGTTCGCTTCTCGATGACGTCGAGGATCTTGATCGGATGCTCTAGATAAGTCAGATCTTGCTGAAGGGCGATGGCTTCAACGGTCGTCTGCTCTTCAGGTACTCTGAGATACTTCTTGAGCTGAGAGACATGAAACACATTGTGAACTTCTGACAAGTGTTCCGGTAGCTCTAGCTAGTAGGCTACTTCTCCACGCTTGGTGGTGATTGGAAATGGTCCTATGTATCTTGGGGCAAGCTTGCCTTTCACTTTGAACCTTCGAGTTCCACGAAGTGGTGATACCTAGAGGTACACAGCATCTCCAACTTCAAAAGTTAACTTTCTTCGGCGGTTGTCGGTATAACTCTTTTGTCTTGACTGAGCTGCTTAGAGGCGATCTCTGATCAGTCGAACTTTCTCTTCAGCTTGCTTGAGAGTATCTGGTCCGAAAATATACCCTTCACCTGATTCTGACCTATGTAGAGGAGTTCTGCATTTTCGTCCATAGAGTACTTCAAACGGGGACATTTTCAAACTTGACTGATAGCTATTATTGTATGCAAACTCGGCATACGGTAGACATTTCTCCCAGTCTACTGTAAATTCCAAAGCACAGGCTCGAAGCATGTCTTCTAGAATTTGATTTGTCCTTTCTGTCTGACCATCGGTCTGCGGATGGTAAGCTGTGCTGAAGTCAAGGTGTGTTCCAAGGGCATCATGCAAACTAGCCCAGAAATAAGAGGTGAATTGAGATCCTCGATCGGAGACTATCCTCTTGGGTACTCCGTGTAAACACACGATACGAGCCATGTATAACTCGGCTAACTTGTCTCCCTTGTAAGTTGTCTTCACAGGGATAAAGTGGGCTACTTTGGTCAGTCTATCAACTATAACCCATACTGAGTCACATCCGGACTTGGTTGGGGTAGACCGATAATGAAATCCATTCAATCTCTTCCCATTTCCTTGAGGATTTGCGGGGTTGAAGCAATCCTTTGGCTTCGTGTTAAATCTTTGATTCAGCGACATACATCACAACAAGCTACATACTCGGCGATATCTCTTTTCATCTGTGCCACCAATACAAAATCTTCATGTCCGATACATCTTGGTACTTGCTGGGTGCAAAGTATATCTTTGAAATGTGGGCTTCTTCGAGAATCAAGTCCTTGAGTTCCTACGGTGGGGAACAAAGAGCGTTTCCCATACCATAGGATTCCTTGCTGATCTTCGATCATCTTGGGGGCTTTTCATTTTGCCATGAGATGTTTGAATCTCTGGACTCCAGAGTGTCCTTGTTGAGCAGTCTTGATCTGCTCTTCTAGAGTTGGATGTGCTTCCATAGCCTCTGCAGTGCTTTGTTCTATCAAACACAGGTTGAGGGCTTCAAATTCCTTGTAGAGCTCAGGTTGGTGCTCTTGAATCATAACATTATTGCAGTATGACTTGCGACTTAATGCGTCGGCAACAACATTAGCTTTTCCGGGGTGATAATGAACATCCAAGTCGTAATCCTTTATTAACTCTAACCATCTTCTTTGTCGGAGGTTGTGATCGGATTGAGTGAAAATGTACTTGAGACTCTTGTGGTCTGTGTAGACATTACAATGATTTCCAATCAAGTAATGCCGCTAAATTTTGAGGGCGTGCACTACTGCGGCTAACTCCAAGTCATGAGTTGGATAATTGTCTTTGTGAGGACGGAGCTGTCTGGAGGCATAAGCTACAACTTTTCCTCCTTGCATAAGTATGCAACCAAGACCTTGGCGCGATGCATCACATAGACTTCAAAGTCTTGATGAATGTCCGGTAGGATCAGCACTGGTGCAGAAGTTAACTTCTTCTTCAACTCTTTGAAACTTTTCTCACAGGCATCGGTCCATTCATACTTCTTTTCTTTCTTAAGCAGATGGGTCATTGGTTTGGAAAGCTTTGAGAATCCTTCGATGAAGCGTCTGTAGTATCCGGCCAAACCGAGGAAACTACAGACTTCTGTCACTGATGTAGGCTGTTTCCAATCCATCACAGCTTCTACCTTGGCTGGGTCAACTGCTATTCCTCCTGCGGACACAACATGTCCGAGGAAACTGATTTCTTGAAGCCAAAATTCACATTGACTGTACTTGGCATAGAGCTCATGCTCTTTAAGCTTTTCCAGGACCAATTGCAGATGTTCAACATGCTCTTCATTGGTCTTAGAATAGATCAAGATGTCGTCTATGAATACGACCACAAACTTGTCCAGGTATTCCATAAATACCTTGTTCATCAGATTCATGAAGTAGGCTGGGGCATTAGTCAAGCCAAACGACATAACTGTAAACTCAAACAAGCCGTACCGGCTGGTAAAGGCTGTCTTGGGAATGTCCTTATTCCTGATCTTGAGTTGGTGGTATCCTGACCTTAGGTCTATCTTGGAGAAAGCGAAATTTCTTTGTCAAGCTGGTCAAGCAGTCATTAATGCGAGGCAAGGGATACTTGTTCTTGATGGTCACCTCGTTGAGCGATCTGTAGTCCACACACAATCTGGCAAAACCATCTTTCTTCTTCACAAAGAGAACTGGCGAACCCCAGGGGGAAGAACTAGGTCTAATGAATCCTTTTTCTTGCAAGTCTTCAAGCTGAGTCTTCAACTCTTCAAGTTCATCAGTGGCCATTCGGTATGGTCTCTTGGCAATTGGGGCTGTCCCTGGCTTCAGATTGATTACAAACTTGATATCTCTGTCAGGTGGCATGCCTGGTAATTCTTCTGGAAAGACATCGGGGTAAGCTTGGACTACAGGCATTGTCTCTAGGGACAACTCTCCAAGGTGGTGGATTGTTCGAACCAAGGGAGAGGAACGATCCACACTAATCCTTATTGGGGTTTCAGGATCCTTGGCAAGTATCACTTTTCTGTTGGTGCAATCTATTAATCCATGATAAGCGGCCAACCAATCCATCCCTAGGATGATGTCCAGTGTTTGAGATTCTAGCACAAGAAGGGTGGCTAGAAATCCAGAATCTTCCAAAGCAATTTCTACTCTGGGACTAACTGAGGTAGCATATAGGGGTCCCCCGGGTGAACTAAGTACCATGGGTTTCTTTAACTTATAGGTCGGCAACTTAAGCCTTTCAACAAACTTTCTTGAAACAAATGAGTGCGAAGCTCCAGAATCAAACAAAACTTGTGCAGGTACTGAATTGATAGAGAACGTACCCATCAGTACTCCTGTAGCATCTTGTGCCTCTTCAGTGGTGACATGATTCACATTGCTGCGGCTTTGCGTTGGAGTAGACCTTGAAGCTTGTGAAGTCTGATGGCTCCTGCTTGGAGCTGAGGTCCGACCTTGAACTGGAGCGGCTCCTGGATTGAACTTTGGAGCGGGGTTGCTGCGATGAGGGCACTTGTTAGCAAAGTGTCCTTTTTCTCCGCATAAGCGATGGAGATTAGTCTTTGGATTGATGCGGCGGAGTTGTCCAACAGGCGGAGAGTCTGAAACCACTTCCTTGAGGTTTTGGGACTGGAGCTGAACTTCTCTGTGGTGTTGCGGCAGATGCTCTGAAGGAGGAACTACCCTGAAATGTTGACTTCTAGGGAAAGTTGCCTTGTGGTTTCTGGAATGGCATCTTCCTTTTTCGGCTAGCTTCAGCTGTCTTATTTTCATTTTCTAGCACTAGGGCTTTGTTGATCAATTGATGGAAGTTGGCATAGTCATGGAGGATGAGCTTTCCACGCATGTCACCACGCATGCCTTCCACAAAATGGTCGATCTTCTCTTCTTCATCTGCTACGTCATTAGGGGCGTAGCGGGCAAGTTGGTTAAACTTGGTGACATACTCATTGACTGTCATATGGCCCTGCTTAAGAGCTCTGAATTCGTTCTTCTTCAATCTCATGGTCCCCGGTAGTCTGAAGTTAGTTCGAAAGCATCTTTGAATTACGCCCAAGGAATTGGCGCCATCTTTGGTTCTTCTTAAATCACGCCTTTGTCCGATCAACTTCTTCTATGCGGCTCAAAGGCGAGGGCTGCTGGTCCTCGGTCTGAAAACTACGGCGTCGGTATCGACTGAGGCTTCTCCTTCTTCCTCTTATTCGTTCTCTAACATTTGACCTTCATTACCTCTGGCAGCCAGGTAATTCTCCCACCATCTTGTGCGGCACCTTCGATTGGTGGGTAGCAAAGTCCACCTTGTCTTCATTGAAGCGGCGGGCAAGCGAAGTTTCTTCTCGGTATCTACGAGCGGTCTTACTGCTTCAAGAGGTTCATTAGGCTGCAAAAAAGGTGAGGGTCTCGTCTGAGAAAAATCAGCGAGTTTGGAATTGCGGCCAGCAGGTCCAGTCTACTGGTTGTTGAGCATGGCCTGGAGAATCTGGGTCTGCTAGAACATCACTTGTGCCATTGTCGGGTGAGTTGGCGGTGGGGGAGGTACGTCCTGTCCTCGGCCACGACCACGACCAGTGCCACGGCCTCTTCCTCGACTTCTTCTGCGAAGGCTCCGCAATTTGGGAAATTGCTCTTCTTGGCGGCATCCTGAAGAAAGGCTGAGGCTTAGAACTAGAGGAAGTATATGAGGGTTTACTAGCCCTCTAAGGCACACACAGAAGAACTTAAACCAAGCAGGAAGATCGAACAAGTACAATACAAAGCCTAGAATGGCTGCATTATATTAAGGGGGTTAGGTGTTTACATGACTCTCGAACAAAGCTTATACGCTAAGCTAAGTCACAACACAGGATACAAACACATCGCCTACTAAAGGAGGAAACAAAAGTGCTTGCAACCCAAAAGACTGCCTAGCAAGCACTGCTAGCTAAACTAAGCTATCCTGACTACTCCATCGAGGAACGAGAGTGGGAACAGCTCTGGCTAAAGCTCGTGAGCAGGAGGCGACTCGCCGATGTTCGTGAACGGAGGCGAGGCAGTGAGAGGCTGCGTCCTGGCGGGACTTGGAAGATCGTCGAAGGCGGCGATGGGCGTCACATGCTCTTGCGTGTAGTGAGCCTGGTGCGGAGTCCCTGGGGGCGAGGAGGAGCTGGAGCTGAAGTAGCGCTCGCAAGGGCGGTGGTGAGACGGGCCACCTCTGCAAGTGTGGCGTCTCTCTCTGCAGTGACTGTGTCTCTCTCCCACAGGGCAGCATGGTGAGCTTCATCGCTCCTGATCAAGTTGGTGCGGAGGGTGTCGGAGTGGGCCTCGCTGCCGGCAAGAAGCACTCGAAGCTGGCGGATCTTGTCGGTGCAAGAGTGAAGACTGAGGATCATCGCCTGGGTCATCTACACCTGGTGGGTCAGACGAGGGTCGTCGTCTCTGGCGTCAAAGATCTCCGGGAAGCGTGCTTCGTCAGGCAGGTACGGAAAGAAGCAGAACGGTGACTCAAGCAGGAGGTCCTCGTGTATCGCACACAAGCGAGTGATGGCGACACGGGCGGCATCCTGGACGGCGTCGAGGTTGCTACGGCGGGGTGCCTCGGCGTCGAAGGTGTGGGTCATGAACTCACCTCTCCCGGCATAGAGGAAAACCTCCATGTCCCAAGACTCGTGAGCCATGACTCTCGTCATCCGACCTCTGAACAGCGGAGGGCGGGGAAAGCCAAGATACTGCATCAGCTGACGAAGGAGTTCGGCGAAACCGCCGTCACTATCTCCATGGGTGCAGTGGTCCCATGGGCCTGCAGCTGGAGAAGAAGCCATCTACAATTTTGAAACAAGAGAAAAGATTAGTAACACTTAATGAGAATAGAGGTAAGTATGGAACTAGGAATGATAAGTAGAAGCAATAAGTACTCTATATTTTTGGCAAAACTTTTCTTAATTTTTTTAGAAATAAGATCCAAGTCCTTAAGGCAATCGACCAATCTAACTAGGGGTTCTACAGTCGTATGCTCTGATACCAGCTCTGTCGGACCCGGATTCCGAGAATCCAAATCCTTTGTGAAATCACTGTGCTATTCCCTGGATCAGTAGCTAGCACTTCACAGTACAAATTGCTGAATCATTCATACAAGCGTGAACTGAAATATTAAATATTACAACCAACTGAGTGACATAGACCATGTCGGGTCGAGTTTTACAAAAGGGGCCATACCAGGCCAACTAATTACAATACATAAAGATAGCGAATACTAAAGCGGAAGCAAAAGGGGAAGGTAGGGCTCATCTCACACAGGCAAGCGACTGGGGTGACCTGTGTACGACGGATATTATCCAAGAACATGATAATATCAGTTGTATGCGAGTACCAACGGGTCTACTTAGACTGGGCAAGACCTAAACTACAGAACTATACTACTCCTCATCATATCCTTGTCCATCATCTTCGGGTCCATCGTAGTAAGCGTAGTTTCCTTCATCTTCATTGTCTGAAGGGTTTGGGGGAGAGAAGCGAGAATGAGCACTACTACTGTGCTCGCGAGCCAACACACAATGCAATATTACATATATGCAAGGTTAAACAAGGAAGGCTCGGTTCTTTTATTTGCTAAAGCAATCTTTTCAATTATCATAGTTACAAATCCTATTACTTAGCATTTTAACAAATTGCAGTTTTATAAAGAGAGTAATGTGCAATAATTAATTTAATAGAGATTCCATCCAGCGGAAACTCTACCAACACATCTTTTGACTGGAGCCACCTCCAATTACTACCAACACTAAGTTCGACGACTCAGGAAAAATCCAATACAGGGCTAGGTGAGCCCTTCCACAATTTTCCAAACCACCCACAAAGGTTAAAATAGAACTAACTCCAGTTATGATTCCCATGTCCGCCTTTGACCGTAGGCACAGCTATTTAAACAGTTTAGACTCTGCAGAGGTTGTACACTTTACCCACAAGAGATAGTCATACCCGTTACCCCACATGATTCCGTAGTCATGTAGTTGGGCGACCGTCACAGTAACCTTTCTAGATATATCACCCCTTCTATCATTTCACCCATATGGGGTTACGCCCATAGGTTGTACGGGATGTTCACCACAACGACTAGCGTAGTTGGCCCCGGCCACAACGACTAGCGCAGCTGGTAACTTCACCTTTTTGGTGTCCCTTTCAAGCCGGAGTATTTCCGCCACTTGTACATCTTCGACCCTCTCCAATGAGATGACTTTCAGGGTTCAATAGCTTTACTAAGTCAAGCTGCACTTTGCAGACTTGTGGTTGTAGTTGTTTAACACGGGAGGTCGTGACAAGATTAAGTCCTTAGGATTATCTGAGCGGTTCATTCCACAAACCAACCATCCGTGTGCTCCCTGAGCACCCACCACCTTTCCATCCGCCCAGATAGAACTAGCAATTAGGGTTTTGAGGAGTAAACCAAATTAATCCATTTTATTTTAGTCAATGGACCACCAATGACTACCCAAATCCATTTCATGTTTAAAGAATGATTGTTTGAGGTAGTTTAATACCTCGGTACTTAAGCAAGGCTAGCATGTCGCTTAAGTACACCTATAACTAGTATTACCATATAGATTAGTAAGGTGACAAGGATTAATGGATTCAGTTTATCAAGGATGGCATACTAATTAGTTAATCAACAAGTGGGTGTTTAACTACCTTAAGCTTTAACATACATTTGATTAAATAATTAAAGCATGCAATTTTGCTAATTTAAATGAATATAATTTGTATAAAATGTAGGATCAATATGATCAAAGCATTGACTCACCTTGGTTAAAGGCTAGGGGATCTTGGTACTCTTGGTCTTGATCAACTTGAGGATCTCCGGCGTCTTCAATTCCTAATCGGGCGAAAATACCGGAAAAGGCACAACGGCAAAGAGAGCAAATAAGTACACAAGAATACAAAAATAAATTCCAAATTGATCAAGTCCTATGCCATTAGCAAGATCTTGATTTAATGAATTTTTAGAAATTTGAATCATAATTTTTGGAGTTATAACGGAGGAGATATGAATTTCCGAAGATTAAACTAGAATTAAATTGGAAAAAGAGGGAGGGGTGCACGGCTACAGTGCATAGACCCGGTTTACATGTGCAGGGCACCGGTTCACAGCACAGGGAAAAAGGGGGGCCCACATGGCAGCCAAAGGGAGGGGGTTCAAGCAAATGACAGGTGGGCCCAAAATCAATTGATCCCCAAATTGATTCCCCATTTCTAATGCTCTGTTCTCTTTGCTTCTCAGAGGAAAAAAGCAGCAGGGGAGGTGTTTGAGCTGACGGCCTTGGGGTGGCGCCAGCGAGGAGGCGCGGGAGGCCGTGAGGTGGCGGAGTGGGACCTCCGGAGGCGGCGACCACAGTGGGAGGTCTTGGCGGGTGGGAGAAGCGGGCTTGAAGGCAAGAGGCGAGGCGGCAACTTCCACAAGTGGTGCTTGGCACAAGGGCGGCGACGCTTAGGAGAGGGAGAAGGCAGACGGGCCACGCCCTTGGAGAGGAAGACGGAGGTGGAGCCGGGGTGGCTAGAGGCGACGAGGAGGTCAAGCGGCGGTGGCCAGCGGAGGAAGAGGAGGCTGTGGCGGCACTTCTCGGCGGCGGAGAAGACGAAGGAGGAGGATGGAATCCCGCATCACGGGCATCCGTGGACGATCGGCCGGGGCGGCTCACCGGAGCGGTGATGAGGCAGAGGGCGGCGGCTAAAGGAGGCCTTGTTGGGGGCTCGGCTCGGTGGGTCTTACCGGAAGCTCGGGGCGGCGTGGGAGCTCAAGAAAGGTGGAGGGGGCTTTATAGGGAGGCCAAGGTGCGAGGGCAAGGGGGGGTCCGGTCCTTGGCGCTGCTTCATCCCGAGGCGCGACATGGGCGGCCAGCACGAGGGGGAGACAAGGCGAGGGAGCGGAGGAAGCACTGCGAGGATGAGGGCGGCTCGGCGTCCTCACTTGTCGTGAACGCATGTGGGCGCGGCCTTGCGGCATGGGCAGCAACGGGCGGAACGACGGCGTCTTGGCGGCGCGACGGGCCGAGGAAAACACGGCTCTGGCTGGCCGGCGGCGACACGGGTCTCTGAGGGCTGAGGCGGAGACCATGTGGCAACGCTCATGGGCGGTGCGGCAAAGTGGCAAGCGGCATGGAAAGGCATGGAGGTGTCGCCCACGGGGAGGAGAAAAAAGAAAGAAGAAGCTGGCAGTGGCCTGGCCAAAAGAAAAGAAAAGGGGGAGGAAAGAAGCCAGGCTGGAGGTGGGCCAAAAGAGGAGAGGATGGGCCGGGCTAAGATGGGCTCGGTCTAGGAGAAGAAATGGGCTGAGCCCGATAGAGAGAGGGGAAGCTCAAACTTGCAGTTTGAATTTCAAAAGTTTCTGAAATTACATTTGAAACACAACCCGAAAGGAAGGAAAGGTTTTCGAATTTATTTGATAGTTGAATTACAGCGAAGAATGAAACGGAAAGGTAACTACTATGCTTCGTCCGAAAACGAACGTTACAGGTTGCCTGAAGATCTTGTAGATCGAGTTTCCTCTGTAGACATCCCGTCACTTCAGCTGTTTGGTCCCCAGCAAGTTAGCCAAGAATGGAAGCAAAATAAGAGCTCAATCAGGCAAGCGTGCGTGCATATCGTTATGAATTAACACGATCAGACCCTCCCCTTCTCCCAAAGACATACCTCACATCGGACCCTCGCTGCCTCTTTCTCTTCACGAATCTTCCGCTTGAGTTTTTACGCTAAATGGCACTGTTGCGGCCGGTATTTACCAATCTAGCACCTCTCGCGCCATATTGCCAAAATTGGTAGCACGGACTTTCCTCCTCTCGCCACACGTCCTTCACCGCGCGCCCCTAGCCTGGATGCCTTTTGTCCGTGCGCTGCGTGCTCGGAAGCGTTTAACGACGTGCGCCCCTAACCCGGAATCACACGCGGCCGACACATGGTAAATCCGGGCGCCTGTAGCCCGGACGAGGGTCTGTCTGTGCCGCTACTACCCGGACGCGTCTCTGTCGATCGTCCAGCACGCTTGGACGTGCCCCCGCTTGCCACGTGGCCACTCCACCGTGCTACCCGCGCCCAGTTTCCCTGCGCAACACTCGCCCATCAATCATGCCACACTTAAGTAGAAGATGAGAAAAATAAAAATTAGATATGTGGCGGCCATGTGTTATTGTACAATGATGTGACGTCAACTGTATGTAAACCTTGAAACGTAGGACACAAGATGATGTGGAGGAAAGAGGGAAAGCATAGAGAATGAGTCATCTCTCATGCAGTAGTCGATTGTAACATGAAAAACAAGACATGTTGTATATAGAGAAGCTGTCTATAGAGGCATATAAAAATATAACCTAATATAGAAGCTGTTTTTAGTACTGTCTAAAGATGATATGAAGAAGTTCTATAGACAACCGTTGTCTATAAGAGTGCACGTATCCTAACCGGAGCCACTACTGAAACACACGTTTTCCAGAAAGTATTCGGTAGGAACCTGTTAAGAAACCGGGCCCAGGCCAGAGAGTCCTGGCCCAGGTAGACTCCTCATCCCAAACCCTAGCATGGTCTCTAGCCTATAAATAGGAGGTGCTATTCACTGTAAACGATTGATCGATTGATAAGGAATAAAGAGAAGCAAGAAGCCCCCTATATCTCTGTGTTCAATCTACTATTCTGTTCTTATGTTCTTGCATTGTTCTAAGCGATTCTACGCTTGTCTACGAGGTAATCATTTGGACTGGACTCGCCAGCGATGGTTACTCAACACGTTATCAGCACGATCGACTCTGGCCTACTTTACTCGGATCGAAAGGTAACCGTCGATGAACGACACTCGTAGATTGAATCGTTTTCTTTCTAGATCGCTTTCAATTCTGCAAATTCGCTTTCTAAATTGATTTTCTACGTTGCAAATCCATCCTAATCTACCGTGAGCCGACTTGAAGTCACCGAAACAATGTCGTTGGGTAGATTGCCCGAAAGATTGGATGTCGATTGTACCGTAGATTGGAAGTTGCAAATCCGTTCTAACCTACCGCGAGCCGACTTGAAGTCGCCGGCCAAGCCGATCGGTGTTTGTACGCAAGAACCGATGTTGATTGCACTGTATTGTATCGCATTGCATCGCATGAGCGACAAAGAATCATGAGCGATGAACAAGAATAAAAAGGGCCGACGGCTCGAGCCGCCACGGTTGACGGTGTGCTCCCATCATCACCGACTGAAGCCGTTGTCACCGGTGCCGCAGCCGCTTCCCCGCAAGACGCGCCATGGAGGCCGTCGGTGGCCATCGCGCCGGCTGAAGGCGCCGCCCACAAGGCCGCTAGAGACGGCCACCCTAGCCAGCATCTACAAGACGCACTAGAGCGACCACATCGTGCATGGACGCCACCGTCGGGACCTCCCATGGGACGCCATTGCCGACCGCCAGAGTGGCGCCACCGCATATTGCCCACCGGCCTCGTGCCACCCGCAGCAGTTTCGCCGCCCATGCGCCGCCGCATGTTGCCGCCTCTCGCGGCCGCTTCGCCGCTTTCGCCCGTCTTGCTGAATTCTTGCAAGAATCACGGTGTTCCGCATGATGCGCCGGCTCAGGCAGCGGCGCGCCGTGCATGTGGCCGTCTCCACCTTCATTGGCCGCCCTCGCCGCTGGTCGAGCTCAGAGCTGCCACCGCGCCGCATGAAGTGCCGACGTGCCGCTTGGAGCGGCCACCCGGAGCCGCCTAGAGCGCCGCCCGGCCGAGCTAAGAGCCGCCTCCGCGCCCCTTGAAGCCATGGACGCCACCGCCGTTTGATGACCACGGGGCAGGGAAACCCTTACGGGGACTCCCTTTTGCTCGGTGCTACGGGCCAAGAAATCGGGTGGCCCAATAAGGTGGCCAGATTGAAAGAAGGCCCAAAAGAAAAAAAAGAGGGGCGACCAGTGGAAACCAGAATTTTGCAAAAGGGCCCTCGCAATTCCGAAAATTACAAGAAAGTTTTTGCATATAAGGAAGTTTTGCGAAAAACCCACTAGAAATTGGAAAATTACGTGAATTTTTTCTCAGAACTGAAATTTCGCGTTTTAACCCCTGAAAATTGCAGAATTCGCCAAAAATTCATTTTCCAGCAGAAAAGGGCCTTGGGAATTCAAATTTTGAATCGAATTTTGCATTTGAAGCATGTTTAACTTTGTTATTATTATTTATATGCAATTTATGTATTGTATTTGCTGTTTTGATTATCTGTGATTGTTTATATTACTTTTAATCACTGAAAATAGCAGTAAATCATGAAAATGCTTAGAAAAGTACGGGAACACGAACCGGGAGTTCGAAGAGCATTATAAGAATGTTGCAACTATTTTATGTAAATTACTAACAGTAATCTTATGAACTCTTTGAATGAATATAGAAATGACTGGCATCACGAACCAATAGTTCGAAGAACGGGCCTAGCATGACCAGAATTTGTACAAGTCTTTAACTTTGTGATAATGTAATCACGGATAAGCAGAAGATTGAGAAGACTCTCTCTACCTTTCACCCAAATGCGGTGCAATCCGCACGCAACTATCGTCAAGACGGCTACACAGAGTATGCCGCATTAATTGACAACATGCAAGTTGCAGAAGCTTAAGATAATGTTCTAAGGAAGAACTACATCTCATAGCCACCTAGTAGCAATGTTGGCCATGAAGCCAACGCTAGCAGCTACAAGGTGATAAAGTCTCTCACGAAGGAGAGGAGTAAGAAGGGTAAGGTCGTGAGTCGCACGTTATTGATGCTTTCTAGTCTAAGAAGAAGGGCATAGGACAGCATGAGGCACACCTCGCCATTGCAGGTGTGGAAGATCCACACCCATTAGTTGCACTCATGGATGTGGACAGCCTAGCAGCAGCCCCATTATCCCTCCTCTGGACATCGCAACGGCCACAGCTGTTGTTGCTCAAAAGGAGAAGATCTCCATGGAGCAGATTGAGGTAGAAGTTTCTGAATACTTCGCTGATTCGATCTAGTGCACACATTGCACTTGGATCTTTTATAGTAACTTGCAGTTTGTAATTGAAGCAGAACATTGAATTATTTTTGAATAATGGTTGTAAGCTCTAGTAGAGCAAAGCATTAAATTCTTATAACGAGTCCTGCAAGACTTATTCCCGTATTTATAATAACAAGTTATGTTCTGATATTTGAAGTATTTTATTTATATGTTGCTTGCTTTCTGCTACATATTAATAAAGTACATTATATTAGAACGCGTGTGATGCCCTATTGGAGGAAGTGTGTTTAGCCGGTAGCAGCACAATAAATACCATCTTGAGAGAGACAAAAATCTTTCGGTCGATCAGCAAGAATATTGGTAGTCTTACGACAATCGCAGGCAGCTATACTTGTATAATAGGCTTAGGAAGGGCCTCAATTATACCCCTAATGGGCACAACTTTGGTCATTAAAGAAGCCTCGTTGTACCCAGAATCGACTAGAACTATCAAGGATATTTGCGCAAACGGTTTCCACATAGAGACTGAAGAAGAGTATGGTAAGAAATACCTGCTCATTATAAAGCATGAAGAAAGTTTTAAAAAATGGTATCAGAACGACTTCCTTCATTTGAAACTGGGCTATACTACACTAATATTAAGGCATCTGCAGCCTATACTACCCTGAAAACCGTATTTAGAAGCTCTGAACCTTTTCTATCTCTAGCATGATAGACAATGCCACCCAGGTCTTAGAATGATGAGAAATATAATTAACAATTGACGGGGACATAATGTTAATGTAAAGAATTTCCCGAATCAGGAAGATTTTGTGTGCCCTTCAGGTGCCACCGGAAATTTAATTACTAAACCTTCTGCTCTGAAAGCGAAGGATGAAGTCCCTACATTCCTGGACCGTATCCAGTGAGACTTTTGCGGTCCTACACAGCCCCTGTAAGGGTCATTTAGGTATTTTATGGTGCTCATCGATGCTTTCCTGAAATGGTCGCATGTATGTTTATTATCTACGAGAAAGTACGCTTTTACAAAGCTAAATCCCGCCGATAATTAAAATTAGAAATAATTTCCCTGATCATCATGTGAAGTCCACCAGAATGGACAACGCTAGAGAATTTACTTCAAAGGCATTAGATGATTATTGTATGGCAATGCGAATTAAAAGTTAAGCATTCTGTACCGCATGTCCACACCTAGAATGGACTAGCAGAGGCATTAATTGCAAGGAGTAAATTTATTGCCTGACCACCTTTGAAGAATTGTAATTTACCAACTACATGTTGGGGACACATGATCTGCGCCACAAGAACTCTCATCAATTTTAGACCACAGGCATATAACATCCATTCACCTATGCAACTAGCGCAAGGCGCAGCACATAAAACTTCTCATCTTTGAAGGTTTGGTTGCAAGGTTTATATACCTATACCATTACCACAATAACGCAATGGGCCTTCTCCGAAAGTCGGGATATCTGTTGGTTATGTGACAAAGATCCATAATCGGTATTTGGAACCTATGATGAGATATTTGCATCTTGCTCGTTCGTGATAGTATTAGATGAGGCTAGTTTCCGTCATTAGGGGAGGAAATCAACCCTTGATGAAAATGTCGGAAATAGAGAAGTCCAGAAGATAATTAAAATCCATGCACATGACCCGCGCACTAGTGAAGCAAATAGAGAAGTCCAGAAGATAATTGAAGTCCAAAAGACAATTGAAGTCTAGAAGATAATTGATTTGCAAGCATTAGCGATCAACTGCCTAACCACTTTAGTGATTTGAAGAGCGTGACCAAGTCGCATATGCCTGTATGCAATGCACTGGAGAGGGTTGAAATACCGATGAAGGTATCCCTAATCCCGTCCTAAGGCCTCTGAAAGAACGAGAACTCTGGCTCCTCGAATCCCAAGTAACCGGGGACGCCTGGCGAAAAAGGATAAGAAGGACTTGACACAGCCGATTACCGAAGTTCTCCAGAACCAGAAGGGGAGCCAATTGAGACCTGGCACCGAAAGGGCATACTAGAATTGAACATCCCCATGAAGGGAGACATCAGCATGGATGTGTGCGCACACATCGGAGCTAAAACACTAAAGGGACTTGCCCCCATAATTGAAAGCAGCAGTGAGCAAGTAGAAGCATTAGAAACATTAGAAGAATCGCCCCTTGAAGAAATAGCTATAAACTTTGTGACCTTAGGAGAATCTATTAATAAGACAACAGCCAGTGTCGACATTGATTTTGCAAAGAAAATTGCCACAATCATCGATCTTGATCCAGAACCTGTATCGCTCGCTGAATGAAAGAAAAAATCAAATTGGAAAGATTGAAAGATGGCAATAGAAGCAGAATTATTATCTCCAAATAAAAGAAAAGTGTTTGGGCCTGTAAGCCGTTCGCCTCCCCATGTGCACCCCGTAGGGCATAAGTGGGTATTTGTTCGAAAGAGAAATGAAAATAATGAAGTAAAGAAAGGCTTGTCGCACAAGGTTTCACTCAACATCCATGAGTTGTTTATGAAGAAACCTATTCCCTGGTCATGGGCAAAACCACCCTTTAGATATTTAATCTCAATGGCAGTAAACTTGAAGTTAAAAGTGAAATTGATGGATGTGGTAATAGCATACCTTTATGGAATATTGGATTCGAACATTTATACGAAGATACCTGAATGTATCCCTGTCCCGAACCAAGACAGAGAAAATAGAAATATGTATAGTGTGAAACTCAGGAATTCACTATACGAAGTTAAGCAATCAGGTAGGATGTGGTATAATCGCTTGAACTTTCTATGCAAGAAAGGCTACACGAACAATGAGAATAATCCCTGTGTATTTATACGATGATCCTATGATGGATTTTGTATAATCTCAGTGTATGAAGATGATCTGAATATCGTTGGAACCTTAGAAGGTATTAAGAAAGCAAGCTCTTACCTGGAGTCAGAGTTCAAAATGAAAGAATTGGGTAAAACCAAATATTGCCTAGGCTTGCAGCTTGAGCATACTCCTGAAGGGATTTTAATGCATCAGTCAACCTACACTCAAAAGGTGTTAGAAAGGTTTGATTTTGAAAGGCATACCCTTTGAAATTGCCAATGGTTGGAAGATCTTTGCAACAAGACAAAGACCCGTGCAGACCTAAAAAAGAGGGGGAGGAAGTTCTGGGACCAGAATTCCTATACTTAAGTTCGATAGGAGCACTCATGTATTTAGCAAATTGTACTAGATCGGCCATTACATTTGCCGTTAACCTATTAGCAAGGTATAGTGCAGAACCTACCAAAGGCATTGGCAGGGAATGAAGAACATCTTCCGATACCTCCAAAGAAGCAAAGAACTTGGTCTATTCTACAGAAAGAACTAAGACCTAATTATGAATGGCTATGCAGATGTCGGGTACCTGTAGAACCCGTATACAGCCAAATCGTAAACAGTCTATGAACTCCTATGTGGTGGAACTACAATCTCATAGAAATCGTCTAAGTTGAGTCTTGTATCGACTTCGACGAACCACTCAGAAATAATAGCATTGTACGAGGCCTCACGAGAATGTGCTTGTCTTTGGCGGATGATTCACCACATCCAGTAGTCGTGTGGATTGAATACCGCACAAACCCCCACTATTATCTATAAAGATAATGCAGCTTGTGTTGCACAAGTGCAGATGGGTTATGTGAAGAATCATCTCATAAAGCATGTCAACTCCAAGTTCTTCTATGCTCATGAATTGCAAAAGATGGACGAAATTAAAGTACTGCATACTAAGTCATGAGAAAATCTTGTAGATTTATTCACTAAGTTACTTCCAACATCTAGCTTTGAAAGGTGCATACGTGAAATTGTAATGACGAGACTTAGAGAAGTGCAGAATTCAGGGGGAGAATCTTCACGGACTCATTATTAAAACTTGATCACGAAGATCGAGTACCCAAAGAGTAAATCCTGGAGATTAAATGAAATTGGGTGGATTGTACTCTTTTTCCCTTGACGAGTTTTCCTGAAGTTTCTCGGTTAAGGTTTTTAATGAGGCAATTCGTGCAACGCAGCAGAACTTGTATCATGTGCTCTTTCTCCAAAATTTTCCCACTGGGTTTTTATGGAGTTTTTGACGAGGCATGAACATGTGTGGACGAGTGTCCAAGGAGGAGTGTTAAGAAACCGAACCCAGGCCAGAGAGTCCTGGCCCAGGTGGACTCCTCATCCCAAACCCTAGCAGGGTCTTTGGCCTATAAATAGGAGGTGCTATTCACTGTAAATGATTGATCGATTGATAAGGAATAAAGAGAAGCAAGAAGCCCCCTATATCTCTGTGTTCAATCTACTATTCTGTTCTTATGTTCTTGCATTGTTCTAAGCGATTCTACGCTTCTCTACGAGGTAATCGTTCGGACTGGACTTGCCAGCGATGGTTACTCAACAGAACCCTCGCTGCCTCACATTCAATCTTATCGCAAAAAAAGTGGCTTTCCAACAACCGCCGAACGGTGCGCTACTGATATGCAAGAAGGAAAAGAGCGGAAGTCCCCTGGAGTCGTGTGGAACTCTGTCTGGAGTCCAGGGGAAGTGAGGACGGAGGGATAGAGAAAACCAGGGCTTTCATCAGGAGTGAGCCTAGGCTACTCACATGTTCCCTGTCAGTCGCTTGGAATTAACTCTGGGGTCTAAGGGATGTGGGGAGGGAGGAACGGCGAAACACAGGGCTTCCAGAGAGAGAAGCAGCTGCTCCCATGTGCCGACTGGGCAAGTCTTACTCAAGGTCTCCTCAACCTTCCAGGTATGCAGATTAGGAGTGCATTAGGCTATACGAGTAAGTCGATTTGTTGTTTAAAGGACATAAGGGGATGAAGGGTGGGGAGATCCCCAACCTTCGAAATATGCAGAAATATGAATAGTATGCCAAAACTTTCCTCACGACATTTCAAATGGCTTACACCCTCCATGGAATCCGTATAAATGTAAGAGGCCTGCATGTGGTTTCCTCTCGACTAGTAGATTGATCTCCCGTTTTGCATACTGGCGTGGATTTACAGGTACCACCGCGCCTCTCTGGTGTTACGAGTTTTATGTTACGCACACCACCTTGAACGTGTTGGTTCGCCCCGAGCCTGACCGTTTACACACACACACACTCAGTTCCTCACGTACGAAAGAATGGCCAGATCAGATGGCGGCGCTCTGGGACATCCTGGGGAAGGCAGCCAGTCTCGTGCAACTGTTTGGGTTGGACGCGATCATGATCATCATTATGGCCATGAGTTTGCTGCAGTTTTATGAGAACAAGAGGCAATGCCGAACTTCGGCGCTGCAGTGCTCCGCAGCGCCTTCTGCGATGGTGATGGGTTGTTGGGCTGTGATTCAGCACTCGGAGACGGTAGATTCCGTTAGAAAGGAACTCAAGGACGCGAACGACCTCGTCGAGTCCTACAAGAAGAGCACGCTTTGGTCGCGCCTCCGCAGGGGTAGGATCACAGCCAGCTAGTTTCGAGACATGCAGAATGTCATCGACTCCCACTGTGGCCACATCCTTTTCATCTACGCCAACCTCCTCATCATACAAGCGAACCCTTGTCCTCCAGATGTTAGGTCAGATACTCGACCCTAGTGTATTTGTTTACATGATGTGGCTCGCTGCAATCTAATGAAGGCATGTTTTGGTTGGCAATGCAGGATTCCAGTGAACGATGATGGATCAGGAGGCGTGCCAGCAGCGACTGGGTCTTCCGTGGATGCAGAGGTTGTTGGGTCACGGGGTAGGCTACGATAGCTACAAACAAAAATTTCTACCGCGCAAAGCAAAAAACCAAGCAAGTAGATGATCATAGATCGTTACCACCAGACGCGCAGAGCAGCGGAAGAAGGGTTGGAGAAGCCTGGTCCAACGTATAGCGCGTCGATGTAGTGGTCGTAGTCGATCGTCCAACGTCCAGCAAGTCGATGTAGTGGTCCTAGTCGATCGTCCAGCGTCCTCGCGAGTCGATCGTCTCCTCCAGCGACCTCTGCAGTTCCTTGTGAAGATCGCGGATCGTCCTTAAGCGCAACAATCGCAGTAGAGCCTCTACGGTATCCACACGTCCAGAGCAGGAACAACCATACACCGGTGTGCTATTACCAAGTCGCACGGCAGAGCTCTCAGGAAGATGGTGGCTAGGGTTTCGGTGGTGATTCACTCGTCCCGTACCTCCCCACAGCCTCATGCATCTCCTTATATAGTGCTCGTGACGGATCCTATCCGAACACGTTTGATGAATCATATTCATAGTGGTTTGTTCCAACCTGTTAAGTGTGTGACCCTGTAGGTTCATGCGTAGTTTGGTTGTGATTCGGAAACCCTTTCCGATCACGAGTCGTAGCGGCTCCTAGCAGAACATATCGATTCCCGAGTACACACAAATTATATCGAACGAACCTTAATGCAATATCATCTACGACCAGGTCCTCATCACTTACGACCAGTGTCCTATCTCTATCTGACCGCCAGTATTTGGTCACGACGATTCGCAACTCTTTACGACCGTGTTACGACCACTCTGTGATTACGTTCGACCGATCTACGACCAGCTCGTATTTCCATCGACGATCAGAATCGCTCGACCCGAGCGACTACTCGTGTATACTCCCTTTGCCTCACGATGTCCGGTTGAACTCGGTGAGATGTTGTGTCATCCATGGATTGTTCAATACTTCCTCGATCGAGTGTCGGATAGCTCACGTGGTCGAACACCCGACTACTAGTGGCATGGCCACGCACTTTCTTTATCCGATCACAACGAGGGCCCGAGACATCTCTCATGTTATGTTAGGAGGGCAAATCCCATATCCCAGTCACATTCCTCTCCATGTTTCACAAAGCATACCTAAAAGCTACCTTTATAACTACCCAGTTACGGTGTAGCGTTTGGCAACCCCTAAGAGTGCTATTACACATGTAGGAAACCATGCTGATCTCAGGTCTAACGTTTATACATCATCATTGCTTGAGACCAACTAGCGACACACAGAATCATAACAATCTCAATAGTGTCTCAAGATGGTTCTTATCCAACACCATGTTCTCTAACATGTGTCCATATTATTGGTTTGATATCTCCATATCTATGACTCGTGAAACATAGTCATCAACTAATACATATGCTAGTCTATTCATATGTGTCCTCATATGTTTCCGACCAGGGATCGTATAAGAATAATTATCGCAGAAATATAGAGTTTCACAACCAAGTCACATACTTTATAATAAATATTAACAATATTATTCTTGGAACAAGATAACATATTATCCAATATAATGAACATAATGAAATATAATCATCTCTATGATTGCCTCTAGGGCATATTTCCAACAGAGGTATCTAGTACAAGATCAGAATAACAAGCGCGCTCCCTCTAACCTTCATGTAAACACAAGGTTTTTCTTTGTTCTTGACGAAACCAAACCTTTTGATTTCCTCATCGAAACGTATATTCCAACTCCGAGATGCTTGCTTCAACCCATATGCACTTTTGAAGTTTGCATACTTTACTAGCATTCTTTGGATCGACAAAACCTTTAGGTTGTGTCATGTACACATCCTCATCTAGGTTTCCATTAAGGAAAGCTATTTTGACATCCATTTGCCATATCTCATAGTCGAAATATGCAGCAATAGCTAGAATGATCTGAACATATTTAAGTATCGCTACTGGTGAGAAAGTCTCATCGTAGTCAACTCCTTGAACTTGTCGAAAACATTTTGCGACTAGTCCAACTTTATGAATGTGAACATTTCCATCCATATCAATCTTTTTCTTATAGATCCATTTGCACTCAATGGTTTTAACACCATCAAGTGGATCGACCAGGTTCCAAACCTGATTTTCTCTCATGGAGTCTATTTCGAATTTCATGGCTCCAAGCCATTTCTCAGAGTCTGGGTCTATCATCGCTTCCTCATAAGTCTTAGGCTCGTCATTATTCAATAATAATCGTCATGCCCATACCTTGTAGGCAATTGACGCGCCTTTTAGATCTACGTGAAATTTGGTGCCTTATCTCTGTGTTCAACAACAATTTGTTCATCCGAGAGAGGTTGAGAGGAGTTGAAATATTTTCAGATATTTCTGAATTTCTTCGAGTTGCACCTTTCTCCCATCGACTCCTTTTGAAAGAAACTCTTTCTCCAAAAGACACCATTTAAGCAACAAAACTTTGTCTTCTTCCCGGTTGTAGAAATAATATCCTTTGGTTTCCCTAGGATATCCTATAAAGAAGCATTTATCTGATCTGGGTGCGAGTTTGTCAGACGTCAAACGTTTAACATAGACAACACAACCCCATATCCTTAGAAAAGACAAGCTAGGACTCTTCCCAGTCCACATCTCATATGGTGTCTTATCTACTGATTTAGATGGTACCTGATTCAAAATGTAAGCGGTTGTTTCTAGAGCATAACCCCAAAAATACAATGACAGATCGGATTGGCTCATCATTGATCGAACCATGTCCAACAAGGTCCTATTACGCCGCTCAGACACCCCATTCCATTGTGGAGTGCCGGGTGGTGTAAGATGTGGAACAATTCCACATTGTTTCAAATGACTACCAAACTCATGGCTCAAGAACTCACCTCCACGGTCAGATCGTAAAGATTTGATTGTCTTACCAAGTTGATTTTGTACTTCATTTTGGAACTCCTTGAATTTTTCAAAGGATTCCGACTTATGCCTCATTAAGTAGATACAACCATATCTACTATAGTCATCGGTGAAAGTAATGAAGTACTGAAAACCACCTCTAGCTGTCATACTCATTGGTCCACACACATCAGTATGTATGAGTGTCAACTGGTCGGACGCCCTCTCACTGCGACCAGTGAAAGGTGTGTCTTGGTCATCTTTCCGACCAAGCAAGATTCGCATGTGTCAAATGATTCCAAATCAAATGAGTTTAGAGTTCCATCATTATGGAGCTTTTTCATGCGTTTCTCACTTATGTGACCCAAACGACAATGCCAAATGAAAGTGGAATTTATTTCATTAGGCCGAAGCCTTTTCGCATTAATATTATAGACGGATGCATCAACAAGATTTAAAATAAACAACCCATTCAAAACAGGTGCATAGCCGTAAAACACTTCATTCAAAAATATAGAACAACCATTTTTCTCAATAATGAATTTATAACCCTCTGCCATCAAACATGAGGCAAAGATGATGTTTCTACTAATGGCTGGAACGTAATAACAATTATTCAATTCCATAATAAATCCTGAAGGCAAAAGTAATGCCAAAGTCCCGACGGCTAATGCAGCAACCCTTGCTTTATTTCCGACGCGAAGATCCATCTCGCCTTTTGCAATTCTCCTACTCTTTGTTAGACTCTGCATCGAATTGCAGATATGAGCAACCGATCCGGTATCAAATACCCATGAGTTAACAGAAGAGTTAGGAAGAAAAACATCTATAACATTAATACCTGTAGTGGAAGCTTTAGTCCCACCATTCTTTTTCTGATCAGCCAGGTATTTCTTGCAGTTCCTCTTCTAATGGCCTAGCTCTTTGTAGTAAAAGCATTCATTCTCTTGAATCGGGCTAGACTTAGTCTTGAGCTTAGGCTTGTTTTTGATCTCATCCGAAACTTTAGCCTTGCCCTTTCTGACCTAAGTCTTGGCCTTCTTCTTGAAGCTTGTACTCTTTTGCACCATCATCACATGACTGTTGCTTTTCTTAATGCTGCCCTCTGCTGTCTTAAGCATCATATGCAGTTCGGTAAGATTCTTGTCTAAGCCGTTCATATGGAAGTTCAAAATGAACTGCCCATAACTCGCAGGAAGCGAAGCAAGAATCAAATCTGTAGCCAACTCTTGGCCAAGTGGAAAACCAAGTTTTTCTGAGCTCTGTATGTAACCAACCATTTTGATCACGTGAGGGCTCACTAGACTACCCTCAGCTAGCTTACACCCAAACAAGTTCTTTGAGATCTCATATCTCTCGGTTCTTGCTTGTGTCTCAAACATGCCTTTGAGCGCAATGATCATATCGTAGGCCTCAATGTTCTCAAACTGTTTCTGAAGGTCTGAGTTCATCGCAGCAAGCATGAGATAGCTAACATCAAAGGATTCATCACATGCCTTTTTATAGGCGATTTTAAGAGTAGCAACAGCATTCTCTGTAGGCACATCTGGAATTGGTTCCTCTAGAATATGTTCCTTTTTATCTTGCCTAAGAACAATTCTTAGGTTGCGGGACCAATCTGAAAAAATTGTTCCATTCAGTTTTTCCTTTTCAAGTATCGAACGTAAAGCAAAACTGGATGTAGGTACAGCAGTAGATGCCATGATCAACAACATAAATTATGCAAAACTAAGACATATGTTCAAGAAAAGTAACTTCTATTAAACAATTTAATAAAGATACTCCCACTAAATACCATATCCCTCTTATGACATTTAATGATTCAAGATCCAAAATCAATTAATCTACTAGTGAGCTATGGCATCACTGCTAGAAGATTAGTGAAATTGGTAAGCAACCCTTTGCTAATCATATCTCTATATGACTCTTGTTGTTGGGCAGCATCTTTATGCTTCGGCACCCAACCCTTATGCCTCAAGGTCCACAACTGTTATGATAACCTTGTTAAGTTAAACCAATGGTCAGCGTGTAAGTGTCTGACACAAACGCATCTAGTCAAGTAGAGTTAATGGCACTCTGCTATGGCAAGACCTACCAATAAAATACATGACTTTTGATGGTGCAGCATATTTGGGAGGGCATCAATTTAACTTAATATTATCTGAGGGAATTTTACTTCTACCATGTTAAAAGCATTTAAAGCAAAACATGTATAGAAATAAATGAACAGGAATATAAAGGCATTCACAGACAATCAAATTGCATTGTGATATAGTATGACCCTTCTTCATGGTGATCTCCATCGCCATGCATCCTGTTCGCCATGTCTTCAAGTGGTCGACTCCTCCAAGCACTCCCACTAAGCCATCATTTCTAATAGCACTAGTAATGAAACACAAGGAGTAAAGAAGCATCACAAGTCAACACGCAGGCCGTTATACAAAAATAGATATACAGCCTTGGGCTGCAATTAACATGACACGCAGGTCATGAACATCACACACATACATGCATCTCATACATGAACCATTATGGGTCATACTATTCACATCAAACCCTGCAAAAACAAGTTATGCATATCGGACGACATGAACACACACTACCTACGGTAGCGGTACAAATACCCCAAGACAGCCGGTCCGCTTAGCGAGTTAGCGGGTGGGGTTCGAAGGGGCAGCGCGCTCGAAAACCTTTTCTGAGACATGAATCTTATTCACGCAACCGAGCCTTGGAAATCATCGGATTAATCAAATTAACCCTATTCCGAACCAATCCGATCAATGCCTTGATACGACCACACACTGCGGCATACTCCGATGTCGGAATTCCGACTGGTAGGAGTGTTATGCAGACTAGTCGTGAACAAGCGCAATAAACCATCTGGTCCTTATAGCTCATACCTCCTCGTAGACCGATGTACTACCACCGAGAAGGCGTCGATCTTATCGACGGGTCTAGATCGCTCCATCTATATGAACCGATCTAGGTTACGCATCCACCGAGAATAGATCCAATCTACTACTACCACATATCAAGTATATGCGATCGATCCAGATCAAAAACTACGCAGGATGGCTCTGATACCACTGTTGGGTCATGGGGTAGGCTACGATAGCTACAAACAAAAATTTCTACCACGCAAACCAGGAAGCCAAGCAAGTAGATGATCATAGATCTTTACCACCAGACGGGTAGAGCAGCGAAAGAAGGGTTGGAGCAGCCTGGTCCAACGTATAGCGCGTCGATGTAGTGGTCATAGTCGATCGTCCAACGTCCAGCAAGTCGATGCAGTGGTCCTAGTCAATCTTCCAGTGTCCTTGCGAGTCGATCGTCTCCTCCAGCGACCTCTGCAGTTCCTTGTGAAGATCGCGGATCGTCCTTAAGCGCAACAATCACAGTAGCGCCTCTACGGTATCCACATGTCCAGGGCAGGAACAACCATACGCCGGTGTGCTAGCACCAAGTCGCACGGCAGAGCTCTCAGGAAGATGGTGGCTAGGGTTTCGGTGGTGATTCACTCGTCCCGTACCTCCCCACAGCCTCATGCATCTCCTTATATAGTGCTCGTGACGGATCCTATCTGAACACGTTTGATGAATCATATTCGTATTGGTTTGTTCCAACCCGTTAAGTGTGTGACCCTATAGGTTCATGCGTAGTTCGGTTGTGATTCGGAAACCCTTTCCGATCACGAGTCGTAGCGGCTCCTAGCAGAACATATCGATTCCCGAATACACACAAATTATATCGGACGAACCTTAATGCAATATGATCTACGACCAGGTCCTCATCACTTACGACCAGGTCCTATCTCTATATGACAAGTTTGTATTTGGTCACGACCAGTTCGTAACTCTTTACGACCAGGTTACGACCACTCTGTGATTACGTTCGACCAGTCTACGACTAGCTCGTATTTCCATCGACCGATCCGAATCGCTCGAACCGAGCACCTACTCATGTATACTCCCTTTGCCTCATGATGTCTGGTTGAACTCCAGGTGAGATGTTGTGTCATCCATGGATTGTTCAATACTTTCTCGATCGAGTGTCGGATAGCTTCACGTGGTCGAACACTTCAACTACTAGTGGCATGGCCATGCACTTTCTTTATCCGATCACAGCGAGGGGCCCAGAGACATCTCTCCTGTTATGTTAGGAGGGGCAAATCCCATATCCGACCGGTCACATTCCTCTCCATGTTTCACAAAGATACCGAAAGCTACCTTTATAACTACCCGATTCACGGTGTAGCGTTTGGTAACCCCTAAGAGTGCTATTACACATGTAGGAAACCATGCTGATCTCAGGTCTAAAGTTTATACATCATCATTGCTTGAGACCAACTAACGACACACAGAATCATAACAATCTCAATAGTGTCTCAAGGTGGGTTTTATCCAACACCATGTTCTCTAACATGTGTCCATATTATTAGTTTGATATCTCCATATCTATGACTCGTGAAACATAGTCATCAACCAATACATATGCTAGTCTATTCATATGTGTCCTCATATGTTTCTGACCAGGGATCGTATAAGAATAATTATCGTAGAAATATAGAGTTTCACAACCAAGTCACATATTTGATAATAAATATTAACAATATTGTTCTTGGAACAAGATAACATATTATCCAATATAATGAACATAATGAAATATAATCATCTCTATGATTGCATCTTCGGTTTGCTTCCACAATACAATATTCCATAGTTTTTGTTGTTGTCTCTGGCGATCTCCATCCCGGCGAGGCGCGTGTACGATCGCACCGGGAGAGCAGGCCTCCGGAACCTCGCCCTTGAAGGCTTGCACGAGCGTGGACGAATAAGGTTTTTGGGGAGCGTTCGTGCAACTGCTCGTTGTTCCTCTGCTACGTTCTACATCAACTGCACGTCTACTACTCTGCTACGTTCTACATCAACTGCACGTCTACTACCACGACGTCTACTACGTCATGATGAACGACGTCCTCATCAAGAATACTGCTGTAGCTTCTTCTTCCACTGAATCTGGGTATGCCTATATCTCTCTTGTTACTTGGTTTGTTTTACTATCTGTTGTTGTCTTGAACACTGAGATAGGAATGCTAGCTTCTGTTCTTCTAGAATTTGGTATAACTATAGTGTTCTTAGTTACCTGCTTTGTGAAAATAGCTAGAGTATTTTCCATGTTTTATCTAGCATATTTCTGGATTGAAGTACTTCGAAAAATGCTTATATTCTCAACAATCCAAAAACCTTATTATAGGCATAGGCATTTTCCGTCAACTGGCTTTGCTGCCGCGCTCAAACCCTCTGAATTTGATGGTGCGAATTACAAGAGGTGGCGCACCAAGATGGTGCTTTGGCTAACTGCCATGAACATTTTCCATGTGGCAAACGGCAAGCCTGAATGAACACTTACTCCTGAACAGGAGCAAGCATTCGAGGCTGATGATAACCTTTTTAAAGGTGCCGTGGTTAGTGTTCTTGGTGAGAAGTTAGTCGATGCATACATGGTGATTAAAACTGGAAAAGAGATGTGGGATGCACTCGAAGCCAAATTTGGGGTTTCAGATGCAGGTAGTGAATTGTATCTCATGGAGCAATATCATGACTATAGAATGGTTGATAGCCGTTCTGTAGTTGAACAGAGCTCATGAGATACAATCCATAACCCAGAACTTGAGTACTTCAAGTGTGTGTTTCTGGGACAAATTTGTCGCGGAGGCATTATTGCCAAGCTTCCTCCTTCTTGGAGGAATTTTGCTATTTTTTCAAACACAAGAGACAAGAGTTTTCTGTTGAAAATCTCATTGGGTCTCTTGATGTTGAAGAGAAGGCGAGGGCAAAAGATACACACACTAGAGGTAATGAGGGACATTCTAGTGCCAATGTGGTGCAGAAGAAGAATGGCCAAACTCAAAAGTTCAAAGGCAAGAACAAGAGTGCACAAACAACAAGCTTCAAGAAGAAGAAAAAGAACACAAAGGATGGCCTTTGCTTTGTGTGTGGCGAACCTAGTCATTGGGCCAAGGATTGTAGCCAACGCAAGGGTGGGAAGAATCAGCAAGGGTAGAATTCCAAGTCTGCCAATATTGTTGTTGGTACTACTGAGACGGGAACTTCATGGTATGGTAATTTACCTACTGTTCTTTCCGTATGTCAATCTACCGATTGGTGGATAGACACTGGTGCTAATATACATGTGTGTGCTGATATTTCATTGTTCTCTTCTTACCAGGTCACTCGGGATTCAGCCATTCTAATGGGGAACGGGTCACATGCCACTGTTCATGGTGTTGGCACGGTCGATCTAAAGTTTACTTCGGGGAAGATTGTGCAACTAAAGAACATGCATCATGTGCCATCTATCAATAAGAATCTCGTCAGCGGATCTCTTCTGTGTAGAGATGGCTTTAGACTGCTATTTGAGTCCAATAAGTTTGTAGTGTCCAAGTGTGGACAATTTGTTGGTAAAGGCTATGTGTGCGGAGGCTTGTTCCGCCTATCTCTTTCAGATTTATGTAATAATGTTGTGAACCATGTTTGCAGTGGTAATGAGACTACTATTTGGCATTCACGACTTTGTCACATAAATTTTGGTTGTATGACGCGGTTAGTCAGTTTATAGTTAATCCTAAAATTCACCCTTGCCAAAGGTTCTAAGTGTCAAGTTTGTGTGCAATCAAAGCAGCCTCGTAAGCCTCACAAGGCCGCAGAGGTAAGAAACTTGGCACCATTAGAACTCATACATTCAGATCTGTGTGAGATGAATGGTGTGTTGACAAAAGGTGGTAAGAGATGTTTCATGACTTTGATTGATGACTCCACTAGGTTCTGCTATGTGTATCTTTTGAAAACTAAAGATGAAGCTCTTCACTACTTTAAAATCTATAAGGCAGAAGCTGAGAACCAACTTGAAAGAAAAATCAAAAGGATTAGGTCTGATCGTGGCGGCAAGTATTTTTCTAATGAGTTCAATTTATTCTATGAGGAACATGGTATAATCCATGAGAGGACGCCTCCCTATTCACCCCAGTCAAACGGGGTTGCCGAAAGAAAGAACCGCACTCTAACTGATTTGGTTAACGCCATGTTAGACACAGTGGGTCTTTCCAAAGCATAGTGGGGGGAGGCTATATTGACTTCATGTCATGTCCTAAACAGGATTCCTACAAAGAATAAAGAGATAACCCCATATGAACAATAGGAGAAGAAAAGACTATCACTTTCATACTTGCGACTTGGGGTTGTTTGGCGAAAGTCAATGTGCCAATTCCCAAAAAGCGTAAGCTTGGACCAAAAACCGGTGGATTGCGTTTTTCTAGGCTATGCTCACCATAGCGTTGGATATAGATTTCTAGTGGTGAAATCTGGAGTACCTGACGTGCATGTTGGTACAATTATGGAGTCCAGAGATGCTACATTCTTTGAGGATATTTTTCTAATGAAAGATATGCCTAGTTCATCGAGTCAGGAACCTGATATAATTCCTGAATCTGCCATTCCAATGGAATATTTTGAGCAAACCCCTGAGCAAATTCCTGAGGAGGAAGACAATGAAACTCTGAGGAAGAGTAAAAGACAAAGGACTGCAAAGTCTTTTGGTCCTGATTTCATTGTGTACCTTGTGGATGATACTCCAAGTACCATTTCTGAAGCATATGCTTCTCCAGATGCAGAATACTGGAAGGAACCAGTTCGTAATGAAATGGATTCCATTATTTCTAATGGAACTTGGGAGATCACTTAGCGTCCTTATGGTTGTAAAACTGTATGATGTAAGTGGGTGTTCAAAAAGAAGCTTAGGCCTGATGGTACTATCGAGAAGTACAAGGCACGGCTTGTGGCCAAGGGTTATACCCAAAAGGAAGGCGAAGATTTCTTTGATACTTATTCACCTGTGGCTAGATTGACCACTATTCGAGTACTACTATCTCTGGCTGCCTCACACGGTCTTCTCGTTCATCAGATGGACGTTAAGATGGCTTTCCTAAATGGAGAGTTGGACGAGAAAATTTACATGGATCAACTAGATGGATTTGTAGTAGATGGTCAAGAAGGAAAGGTGTGCAAGTTGTTGAAATCTTTGTATGGTCTTAAACAAGCACCTAAGCAGTGGCATGAAAAGTTCAACAGAACTTTAACATCTGTAGGCTTTATTGTGAATGAAGCTGACAGATGTGTGTATTATCGCCATGGTGGGGGCGAGGGAGTCATTCTATGTCTGTATATTGATGACATACTGATCTTTGGGACCAACCTTAATGTGATTAAGGAGGTTAAGGATTTCTTGTCTCAGAATTTTGAGATGAAAGATCTGGGAGTAGCTGATGTTATCTTGAACATCAAGCTGTTGAGAGGTGATGATGGTGGAATTACATTGTTGCAATCCCATTATGTGGAAAAGGTTCTGAGTCGTTTTGGTTATAGCGACTACAAACCCTCTCCAACACCTTATGATCCTAGCGTGTTGCTTAGGAAGAATCGGAGAATAGCCGAAGACCAATTGAGATATTCTCAGATAATTGGTTCACTCATGTATTTAGCTAGCGGTACCAGGCTTAACATCTTGTTTGCTGTGAGCAAACTAAGCCGTTTTGTTTCCAATTCGGGAGATGATCATTGGCATGCTCTTGAGAGGGTAATGCGCTATCTAAAGGGTACTATGAGCTATGGCATTCATTATACCGGGTACCCCAGGGTACTGGAGGGTTATAGCGATTCAAATTGGATATCTAATACTGATGAGATTAAGGCCACAAGTGGATATGTCTTCATACTTGGAGGTGGCGCTGTTTCATGGAAGTCTTGCAAGCAGACCATCTTAACGAGGTCAACAATGGAAGCAGAACTCACAGCATTAGATACTTCCACTGTTGAAGCCGAATGGCTTCATGAGCTCTTGATGGATTTGTCGGTGGTTGAAAAACCGGTACCGGCTATTCTGATGAACTGTGACAATCAAACTGTGATTGTCAAGGTGAATAGTTCTAAGGATAATATGAAGTCATCAAGACATGTGAAGAGAAGATTGAAGTCTGTCAGGAAAATGAGAAACTCCGGAGTAATAGCTTTGGATTATATCCAAACTGCTAAGAACCTAGCAGATCCCTTCACAAAGGGTTTATCACGGAATGTGATAGACAATGCATCGAGGGAGATGGGTTTGAGACCCACATGAGTTATACCATAGTGGTAACCTATCCTATGTGATCGGAGATCCCGTGAAGTAGGATTGGTGAAACAAGCTATTGGTTAACTGGGAGGAGAGTACCTTTATAGACCCACTCCATTGGAGATGCAATTCTCTCCTAAATCTGTATGGCAGGTTGATGTTTATCTTAATGTGTTCTGTGGCTTGTTAAAGTAAAGATCTTTGCCCCTCTGAGCGATCTTGAAAGAACACACCTATATGAGCTCGATTGCTAGTCACGCCTATGAAATAGGGTAATTTCTAGGAAGCTCATGAATAGGCCAGGAGTATGACTTATATGCTCCAACCCGCGGGGATGCCTGGCAACCTAGTATCAGTTAAGGACTTAAGTGAAACTTATTCACACAAAACTGTCAATTCAAGGCTTAGTCCATTGTGCGATTGTGGATAAGTGTAACCATTCTAGGTGGATGTTCAACCTTAACGGTCTCCATCAAAACACCGGTATATTAAAACAATACTATGGATCAAGGCATTTGACATGTGCCCTTGAGATCTGGTGGGGGATTGTTGGAATTAATATGGGCTAGGCCCAAATTTATATTCTAATTAATTCCTGGTAAATCTCAAAGGCCCATGTGCATGTGCTAAAACTGTTTAGTCCCACATGGAGGGAAGAAGGGGAGTTACACCACTTTATAAGGTGGAACGTGGTAGGCCCTCTTGTGGAATTGGAAAGAGCCAACACACGCGCGCGCTCGCTCGTCTCGCCGAGCCGTGCCGTGCCGTGCCGTGCGGGTGCGTGTGCGTGTCAGGTGCGGGCGTGATTTTCTTTTTCTATTTGAAAATCGAAATGCACTGACTCGTAATTGATGGTGAATCAATGGCAACCATTGGTCTTTGGTCTCTTTGTTTTTGGCGAACATAATTCTAGTTCTTGATGGCGACTGTTGGCCTTTGGACTTTCTGGCGACTGTTGGCCTTTGGACTTCCTGGTGACTGTTGGCTTTTGGACTTTCTGGTTCTACCTATATAAAGGAACATAGTTCTGCTTCTTCGGTTTGCTTCCACAATACAGTATTCCAAAGTTTTTGTTGTTGTCTCTGGCGATCTTCATCCTGGCGAGGCGCGTGTACGATCGCACCGGGAGAGCAGGCCTCCGGAACCTCATCTTTGAAGGCTTGCATGAGCGAGGACGAATAAAGTTTTTGGGGAGCGTTCGCGCGACTGCTCGCTGTTCCTCTACTACGTTCTACATCAACTGCACGTCTACTACTCTGCTACGTTCTACATCAACTGCACGTCTACTACCATGACGTCCACTATGGCATAACGAATGACATCCTCATCAAGAACACTGTTGTAGCTTCTTCTTCCACTGAATCTGGGTATGCCTATATCTCTCTTGTTACTTGGTTTGTTTTACTATCTGTTGTTGTCTTGAACACTGAGATAGGAATGCTAGCTTCTGTTCTTCTAGAATCTGGTATAACTATAGTGTTCTTAGTTACCTGCTTTGTGAAAATAGCTAGAGTATTTTCCATATTTTATCTAGCATATTTCTGGATTAAAGTACTTTGAAAAATGCTTATATTCTCAACAGTGGCCTTAATGGCGGTATGTGTTTTATGCTTCAGTTCCTAATTAAGAGCAGAAATGCATGTCTCAGTTTTCATGGTTAGGAAAATTTTTGTGTAATCTGTTAGATTTGAGATGTTTTGAGGTGTCAATTTCAAATTGTAGCTATATGTGTGTTGGTGATCCCTAACAGTGATTAGTCGGAGAGTTATGTTGAAGGCTCAGTGCTTGTTGCAAAAATGCACACTTAAGAATCTTCTTTCTTTCTTAGGATAATTGATTATATGCCCTCTAGTTCGTTTGTCATTCTATGATTTGACACCCTTTACATTGTAATACATAATTTGCCATACTTTACATTGAATCCTCAATTATATGTCATTTTTCAAATTTTTGAGTTGAGTTCGTTCAAATCGCTACTATTCGAAGGGAGGGGAAATGACCCATCTACCTCACCGCACCAGTTGGCTCAGACCCGGGCCCATTTGAGAGGGTTTGGCTCGACCTCAATCTCATTCTTTCCCATCCTGTCCCCACTTCTCTCCATCACGTTCTCTCTCTTCTCCCGCGAGCACCTGAGGCGACGGCGACATGAGAGGGGTTGTTTCCCCTTTAAATATTTGGGTATTCCGATTCATTTTAGAAAGCTGAGGAATAATGAATGGAAGAGTTTGGAAGATTGCTTCGAAAAAAGGTTGAGCAATTGGAAAGGAAAAAAATTTATTTTCTGGTGGTAAATTGGTACTTATAAATTCAGTTTTGAGTGACCTTCCGATGTTTATACTTTCTTTCTTTGAGATACCCAAAGGGGTCCTTAAAAGACTGGATTTTTTTAGGTCCAGATTTTATTGGCAGAGTGGCAACGATAAAAAAAAATATGTTGGCTAAATAGAATATTCTTTGTAGGCCCAAAGAACAAGGTGGCCTGGGAATTCAAAATCTCGAGATAAAAAATAAGTGTCTTTTGGCTAAATGGTTGTTTAAACTTTTGTATGAGGAAGGAGTTTGGCAGCAATTGCTTAAAAATAAAATTTTTAATGATAAGTCTGTCTCTCCAGTTGAGAGTAAACCTAGGGATTCTCATTTTTTGAAGGGATTGATGAAGGTAAAGCATGATTTTATTCAATGTTGTTCTTTTAATCTGGGGATAAGAAACAAATCAGATTTTGGAAGGACATTTGGGTTGGGCATCAATCTCTTTATGAACTTTAACCAACTTTGTTTGAGGTAGTCCAGAAGAAACGGGCTTTGGTTGTGGATGTTTTAGGAACTAAGCATTTAATATTGAGTTTTAGGAGAGCGATTATTGGATCAAATTTGATTGCTTTCAATAATCTTATGGTGAGAATAGCCAGTGCTCATCTCACCATGGATAAGAATGAGGTTCGTTGGAATTTGCATAGGAATGGACAATTTTCCGTCAAATCTATGTATGATGTTTTGGGTGATACCAATTGTCGTTTTTGATGTCACAAGTTATGGAAAGTTAAAGTACACCTTAAGATAAAAAATTTCTTGTGGTATCTTTCTAGAGGAGTTACTCTGACTAAGGATAATTTATTAAAACGAAACTGGAGATATGATACAAATTGTTGTTTTTGTGAACAAAAGGAGACCATACAACATTTGTTTTTTTATTATCACTTTTCCTGTTTTGCTTGGCACATAGTCCAAATTGCTTTTAATCTTAATAGACCTAATACTATTCACAATATTTTTGGGAACTGGTTATTAGGTCTTAATTCGGATTCAAAAGCAACTATTTTGGTGGGGGCGGCGACGCTTTCCTGGTCTATATGGTTATGTCGTAATGATGTTGTTTTCGACAAAAAAAAAATTATTGACCATCCACTGCAAGTTATATTCAGAAGCATCCATTGGATCCACTCTTGGTCAGCTTTGCAATGCCAAGGAAGACGGGAGGACTTGGTAGCTGGGAGCAAAGCATTGTAGGTCATTACAAGGGAGATCTTCAACAAGAATGGGTGGAAGCTATGTAATAGGCTTCGAGGTGTTTGAAATACTTTTATGTCATTGTTTCTCTTCAGAAGGATGTTTACTGTTTTTATGGCTTTTGTTTCGTCGTTGATTTATGTTTTGCGGCGTTTATTTTGCCGCTTCGTTATGGTTTATAGGGCTACTGTTTCGTCTGGTTAAGAATTCTTTGGTTTATGTAATAAATTTTGGGCTGTGTGTATCTCCGGATATAGAGGCCGGGAGAGGTTTTCTCTTATAATATCTAAACAAATTCGTTTGCTATGGAACTGAAAACCCAGGCAGTTAGTTATTGCACTTGTATCGCCAGATCGGAGACAAATTAGGAACAAATAGGCAATAGCTGCTGTTGATCATGGATTTCCCACGAGTGAACAAACAGTAATCGTAGAGTGATTACTGTTGCCTCTTAGATGACCCGGCCGTGTTTCTTGTTTGCTTCAAGATGTTAGTTACGTCAACATAACCATAGGAATGAAAGTAGTTTTCTTTATTTCCTTTGTTTCTTACGTCAACATAACCACAGGAATGAAAGTAGTTTTCTTTATTTCCTTTGTTTCTTACGTCAACATAACCACAGGAATGAAAGTAGTTTTCTTTATTTCCTTTGTTTCTGAGTATATGGCCAAGTACTCGAATGATTCTGAGGTAGTAGTAACTAGTATTTGATGGTTTGATAATAATAATCTTTATCTATATCTATACTATTATAGAAGAAGTACTTGGTGATGGTGGTGAGTCCGTCATCTACCATCTCTTTAGTTTGTGGGATATTTTGTGCATAAATACGTGTACACATATATAAGATACTTGAAAGATCTTATGTGGATAATTAGATTATCTGTGTTTGTAGTTTCTGATAAGATTATATGTAGCTTGTTGATTGGATGCAAATTATGTATGAAATATTTATTTGTAGGGATAATTACCTTATGTATATTGGCTTTCTAAGTTTATAACTTATATTATGTTTATTTGAAATCTGTTGCAACGCACGGGCACTTAGCTAGTACATTATAATTTTAAATTCTTTTTTCTTCTTAAGAGATTAGAATTTTGAATTATGTGGTAGCCATGGTACATTTGGAGTTGAACTTCAAGCGTGTTCAAGGAAGTAGGCGGGTAGACAAGCAGAATTTTTTTTTTAATCTTTTTTTTAATTATGTTTTAAAATTAATCCCTCGCAAACTTTATTTCCAATTCTGACCCCTTTGGTCATGCTACCTCCCGTGGCGTGACCAAATAGAACTGTCACGCCACGAGAGGTGGCGTGACCAAAGGTGCCACGCAAGCCCTCGCCCTCGCGCCGCGCCAGCGTGGAGGGCTTGCGTGGCACCTGTCACGCCGGAACTCATGGCGTGACAAGGCATATGGTCACGCCATGAGTCCCGGCGTGACAGTGGCGACTTATAGTCGGGCAGCCCGACCCGTTCCTCATTTTTCCTATCTTCTCACCTCCCTTCTCTACTGTCGCCGCCGCCGCCGCTGCTCGCGCCGCCTGTGGACGCCGCCGCCGCTCCTCCACGCGCACCGCCGCCCCGCCGCTCCTCCACACGCCGCCTCCCGCGTGGCTCCTCCGCCGGCTCTCCTCCTCCTGCGCCGCCTCCCCATGCCGGTCCTCTGCTCTCCATGGCTTCTTGAGGTATACCTTGTGATTGTGAGATAATTTGTTGAAATAGATACACAGTGTAGCATATGTACTCGTAATTGTTTATGAAAGTAAAAGCCCTCATCCTCTGCATTATTGCCTCGCCATTCAAAGTTATTCACCAGGTTATTGAGAGCTGTTTTATTCTTCAGAACTTTGTGTGCTCTTGAGAATGTATACGATTTTCGATGTCGAGTTACATCAATGCTTTGGATCCTAATTAGAATTGAGAGAATGCTCTTTTGTCAAAATCTTTGTGTTGTGTAACATAGAGATTTTTTTACATGAAATCAAATACATGTGGACCTTTTAGATGTCATAAGAAAGTTGTGAATGAATTGAGTTAGCCTCATAATATTTGAGTATGACGTAAAACTGGCCATTTCCATGGATTGTTGACAGAAGTTCTTTTACTACTTCTGAAGGTTTTTTGTTTAGCAATATAGTATAGAGTTTGATTTTGGATATATGGTTGACTCACTGAGGTTAGTTCAAGTTTAAGCACATATAAATAAATGGCCTCCTTGATCCCTGATCTGTGTTTTATGGCTCTTTGTTTAAATTTATGATTTATTTATGAGTGTATCTTTCTCTGTTTGACGTGTTACTTCTTTGCTTACATCTACATAAAAAATGAAATCTGGAAAAGACATGCAATTCTAGCCAGGGATTGAAAACCCGGCGGTCATCGCCCCCCCCCTCCTCCCTAACTTTTATGTATGTTTCATGACTATGGGACCAACGAAGTAGTATACATATTTGGTAGTGTACTATAACGAAAGATTATGATCTTTGTATCTTTCTTTGGGACAAAAAGAAAAGAGAATTATTTTGGAGGTATTAAGGTATGGTTGTGCAGGCAGATGCATCTGGCTACTGGGGACCATGGCGGTATTATCTATTATCCTAAAAGAATTTGAGAGGGATAGTGTGACGCCCCGCGTCATTACCCCAAGGGTAATGACACTTAGGCATACGGATTACTGTTCGTTTGCTCAGTAGAACACTGCTCCAACGAATAGTAAGCCCTTATCAGAGATTTGCGTAGCAGAACAATAAGATAGAAACGTACTTCATTCCAAAGAGTTGCCACGCAGGTATGGTTCTTTATACAACTATTACACGATACAAAGGGATCTGCTCCGCTTTCTTGCCACTTGAAGCACTCGGCCATCTACTCGCCCCACACGCCAAACACGGCTTCCATCTCGCCTTGGTCCTCGTAGTTCGCACCTTCGCCTCCTGCGGCTTGCTTGGATCAGAAGTCCTCGTCCCACTCGGGATGGTTCCCACGGACTCGGATCTACAAAGGAGAATACTAACAAGGTTGAGTACAAATTAATGTACTCAAGAAGCATGAATAGCAAAGAATGCACCAGATGAACTATCTCACTGTGATTACAAGTTCTAACTCTTCTCATTCAAATTAATTTATTTAAAACAATTAGGTGGCAAATTTTATTCGAAAAGACTACCGATCACTCGGAGAGAAGAAAGACCCCGATGGCTCCGTGAGACTCCAATCCAGAGACCGGCATGAATTCATGATTTGTATAGCATCTTGCAGCTTGTACCACTTTACCCATAGCAATTATGAACTCTCTTTGATCGGGTCCACCGCATTTCTTAGATGCGATTTCGAGTTCGTAATACGTAACGTTTTCCTGCTACGTGATTTAAGTCTCCACGCATTACATTAAAATCGGCTTGCCGATTTAGTCACGCTGTTGACCTCGCCATCCACCGAAGTTCCAAGAATGTTGGTTGGGAACGACTTCTATCCCGCCTCAACACTCGCCTTAGCGCTTATAGCGCCTTGATCCCCACCTCGGTCTCTCCTCACGGTTCGGGTTTCTCCATTCTTCTATCCTCATATTACTTACGGTGTGGAGAGTAAAATCACGTAACAAGGTAGCATTTTACGCTCACCAAACGGGAAAATGGTTGGTACTTGAATTTACTGACTTGCATCGAGCAAGAGTTTTGTCCGTCCTTATATTATATCCATATGTAAAAGGGCCCACCTCTTACCTCATCGTCATCGCTCGTCTTCATGTTCCCTCGCCAGGCCCCCTTTACCCACCATAATTAACTATCTCTTAATCACTTTCATTCATTCTCATCCATTACTCATTCTCTTTACTTTCATCTAAATCATGTCTATCATTTTCATCCCAATCAAATCATATCAATTCAGTTTTTCGGAAAACCATTTTAATGCAATACGTATAATAGTGCGAAATACGGTTTACATTTGAGATAACTATATTGATGTTCAAGAGAATCGCTTGCCTTTGGAATTGCAGGAAAGATTGGCGTCGAAGACTTTCTGGTCCGCGACTCCCATCCAGTCTTGGCTCGTCCTCTCTGTAACAACCCAAAGACTAATAATAATAATAATTAAATACGTAGTTGATTTTTGAGTGATATATAAATATCTAAGTTAGTGGCTTCTAATTGTCAGCACAATTAATTTAATAAACCTTTTTCGGGTTCTACACCAGGTTAGTATTACCCCGGCAATCGTTTCTCTAAAAAACGCATAATACTGGCTACTATAATCGATTAGCAATTTACGCGTCGATTCATGGATTGATTAATTAGGCACAATTCGATTAAATGGACTTAACAAAGAAGAATAAATAAACAATGATAATTAAATAATTGAATAGCAAAAGTCAGAGAAGTAATGACTATACGATTTATCTAGTAATTTTAATTCACGTGTTAATTGCAATTTAGTTAATTAGACGAGATCTAAGCTAAGTTATTTAACAAACAACAATTTAATGACTAAAGGCTAAATACTTTACAAAAGCTACCGATTAACACAATCATTGCACGCTTAATTAGCAATTACCCAAAATTAGAAAAACAAACCTCTAAACCTAAAATCCTAAATCCCTTCTAATCCTACCCCTAACCCTCTCTCTCTCAACCCAACTCCTCTCTACCAAACTCACACACGCACACAAGCACACACGACAGACACACCCACACAACCCAACACCACACGCCCCCTTGCCTTCTTCTCCCCAAAATCCACTCCCTCTCAAATCTCTCTCTCACCTCATCCAAGCCGCCATGGGAGGTCCCCGGCTCGCCCAGCCTTCCCTCTCGGCTCCCTCCACGCCGCCTCCCCCGCGCGCGCCTCCCGGCGCCTCCACGCGCTGTCACGCCTCCAGCAGCAGCCGCCTGCCTCGGCCCGGCCGCTTCCTCAAGCTTGGCCGGCCCTCCGCCCAGCCGGACCGACGCCACCACAGGAGTCGCCACCAGCTCCACCGACGCCTCAGTCTCCTCCAGACTGGGCTGCCGCCTCGGCCCTCCTCTCACGGCGCTCCCTCGCTCCCGATCCGCCCCACTCGGTCGCCTCCGTGGCTCATGACTCCCTCGATCGCCTCCTCCTCCTCCTAGGTGCCGCCTTCCACCCGCCCAAGGCCGCCATGGCCGCCTCCTCTAGCTCCTCCTTGGCGCGGCCAAGGCCAGCGCCGCCGCTTCCTCGATTCCGCTCGGCAAACTCGGTGGCTCGGCCGGGCCTGCCGGCGCCGGTCTCGCCTCCAAGGCTGCGCTCTACTCGGCTCGGTTCGGTTCCTCCCTAACCTCTCCTCTACTCCTCCCCTATTGCTCTGCGATGCATTGAGATGATTGATGCCGATGAACCGATGCTACCGAGATGATGAATGTGTGCATGCTACGGGCTATTGGGATGATTGATGTTTGATTTGGGATGGCTCAACAACATGAGGTATTACGATGGGCCGAGAGATGGCTACCTTCTTTGGGTTCGATTTTGGGGCGAGGATGGTAGCGCGGGATCTTTGGTCGTCGCCCATGATGGTGATGACCGTGTGTGCGGTGTTCTCCTTGTCGCCTCGATCGCCGCCACGATCTGCCGCCTCCTCGCCGCTTCACCTCCGAGCTTCTGGCTTCCTTCCTCTGGACCTCTTGTCTCCCTTGTGCTTGAGGATGGTCTTTGGTTGTGCCGGGCTTGGCTTGCTCTCTTGCTCTCTTCCTGTTGCTTGAGGATGGTTACGGTGGTGGTTTGCTTGTTCTCGTTGCCTTTGGCCGAGGGTGAAATGGGGAAGAACTTGTGGGGGATGAACTTGTGGCTTTGGCCGGGGATGAACTTGTGGCCTGGCTGGGGAAAGAATGAAAATGGGGGGAGAAGGCAATGCGTGGCTTTGAGAATGATACTCCTTATATGATGGTTGCTTTGGTTATGTACCCTCTTGCCCAAACACAAAGACCACTTTGCCCTTGCTCTTATTTTCATGGCAAGATTCGTTGGGGGCGTTTTGGTATGTGGTTGGGAAATCACTATATGTGTGATTTTTCTGCCGAGTCCTTTAACATACGTGGGTGTCGGATCAAGGTAAATGCTTGGGATGATGATACCCATGGAAGTGACAGGTATCGGAGGACCCCGGGTGGTCAGGATATCTTGGCGATCGAGAAGCCGACTAACTCTGGTTGGTCTGGGTGTCTTGATGGTCAAGGGACCGCTACTCAGGTTGCTCCGAGTATTCCACTGCACTTCGGGAGACTGACGGCAAATCCTTTACTCTCATCGTTTCAAATATTGCTTTCAACTTAGTTCGTTAACCTTTTTTCGATTCTTCCGACGAGCGATTTTAAATGGATCGCGAGATGGTTCTGCGGGTTGGTGATCAACGGAAGGGGATACAAGGATGGCTCGGCGATCGAAGACAAGAATACGAGGAGGGCTCAACGATACGTAATGCATGATGCACTCTTTTAGTAATGAATGTAAACTATAATGACTTGTAATGATTTATGCAACAATTGATGTAATGAGATGATAATGATGCACTGTTGTTGGATGCAAAGATTCTATTGTAAATGATATGTAATGCTGATGGATGTATACTGAGTTGCAGACTATGTATGTATGATGTATTGATCAAATGGAAGTGGAAATGCAACTTGATTGTGAATTGATATTATTGCTGCAAATGCTGACTGATGAATGCAATTGACTAATGATTATATGATGAAATGATGCACTTTATGATTGAGGGTTGAATGAAAGATGCGATGCTCGCGAAACGACACTAAACTAATGATCGCAACACGCTCGCTAGCTTACCGCTAAAACAGAATTACGACCGCTAATTACCGATTAACGCAACTAGATTAGGTCTAGAAAACGTGGGTCCTCACAGATAGAGAACTAATTGTTTATTATCATAAGAGAATTTGAGAGAGGAGTGGAGAATATGTAGTACAGTTTTCCTTTTCTTTTCCAATTACTTATTAATTGGAGTGAGAGAGTACGGTTCCTCCACAATGCAATGTATATATCTAGCTTTAATCAATGTACTATTTCACTGGATATGAAATGTAAGAATCTATTAATCGTGGCCATTGAGTTACATGGCTTATTTTTATACCTCCTTTTATTTGATTTACGGCTTAGTATATGAGAACATAGAGATTTAGTGAAGCTTACATTTCTAGATTGTTTCATCGAGAATACCTGCACTCTCGAACTCGGATTGTAACAATGATAAGTTGGCAAATACTTGACGTTGTGTAGCATTCCAAATTGGCAATCGTTGAAAATTGAAGAATGTTGTGTCGGCTTTTGCTAATGAAGTCTCAAAAAATGAAACCGGAAATCAAGAGCAAAAATAATTGGAATCTAATTGAGCAAACCAGAACATAAAGGTTGATTTACCTCCTTTCTGCATATAAGATTTCCCGAACGAGTGGTTCGTGGCACTCCGAGCGGTTCGTGGCACTCCGAGCGTGTAGCTCTGGCGTACTCAGGAGCGAAGTCCTGGGCGTACTCAGAATGAGCCTGGCGGTCCCAAACACGTGGTTTGGGCGGTCTCGAGAACGGATCTCGAGCGCATTCGCACGTGGATCCGTGGTAGTAGGTCGACTCGAGGCAAGCTCGAGCGGTCCCAAACACGTGGTTTGGGCGGTCTCGAGAACGGATCTCGAGCGGATCGAGCACGAGAGACTCTGTAGTGTAGGTTTTGGATCTTTTGCATCTCCTTGTTTCTTGGTGTTATTCGTCCCACCGTGTATGGCCTAACACACCTCAAGTCATTGTGAAACGACCGTCAATTATGCATATGTTTGTACCACAAATCTGTTGGCATGTCTCGAAACCGAGCTTTTGTTATGTCCAATGTTGATTGTGATATTTCCTACTTGCGATATTTCGCTCATATGGCATGCAAGATCGACGCTGCAAAATTTTGTTGGATGTAGATGGACGAGTTGTACGTGTATTTATCGGTGGGGCTATTTGCCAAACTCGAAGTTCTGTCGATTTCAGCGGCATGGAAGAGACCGTCCTTCTATTTCCCGAATCACCGGACTTTAAAACTCTTGTGACTAGGATTAAGTCGACATTTGGATGGAATGAGCCCGGGGTCGTTGTCGGAATGCAAGGACGATATGACGCAGGGCAGGGTTCAAAGATGCACGCCTTTTTGGTGCCAATCCTGTCCGCCGATGATTGGCACACGTACAAGGAAATTATGCAAACATCTCAGGTCCGGGCGTTGGAGGTGGCAGTGGAAAGGACAATCGTTGTTGAGGATTTGTCAGACAATTTGGATGTGGTGAATGGCAACACGGAGGAACAAGACCCCCCGATAGAAGAGGGACCTTCTGAAGAGTTTATTAGCGTGAGTCCGACCAACCATGGCCCCCTGTCGGTGGATCTGCTTGTATCTTCCCCGCAACGTGTTATTGACCTGCGGATCGATTTCAACGCTACCAGAATGAACAACGAGCTTAAGGAGGAGTTGTTTCGCGATGGAACAACCCGTGAAGTGGAGTCTGACGAAGGATGGAGCTCGACCAAAGATGATGGTCCCGCACCTCTTTTCTCCTCAGAGGAAGCCAGGGTTCTTCACAGTGTGATGGGTGAGGTCCCGTCGGTGCATTCTTTCGATGATGTCAGTATGGTTGATAAGGCGGTTTGTGCTAATGGGTTGAGGAGTAGGGATGGCATTGCGGACCCGGAGAATGACATAATACGGAAGAACTTGCTGTTTCCAACCATGGAGGACATGAAGGTTTGGCTGCAAGAATACTCAGTGCGGCACCATCGTCCATTCATAGTGCAACAGTCCGATGTGAACAAGAGGTACACTGTGAGGTGCGAAAGGGAGTGTGGATGGAAGGTATGGGGCCGCAAAACAAGGGACAACCAATGGAAAATAGCAAATGTGAAGCAGCCTCACACTTGAGGGACCGCACAAGTGTCCGGGGAGCACCTCCAGGTGACCGCAAATTTCATTGCTAGGCGTATTATGGCGGTTGTGTCTGTCGATCCTGGTGTGTCCGTCGCCACCCTTATCGAGGTTATCTACGGGTTCATTAAGTACCGTGTGAAGTACGGGAAAGCATGGAGGGCAAAGCAGAGAGCGATGCAGTTATTGTGGGGTGACAATCATCCTTTCTCTGATCAACGTGATAACACTCTACGTCTTTCCTTGCGAGTAATGTCTTTTCGCTCAAAAGCCGTGAGGCGATCGAGTTGTCATCGCGCAAAGTTGTCCCGTCTTGTCTTGTCACTTCAAGGTCTGTGTCCTTTGGCTCTTGTCATCGCAACGCCGCACGCGGTGGTCTTGTCATCGCATAAAAGCCGCCCGTCCCAGATTGTCACCGCACAAAGCCGCCTGCTTGGTCTTATCTCTGCAAGAAAGCGAGCGGCCCGTTAAGCGGGCTATAAATTGTGCACCCCATGCTCTGGAAGGACCACTCGATCCTTCAAACCGTAGAAAGAAGAACCTTCTCCGTCATACACTAACATACCATGGCAGACGCCCAGGGACCAGTCCAACCAGGGTCGCCGAAGCAAGACCTTCGCCTGGAAAGGAGGGAGGACTTCGGCCCTAACTACCGATTGGTACCGAACAAGCGTGCCCAACCTAAGTGGCCGAAATGCGGACATGGGGAGGACGCTATCGTGCAGGTCATAGACGACCCTTTCGATGGCGGACGACGTTTCTTCCGATGCCCATACTCGGGGTACGTAGTTCGCTCAGATTTTATCGCTAATACATCCTCCATACTAACCGCCCCTTACAAAGCAGAGATAGCTTAAATGTAACTTTACCCATGGATCGATCCTCCCCACGCTACTATGTTGTGAGGTACGTGGAGGTATTTGGGATCGAATCTTTGATTTGGAGGCACAAATTGAAGATCTCAAGGAGCAAAATGATGACCTCCACCAACAGATGCAACATGAGAGGGCAACGAGGAGGTCGTGAAGATAGGAAGTTCCTATGATCCTCATCATCGCCGCACCAACCCTAGCTGCAGAGATGTAAAAGTACACTACAACGACGGCCACCACGCCCGAGGCGCCGGTGGAGAACACTCCATGTGGGTTGTACGAGGCACCTTTCCGCATTAGTTCCCGGAAGGTCTAATTTATTTCCATTCAAAAAGGCGATATGTATCGTAGGAGAACTTCGATTTATTGCATCGCATGATGTTGTTTCTTATTATGTAACCAAACCACATGCACCATGTTATTCCAAACTTTGTTATGAAGTCTATTTTAATTCGCAACTTTAAATCTCGCTGCCTTTTTCGCTTTCAATTCTTTGCGTAGTAAGGCATCCAACAACATGACAAAACAAGTTCCGAAAGTTTACGGTTTGGTCTACGACCACAAACCTATGATTCCAGTAGGATGTCTGCGCACCACCTATCATTCCACTAGGATGTCTACGCATCTTTCATCAGTGGTACTGTCTAGCATATTGTCTACGCATCTTTACACTAGGATGTAAACTCATTTTTTTCAGGTTGCATTATGTATCACTTCTAGGACACGCCCTAAAAATATTGTAAAGTGTCTAAGGTTTTCAAAGCACAAAAAGATTACAGGTCTATATATTCTATTTACTCTCAGCTAAAAAGGATGGTGTTATATTTGCTTATGTAGAGAGGTCTATATATTCTATTTTCAAGTTGCGAATAGAGACATGTTATGTACCACCGTATCTTCAACTGTTTTTCATACAAATAAAATCCAAACAAATTGGACAGCCCTGTCACGCCGTGGTACATGGCGTGACAGCTAAATCTGTCACGCCAAGAAATATGGCGTGACAATCCCTCTATCACGCCAAGAAAGAAGGCGTGACAGATGCCATAAGCCTCCACGCGCGCGCGCAGGCTGTGGCTTACTCGGCACTTTGGCCACGCCGCCACTGGTGGCGTGACAGTTCAATTTGGTCACACCACAGGAGGTGGCGTGACCAAAAGGGTCAGATTTAGAAATAAAGTTCGCCAGGGGTTAATTTTAAAATATAATTAAAAAAGGATTAAATAAAAAAATTCTAGACAAGCAAGTGTGCTAGTAAATAGTTGGTTTGGGCCTTTCAGGCCCGAATTAGGCCTATTTTTGCTTCTCATGGTTGGGCCATGGATGGACTGAGACGGGCCCATGTAGCTAGCTCGGCCCTCCGTGTACTACGCGGCAAATGCCGTGCAGTACGCCACCGACGCGCAAAAGAACTCGGAGGTCTTCATCATCCACTCCATGGAGGCTACCGCCCGTCGCTGACCTCACTTTGGTGCCCGGTGGTCGGTGCTCGGCTCGGCGCTCCGCCCCGCCTTCCAGAGCAGTCCGACCGTCCAGAGCTGTCGACCTCCATGCTCTACTCGTCGAAATGGCGGCGGCGGTTGCACCGTGTCTGTGAGGTGGTCTGCTCTCGAGGTGTTCGACGAAATGCGGCACCGCAAAAGGACAGGAGGTTATTTATGCATGCGCTCCCGGCACGGCACCCGCCGCCTGCTTGAGGCAGCGTGGAAGGGGGTCATGAACCATGTCCCTTTCCCTTGCTGGACTCCAAGTACGTCGCCATTTCCATGAGATGAGCATGCAGGCACCACGGGACTAACATGAGCAGTCAGGTCAAGCAAAGCAAGAAAACGCGTATGGGTCCTCACCTGACTTTATGTTGGGACTCAAAAATGTAATTCTAGACTCTCTGTATATAATACACTAGTTCAGGATCACACTAGTTCACACAGTGTCAACATAGATGAATATCGACCCACACAAAACGATTAATAACATAAACGAGTAATTTAATTAACAAATAATGGTTTTGATCTTATTGTCGAGTTTACACTTACCAAGCCACGCAGGGCTGACAGAGAATTAAATAGCAGCGGAACAGAAACTTCAGTGGAATCCCATCATTTCGCCACAGGCAACCGACTGGGATCAAGACCCTACGATCAAGCACCTTCGTTGAACTCCTCCTCGAAAGCAGGCGATGACTCATCCTCTTCTGTTGATTGATTTTAGCAAGTATGAGTACATAACCGTACTCGCAAGTCATACCACAGAATGCAATTATACATGATGGCTTATTCCAAAGGAATGACTTCTGTGGTTCTTTTGCAGAAATACAACATTTGCAGTTTGAATATGAATAATAAATTGAAAGCATAAAGTAAAACAAATAATAATATTAATTTAATAGTTTGATTTCACAAAGACACAAAGCATAATCAAGTTATTCACACAGCCATATGACTTAGATCACACAGCTTCCTCCCCAAGAGTTTTTATGAAAATCTACCTCTCGCGTGAAATCCCCGAGCATATCCATGACCGCGGACGCGGCTATTCAAATAGATTAAATTAACACTCTGCAGAGTTTGTACACTTTACCCACAAGATACAACTAGTGTAGCTAGCACTAATCGTAACAAAACTTTTCAGAAACTTCATCTCAAGCATTGACACTCCCAGTGTGCCTACGAACCGTCATACCAAATTATACACAGTGATTGGTACGACACACACCGTTGGATAGGGAAGCGGTGAACCGTCCCGTGATGCGACTACTTGGTAGCATACCTCCACCCAATCAACACAGTCTAACCTACAACCTGAGTAGCAATATCAAGAATCCATAACTTACTAAGTTAGGCCCGTCCCATACCAGGTATGTGGTTGTACGAGAGGCCCAGTTCAATGGCGCACAAAGTTAAGTCCTTAATTGACCAAGGCAAGACTTCCAATTTATAATTACAAATCCCTATGCACACAATGTATTAATCCCATGCACACAGATCCACCAAAAGTAGTACACAGTACCACTTGCCTCCGTCTAAATCATTTCCCGCCCTGTTGGTTAATTGCAACACATGCCATCAACTAGTAATAGCACATGGTACACACAGTTTTATCACTTAGTTCCATAATCACTTAGTCAAGTTTATAATTGCAACTTACATGAAATGAGGACTCGTGGCATGGCTAAGCAGACTAATCGTATCTAACCAACCCACGTTGGTGCTACGATAATACTAACTAAATAATGAACCAATTTAGGGTGACAAAAGATTATGACATAACAATAGGCAAGGTGGACATAACAATTTGGATTAATAACTGCACCCAAAAGTATTTAAATAAATACTTAAAGTAAATGCAGTAATTTGAATCAATATAACTTTTTGAAAACTGGGTTCAATATGATCAAAGGTATAACTTGCCTTGGAATAGGTCTAGGTACTGATCTTGCTCTTGAGATGCTCTTTCCTCTTCAAATCTTCCCGAAGTATCGATGTCTACTCGCAAACGAAGCAAACAAACAAAACAAATAAATAACAGTGGCAAAACAAACTCCAAAAATTAAATAAAAAGCTCAGATAAATAGATCTTGAATTTATATGAATTTAGAAATTTGAATAGGCTCAATCGAAGTTCGGAGGCAAAAGATATGGGCTTTGGAAGTTTGAATATAAAATAAAAACCCTAAAAAGGATTTATTGAATTAACCCGAATTATTCTTTAAAGGAAAATCCGGATTTATGATGTCATCAAGGAATTCGGCTGAAAAGAATAACAAGGAAATTAATTTTGCTCATGGGGCCCACTGTCATAGACATGGCTCACAAGGACTAAGTCCATAGACACTTGGATCTAATGTTCGGGCTTGGGTGGCACACACGCGCACAGGTGGCTCCAACTGGCAGGACACGCAAGCGACATGCGAGCAGAGGGAATGAGGTGGCGGTTGAGCTGGACGACAATGTGGCATGCCACATCAACGGCTGGCGTCAGATCGGCGGTGAGGGCTACTGCTCCGGCCGACAACGACGAACGGAGGCGCGGGGCTCGCAAAGGATGTGCGCATCGGGCAGGTGGTGCTATTGCGGACCTGGTGGTACCTGAGTTGGCACGGAAGGTCGTCAGAGATCGCCAAAATTGTCGTCGGAGCGGAGGACGACGAAGGGCTATTGTCGGGAACAACAACCAGTGATGCTTCGGGCCAAAGGAGAGATGCTCGAGGTAGCTCTTGCGACGAGGATGCCGATGGTGCACTCCACGGGGGCAAGACGTCACCGGCGGTGGAGAATTTTGAAGATTGAGCTTTGGCACCGAAAACCCTAAATTGACAATTGCGCCGCCTCTAGGGCTTTAGGAGGAGAACAGGGTAGGGATTTGAGATGAGGGGCCTGGGCGAAGCTTGGGTCCCTTTTATAGGGTGCGAGCGATGCAGAATCGGAAAACCCACAAATCGGGTCGTATCAGACTCGGTTGGTTCTTACGGATAGAAACCGAATTGAGATAAGATCTTGGCAGATACAGTTGCGGAAAGGATAGAGATTGAGTTTGCCACGCTTTCCCGAGATAAGTTTGTTGGAGATTGATTTTGTCGGACGAGGCTTTGAAGAGCGACAATGGCGCCGAGGTCCGGGCGTCGCGAGGAGGACGAACCCGAGCTGGATGATGACTTGGTGGGGCCTCATGGCAATGAAAGCGCGAAAGGAAGGTCAATGCAAATGTCTTCTTGAAAAGCAAAAGGTCGAAGCTAGGCTTCGCCACAAGGAAAACTAGGCCAGAGGATTTGGGCTGAGAAAGAATAGGAATGGGCCGGAGCAAGGAGATTCGGCCCAATGAGATAACTGAGATTTTATAATTAGTTTTCTAATTTAGAAAATAGCAGAAATTCCAAATGGCAAAAGAAAATAGCAAATGAACTTAGAAAAATTCTAGAAAAATCTAGAAAATATATCTAAGCACATAGAATCCAAATAAAATAGTTTTGACCATTGTTGATGTTGATTTTAATCATATTAAATTGTTTTAACATCGGCGCGTTTCTCTGCTCCATAAACCACACAGCGGTTTCAGTAGCGCGTGCGGTGGGGCTTGATTTCATTTCAGGTATGCTGCGGATTATCTATCCCCTTCTCGTTTGCTGTTACCACTGCATGCACTTTCTTTTCTTTTTGGACTAATCAATCAATGCTGGTTACTCTTAGGCTCATTGTCTGTTACCAATTAACTGATCGACCTCCAGCAAATAATCTATGGAACTTTAATTTTAAGCTATGCTGAACCAAGACCTAGAACCCGATTGGAAGATGACTGCCAGTGCTGGCAATTGAATTAGATCATGCAGCCGGTTAATTGAAAGGTGAGAGAGGTGGTGCAGTTATGGGGCAGTGGGACGGCACAGGGCAGGCGGCCACCGTGCGGGACCTCTTCCGATTCATAATGCACCTGCTTCATCAAGCTCGCAAGAAGACTGAGATATCAAAACTCACAACAGATGAGCACAAAGAGGTTGCATCTAATGCGCTCTGCATGTGGACAAAGGAAGATGTTGATCGAGCAGAAGCTGCAATGCTCAAGGTTCTCTGGGCTGTCCAAACTGGATAGTGGGTGTCTTGGCGTGCACTTAGGGGAGCTGCATCAAAGGCTGTCGATTCACATGAGCTGCTTGATTATTCTCTTCGAACACTGGGTGGAAAACTGATGGATGATGGCCATTACATTGAAGACTAGGTGGAAAACTGATGGATGATGGCCATTTCATTGCTTATACACAATCAATGGTTGTGCGTCGATTCGTTATTTGCCAACAGCTGTACTCCATCATGAATTGTAAATGCAATGTAACCTGATATTGTATACAAATACAACATATATACATTCATATGGTCTAAACAAATTTGAGGGAAAATTCTATAATTTGTGTACAAATACATAGGAGAAAGATACAAATACAATTGAAGTATTACAACCAGGGGTAACATGGTCTATTTGCCTCTAATCCCCCTCATATGGTTTTTGGAGCCAATCAACCAACCAAACGCTTTCAACAGACAGCCCTAGATTCTCAGAGAATGAGGAGCAGAAACTGAAAAATAAGAATTTAGAGTTCTACCAAACAGGGCCTAATTTCCTTTGGTGATGATGACTTTATTCAATGGAGTCTTCTGAAAACTTATATAACAGATATTGATCAAATGGGGGGGGGGTAGATAAAGCTATCTAGTGTCTGGAGAAGACATAAATGTTTTCAGTCAAGTCTCTTTATAGACAGCTAGTTTTTTTTTTTTGGGGGGGGGGGGGATCATTTGCAGGAAATTACAAAAGTTGTGGAAAAGTAAAATTCCTTTAAAAGTTAAGATTTTCATGTGGCAAAGTTATCTTAACAGGGTTCAAACAGCTGATGAATTGAAGAGTAAGGGGTGGAAGGGTGAGGTGAAATGTATTCTCTGTGGTGGTGATGAAAGTACTGATCATATTCTGTTTTCTTGTGTGTTAGCAAAATTTGCTTAGTTTTGTGTGAAGGAGGTGTTAAGCTAGGAGAGAACTCCCACTTCTCTAGATGATTTTCAGCTTAATTGGCTAGATATGAAAGGGGCTAATACCTATAACATCACTCTGTTTAGTTTTGCAGCATTTGCTTGGAACCGTTGGAAAATTAGGAACAGAATAACGATTGAGAAGGATTTTCCTAAGCAACCTATGGATATGATTTTCAAATCTTTATCTTGTTTGCAGCAATGGAGGGTCTTCATCAAAGGGGGTGAGAGATGTATTCTGGATTGCTTTCTGGCAGGTTTTGAAGACTGGTCTTTTGGATGTAGTAGCTTGTTTGGTTGTTGTAATGGATTTGATGGAGCCTTCTGCTACTATTCTGTTTCTGTCTTGTAAGCTCGTATCCCCAGCGAGTTGTTTCATTTGCATGTAAGAACCTTGTTATTTGCTTTCTATAAAAACCGGGTTATCCCTTTGTCAAAAAAATATATGGTCAAGTACTGGAATGAATGAAGTAGTAGTAACTAGTAATTGATGGTTTGATAATAATAATCTTTATCTATACTATTATAAAAGAAGTACTTGGCTACCCTCTCTTTAGTTTGTGAGATATTTTGTATATAAATACGTGTATATATGTATAAGATACTTGAATGATCTTATGTGGATAATTAGATTATCTGTGTTTATAGTGTGTGATAAGATTCTATGTGGCTTGTTGATTTGTAGGGATAATTACCTTATGTATATTGATTTTCTAAGTTTATTACTTATATTGTGTTTTATTTGAAATCTGTTACAACGTACGAACACTCGGCTAGTACATTAAAATTTTGAATTCTTTTTTCTTCTTGGATTCGAATTTTGAATTCTGTGGTAGTCCGTAGCCATGGTACACTTGGAGGAGTTGAACTTCTAGTGTCTTCCAGGAAGTAGGCAGGTAGACAAGCAAGTGTGCTAGTAAATAGTTGGTTTGGGCCTTTCAGACCCGAGTTAGGCCTATTTTCGCTTGTCTCATGGTTGGGCCACGGATGGACTGAGACGGGCCCATGTAGCTAGCTCGGCCCTCCGTGTACCACGCGGCAAATGGCGTGCAGTACGCCACCGACGCGCGAAAGAACTCGGAGGTCTTCATCATCCACTCCATGGAGGCGGCCGCCCGTCAGTGACCCCACCTCGTGCCCGGTGGATGGTGCCCCGGCGCGCTCCGCCCCGCCTTCCGGAGCAGTCCGACCGTCCAGAGTTGTCGACCTCCCTGCTCTACTCGTCGAAATGGCGGCGGCGCTTGCGCCGTGTCCGCGAGGTGGCATGCGGTCGAGGTGTTCGACGAAATGCTGCGCCGCAAAAGGACGGGAGGTTATTTATGTATGCGCGCCCGGCGCCCGCGTGACGGCGTGAGGCAGCGTGGAAGGAGGTCATGAGCCATGTCCCTTTCCCTTGCTGGACTCCAAGTACGTCGTCATTTCCATGAGATGAGCATGCAGGCACCACGGGACTAACACAGTAGCACGATGTTGGTTTTAAACCTAGAACCGCTGGGCACACCCAAGATCAAACGCTAAACTCAATGTTTAACACACATGGGAAGAGAAACACAGTAGGGCAATTTTCTTCTCGTATTTCTCTCTTTAACCCCACTTAACAACCTGATCACATAGGCTTTATATAAGCCACACACGCACACACTTACTAGCACATATGCAGCCACACCTCCCACTAACCACACCTTCCACTAACGCACGCACACATGCAGCCACACCTCCTGCTAACGCACGCACACATGCTATGATGAAGTCTGGATTAACTCTAACATTCACCTCCTTAATCCTAACTTCATCACCCGATGCTCTTGACGTATCTCCACGGAGTTTTGCCGTCTTTTTGCTGACCATGCCGCCGGTGACACAACTTGCCGGCGTCTTTTGCTTCTACCTTAACTCCGATTGTCTTTCACCGGTAACACAATTAGACGGCGACGGAGACTCTCATTAGAGCTTACACACATGAGAACTTGGACACACCTACAAGAACTCATGCGCACACACATGCATCATGCACTGACTCACTTACATGCATGGCCATAACACAAATATACGCACGTATGTAACACACCTCCTATGTGCATACAAAGAAATAAATAACACATGCAACACTCTTACTGTGCCATATACACAAACAACTCAAAAAATGCAATCGTGCACTAATACTTGTACACGGACTCAACTACATGCAAGACTCCTATTCCTCATGCACACACATCTTTGCCGATGTTGCCGCCGCTTTAGACATCACCGTGTCCGCGACGCCTTACACCATGACGCTGCTGATGGTGGAAGAACGTCGTTCGCCGCCGACATCTCTTGCTACCGGTTATCGTGACTTCGCACCCATGATCCGTGGCGCTGCCCCGCGGCCGACGTTGCCGCTGCGGCGATGCACCCGCGCTTTGTGTCTTTGTGCCTCCCGCTTGCCGCCGCGCTCCACGCCACGCCACCGGCGCCGTGCCGTGCTCTGCCGCCGGCGCCACCGGGTGGACACTCTCTTCACATTGAACCTCGCTCTGATACCAAATGTTGGTTTTAAACCTAGGAATGCTGGACACACCTAAGATCAAACGCCAAACTCAATGTTTAACGTACATGGGAAGAGCAACACAGTGGGACAATTTTCTTCTCGTATTTCTCTCTTTAACCCCACTTAACGACCTGATCAAAACAGATAGGAAAAATAATAATTTATATCCGAAAATCAAACAAGTGAATTTTACTATTCCCATGTATCAGAAGCAAAAAACAAAATTAGAATTTCACTATTGGATTTCAAATTTGAACTTCAAAACTTTAATTTATATGCTACATGATCAAATTACATACGCAATAAAGATTTGGAAATAATAAATGATAGGACCTCACCGCTAAATTATACGTCCGAAAATTATGCCAGGGTAAACAACCGAGTTATCGTCCGCGTAACTGATCAGGTAAAATGACTAAGAAGCTGACTAATCAGCCAGCACACGTGAAGCGCATCTATACAAAAAAAATGAGAAGAAAAAAAAATCCAGATGAACTGGGCCTGCGTTGATTGCCCGTCCGAAACTGAACTTTGGCCAACTCAACAATTTGATTGTTATGAAGAATTTGAACGGCCAGATCTATGGACCTCCTGGAACCTGAACAAAAAACTTTATAGTATACGTACGCAAAATCTGCAGCAGATGTACCCTGTAAGGCTGTAACTCTTTATTTATGCAAAATTGCCTACGAACAAAACCCAAAGACAACTTGTGCAAAATCGTGCAATTTATAAAGAATATCATAGCCCAACAGCCAGATCCATATATTGCTGGCGCAATATTTTGCTAACACCAAACTAAGAACATGTGAAAGTACCTCTTTGCTTCTAGCTTTTCTTATCGCTTTAATTATAGCATGGTTGCCTGAAGATCTTGTAGATCGAGTTTCCTCTGTAGACACCCCGTCACTTGAGCTGTTTGGTCCCCAGCAAGTTAGCCAAGAATTGAAGCAAAATAAGAGCTCAATCAGGCAAGCGTGCATGCATATCGTTTTGAATTAACACGATCAGACCCTGACATACCTCGCGTCGGAGGAGCTTGAGTCGTCCCCCCTCTGCCGCCTCTTTCTCTTCCCCATGGCGATGGCGTCCCCTCCTTATGATGCGAGCTTCTCGGCCTTCGTCGCTATAAGGTGGTGTTTGGGGGGTTGGCCCGGTACATCACTTGGGTGGTTGGCCGGTCCACTCTCTAGTAGATTTCGCTGTACCATGATGTACTTTATCCACACGAAACTTCCTGGTTACCTTCCTCCCTAGTAAGTTTTCTCTTCACCATGGCGTCCCCTCATGATAAGTCGCACAATACAGGCGCAGCTCCTCTTTTTGGAATAATCAATTATTTGTCGAGGTAAAGATATTGATTTAAAGATTTGTTATTTTATGTGTGAATGATATCTGAGCTATGAGGTCACATATCGTAGACACAAAAATAACAAATTCTAAATTTGTATATCTTTAACAGTGACAAATAATCAAATCTCTCTCTCTTTTTAGGCATTTAGACTTTAGAGACATATTCCTACCGGCAAGGCACTAGGCCCAGTCTAGAAGATATCGCTGTACGAATATCTCATAAAAAAGTGGCGCCCTAGCCAAATTGAATTAATTTTGATCAGAAAAGTTGTTTAAAAATGTAGCCTGAAGATATCAAAACGACACGAGTAAATTATATACTATGATACTCCTAGACACGCCGTACTGGTATCCCGATACATATCATTACGGGGTACGGCTCTGATACATATCGGAAAGTATTAGAAATACGCGTGCTTTAAAATAAAGAAAATACATTACCGATACAGTTGGATACGGCCTGATACTGCGATACGGCCCAACCAGCCCAGGCAACTTCAGTCTAGCCCAAGATAACTAACCTAGCAATTGCTCCAAATCTGACTCGTGCGGTCGTGCCCCCATTCCTTCGACAGCGCCGCTGCCTCCTCTACTCATCGCCTCCCAGCTCTGAGTCCGGCGGCCGGCGAGCCTCCTCTTCTCATCGCCTCCTCCTCTACTCACCATCTCCAAGGTCGCACATCCCAGCTGCGAGTCCAGCAGCCGATGAGCCTCCTCTTCTCGTCGCCTTCTCCTCTGCTCATCGCCTACAAGGTTGCCCCTCCAACGACTGCTCCTCCGTGCGCCTTCCGACGACTAGTATAGAGAATTGAGTCATCTCTCATGTAGTTGTCGACTGTAACATGAAAAACAAGACATGTTGTATATGGAGAAACTATAAAAATATAACTTATTATAGAAGCTGTTTTTAGTATTGTCTAAAGATGATACAAATAAGTTCTATAGACGATCGTTGTTTATAAGAGTGTACGTGTCCTAACCGGAGCTACTCAAGAAACGTACGTTTTCCCAAAAAAAAAAGTATTCGGTAGGAACCCTCGCTGCCTCACATTCAATCTTATCGCAAAAAAAGTGGCTTTCCAACAACCGCCAGACGACGCGCTACTGAGACATAAGATGGAAAAGCGTGGAAGTCCCCTGGAGTCGCGGGGAACTCTGTCTGGAGTCCAGGGGAAGTGAGGAGGGAGGGACGGAGAAAAGCAGAGCTTTCATCAGGAGTGAGCCAAGGCTACTCACATGTTCCCTGTAAGTCGCTTGGAATTAACTCTGGGGTCTAAGGGATGTGAGTTGTAGCTGCCTGCGGATCTTTGTGCTGGTAGCCTGGTACTAGTATAATATGCTTGAGATTTATTTCGTTGTTTCAGGATGCAGAAGGGGTGCTGACATCATCTACCAGCCACTCAAACCCTCATGCTAGGTCAGATATTAGCAATATGTTTTGGTTCTCCTTATGACCATGTTTACCCATGCGTCTTACCGCACATTTATGCATATACTCGATGTGATGGCAATCAAAAGTCAAACCTATAGGTTTCTAAAAAACTATGTAAATTTCGACTCATTCAATGACATTACGGAACTGTCATCAGTAATCTTGAGTTCACATGATGAGTTTAGAACACAGATGAAAAATTGTAAAAAATCTGAGCTCAAGTGACATCTAGGAGCCTTTCTATTTTAACTCATTAGCTGGGCCACCCATTTAGCCTACTGCTAGTGCACAAGGTTGTGAACTTGTGATGGTTGAGGCCATGTATTCAAGCCCCCATTCTCCTCCTTGCAAACAAAGATACACAGTTCCTCTTGTTATTCTTATTTTTAGAGAAGACCATATGTACCGTGGTTGAGGTCATGAGTTTGAGCTCCATCTCCTAAATTTAAAATATGTTCTTTATTTATTTATTTTTTTAACTCATTCGGGATCTCTAAGTCATACACTCCAGGAAATTAACCCTTGTAAAACTCAGGTTACAAGATATAAACTGCATTTCATCAACCATGATCTAATGATATCTCAAAGGTTTAAACATAAAAACGTCTATTATCCTAGACCTGCTTTACAAGTTACTCTAGAGAATAGAGATACTTACTTGTTGTTCCCTACATAATCACAATAGAGTTGTGTGGCCACAACATGATTTAAAAAACATTCAATTACACCTGAAAAACACTCATTTTGTTGTTCAACAATGACAATTTCAGGACTGAAGGTAGCTTAGAGCCTGTTGAATTAGAAAGATTCCAAACAGAAAACGAGTCTATTGCAGATGAGGAAAACCAGCAAGCAGGTATTTATTTCAGCTAAATTAGTGATTAACCACTTATGGAGTTAGGACCATTGACTTAAAACGATTTATATGTCTTGTTTAAAATTTATTTCACCCTTTCAAAATACATTTCTATCTCTCCAATGTTTCCTCTTCTTCCTACAAATATTATCCCTACTGTTCTTACTAATACGATTGTGTTAAATCAAATATGTTTTGCCTAACCATTGCTCTTGGGGATTGTAATGATGCTTAAACCATCATTGGGTAAAAACCGCATTGAGAAGGGCCGGACAGAACGACTGCAGCAGGGATCGGGTAATCGGTTCAAAAATAATTACCGGGGGTGGCCAGTAAGGCCGATAATCGGAAAATTTCGGCCGAAATTTTTCAATTTTTTTTTTTCGGATTTTAAATTTTTTTAAAAAAAATCAAATTCGAACAAAATTCAAGCAAATTCGAATTTTTTTGGACGAAATTCATCCAAACAGAAAATTTCGGAACCGGTTTATACTTCTACGGGGGGTGGCCGATATAGCCGATAGAAACAATTATCGGCCGATAACTGGCCGATATTTAAATCCCTGGACTGAAGAGGGGGACTTTAGAAGGAGATAGGCATAGAACGGGGAAGCTTCTTTAATATTTCTTCTTGCTGGATTGATTAATAATGGTAACAATGTCCTCCTGATATAGAGGTGCTAGTGTCTAATAGGTAGAAACAATTCAAAAGGAAATTTAAAAGATAGCAACTAACCAAAAGGAAAAAAGCAATATTAAAAACAATCATACTATGAAGGAGTTCTGTCACTTATTATGCTGGTGATTTGGCAAAGTTGGAAAGAACGCAATTCCTGTATCTTCCAAAACAAGAGCACAATGCCAACAGTATGAATAGTTATAATAAAAGACGAAACTCAAGCTTGGATGACGGCAGGCGCCAGGAAACTACGGCTGCTTAGACAAGGGACACAAACACCGCAATTGCCAGAGTAATCGTTACTTAATATCTGTGGCTTTACATCACTGGTCTGTAGTGATGTTTTTTGGCAGTAAGTTTTTTGCCGAGCCCCCGCCGGGGACTCCTTCATAACTTTGTTATTTCTGCAACATTTTCTTCTCAATGAAATTATAGCAGCTCTCCCGGTATATGTGGATTCGCTACTGTTTTATCTGGTTGAGGCCCACGTGCACATGACACTTGATTCAACAGGGCTAATCAAAATATATTCATATTAATCCAGGTATTGCCTGTGAGTACAACATTATGAAATTGGGTTTTTCTTCAGGTCACCAGGAAGTGGTTGAAGCGTTGTCGGCTAGGAAGTGGAGGTTTAGGTGGGGTCACTGGTTACCCTGGAAGAAGGTAGAAACAGCTCGCATTCCTGAACTCATTGGACCAGGTACTAGCTGCAAGCACTAACTCAACGTCAATGGATGCTTTATTATAGAACAGGACATAGTAGTTTTAACATGCAACAAGCCAACAACACAACCCATAAGAATCAACTATGAAATGAAACTCTGCAGTAACAAGCAATCAGTTCACGGTGAATTACTTTTTTCTTCCGTGCAGGGTTTCCAGTTTTCCATTTCACTCAATTGTCGGCTGCTACAAATAATTTTGCACATGAATGCAAAATTGGAAGTAGTTGCTCATATGGTCATATTTACAAGGTAGTGTACAAGTTTGCTTTGAAAAAAAAACTCCTTTTTTATCTGAAAGAAATAATTCCTTGTTATTTGTTTGTCTTATTATATACAAGTATTATTTAATGAACTAAATCATGTTGCACTTTTAAGTGCATAGATACAAAAATTCATATGTTTATATTAAAGAGTACAGTTGTAATTAATGCATATGATAGTAAATATAGTTGTATGTTACTCAATTGTAATAGTTGTACTGTCTATATCTGATTGATTTACATCATCATAATCTGGCCCCACAAAAATAAGAAGTGTAAATCCGTCTCTTTTTCTCAATTAAAGAAAGAATTTCTAGGATTTTCCATTTTTACTGATCATTACAGGAATTTCTAGCCCTCAAAGCGAAAGAGGTGTCTTTAATCTCACTAGCTCTTTATATTTATATACTTGGATTGAGCCTGCACATTGCTGCAAACATTTTGTTCTTTTTTTAATGAAGTGTGAGAAATTTTACATTAAGAAAATAGCCTCGATTGAGAAAAAAATAAATTAGGAGTAAATATTATATATGCATCATGTTGTTTGGTTGACATATGAAATCCATCTTGTAAGTATAGTAGGTTCTAGAATCTAAATTTTTCATATTGTGTATTGTCGCCCTTTTCTAGATTTTTATATTATGCATTGTTTGTGTGTCTTTGTGTCCATTAGATGGAAATCGAACAGTAGGGAGAAATTGTGATGGTGTGGCACTCTCATATGTCATTGTTTGTACTCCGCTTGAATGTAGATTAAGATATGTGTGTATATTTCCTTTTGTTGTGTCATCCGTATAAGGCGCACAACTGAAAGCTTCTATAGAACATAAAAGTAAAATTGAATCTTCTTTAATGAGCTGAAATCTACATGTCCAGAAGTGAATGGAATTTTGGCATAAACCCAACTTAGATGCACCCATATGTGATAGGAATCTTTTCAAATAGTATTGATTCAAATTTAAAAAAATTGTAATAGTTTAAACCTAGTTTTGATGCCTTTCAGGGAAGATTACACGATGGACTTAGCGTCATGATCAAAATAAGTTCAAATCGATATGAATCTGATTCAGAAGTATTTGAAAATGAAGTTCGTTTTCTTGCAAAGCTTCGACACAAAAACATAGTTAAGCTTATCGGATGTTGCATTGAAAGGGGAGAAAAACTTTTAGTCTATGAATATATGGCAAATGGAAGGTTGGTTGACGCCATAACTGGTATGCTTCCTCTAAACTTTTTCTTGTAGTTCATTGTGGACCTGTTTTCACTTAAATTATTCTCTCATGTTTGCCATCATCCAAGTATTTTGCAGGCACAAGAACAAGGGCGTTGCTGAGCTGGTCTGAGCGCTTCAAAATAATTATAGGGATAGCCCACGGTGTGGTTTATCTACATGATTGCTGTGGGATACGCATCGTGCATCGGGATTTAAATCCAGGGAGGATTCTCTTAGACTCTGATATGACTCCTAAGATTGCTGATTTTGCCTTGGCAAAAATATATGGTCTGGATGGGCGTGAAGAACACGAGGGTGGATTAGCTGGCACAGTGTATGAACTTATCAAATGCACCAATTAATAAGCCTTTGCCTCTCCACCTTATGTATTTTCTTCTTCTTTTCTTCTAACTTTTTTTTTTGGCTTGTAGGGGTTATCTGGATCCTGAATATTGTATACGCGGTGTTTACTCAGTGAAGAGCGATGTGTATGGCTTTGGTATCACTCTTCTTGAGATCATTACAGGAAAGAAGTACCATGAACTTTTCAAGGATGAAGGCGATGTAAGTACATGTTTATCTGTTACCAAGTTGTTAAGTGCATCCCATCTATTAGTTGTATATCATCTATTTGTTAGCATTGGTTAGTTAGGAGCCGACCCTATATAAGATGGTGCGGCTGGTTCGTATGTCACAAGCAAAGATGAATTAAGCAAAGTCTCCTAGTCCCTAAAGTCCTAACATAGTTTTCCCCTTGACCAGCTATTATATATGTGTAACATCCCAAAATAAGTTTACGCAAATTATATCCTCAATGTTCTTCAACATAATTTGTAATGTGAATTATTACAGCGGACTTACAACATCAATACAACCTCTGGAATATATTACAGTATGAGTTCATTGCAAGCGAAATTAAAATGTTGATTCAAACTCAAAATTTATTTCAAGAATCCTTTATAACAGACCGGATTATAAATTACAACCTTTAAGTTCTTTACAAAAGAATAAAATGAAAGTCTTGCCGAAGCCTTTTCCCTTATCCGTATCACGGACTTACCGGTCGCAGTAGAAAAAGCCCAGAATAGTGCCCAGGGCTAGGGAGAGAGGTCAGCCGAGATGCTCCTCCCCCAGCCGAAAGCCTCCCCAAAAGCCATTCTTCCCCACTACACATGCATGCACATTGCACAGCCACAGCCAGCTCAAAGCCAACCCAAGCCTTCCTCCCTCAAACACAAACACCCACAATAGCCACAATAGCAAAGCCACTGCCATTCACAAACCGAAGGCAAGCTCCAAAGCCAAGCCTCCTCTTTTCCTTCTCCGCCGAAGGCAGGAGCCTCAAACAAGCTCCCACTGCCCCCACCAAGAAGCCCAAGCCAAGCACAACATCACCACCCACAAAAAGCAAGGGAGAAGGGGAAGACCGGTGGCACAAGGACGCCAAGACGACGACAAGAACCGTCGACGAAGGACCGAAGCGACCAACAAGAACCCAGGGAGAGCACTATCACCACATCATCATCTAGCACTGCCATCCCATTCCCAAACCGACCAATAGAGGTAAACCCGCCATCTTTCCTTCTCTGTCATTTTACCCAATAAGAAGCCACCCCGAATGAACTCACTATTGCACAGGGGGAAAACCTCAATAACCATATCATCACTAAAGCCATCACAGAGCAAGGGGGGAAAGGGGTAGAGAGGGTCAGGGGAGGCATACCACCGGCAGTAGCTCACCACACCACCTCCCTCATGCATGCATCAACATCAGTGAACCCACATCCAGCACCATTCCTCGTACCTAAGCATCAAATCCACCAAAACTTGAATATGAACCTATGCTCAAACACAGTAACCAAAATAACAGAAAGGAGGGAGAGGAACCGAAGGGAGGCGCCGGTGGGCGAGCCGGAAACGGCGCGGGCCAGGCAGGGCCGACGGTGCGGCGGCCGGAGGCCGAGCCGCGCGGCCAGGAGGCGTGGCCGGGTGCGCAGGGAGAGGAGCAGCCAGGCCGAGCGGGCCAACCAGAGGCCGAGCCGAGTGGGGACCGGGCGCAGGAGGCGAGCGCCGGCGGCGGGTCGGGCCAGCAGGCCGGTGGTGCCGACGACGCCAGGAAGCGGGCGCGGCGCCGGGCCAAGGCGGAGGCGCGTAGGGAGGAGCCGCGAGGGCGAGCCAGGAGCCAGCAGGCCGGGCCGGGCGCGAACCAAGCACCGAAGCCACGAGCGCACGGGAGGAACCGGGCTGAGCCGGCGGCGACCGGAGGTGCGGCAGGCAGAGGCGGCGCCGGCGGGCCAGCAGCCGGAGGGGGCGGCGCGGGGAGCCGGGGGCGCCGTGAGGAGGAGGCAGCCTCTTGGAACCGTGAGCACCATGGGAGAGAAATGGAATGAGGATTGAAGTGAGAGAGGAGGAGGAAGCAAGAACCAAGAAGAAAGAGCCTGGGGATGGATTCGACCGAGTGGAAGACATAAGGTGGAGAGAAAGTAAGAAAAGAAAAGAAAGAAAATAAAAATTAGGAAAATGGAAAAATAGTAGATTTGTAGGGAGGATTCTTAGTAGTAATAAATTAGCAATAAAAATAAGCACCAATAAAATTTAAATATCAGCATTGTGTAATTTTTCTAGACCAAACGAATTTAAATAAAGTTGAGTACAGATAAATAGCGGTAGACAGGCTAGTAGAAAATAAACATACAAACTCTAATTCTATCGATTCTTGTTCCTAAATTCTTCTAAATTCGTAATCTTTCTTTTGGTTCTAATTATATATTTTTTGGATTTTATTTGACTTTCTATTATTTATTTGTCGCGTTTCGCGCGTGTAGAGTTTGACGATGTCGTCACCAGACCTGTCGCAGCAACCTCAACATTTGACGAAGGCGAGTCTCCTTTGACCATTTGGTACCCATGATTTATACAGATTGTTTTCGGTTTCAAAGTATTATGCATTGCTATTTACATAAAATGATGAATTTAAATTATAGGTTGTTAGTTAAACCAAAAGTTGTTATTGTCTCCCTGGATAATTGTTATCTCATACCTTTGCAACCCTAGCATAGTAACTCCACAATATTGGTTACAACATTGTGGAATGGTTAAACTCGGTAGAATTGCTTAGACATGCTTTTTGATTTTAATCAACCCATGGGAGGAAAAACCATTATTACCCTTTTATGCTTTACTTGGAAAATGTATGGCAGTAGGTAATGTCAGTACTTGGAAAATAAAATAAAATGATGAAAAATGGTTTTAGACTTGGGCGGGTGGTAAGATCAGGCGGGTGTAGTTAAAACACGAGAACTTGTATTATGGTAAGTTCCGCTCAAGTCATATAAGGACCGACGCTTGTGACTATCCAAACTGAGCACTACCGTACAACCACATGTACAAAATGGGAACGGACTTGGCCAACTAATTTACCATGTTCTAGCATTATGCTCGCAGGCTGTAGTTGTTAGGTATCCCTTTTGGGTCGTGCAAACGATGGTAAAAGACGTCCATGTCTGTCGGGGCTTGCTCCGGGTGATGGTAACAAACGTCCATGTCCAGGCCGGTTATCCCCCACAATGATGAGCTCCGGGTCGATGGTAAAAGACATCCATGACTTAGGTCAAGCTCATCGGGCGGGTTGATGTTAGGGCGTTGTCGGTGTTTTAGAACCAAACTTACGTAAAGATTGTTTGATTCGGGGGTTCCTCTAGGCTCAAAATCACACAGAGATGGAGACACAGGGATTTTTATACAGGTTCGGGCATTCTCATGAGAGAATAACAACCCTACTCCTATGTGTATGTATTGAGTATACTGGATTACAAGACAGAGCCAAAAGACTAGAGTACTGTGATTCTAATTGGCCTCTCCCTCTTTGTCCTGATGATCCTGCCTTTTATATAGTCCTTGAAGTGTACCGTTGTATCTCCGGTCTAAAGACCGCCTTGATGTTTCGTATCGTGGAGCCGTTACTGGAGGTTATTATGGGAGTAGTAACGTTCCCACGTTGCCAGGCAGTTATCACCATAATAAGAAGTTTAAATCGTGTCATTATTCCAAAGAATAACAACGTAGTTTACTGCCCCATATCCTTAAATATGGTGCGGAAGATTCCCTGGTTGACTAGGCCCACATGTCTGTAAGCCCTATCGACTAGGAACTGGTCGTAGAAGAGCTTACGACCACATGCTGATCGTAGTAGGGCTTACGGCCATAGGGTAGACGTAGGAAGACTTACGATTATGGGGTGGTCGTACAAGAACTTACGACCTCCAGCTTCTCCCTTATGAATATTAAGGGGTATACTCAGAGACCATATGACGTCATTATTATCCATAATATGAATTATAGATAAATAATTAAATGAGGATTATTATATTCTCGTCATCTAGCCCCCCAGCTTCAAGTGAAAATAACTTACTTGAGAAAGGAGTTTGTAGATGATCTTATGACCAGCAGTGGTCGTAGAATAGTGGTCGAAGGAAGAACTCTTCGACTGGCATCTCATTTGACCGGAAATTAACTTAGTCAAGAAGGTTGTAAAATAATCTTACAACTTGCAAGGTGGTTGTAGAAGATCTTACGATCACCAAGTCGTCGCAGTACTGAGGTCGGAAGCAAAATCTTTCCGATTGTTGTTGTATTTGACCAGAAAAAGACTCAGTCAAGAAGGTAATTTCGCTTGAGGTATAAAAACTGACTCGGTTTCTCGAGCAGACAAATTTAAGAATCTGAATCGACTCTCATAGACCTGTCTGTTAGAGCAGTTCCCAAAGCGGTGGCAACCGTTGGGTCGCCACGTCTTTAACTCGAGCGTACGGTTATAAATAGTTACCGTGGGTGAGACTAAGAACTTTTACCTTCCCCCAAATCGCTCTGTTGTTCTTCAAGCTTTTGAGTTCTCCTCCGCCAACCAAATCGAGCCCTCTCCTCCAATCTTCCCAAGTCCAAATCCCTAACCCCTAAGAGAAATGGCCGGAACCACTTCCTAGTGGGCCGAATTGGAGATGGATGCGACCAAGATCAAGGCTTTGGTCACCGCTGAGAAGATCCCGAAGAGGAAGTTCGTGAAATGGATAGAGGCTGCTGGGCAGCATTGGCCGTCGGGTGAGATTGGGAAAATCCCAGTCTTCCAGGCATTCTGTGAGTGTGGCCTTCGATTGCCCACTCATCCTTTTCTCACATTGGTACTCAAATACTTCCAGGTGGAGTTGATGAATCTTGTTCCCAACTCTATCACCATGTTGGGGGTGTTCGTGTATCTGTGTGAGGCCTACTTGGGGATTCCGATCGACTTGGACTTGTTCCGGTATTTCTACGGAATGAGCCAGTTAGGCGGAATTGCAGGTAGTTGTAGTCTGAAGCTCCACGATGGTAAGGCGAAGGACTATATTCAGATGTTTACCCGGTCATCGTGGCCGGGGTGGAAGAAGAAGTGGTTCTATTGGGGAATAACCAATGAGGACAACCTCTCCTTCGCCGGAAAGCCGGCCGAGAAGATATCTTCTTGGGATTCGACTCCCAAGGATCTCGGTCGAATTGCCCCCTTTATTCAAGCCATTGCGGACTTGAAGGAAGAGAGGCTTACTGGATGGCATGTGGTGAAAGACTTCATCACGTGCCGCATCAGCCCTCTGAAGAAGAGGGCTCATCCAATGTGGAGGTACTCGGGACTGAAGGACTCGACCAGGGACTACGACCAGGGTAAGTAAACTTCCAGCTTCAGCCTTCTTTCTGTAGATTTTGAATTTGTCGTATTGAATGTTTTCTTATCCTCGCAGACCTCTCACAAGAGGAGATTGATGCTCGTGTCAAGCTCATCTGTGAGAAACCGCCAGCCCATGTGGTGGCGCCTCCAATCCTAGCTGACTTGTCCCCAGAGGACAAAGTGGAGCGCCTAAAGGTAACCAAGAACTGATTTTGTCTTTAGGACTTTGGTAGTCATAGAAAAATTTATGACTAGATACTGGTCGTAGATAAGCTTACGATGGGGGGGTTGTCGTAGAAAAGCTTACGACAAGTTTATGGTCGTAGAAAAACTTACGACTGTTTTGTAATATCTTTCTTTCTGATTTCTGCAGAAAGTAGGCATGGAAAACCGTCAGGACGACGAAGAAGTCGAACTGATGGTTATCGGTGCAGCAGTAGAGCAGTTTGATTCTCCCTCGGCCAAGAAGCGTCATCTCGTGCAAGTCGCCGATAAGGGAGGAGCAAGTTCGAGCTCTGCTGCTCCGACCACACCTCTTGTAAATTTTGATCCGACTAAACCTTTCAGAAAATTTGTCACAGACCGCCGCCAGAAAGAGAGGTTGCAGATGAAGTGGTTGAGCCACTCAAGGCAAAGCCCCCAAGACCAAGGTATCCTTCTATTACGACAATAAGACTTTTGCAGTTTCTGCCTCTCGTGGCTTTGTTAAGCGATTAGAAAAGGAGATCTGGAAAAGTTTTATGTCTTTTGTGAAGAGAACTGTTGCATCAGCAACTCCTGTGGTCGAGGGCAGTGTTGTCCTTGAGGTGGTCGAGACAGGTCTCGACCACCCGGAGAGCCAGGAGGCTCAAAGAGCGGTGGTGCTCGTTCAAGACCCACGACCAGACGTGGTCGTGGCTGTTCCTCAACTCGAGTCTCGACCAGACGTGGTTGAGAAAAAGTTGAAGAAATCTTCTTTATGGAAGGTTTTTTCTAAATTCAAGATCAAGACCGGCACATGAAGGTATGTAAAAAGACAAAAGTGCAAGAACATCGTTTACCTTTCACTTTTTACCCCCTAATCGTGTTTTCCTTCTTATGATCTTAGCCTGGCTCCTCCCACCGTCAAGGATGTTCCTGTCAAGGAACCCGCTGCCATTTCTCCGGCAGCCGGAGGAATGAAAATGGCGGTGGTTGAGGGATCGTCCACCGTCCAAGTGGTGGAGGGTATCGAAGTGGCTACGACTACTAGAGTGGTCGTAGAGCCAGAAGTGAGGACGGTAACTGCGGAGGCGTCTGACCATGGGGGTGAAGCTCCCGCTCAACGCGCTGGGAAGGAAATCATTGTAGACGATCTTCCCAGCCCCCAAGGTTGAGCTACTGATGCCGCTACTCCCGAAGAAGAGTTGGAATTCTTCGATCGCTCCTTCGGGTTCTTCGTCCCTGCTACTATCGTGGGATCTCGTGCGTTCAGGTCTCGTACTCGCGTTCCCCACCCTAAGGACATTCCCAACCGAGGGGATGTCTTCGATGATGAGCGTCTCGAAAAGGTGTGGTGGGACCGAGTTCAAGAGATTGATGAACTGAGGAACCCCACGAGGGTAGTGTCTTCATTTGGTCGAACGACTATGAATGTAAGTACATGTCATTTGGTATCACATACATGTCTTTTCTCGCTTCTTACTGTCTTTCTTTATGCAGAAAGTGTTGGAGCAAATTGTTACTGTTGTTGAATACAACAGGCAACTTGTCCAATTGCGACAAGAAAAACGATACTCTGTGAGCAGGTAGAGAGGTGGTAAGTAACTGTTTTTCGTAGTCTTTTATGCTTTGACCACTTATACAGTACTTATGAGGATTGTTGTAGAAGATCTTACGACTAAGTACTGGTCGTAGAAGGACTTACAACCAGGGTATTGTCGTAGAAAAAACTTACGACTAAGTTCTGGTCGTAGAAGAACTTACGACTGCTTGTTTTGTGCTAACGCATACTCTTCTCCTTTGAAGGTTCAAGAGCGACGGGAAGACTTTAGCTGATTCTCTCGACTATGAAAAAGCCAAGTCGAAGAAGCTAAGTGAGAAGAATAAAGGCCTCCTGAACAAGCTTCAGGAGGCAAACTCTGCAATTCAAAGGTTGCAGAGATAAATAAACGGTAAGTGCTGAACTTAAGACCGCTTACGACCTTCTTTTTTCTTTCTATGACTCTCATTTCTTTTCAGAAAAAGACCAAGATGTCCAAACGTGGGAGCAACGTTACATAAAGGACAATGCCTCTCATGCTGAAGAAGTCAAGAAGTTAGATTCCCAACTAGTTGGTAAGCCAATCTTTACTTACGATCGGATTTGTTTTCCTCTTGAGGTCATTTTATCTGATTGGTCTTATTCTTTTCAGAACAAGCAATACAAATAAAACGACTCCGCGAGACTTCGACTCGTAATCAGGATGAAATGAAGTCTGTGAAGGAAAACCTCCATGACAACGTTTCACTTCTGAACATTGTACTCGGTGGGCTTCATGCTGAGGGGTTCACTCCTCGTGACTACTCACTCGAGTGCCATTGGCGAACAAGTCGGAACTTTGCAAGAACTGGTGACTACTCTGAGGGCGAACCAATTTGAATCGATAAAGGATGCGGTCAAAGAGAGAATAAGATTTGTTTTAGCAAAACTTAGAGCTCATGACCCCAGCCTTAATCTGCAACCCGTCATAGACGACTTCCCCTGTCCTGAAGCAGAAGCGGATCAGATAATGGCGGGAATGCAGTCGATCGCCGATACAGTCACGGAGGATATGCAAATAAGATCTCCTTCGTCCGAGTAGTCTGTACTAGAGTCCTGGATCCTGTAAAGACAAGTTTTTGTTGATATATATATATATATATATATATATATATATATATATATATATATATACTTCTTCCTGAAAATCATCTTGTCGAGTAGTTAGTAACTCAAAAGATAACGAATGGAAAAAAAGAGCAAGACTAAGAATTGAAGTCAAGTTAATAACTTTATCCTATCCCCCGACTATTTGCTTGGTCTATTTAGATAAACTAAGTAAATAGTGTGAAATGAGTTTGCTTTAAAAAGCGAGGTTTATCTGATTTGTAGTTTTTCGTTTTTCGATTGTCTCATACTGGTTGAAAGTGTAGGAACGAGTCGACACTAGGAAGTTCCTTCTAGTGGGCAGGACCACGTGCAGAAAGGAAAGGCTTCGACTAGGTGATGTTACCTTCTTCGACCAGTTTAATCAAATAAAAAACATTGAACTTGAGTCAAACAAACGTCTGGAGTACCTTGAAAATTCTTTCAACTCGTTCCAATGCACTCGCCGACGCTCTGGTAGCAAGAGTTAGAAACAGAACGACGCTAGGAAGTTCCTTCTAGTGGGCAGGACCACGTGCAGAAATGAAAGTCTTCGACTAGGTGTTGCAACTTCCTCTGACCAGTTAAAACGAAGTGAGTTTACGAAAATTAGTCAAGCAAATTTGAAGAGTGTACTACACTTAATTTATTTTTCAAAAACAATAAATGCAGAAATAAACTAAGGTACTAAGAGTAGGCTTGACATTATGTCGACCATATTTTAAACCCAAACTCTTTGTGTTGGCAGCAAAAAGGGAGGAATGAGTCGACGCTAGGAAGTTCCTTCTAGTGGGCGGGACCACGTGCAGAGAGGAAAGGCTTCGACTAGGTGATGTTACCATCCTTTCGACCAGTGTAAAGATGAAATGGGTACCGGTCGTAGAATGTCTTACGACCAATGTAATGTCGTAGAAAGACTTACGACTTAAAACTGATCGTAGTTGAACCTACGACCAGGGTATGGTCGAAAAATAAATGTCAAAGCGTTACTCAAAGTAAAACAATAAAGATAGAAAGAACCTGATGCTTTATTGCAGTGTTGGTCCATTATACATAGAATTTGCGTAACTGGTCGATATTTCAAGAATTAGAGAGAATCCGGTCGTCTTCCATTGCAAGTCGTACCGACCCTGGTCGCATAACTTCGACCACTGTGTAAGGACCTGCCCACTTGGGGGAAAGCTTGTTCCGATTAGACTGTGATTGAATTTTCCTCAATACCAAGTCACCTACAGTAAGGCTGCGAGGTTGGATCTTACGACCGTAGTATTTGCAAGGGCTTGCTGGTAGATTGTTGAATGAATTAAGGCTTGATTTCTCTTTTCTTCGAGCAGGTTAATGTCATCCGCTCGGAGTTGTACTTGGACGGAGTTACTGAAACTCTCGACCCTTGTAGACCTGATCTTTAGTTCTGGTGGAAGCATGGCTTCGGCACCGAAAACTAGAAAAAAAGGCGTTTCTCCTGTTGCCCGACTAGCAGCCGTGCTAACTGTCTATAATACTCAGGGTAATTCTTGTACCCAAGCCCCCGAGCGCTTAACAAGCTAATCGAAGACTCGAGTTTTGATTCCCTGCATTATTTGGCCATTCGCTCGTTCGACCGCCCCATTGCTTTGGGGATGGGCGACAGATGTGTAACATAGCTTGGTACCCAACTCGTCGCAAAATTCCTGAAATTTTGTGCTCGAAAATTATTTACCATTATCTGTGATTATTCGACTTGGGACTCCAAACCGAGTAATCACGTTTCTCATCATGAACTGTTTTGTGGCTTCCGTTGTTATCCCAGTCACAAGTTCAGCTTCGATCCATTTTATGAACATATCAATAGCCACAAAAAGGAACTCGAAGCCTCCTGGAACTTTTGGGAACGGTCTTAGGATATCGAGACCCTAAGTCGCAAAAGGCCAAGATAGAGGAATTGTTTGCAATGCCTGAGCCGGTTGGTGTATTTGCCTGCTATGAAACTGGCATTGTACACATTTCTTAACCAACTCTTTGGCATCGTAGAGAGCTGTTGGCCAGTAAAATCCTTGTCGAAAGGCTTTTCCGACTAACGTTCTGTAGGAAGCATGAGTTCCACATATGCCCTCTTGTATATCGTAAAGGAGGTTTACTCCTTCTTTCTATGGTATACATCACATGAGTACCCCTTGAGTGCCTCATTTATAAAGGACTTCTTCGACCAAAGTATACATTTTGTCCTTTCGGGATGAACAATCTACCTCAACATCGTTGTCAGGTACGGAACACGTCTGAAGATACTGGTAGATGGGATTCATCCTAGTATCCTCGTATTCTAGAGAGGCTGTTTCAATAGGAGATGTCTCTAGTGTCTCCATCAAAGACGACTTCTGGAGTTGCTCCAAGAAGACTCGTTTTGGTACTTGTGATCAGGAAGAAGCTATCCGAGCAAGCTGGTCTGCGAGGAAATTATCCTTTCGAGGGATGAATTGTACCTCGAAGCCGAAAAAATGCTTTTCAAGCTTTCGAACCTCCGATAAGTACCGAGACATGGTCGGATTAGAGCACTAGTACTCTTTTCCGACTTGATTCACGACTAGTTGAGAGTCTCCTCTTACGAGTAGTCATTAAATCGCGAGTGCTTTCGCAGCTCGTATGCCAGCTAGCAAACCTTCGTACTCTGCCACGTTGTTAGTGGCCTGAAAGTTTAGTTGTATGGCATACTTTAAGGTCTCTCCGTTAGGAGATTCTAGGACCACCCTAGCCCCCGAGCCATTTAAAGTAAGTGACCCGTCAAAGTACATCGTCCACTGGTCGTGGGTATCGTACTAGGGATCCTGAACAAGTTCAGGATTTGTCCATTCGGCGACAAAGTCTGCCAAGATCTGGGATTTAATGGCCGTTCGCGACATGAAATGGAGGTCGAACTCCCAAGTTCTCATCGACCATTTTGTTATGCATCCCATTGTTTCCTATTTTGGAGGATCGCCCTAAGGGAAACTCGGGCAGTACAACTATTTTGTGCTTTCAAAATAATGCCGCAGCTTCCTCGAAGACATGAGGAGGGCATATAGAAGTTTTGGACCCGAGGGTAACGCCTTAGGTCCGTGCAAAACTTCACTTACGAGTATAATCGGTCGTTGGATGTTTTCACTTTCACGACTAGTATTGCGCTCACTACCTGTGGCGTGGCAGCTAGATAAATTAAGAGCGTCTCTTCTGGTTTTGGAGAAATCAAAATAGGAGCACTCGTAAGATATCTCTTGATATCCTCAAAGGCAGCGTTTGTCTCTTCCGACCACTCGAAACCCTCGTGCTTCCTTAGAAGTTTGAAAAAAGGTAGTCCTTTTTCTCCTAGTCGTGCGATGAAACGACTTAAAGCCGCCATGCACCCTGTGAGTTTCTGGACTTCTTTTTTCGTGGTTGGAAAGCGCATCTGCACGATGGCTTTTATCTTTTCGGGATTTGCTTCAATCCCTCGTGCAGAGACCAGGAATCCAAGCAATTTTTCCGAAGAGACTCCAAACACACACTTCTCAGGATTGAGTTTCAAGCGGTGCTTTCTGAGGTTGTCGAACGTTTCCTGCAAGTCTGAAACATGGTCAAGCCGTTTGATGCTTTTTATGACTAGATCGTCAACATAGGCTTCCAAATTTCGACCTAGTTGAGGTGAAAAAGTCAATTGCATCAAACGTTGAAAAGAAGCGCCGGCATTTTTTTAAACCAAATGACATTTTGATATAACAAAATATACAAAATGGAGTAATAAATGTGGTCTTTTCTTCATCTTATAGACACATATTAATCTAATGGTAGCCAGAATATGCATCTAGAAAACTTAATGTTTCACAACCAGCAGTAGAATCAACCAACTGATCGATACGAGGTAAAAGGAAATCATCTTTTGGACAAGCTTTATTAAGATCATTGAAGTCAACACACATTCGCCACTTGCCGTTAGACTTCCTAACCATTACAGGATTGGCCAACCACTCTGGGTGGCCGACTTCTCTTATAAAGCTTGTTTTAAGTAGCTTGTCAATTCTGACCTTATAGCATCTCGTCGATCAGGGGCAAATCTCCGTAATTTTTGTTTTACGGGTACTTTGTCAGGCCGTAGAGCTAGCATGTGCTCGATCACTTCCCTGGGGACTCCGGGCATGTTGGATGCTTGCCACGCGAAGACATCTACGTTTACCCGGAGGAAAGCGATGAGGGCGTCTTCCTATTTGGGTTCGGAAGTATCCTCGACGCGAATAGTCTTAGAGGGCTTCTCCAGATCCAGGGGAATCTCTTTGACGTGGTCGTTCGGCTTAGGTACAGCTTTAGGCTTCAACTGCTTGGTCGAAGGCTGCCCGTTTTCTTCCTGAGTTGGTATTTGACCAACCATCTCGAGGAATCGATGGTCACACGTATGCGCTATCTTCTTATCACAATGAATTGTGATTACTCCTTTGGGACCTAGCTTCTTAAGACATTGATACCCATAACGAGTTGCCATTAAGAATTTTGTCAAAGCTGGTCGTCTGAGTATATACCGTATCGAAATTGACCACATCAAAGGAAATCTTCTCTGTCCTGAAATTACTTGGTGAACCAAATGTTAAAGGAAGAGAAACTTGACCAATAGGTTTGGCCAAAGACCCTAGTATAATACCATGAAATGAATATCTTACCGGTCTTACCTTAGTCCTGGGAACTTGCATCTCGTCCAGGATACTCGTAAATAGGATGTTTAACGAGCTACCACCATCAATCAATACTCGATTTACTCGACAATTGTTGATGGTGGGCTCAACCACGATCGGAAAACGACCTAGTCGAGTGGAAGGAATCGGGCAGTCGACCTTCTCGAAAGAGATGGTAACTTCCGACCACTTCGGTAACTTATTGACAAGAGGAGGGCCAATGGAGTTTACCTCGCGCTCGACAGCCTTAAGCTGTCGCTTTGACTCGTACACCGATGATCCCCCAAATATGTGCTCGATGGTGTGTTCAGGATCCTGGAACGGCATCTCCTCGTTGTCGTCCAACTATGTACGACCACTAGCTTGCCCTACCTCTTCGACAACAAGAAGTGGCCCTTTGCCATTGTAGTAGTCCTCGAGTTTCCGTTGGAAAACTCGGTAGTTGTGAAGGTCATGTCCTTCTTTTTTATGGAAAGGACACCACCTAGGCTTATCGTTCTTCCGTTCGGGGCGCTTACCTTTGCCTCGATTGGAGTATTGTGTTGGATATATGCCCTAGAGGCAATCATAGAGATGATGATATTTCGTTGTATCCATGATTTAATAAATGTTCCTTGAATATTACCTTTGTGTTGATTAACAAGTATGTGACTTGTTTGTGAAACTCTTTACTTGTATGGTTATTCTAAAGTTGTCCCTAGTCGGAGTTGATGTGAGGACACACGTGAATGATGGATTAGCACATGTATCGGTTGATGACCATGTTTCACGTGTCATAGACATGGAGATGTCAAACCAATAATGTGGACACATGTTTAGAACATGGGGTTGGGTGACCCAACATGAGACATAACAATTATACTTATGGTTCTCTCTACACAATGTGTACGCCTTGTCCTTAGACCCGAGATTGTCGCATGTACTTGAGATGTGAATCGACCTACTTAGGGGCTATCAAACGCTACTCGTGAATCGGGTAGTTATAAAGGTAGCTTTCGGGTTTGTCATGAAGCATGTCATGAGGCATGGTCACGAGATGGGATTTGCCCTCTCTACCGAGAGAGATATCTCTGGCCCTCGAGTGATCGGATCCGTAAATGCATGGCCATGTTACTTAAGGTTAAGAGTTAACCTAGTAAGGGATTAGGATCACAGGATCGAGAAAGAGTGGTCACTTGGAGCTCAATCAATATCGTGAGGCAAAGGGATTAGCATGTACATAATGTTGTGATGGTTCGTCCGATATGATCTTTGTGTATCGTTTAGGAGTTGGCACGCCTTGCTAGAGGCCGCTACCAACTATTGACCAAGTATGTATACTCGCGCCATGTCTAAACATACGTGAACCTATAGGGTCACACACTTATGGGTGAAGCCTAATTCGGATTGGATCCGAATTAGATCGGCATTGAGTCCTAATAGGCCTCTATTAGTAGAAGCCCATTGTAAGGACGCCTATAAAAGGAGGGCAAGGGCGCATGTGTTTGAGGATGAGTTTTTCGTGACATCCTCAAACCTCGCCGCCACCCTCCCACGCCCTAGTCGCCGCGCGATCTAGTAGTCCCGCGGCGCCGCTTCCTCCGTGCACGTGGATACCTTTGAGGCGCAGATCAGAAGCGTTTGGATGAACCGCAAGAGAGGAGTTGTACGTGGGACGCCGCGACGAGGACGAGGAAGTAATACGACTACTCTGCCTCGACGTGTTGCATCAACTTAGTACGACTACTCGCCTGACGTCTTTGCATCAATTTCGCTTTGCTGGCGTCTAGTGGTAAGACCGTGATCTATAACTGCAGTGATCTTGGTTTACGGGTAGAATTTTTATTATTTTGCGCTAGTGTAGCCTACCCGTAGCCCTACATATTGCTTGGTACTTCGTGGCTCCTTATCGCTTACAGCTAGGACCTCCTTAGAACCATTGGCTTGAGGCTTTTGGCCCTTTGCCTTGTTCTTGGATTTCTTGGCCTTTTTATCCTTCTTCTTGTTACTTTCACCAGCCTCTTGAGGATGTTGGTCATCTTGATCAATGATTTTGGTCCACTCGACTGCTTTATCGCAGTTGCGTACCGATCAGCCATCTCGAAGAGTTCAGCGACAGTAGCCGGAGGGTTCAAAGCGATGTCCTCTGTGATTCTTCTGCTGCGGACTCCCTGCTTGATGGCTCTGATAACAGATGAGCCAGAAACATCAGGAATTGAATTGCAAACCTGACTAAAACGCCTGATAAATTGGCATAATGTTTCGTGGTCATTCTTTCTTATCCTGTGCTGGTCATCCTCCTTCCTGGGGCGATGGTAGGTGCCCTGAAAGTTGGCTAGTAGAAGATCGCAGAGGTGTTGCCACGAGTAGATCGACTCTAGTGGTTGGTTTAGTAACCACGGTCGAGTGGACCCTTTGAGCACAGTCGGAAGGTAATTCGCCATGACGCGTTCTCCTTCTCCTGCTGCTCGAATAGCGGTAGTGTAGATTTGAAAAAATTCGATGGGATTTTGAGATCCATCAAACTTCTCCATGTTCCCTGGTTGAAACCGTGGCGGCCAGTGAACTGCTCGAATGTTAGACGAGAATGCCCGACATCCGGTAATTACATCATAACACCTTTTTTGCAAGAAAGAGGGGTTGATGTCGCCAGGTGATCGTACTCGACGATACCCGGCAATGGGTGAATCTGACTTATGATAAGTCTCGATCCTACGAGGGTAATACTTCTCGTATTTTGTCTGGTGTTGCAGTCCTCTGTGCCGGAGTGGTGAATGATCACCTCTCCTGGGAGCTTTTCGATCTTCAGGTGTTCGAGGAATTCTTCTCCGGTTTGGGGAATGACGCAGTTTGCAACGATCTCCATGCGGTGTAGTGTTTGAACGACTTGAAGCTGATGGAGTCGTACTGCTACAACTTCCAGAATGATGTCGGTGGGAGCGCTCGAGTTTGCTCATTGTGCTTCATAGCCTTCGTGCGATCTCTTTGGTGTAGAGGTCGTAGCCAGGTGCTCGGGTAAGTTCTTGAGTAGATCATTGATACGTTGGAGTTCCTGAACTTCTTCCGACTGGTATTGAGTGCGCTCAGGCAGATTTCTCTGGGCTGCAATTTGTTTCCGTCGGGCTATTTCAGAATCGTCCATACCTGATCTTTAACCTTGTCTTAGTGAAGTGTGATGATCTCGAGAATTTCTCGCACATTTATCAGAGTGTTGACTCGATTCATCGCCGGAGGTGTTCTTGTCATTGCCACGAGCGATTGTAGGGTATGATCTTCGGGGAGCGTCCTCAGTCCTGTCTCTAGGAGCCTTGTGGCTACCTGAGGGAAGGACGAAGACCTCTTGTTGATGATCTTCACTTGCGCTTGAGGCCTCCTCGCTTAAGGAGTAGTCGAAAGACACCATCTGGCGACTTGGGGCAAACCCCTCTAGGAAGGAGAATTCTGGGTTATAACCGTCTCCGTTGGTAGGCGTGTCCTGCGTTGGGATGGTCGAACTTGTAGGAAAAGCAAATTTGATCGCATCCTTGGCTCGGCTAGCCGGAGAGAGAGGATCACCAGATGCTGATAAAGATCGGGAATTATGGCTTCCAAAACTTGCCGTGCCAGGTCGGACTGCCTCTAATGGACTTGAACATTTAGAGGGAGATCCCTCGCTATGCTCTGAGCCTACCTTGGGATAGCCCTTGTGCTGGTCGGATTGATCCTTGCCCTCTGAGGAAGCTGGTTCCTCAATCGGACGTATCGTTGTGGGGGATAAGGATCCCTCCTCAACTCCATCGATGGTCTTGTCTCCTGGAGAATGATCTCCAGAGGCGACATTACCATCGGATGATACAATACTCGGCTCGTAGTCGAAACCGGCATCTATGTCGATATCTGCGTAATCGGCCAAGTCGAACCAGTTCTCCTCATTCCATTATCCTGCCATAAGAGCATGAGAGTTGGAAAAGATGAAGGAAAGCTGATGGCTTGAAGTTCCCCACGGTTGGCGCCAACTGTTGGTGTTTTAGAACCGAACTTATGTAAAGATTGTTTGATTCGGGGGTTCCTCTAGGCTCAAAATCACACAGAGATGGAGACATAGGGATTTTTATGCAGGTTCGGGCCTTCTCATGGGAGAATAACAACCCTACTCCTGTGTGTATGTATTGAGTATGCTGGATTACAAGACAGAGCCAAAAGACTAGAGTATTGTGCTTCTAATTGGCCTCTCCCTCTTTGTCCTGATGATCTTGCCTTTTATATATTCCTCGAAGTGTACCGTTGTATCTCTAGTCTAAAGGCCGCCTTGATGTTCCATATCGTGGAGCCGTTACTAGAGGTTATTATGGGAGTAGTAACGTTCCCACGTTGCCAGGCAGTTATCACCATAATAAGAAGTTTAAATCGTGCCATTATTCCAGAGAATAACAGTGTAGTTTACTGCCTCATATCCTTAAATATGGTGCGGAAGATTCTCTAGTTAACTAGGCCCACATGTCTGTAAGCCATATCGACTAGGAACTGGTCGTAGAAGAGCTTACGACCACAGGCTGATGTAGTAGGTTTTACGGCCAAAGGGTAGACGTAGGAAGACTTACGACTATGGGGTGGTCATACAAGAACTTACGACCTCCAGCTTCTCCCTTATGAATATTAAGGGGTATGCTCAGGGATCATATGACGTCATTATTATCCATAATATGAATTACAGATAAATAATTCAATGAGGATTATTATATCCTCGTTAGGCGTGGTATTGTAAAAGCCTTGTGATAATCGCTTAGTCGCACGCCCAAGAAAGCGTGTCATGACCGATATTATAAGCTGATTATCTCGTATGGGTCAAGCTGTACAACCTCTGCAGAGTGTAAAACTATTCGAATAGCCGTGCCCACGGTTAAGGGTGGGCAAGGTGCATTTTCATATGGTAGATTTTGGTTTTGATTTCGAAAGACTAAAATTTTGGGAACCGGGAGCGGTTGGGACTCTCGTGTAGTTTTCTGGCAGCTAGAGCCAGTTGGGCAGCTAGAGCTCAATCCCTTAAACATTGGCGGCTAGAGCCTTGATACTAGTAGTTGGTAACTAGAACCTCCACTAGTGATATAATTAATTTAATTATTGAAACTGCATTTGTCAAATGTGCTTTATATAAAATGTTTGAAATATAAAACATTGCTTTCTGCAAAAGAACCCTATAAGCCCAATTGTTAAAGCTATGCATATGCATATTTCCCAAGACTCGCGGAGTACTTTATGTACTAACATACTCAAGGTAGTTAAAATCGCGATCCTACTCGTAAAGTCGTACGATCCTACGATCCCACGACGACCTAACGATCCAGATCGCACTGTGGATCGGAATCAGGTAGAATCGTGGTAGAGTCGCGATCCAAAGGGTAGAATCGTGTAGAATCGCAGAGTAGGATCGTGGTAGAGTCGCAAAAAATTTTTTTTGCAATTTTTTTCTTTTTTTTGCAATTTTTTTAGGGGCCCGATTTTGCTGATATTTTGTTTTAGAGCAAAATTTGTTGATATTAATTTTTGAGATTAAAACTATAAATAAATAAGGAGCATGCAAAATATTATATCAGTGTGGCAATGCTAGTACAAATATCTATATTATGAGTTATGACATGAGCAATCTTGAGCTTGATAATGATAAGCTATTTTTATTCATGTAGTATGTCTAGCTGCTTTTAAGGAACATGCAAGCGTTGCAATTAGATATTGATTTACAAAACTTGTGAACATTTCTCATTAATTGTAGTAAACTAATCAAGGCCATTGGTTGTTCTCCAGTAGTTCGTAACTATATCACCCATCATGTCGCATTACCATTATGCTTTTACATTGTGTGATAAGAAGTGTTTTGCCCTTTTTGGTAATAAGTAAGTGGTAAACCTTATAAGAATCATACAAACTTATAGTATAGATGTTAAATATGTGTATTTTTACAAATTCGTAGAATCGCCGATTCTACGATTCGATACTACGATTCGATCCTACCGGAGGCAAATCGATCCGACTCGGGATCTCGACTCTGACTACCTTGCACATACTACACTCAAAACAAATATCAGAAGCCTTCAATCATGCTAAGGACGACTACGACTACTACGCCTGCGGGTATGACGAAGGACATCCGGAGTACTAGGTTGCGCTCCCCAGTTGAATGTCAGTGGGCAGTTTGATAGGCCATCACTCGGAGTTTAACTTTTGCTGTTTCTGCTGCTGTAAAACTCAAGGTCTGTTGACCTTTTTTGTAATAAGTGGCCTTAAGGCTGGTACCTTGTTGTTTACTTCTATGTATGGAGCTATTTCACTAGCTTAAGAGTATTGATCGAGTGGATGACATTCTTTGAGTTGTTTTCAATTGCAAAAAGTAATTTGTTTACCTGTACTAGCGTACATGACACAAATACAAATTTCTTAAACTCAGCAGCCACACAAGCTTTCAGGCTCTACAATGTTCACCCCCCTTCCCTTTATAAAGCTTTGAAGCCTTTTTTGCATGTCTAATCAGAAGCAAGTAGCAGGGTGTCCCGCGCATTTGCGCGGCTAGATTTGTTTTAAAGTTTTTAATGTCAAATGATATAACTTAGATGCTTGAGAATATATTTACGTATCTCGTAGCTATTTAGATTTTTAAGATATCGTAAACATTAGAAATGACAACAGAAACTTGAAGAAAAACACAACTTAAGGAACGTAACTGATGTATGAGTTTTGATGGAAGAAAATCTCTAGCATAATAAATTAACCACTCTCCATCATGTATGCATCATGTAGCTGCGTGCCTTTATTTTTCTCTCCACTGGTTGCTCTTTTCCAAAATATTTGTATGCACATGTACCTCTATTAATCTCAAGCAATGCGTTGATTATATATATGACAAATTATCTTATTAGTTTACATGGTATTAGAATAGCTTGCCCACGTATACACCGATGCACCATGGGGGATCTATCTTGAACTTATCTTCCCTCACGTCGGGTGCCCTTTCGAACCGTGTGTCTTCTATCTCTTCTCTCCGCCACAGTTTTTCTGCTTCAATCTCCAACAGTAAGTCCAATTCTTGATCGATATCTCTCAGCTGCTACCCCTTCCGATGCAATACTCTACCACATAGTTATCTTCTACTTCTCTCCCATTATTGTTTAATACTAACCGTTGTGATATCAACACACATATGTGCAAATGTCGCTAATCCTTGCCGGGGACACCCTCTGCACTCTCTCTGGTGGCCCCGAGCTTATTTCTTACTATTGCGCCATCTCTACTCTGAGCACTTTGCTCCTTTGTTTATGTACGCTCGTGTTTATATTCATATGGATGCATGCATGTATATACACATGACGATATTATACTTGCTTGATGTCTTCTTCTACCATGTTGGTCGCTCCTCTTCGACGTTGTCCAACTCAACGATGTGGCTTCTTTACTAACTACTATGACCTCCCATCTTCATATGTCTACTTTAGTCGTTGTCTAACGATATGGAGAATCTTTTCGCCGTCGCCGGCGATGCCATGTCACCAACGATGGCAGCTCCTAGCTACACGATAACCCCATATCGTCAATAGCTCGTCTTCAATGCAAAGCTTCATCTCCTCTTTGCTAGGGCTTCCCCATCATTAAGCTTCTTTGGCCACTAACTTCTTCAACAACGTTGATGCTCACCACTTATCGTCACAACACTTGGCTCCTTCTACTCGGACCTTTCTCTTTGGTAGCTCCAGCGAGTAGCATGACATTGTCCTCGTGGAATGGCTAACGTGAGCAGCATGATATTGTTCTTATCTTCGTCGTCGTTGCCGCGGCTCTTCGTTTCTTTGTGGATCAATGTCTTCTTGTAGGACAGATCGACATCATTGCATTCTTTTGTGGTCTCATCCGACACCATTCGTGGTATCCACATTATAACTTATATTTAATTTATTCAAAATTTTAGTTATTTAGGGATTTTACTTTGGAATTCGTATGGAAATAGAATTTCAAATTTTCTTTTATTTTTTGTCTGTAATTTAAGTTATTTTTGTTGGAATTCATATACCTATCCAATTGTTAATTTTTATGCCTAATTAAATTTATTTATGCATTTTAATTTGGAATTCAGTATCAAAATCAAATTGCCAATTTTAATATATTTTTATTCCAAATAGCAGTTATTTTTTGTTAAAATTGCATAATAATCCAATTGTGATTTTTGTTTAATTTTTATTCTGGATATATTTATTTAGGATTTTACTTAGGAATTAGTATGTAAATCAAATTGATAATGTTATTTTTTGTTCGAATTTTAGTTATTTTAATTTGGAATTCATATAGAAATCAAATTGCAAATTTTCTTTTTATTTTTTTCCCAAATTTCAATTATTTTTGTTGGAATTAGTATACTAATCCAATTGCTATTTTTTATAAAAATATTCTAAATTACAGTTATTAGGGTTTTTATTTTGGAATTCAGTATTGAAATCAAATTTCTTATTTTATTTTTATTTTGAAACCTAGGTATTTTTGTTGGAATTAGTATAGTAATAAAAAAATATTTTGAATTATATATTTTTAGGAATTTTACTTAGAATTTGTATCAAAATCAATTTGCTATTTTTATTTTGTTTTTATTTTGAATTCTGTTATTTTTGTTGGAATTAGTGTACTAATCCAATTACTAAATTTTTATTTTTATTCAATTTTGTTTATCTATAGATTTTACTTAGGAATTAGTATCAAAATTTAGTTGCTAATTTTATGTTATTTTTTATTCCGAATTTCAGTTATTTTACGTTGTACTTGAGATGAACTCTTATTTCTATATTGTACCTGACATAGATTCTTTCCTTTAATCTATATCGTTATAATCTAGACCCACCATAATCAACGGTGTGGATAAATTCGTATGGAAATAGAATTTCAAACTTTGTTTTATTTTTTGTCCCTAATTTAAGTTATTTTTTGTTGGAATTCATGTACTAATCCAATTGTTAATTTTTATGCCGAATTAAATTTATTTATGGATTTTAATTTGGAATTCACGTCAAAATCAAATTGCCAATTTTAATTTATTTTTATTCCAAATATTAGTTGTTTTTTGTTGAAATTCATACAACAATCTAATTGCGATTTTTGTTTAATTTTTATTCTGATTATATTTATTTAGGATTTTACTTAGGAATTAGTATGTAAATCAAATTGATAATGTTATTTTGTTTGTTTCAAATTTTAGTTATTTAAATATTTTACTTTAGAAATCATATGGAAATCAAATTGCAAATTTTCTTTTTATTTTTATTCCAAAATTTAATTATTTTTGTTGGAATTTGTATACTAATCCAATTGCTAATTTTTATAAAAAATATTCGAATTACAGCTTATTAGGATTTTTTATTTTGGAATTCATATTGAAATCAAATTTCTTATTTTATTTTTAATTCCAAAATCTAGGTATTTTGGTTGGAATTAAATATACTAATCAAAAAATATTTTGAATTATATATATATTTTTAGGAATTTTACTTAGGAATTAGTATCAAAATCAATTTGCTATTTTTATTTTGTTTTTTATTCAAAGCGAGTTATTTTTTGTTGGAATTAGTGTACTAATCCAATTACTAATTTTTTTAAAATTTTGAATTATGTTTATCTAGTGATTTTACTTAGGAATTCATGTCAAAATTAAGTTGCTTATTTTATTTTATTTTTTATTCCGAATTTTAGTTATTTTTATGTTGTACTTGAGATGGACTCTTATTTCTGTATTGTACCTGACATAGACTCTTTCAGTTATTTTTAAGTTGTACTTGAGATGGACTCTTATTTCTATATTGTACCTGACATAAACTCTTTCCTTTAATCTAAATCGTTATAATCTGGACCCACCATAATCAACAGTGTGGATGTTTCTCTTTTTTCACCGATTAACGTGAGAATTTCTAGCCCTTGAGAGCGAACGTGGTGGCTTCTTTTTCTATCGCTTTAATAATATAATAGATAGAATCCCTTCTATGTGCTAATCCAGTTTATATTTTTGTATGTCGGATAACAATCCCTTTTAATATTTATCGTGGGAATCTTTTGCAGCTTCTTAGACTGTGGACAATGGGAAGAGCAATGGAGCTGATAGATCCAGTATTACACGATGAACCTCGAATGGCTGAGATAAAGAGATGCATTCAGATAGCAGTGTTGTGCATTGAACCTAATGGAGAAGATCGGCCCACCATGTGGGATGTTCTTCTGATGCTAAGCTGCGAGAGTATAACCTTACCTGTTCCTAAGCTACCTGAAAGCCAGGACAATACACAGGACGCGTGTGAAGGGGAACTATCAGATTCAGATATCATTGAACCAAGATAGTGTACGTGGGCGATTTAAGCCCGGAAGCTTCATTGGGCTCTACAGAGCACACATGGCGTGGAGACGATATGAAGTAATTTAGGTGACTATATATGTGAGTATCAGTGGAGAGGTATGTGTGATAAATCATCGTTCACTTATATTATAGTGACATTGTGAATTTTCTCAGTTTCTCTCCAAGTATCCTGGAGACATTGTTCACTTATGTTCTATGTATCATGATATCGCGGCCAATACAGAGTTATAGAAATGGCCTAACTTTTTTAAGCTGGACCAGCATGTAAAGCGACATTCCTTTTACTGGAGGCAGTATGTCAGTTTCTTTTGCTGGAACTTAAGACTGTAAGAGGGAGTATGTTAGTTAATTAGATTGCTTGTTATTCTGGTACCTATATATGAAGATGCTTTGCTCATATTTCTCTGTGGTAAAATCTAAGGGTACAACTGGTCACATTTTCTCTAGTGTTTATACTCTGGGATCCTAGAAACAAGGGTGACCACTGACCAGTTTACTTCTGCTATCTTGGGTAAATCTATGATTGAACCAGGATTTACGTTAAAACTGCGTGATTTGCAAGATTAGTTATACAAAGTGAAATGTGGCGCACTAATCATCTATATAACCCGAGTCCTGGTGAATTAGTCATGATGCTATATCGTTCTGCTTATGCTAAATTTCTATGCTAGCTCTTCTATTTTCATGTACTAAATTCCTAGCAACAATTCTCATGTGCGATCAAGCGAAACACGAGAAACACAAGTGATCTGCTGCACATGAATACTGCAACGCAGCTTTGGGATTGGTTCAACTCGGAACGATTTGACTGACATCAGATTAAGCATGGGAAGAGATCGAGACTCTTGCCGGAATTTTCTTGCGCTGCACTGGGAGTTTTCCAGATGTTTTCCGCTAGCTTGTTGATCATTAATTAGAAAAGGAGGATCAACCTAGTCTCCCGTTATTTTTGCTAATTTCCTTTCTGACAATGATCCTCGCAATATTCAATTCCTACGTAGGTCAGTCGAATAGGTAGGTCAATGTGCAGTGATACAGTCACCGCGGAGAGGTCACCACAGAAATAGAAATAGAAGTGGAAACGCTTATGAATGAAAGATTAATTTGAAGGGTCTCCGGGACACGTGCCTCGCTATCAAGTGGGTGAAAACATATCATATAGTTGCCGACTGATCCGGATGGAAACGGATTCGGATTATCTCGGATCGGATTTTTTTAGTATAATTTTCGGATCGGAAACGGATTTGGATTTTTTTTGTCGGAAATGGAAACGAATACGGTAGACATGCTATCCGACGGATACGAATATGAATACGGATTATCTGGATAAGACGAAGTCCGGATATCTAGCCCAGCCTGCCCCACCACAGTCCATTTCTCATTAGTCATTACTCATTAGGGTCTTAGTCGTCACTTAGGGTTCCTTCTTCAGTTCTTTCACTTGCTATTCAGCCCAGTCTCCACACCGCCATCTCACCGTCATCACGACCAGCCGTCCTCGCCGCCATCGCCACCTCACCGCCATCTCTTTGTCCTGTCGGCTCCCCTGCGTCTTCGTCGGCTCCCCCTCATGGCCCCAACGCCTCCGCCGGATCAGGGACGCAGGCACGGATGCGGCCCAAGCCCCTCGCGGGAGCAGGGGCGGCCGAGCTAGGCGAGTCGACGCCAAGACGATCGTGCCTGCATAGGCGTGGGGTGGGGCAGCGAGAGTAGGCTGAGGAGCACGCCTGTGGAGGTCGAGGCAGTAGAGCCAAAGACGCAGGCGTGGGTGATCGAGCAACATGGGCCGACGATCGGAGGCCGGCCCAGCCATGGACAGCCCAGGGAGGAGCAGATCAGCGGCGTCAGGGCACAGGAGAGCCAGAGGAGCAGCACCGGGTGCGCGGTGCGGCGATGGGCGCAGGAGGTGCTGGTAGCGATAGGGCCGGCGACGGGGTGGCGCCATGGCGCTAGGAGCCAGTAGAAGCTCCGGGCGGAGCATTCACCAAGAAGCAAAGAGAAAGAAATGGAGGTGAGAAGAAGCGGGGAAAAGCGATGAAGATGAAGCCAGTGGAGGAGTCAAGAACCGAGGGAGATCAAGGAAGCCCCGAAGAAAAGCTTCAGTCGAAGCTACGTCAACCAGAGAGAATAGATGAGGATTGGGGATAAAGGAAGAAGAAAGAGACCAGGAGCTCCTTTACGGCTGAACCAAAGGAAGGAAATAGATAAGAGAGAGGTGGGGTGAACTAAGTGTTATGTTTGTGATGAACTAATTAATGCACCTTGCTAATGCCAATATTATGTGTAGTTGCTGAAAATATGAACAATTCATGAATGTTTGCATCAAACAAACTAGTTATATATTTTTGTTAATTTATGGCATGCAATTTAAGGGGTTTTCATGTTCCGAAAAATATCCGTGACCGTATTCATTTCGATTCGTATTTGTATTTGATATTATTCGCATCCGTATTCATATCCGAGGTATCTGTATTCGTTTCCGCATCCCGAAAAAAATATGAAAACAAATATGATAGAATCATTATCCATCCGTATTCGATCTGTTTTCACCCCTACTGCCAACAACACTTCTAACAAACATCCACGACGCCGCATCCACCGCGTGCCGCGTCGTCTGTCTGCACGAACGTCTTCCCAGCTCAATCATGCATAAATAAAGCTCACGCGTTGTCGACCGGCGAATATGTGTCCTATCATTGTCCATAAATAATAATTTCCAATTTGGGAGTTCATTTGGGAGAAACCGCGAAGGAGGGCGTCACCCCTGCTTATAAATAATAATTTTTCTCTATTTGGAAGTTCTAAGATATAATTTTCAATTCCAAGTACATCAGTTTTAGCATTAGTGTTCACATAGACATATCTATTTTCTATTGGAATTGTTCGCATAAAAGTAAAATCTATATTATCTTTAGTAATATGAGACATAGCACCAGAATCGACAACCCAACTATTTAGAAAAGTAGTAGTAAATAAAGATTTAATGCATACAAAAATATTAGACATACCGTTAGACGATGAATCGCTTTTACGCTCAACTAGTTGATTGTTTTGATTCTTTTGCTCATTCTGTTTCTTCTTTTTCTGCAATCAGCTCTGAAATGCCCATACTGACCATAATTGTGATACTTGAAATTCTTGTACTAATCATTCCTCTGAACTGAGTTATAATTTTCACAATCATCCCGATCACGTTTCTTCTTAAGCTTTTCTCTCAAATCACCATTATTCTTCCTCTTTTGCCAATTCCTTTCATTAATACATTTTTTCTCTCTAAGGTGTAACTCATAATTGTGAGTATTTCTTTCTTTTCCTTGAGAGAGTTTTCTATCTTCTTCCATAAGCAAAAGATGTCTCGAGTCGATATCGAGTATCTTTTCAAAATGACAGAAAGATATCTTAAATTGTTCCCATGAATTTGGCAAAGAGTTTAGAACAACCATGACATGCACTTCTTCAGAAAAAGGATAGCCAGCAATTTTTTAATTCCTCTGCTAAAATATAGAGTTTATTGATATACTCATTAATTGAAGTATTATCATACATCTTAGTCCAGATAAAACGATTAACAAGATTAAACACTTTAATAAGATATACTTCACCAAAATCTTGTTTCAGATTACGCATTATCTTCTGCGCATTCCATTCACCCTCATACTCAGCAGCTAAAGATTCAGCTAGAGCTGTTGGTTGTCATTACGAGATACCTAAATCTATGGTGCTTTAGATCAGAGAAACAAAAAAATAAATTTATTGTCTTCTTTACGCGTTGTATGCATCAACGGCCGATGTTTCCTCTCTCCTCGATTGCCGGCCCGTCGCCCCGGCTCCCTCGGCCACGCAACGTGCGGCACTGCGCGCGGAAAAACAAAAACAAAAAACGAAGACGGACCACAGGGTGGACGCAGTGTTACGTATCCTCGATCGCCGTGCGCGGAAAAGAAGAAAGAAGCTGCTGCTGCTGCTGCTGCTGTGCGTGGCCTCGCACTTCCAAAGCCCGTGTTTAGAAACTGTTGGCAGTGCAACACGAGTTAGTATATTTGTTCGTTAGCGTACAACGCCGTGACGCTGTCGAAGCGGCAATGTGGAAGAATTCCAATAACGTCCACCCCAAACGTCAGCGACAGCCGGTGGTTGGTGGACGTCGCTTCTTGACGGACGGACGGAGCGTCGCAGCGGATCGATGACGTGCGCAGCGGAAGCAGGTGCCGGATCGAGGACGGATCGACATCGACGTTGACGTTCGTGGGCAGGCATCAGGCAGCAATGAGATTGGTTGCAGCTTGTCGGACGGACAGCACAGGGCGGAAAGCGACAAAAGCCACGTCGCTTTAGACGCGTTTCGCTTTTCCTTCGGCTTCGCTTGGCTTCGGACGAGACCCGAGTTGACTGCTTAGTCGCAGCGAGATAGCGAGTTAGCGACGTCGTGCTTCGGACGACAGCAATCACCGTGCGTGCCGCCGCCTCTGAACTCAGCTCAGCAAACTCTAGATTAATTTTGCAGGGGTTTTTCGGTTTACCCTATATTTCTTTATTTTTTTTTGTGATGTCGCTCATAATTGTATAATAAGACTAGAATGTATGGACCTATTTATAGACTCAACTTCCAGGTGTTATAAAGTGATCCACTTGTTTCCGGTACACCATGAGACTTCTGAACCATGTCATCAACCATGATCAAACAAGTCAGTTTTATGAGTTTAAAATATATTAGTCCCTAGCACATATGTGTGAGTCCTGCGCTATCATCAGATTATTTACGAGATCAATTCCAATCAGATCATGTGGACTAACAGTCTGCAGAGCCGATCCTATAAAATAAACCAGCTATTCCGCCATATGTTGTATCCGGATTAATCATACGTATGCATATTAAATTCCAGTAGACTTGATCTCAATAAATATGTCTGTCATATTTCAGCACAGCCGTCCTCAGCACCTTGAGTATTAATTCCTCGAGTTAAATTCCGCATCAGATTATTCCCTGTCATATACATCAATAATATGAACAATTCAACATTGAGTTAAAATAGACAATAACCACAATAAATATTGAAAGCTACATAAAAATCCAACAATTCTGGTACCTATATATGAAGATGCTTTGCTCATATTTCTCTGGGGTAAAATCTAAGGGTACAACTGGTCACATTTTCTCTACTGTTTATACTCTGGGATCCTAGAAACAAGGGTGACCACTGAACAGTTTACTTCTGCTATCTTGGGTAAATCTATGATTGAGCCAGGATTTTACGTTAAAACTGCATGATTTGCAAGCTTAGTTATACTAACTGAAATGCGGCGCACTAATCATCTATATATCCCGAGTCCTGACGAATTAGTCATGATGCTATATCGTTCTGCTTATGCTGAATTTCTATGCTAGCTCTTCTATTTGCATGTACTAAATTGCTAGCAAACAATTCTCATGCGCGATCAAGCGAAGCACGAGAAACACAAGCGATCTGCTGCACATGAATACTGCAGCGCAGCTTTGGGATTGGTTCAACTCGGAACGATTTGACTGACATCAGATTAAGCATGAGAAGAGATCGAGACTCTTGCCGGAATTTTCATGCGCTGCACTGGGAGTTTTCCGGATGTTTTCCGCTAGCTTAATTTGAAGGTTCTCCGGGACACGTGCCTCGCGGGGGTGGAGAGGAAGGGCCTCCCCCGCTGCATTTTTTTTTTCCAAACATCCGCGTGCCGCGTCAACTTGCACTCCCACCTCAATCATGTATATTTTTTTTTTTGAAAAGGGAAAATCATGCATAAATAAAGCCCGGATGGAGCCAGAAAGCAAACACTCCAGAGGCCAGCGGCGACCGACATGCTTACGAAGCGGCCTCCACCTGGCCTCCTCGCGGCGCCTTCGCCGAAGCGGGGGAACCGGCAGCTTCGGTCGAGAATGCTCGTCCTCTTCTTCGTCGTCTTGTTCGTCGTCAATGTGTACGCACGCTTCTTAGGCGCTTAATTTCCTCTCGGTCTTGGGTAATTTGATCTGATCTGTCTGTGCGCATGGCATGTGCAGCAGGGAGGAGGTGCGATACAACCGGCGGCTTCGTCGAGTGGTGAGCACCGCAAGCATGTCAAATCTATCCCAGCATCGCTTAATTTATGTGCGCGCGTGTTATATTTCCTGCTTGCCCCCAGTTTAGATCCGTTGTTTTCAGCTGAAATTTGCCTCAAATTTCAAGTGAAATGCACACTGCTCACACTATATCCTGTCTTTTATTTTCTTTTCTTCTTCTGCGTATTCTCTTCCCCCTCCCCTCCCTTTTGAGCGGACACAGTGACAAGCTTTTACAGAGACCACAGTCAACAGACGAGGGTCAAGTAGGACCATGGCCGTGTGCGATAAAGAGATCCATTTCTGGACAGCTTACTAGCATCTACTGTATCGGCCCAATTCATGGTCTCAAGTCCGAACCACTATTCAACAAGCCCAGCCCAGGCTCACCTCTCTAGTCCCCGCTCCCGAGATGGCCGAGTCGTCTTGCCAGTGGCCGTCGTGGTCTCGTCCCCGCCGAGCAGACAACGCGCCGACGACGAGGGCATCATTTCCTCGTTTTCCCGCAGCCACACGCTAGCTACCTTCCCTCAGCATAGCCGTCGCTGCCGCTTTGGCCGGCGAAAAGCGTCATGAGGGGCTCGCCATCGGCGGCCTCCACGCCACCTCCACATCCTCGTCGATGTGCTACTCAGATTGCTTTAATCGGTCCAGGTTCAATGTCAAATCTACTTGTACTGTGCTAATTTCAAGCAAATTTTATATGTTTTCCGTCATGCAGTTTGGAAAATTATAATACTAGTACAAGTTCTTTTCTTTAACTTTTCCTTGATTTACTTATGCTTGTGCTCATGTTCCAAAATATCTGCTCGGTTACAAGATCCCCATGTTGTCATGCAATTTAGATCATTGTCATTGATCCCTTATGCGTGTCCTCATGTACCAAAACATTTGCTCTACTAAATTTCTGCATTTGTTAGGTAAATAAATTTTGATATGAGTTTTTCAGTATTAGCCTGCCGTCATCACCTGCTTCTTCTGTCAAAGATATCATATTAATATGATCGCAACAGTTCATGATCTCTTGTTTGAACAGTAGACTGTCCTGTTCTTGTGTAGATACGCGAAGAGAACGCTATTTCCCTGAACAAGGCACTTGAAGCGTTCGGAAATGCCCTTCAGAAGCATCTCTCTCCAATTCATCGGTAAGATCTTCTCGCAACAATATAGGATTGAAGAAAGGAGTGAAAAAATCTCCTTCAAATTGGATTTTTTTTTCGCGCCTTTTTTAACGCAGAAAAGCAAAAGCTAGTAGTACATCAGAAAGCTGACTTAGGATCCTGTTGTAGTTAACTTTTCAGGTACTCTATATTGTTGTTGTAATTTGATTTTTTACACTTCTACATTAATAAACATAAAAATGTGGATACTTCCTGTATAAACCCTGTTTGTCTGTACTACTACATGATTAAAAGCTCCTCTTAAATGTATATTGTTGATTTGCTAATAAGCAGACGCCGAAACATTAGTGTCAACTTTTCGACGCAAATCTGACAACATTGTCTCTCCATATGCTAAGCCATAGTAAGTTAGTAACCTAGCAGTATCACATTCATCAATCTTCAATTTACTTAAGACAATACTGACTCCACTGAGCTGAAATCTCCGAATTTACATGTTCACCATATACCTAATCTCTCTCTATGTGCGCATGGGCTCGCAGTTTGTCGCTGATTTAAGCTCACCCTTTTTTTCTCTTCTGATTCTTTGGTTGCAGCTCCCTGGAATCCCATAACAAGAGAATTGATGTTCTCAGCCATGATGTGGTTAGATTTCAGATCTTCCTCTATATAAAAAAACTACACCTTTATAGCCCAACCCCTTTTTCTGATAAGATATTTCTATTTATTGTGATTTATCAAGAGGCTACTTTGGTACAATGAACCACAACCTATGCAGTATGCACAAAAGGGTTTTCCTGAAATAACTTTAATTCTTAGCTCATAATGCTTCTTCATGCATCAATTGCAGGAACAGATCAAACATTCAAATCCTAATGGTTATGCTTATGAACACTACAGGTATGTAATTTTCAACTGTGCATAATTGATTGGTTGTTGTTTACAGTGTGCAATGTTAAGTATCAATCTTTCATAGAAACTTGAATCCTTTTTATTATCTTCGGATGTTTACCATGGTATTTTATACTATTGTGTTTGTATTGTAGCTCAGAGGCAAATCAAGAGCATACTGCTGTTGTTAGGGTGGCAAATCAGGAACAAACAGCTGCTGTTGATGGATTGACCATGACTGAAGCTTGTGAGGATGCAGCTGTTCAGTTGCGGTTCCTTAATTGCTCGAAGCCTCTTGTTTACACAGAGCGCAAAATAACAGCAGAGGGTGGTATGGCTATCAGGATTGCCATATTCAGAGATAACCAGATAATTAGATCCGGTCCACTTTCTTCTGCGAGAATTGAAATTTTGGCTCTTCATGGTGACTTTTTTGGTGTTGTCCGCGATAATTGGACCGAATATGAGTTTGATGGACACATAGTAAGCAGCCGACAAGGACCTGTATTGGGAGGAGATTGTCAACTGAAGCTGAAGAACGGAGTGGTCTCTCTTGATGACATCTGTTTCAAGAAAGTGTCCTCAAAGACTGACAGTGGAAAGCTCATTCTGGCAGCAAGAGTTCATAGGAATGACAAAGCTGGACTTCGAGTTAAGGAAGCTGTGATGAACCCTGTTGAGGTGCAGGTTTCCCGAAATGAATGTAAGTCTTCTTCAGAATTGCAGCTGGCTAGTTTTTGCAGTATGTAGTTTGCATGCATGATATATGATATTCTTCCACGTGGTTTCTCTAATGTAGATATGCAAGTATTATAGATCATTTCCCTCAATTTTAGAAACTATAGACGATATGTTTAATCAGCACTGTGTGATGTATTGGTTCTCTTTTCTTTTTTTTTCAGTAAATGTAAAGAGTAATCGTCCGAAGCTGAAAGATGAAGTATATCGTCTGAGAGGAATTTCGGGAAAGGGACCTCCCTTCAAGATGCTTCAAGAGAATGGAATCTATACAGTGGAGGATTTCCGGAAGGCTTTAAATAAGAATGAAGAAAAGATCCGCAATGTAAAATCTTTGGGACTCTCTCTCTCTCTCTCTCTCTCTCTCTCTCTAACACACATCTCTGTTTTCTGAATAAAGGGTACTAGCCGCTTACAAACATTGGCACCGCTTGTTGTGTTCATTTTAATTACAACCTATTCTTCTTTTCTCTCAGGACAGCCATCTAATTTACCTTTCAAATATGCTGAAAAGGATTATTTGAAAATTTCCTTGTAAATAATATGTACACACACCATAAGCTCTACAAGCATCTGTAAATTGATGTGTTAACATCCAGTAAATTTTGGTTTTGACAATTAAATTAACATATGCATTTCTTGGAGTTCAGGAATGTTTCAAGCTAAAGAAGGACAACAAGCTTTGGGAAGCTATAGTTAAACATGCCGAGGAGTGTGATCTTGAAGGCAATTGCAAGTTGAAATCATATATAGTTGAAGAGCAAAATGTTGTACTCTTCTTTAACTGCGTATATGATCTTGTTGGGGCAAAATTTCATGGTTGTGATGGTCGCTATATCACAAAGGACAATTTTAACTCAGCTCAGCAGGTAAAAGTTGAACATAGCATTCTACAGAAGCGCACTTGTTTTTTTTAAGCAAACTTTGGTGAGAATTTAGAAGTGACCATGTGGTTTTGTTTCAGGATGTAGTGAATCAGTTGAAGGAACATGCATATGACAAACTGGATAGTATTCAATTTGATCACGAAATAAAGGACAATTATCCCATACCTTTGTCTACAACTACGAACACAAGCATTGGTGGTGAGGCATCCGTTCCCTTGATAGCCACATTAGAACCAAATCCTTCGGATTTCCCTACAACATGTCAATATTAGACATTGGTCTTGTATTCTTGTATTTCATCACACACTATGATGCATGGGTACACCGGTACGGCAATACGGCATTCCCCAAAAAAACTCCGGTACGTCGGTACGGTAGTATATACATAATAAAAGTAATAAAAATATATAATATAAAAGATAACAGATAAGTTCATAAGACACAAATAGATGAAACAAACGATACTTCAAAGGAGGAAAGATTCCACAAGTTGGCAGCCTTTTTTAGCACAATTAAATAGATGAAACAAACGATAGTCCATCTCAAGGACAAGATGTATTTGTTTACAAAAAACACAAGATATATATTAGCAGCCTTTTTTAGCACAGTTTCCACAAAACCACTGACTGAGGGGCACCAGATTTGAACAGGCATGACGCCGAAGAAACCGAAGAGTAATTGTACTGAAGCTATCCAAGAATTCAAATTGACAAACTAGGAACCACTTCGTACTACACTTAAATGATAACTTTTTCAAGGTTTAATTGGACATGATGGATGAGAAAACTGATCAAGATTCAAAACACAGATTAGTTAATAAGCACCAAGGGTTTCATATGTGCTAGGGTTAGTCTCTTTGTAGGTTGGGCTTCCAGGGCCAAGGGTTTGTTATTGGGCCGTACCAGCACCCAAAGGTACCCAGCAGTACCCATTTTTTTTAATTATTTGTTTTAATTGGTAAAAATTATGGTACCTCTGGTACTGCATCAACATCAAGACCAACCGCATCAGTACCCAATATCGTATCGGTCTTTGGTGCGAGACTCCAGTGTCAGATCTACAAGATCACGATCACACACAATGTCTGATCATTTGATGTTTGAATTTGACAGTTGAAGGTACTGCAACAGTTCAGACCGTGCAGTGTGCTCAGATTAACCATGCCTCTGAACTGCCTAATGCACATAATAACATTGATGCTGATAAAATCATTTTAGCACAAAGTGCATCAGGACCAATTCTTTCTGAACCACACTGTGCAAACGGCTATCAAGGTTGGTTCTCTTTGTTGGGGCTAAACAATGCAATTACCAAAAGTTCAGCACCTCTACTTGTAGTGAACCAATGAGGATGGTTTCAACCAACAGATAAGCAGCGGAATTAACAATAACAACATGCACAAAGTGACACAGCGATTTACGTGGAAAACCTCCTCGATGTGAGGAGTAAAAACCACGGGACTTGCACAGCCCACTCCCAAATCTTCCACTATAATCAACAATGGGTACAAGGAGTCTTCTCTAGAGCATCTAGAGGTACATTACAGAAGCAACAACATCATCAAGATATAATCTTGGTATCATCATCAACAACCATACACAATTAACAAGAGGTATACTAACAGCTAACCAGAGAAAAACAGTTTCTGTCCCTTCGGTTATCAGCTCATATCTCACAAACCACAGATCCAAACTGCATGAAACTTGGTAGGAATGTGGATCCACGAGTCCCTAACATGCTGTCCAAATTTCAGCCAAATCGGACAAAGTTTCACCACTCAAACAGGACTTCTACCAGATCTGCTCAGTACTGAATCTGCTGCTACCCGAACTGACAAAACCCCCTCAAATCAGGTGTTCCACTCAACCAATCCTCAATCCAACCGTACAAATCAAAGAGCTACAAGTCAGGAACTCACAAACCAAATTTGAGGCAGATCCAACCGCGTTTGCTACTCCGATCGACGTCTTGATGAAGACTGCGCAGAATCACCGAGATGGGACAGAGCTTCTCTTCTTCTTTTCTCTCTTGTCTCTTGTTTTGGTTGTGTGTAAATGCTTCCTCTCAGCCCCCAAACTTCCAGCAGCAACTCAAGGTAAGATGGCTAGGGTTTTCCTTCCCTCTCCAAGGAGGAGGCATCTCAACCATTCATTCTTAAGAGTAATCAATGGTTGTCATTTCTTGGGCTTGTGGGCTGAGATGGGTCTTCATATGGAGGGATAGCCCAACAAACTCCCCCTCCCGACATCATGGAGAGATTAACACCTCATCTCAATCATGCCAGCCATTTGCCGGCATACTTCGAGTTTCTCTCTCGTCACTACCTTGGTCAACATATCAGCCCCATTGTCGTCAGTGTGAACCTTCTCAAGCTGCATTTGCTTAGAACTCAACACCTCTCGAATCCAATGGTATCGAACATCAATATGCTTTGACCTTGAGTGGAAACTTGAATTCTTACTCAAGTGGATGGCACTTTGGTTATCACAAAACAACACATACTTGTCTTGATCAAAACCAAGCTCACCAACTAACCTTTTCAGCCATAATAGCTCCTTGCTCGCCTCTGTCGCTGCAATGAATTCACTTGATTGTAAACAATGCCACACATTTACGCAACTTACTTTTCCATGACACAGACTCCCCCGAATATGTAATCGATACTCAAGTAGATTTTCTGCTGTCAACATCTCCGCCATATCTGCATCCGTATGCAACTAACACGGCTCTCTTTTTCCAAAGCAAAGCTTCATCTTTGTCTTTGCCGGAGATATCTCATTATCCACTTCATGGCTTCCCAATGCGGCTTTCCAGATTTGATATAAATCTGCTCACTGTACTAACTGCATGAGCAATGTCTCGCCTTGTACACACCATAGCATACATCAAGCTTCCAACTGCTGAGGTATATGGAACATTTTGCATTTCCTTCTTCATCTCATCAGTAGAAGGACATTGCTTGGTGCTCAATTTGAAATGAGCTGCAAGTGGACAGCTCACGGCTTTTGCATTGTCCAACCAAAACTTCTTAAGTACCTTCTCAATGTACTTCTCTTGTGACAGTACAACTTGTTGGAGTTTCGTCCTCTCAATTCTCATACCAAGAATTTGCTTTCTTGGCCCCAAGTCCTTCATAGCAAAGAACTTGCTCAACTCTTTCTTGACTTTGCAATCCTAGAGACATTCTTGCCAACAATCAAGATATCATCAACATAGAGCAACAAGATGATAAAATCATCACCGAGAATCTCTGAAAGAATACACAATGGTGCGTGCTACACCTATTGTAGCCTTGCTCCCCATATGATTCAAACTTCATGTACCATTGTCTTGGTGCTTGTTTAGAGCCATAAAGACTTTTCTTTAGCTTGCACACATAGTCTTCTTTGCCCTTCTTAACAAACCCTTCAGGCTGCTCCATGTATATCTCTTCCTCCAAGTCTCCATGAAGGAAGGCTGTCTTCACATCCATTTGCTCAACCTCCAAGTTGCGACTAGCTGCAATGCCAAGAACCACCCGAATGGATGTCATCTTCACCACTAGAGAAAAGATCTCATCAAAGTCAATTCCCTTCCTCTGGCCAAATCCTTTCACAACTAGCCTCGCCTTGTATCTTGGATGTGACGTGTGCTCTTCTTGCTTGATTCTGTAGACCCACTTGTTCTTCAATGCCTTCTTGCCCTTTGGCAATTTCACCAGCTCATATGTATTATTCTTATGCAAGGAATCCATCTCCTCTTGCATGGCTTTCATCCACTCCTTCTTGTGCTCATCTTCAATTGCTACGCAAAGCACTCGAGTTCTAAATCATCGACAATAACACCACATAATCATCGAGGAATACCGCTAGAAGGTCCGCACACTCGTGGATCGTCCGAGTGGAACTTCGGTATTGGTGATTGTTGATCATGATCATCAAATTCAGCATCAAACTCGTCTTCTTTGGGGAGCATTCTCACCACTGTACCATGCACATCATCTTGTGCATCATCTGCAACATCGCCTTGACTTGTTGTGGAGCCGGAGTTGCGTGAGGCGGGTCTAAATCAACCATGCCTTCTTTGTTGAGGAACTTGCACCTTTGCCTTCACAATATCATCAATTGTGCGGTCTTCAACAAACACAACATCACGACTTCGACAACTTTCTTTGCTATAGGATCAAACAACTTGTAGCCGAACTCATCCAAACCATAGCCAAGGAGTATGCCTTCGTCGTGTCTTTGCATCAAGTTTAGACCTTTCATCTTGAGGAATATGAACAAATGCCTTGCACCCAAACACTTTCGGTGATCATAGGAGACATCCTTGTTGTACCACACCTGTTAGGAACATCTCCCGCAAAGGATAACATGGTGAGAGATTAACAAGATAAAGCTGCGATCATCAAAGCCTCACCCCAATAAGACTTTGGCAGCCTTGCATGTGACAACAAGCATCGAACTCTCTCCACCAATGTCCTGTTCATCCTCTCAGCAACGCCATTTAGTTGTGGTGTCTTAGGAGGAGTAAATTGATGCCTAATTCCTTGCTCCTTGCAATATGCATCAAATGGTCCAATGTATTCTCCTCCATTATCGGTCATGAATGCACTTTATCTTCTTCTCGTTTCTCTCTCAAGCGAGGCTTGGAATTGCTTGAATGTACTCAAGACTTGACTTTTGGACTTCAAGGATAAACCCAAACTTTCTGGAAGAATCATCAATGAAAGTGACAAAGTATTTAGCACCACCAATTGACCTTACCGACATCTTGCACACATCGGAATGCACCAAATCCAGAACTCGCTTCTTGTGAGGAGGTCGACTTTTGAAAGCAACCGGTGTTGCTTCCCCACTAGGCAATCTGTACAATTCTTCAATTGCACACTTGAAATCCTGACAGAGATTCTTCTTCACTAGCACACCATGCCCTTCTCACCCATGTGCCCAAGCCTCTTGAGCCATAAAACACAAGGATCATCCTGTCCTAATGTATTGACAGAAACACAAGAGAGTTTAGCATGAATATGATACAAGAGTGAAACCATTTTACCTCTTGCAAATACCATGTTGCCCTTGGTGAGCTTGTACTGTCCATTTTCAAATCTGCTGGAATACTTCTCATTATCAAGCAATCCCACTGAAATTATGTTGAGCCGCAAATCTTCAACATGTCTCACAGACTTGAGAATTAGTAGTGTGCCATTAGCTGTCTCCAAATGCACATCTCCCTTTCCAATGATTTGAGCACGATCATTGTTTCCCATCTTCACAATGCCAAAATCACCAGCAACATAATTTGTGAAGAGCCTTCTATGAGATGTAGCATGTATGGTAGCACCACTATCAGGTATCCAAGTCATGTCATCATCACCCACAAGGTTGATGGTTGCATCATCAGAAACAACAATGATTCTTTCTTCAACAGTGGAACCAATCTTGCCATCATCATTTTCAGCAATGACTACCATCATGTCCTCAACCGTCAAGTAATGCGACCAACATCATCACATCCTTTGTCACTATCTTGTTTACGTGCTTTCTTCTTTTCTTCTTGTTCTCCGCTTGAGCTTTGGTGAAACTTTTAATGTGTCCTTCTCATGGCGGTGATAGCACTCAACATCCGAAAATTTTCCTCTTGACTTGCTTCTACTTTCAACTGAATTCTTGGGACCTCGGCTCTTGCTTCTCCCGTGACTCGGTGAACAACACCTCGGGTTGTGAGGAGGAACTCTCCCTTCAAACAAGTCTTCTTGACTCTTCATTTATCACTTTGGTCTTCACAAGGTTCCAAGATACTGATTACCATTTGGAGTGAATTGCACAAAGTGACTTTGAGAGTTTCCCAAGTATCCAAGAAAGAACCAAGTAGTAGCAAAGCCACGACCTCATCATCAAATGTGATGCCCATGGAAGATAGTGATTTATAATGCCTTGAAATGCATTCACATGATCACCACGTAGTGTCATCTCGGTACCTCAAATGCATCAATTGCTTGATCAAGAACATCTTATTGGTACTTTCCTTCCTAGCATACAATTCTTCCAATTTCTGCCATAAGGAGCATGCATGTATCTCATCACTGATATGGTTCAACACATTGTCATCGACCCACTGTCGAATGAACCCACAAGCTTGACGATGAAGTACCTTCCACTCATCATCAGTTTTGTCATCCGGCTTCTCGGTGGCAAATACTGGCTTGTAATACTCTTTCACATAGAGCAAGTCCTCCATCTTACCTTTCCAAGCTTGGTAATTTGTACCATTCAGAGATATCATCCTGCTGGTATTCACCTCCATCTTTCACTGCAAGACAGTCACCAAAGCAAACACAAGCTCTGATACCACTTTGTTGGGGCTAAACAATGCAATTACTAAAAGTTCAGCACCTCTACTTGTAGTGAACCAATGAGGATGGTTTCAACCAACAGATAAGCAGCGGAATTAACAATAACAACATGCACAAAGTGACACAGCGATTTACGTGGAAAACCTCCTCGATGTGAGGAGTAAAAACCACGGGGCTTGCACAGCCCACTCCCAAATCTTCCACTATAATCAACAATGGGTACAAGGAGTCTTCTCTAGAGCATCTAGAGGTACATTACAGAAGCAACAACATCATCAAGATATAATCTTGGTATCATCATCAACAACCATACACAATTAACAAGAGGTATACTAACAGCTAACCAGAGAAAAACAGTTTCTGTCCCTTCGGTTATCAGCTCATATCTCACAAACCACAGATCCAAACTGCATGAAACTTGGTAGGAATGTGGATCCACGAGTCCCTAACATGCTGTCCAAATTTCAGCCAAATCGGACAAAGTTTCACCACTCAAACAGGACTTCTACCAGATCTGCTCAGTACTGAATCTGCTGCTACCCGAACTGACAAAACCCCCCTCAAATCAGGTGTTCCACTCAACCAATCCTCAATCCAACCGTACAAATCAAAGAGCTACAAGTCAGGAACTCACAAACCAAATTTGAGGCAGATCCAACCGCGTTTGCTACTCCGATCGACGTCTTGATGAAGACTGCGCAGAATCACCCGAGATGGGACAGAGCTTCTCTTCTTCTTTTCTCTCTTGTCTCTTGTTTTGGTTGTGTGTAAATGCTTCCTCTCAGCCCCCAAACTTCCAGCAGCAGCTCAAGGTAAGATGGCTAGGGTTTTTCCTTCCCCTCTCCAAGGAGGAGGCATCTCAACCATTCATTCTTAAGAGTAATCAATGGTTGTTATTTCTTGGGCTTGTGGGCTGAGATGGGTCTTCATATGGAGGGATAGCCCAACACTCTTTTGTTACCCGCTTTTGTAGAAGTTATTTTGAGCAATTGATTTTAATACTTAAATTGAAAAGATTTGGGATTTTCAAATGAAGGTAATCTAGCAGGTGGTCAGATGGTCCTTGATGCCCAGGTTGCAAAATTTGCTGGTGGGGGTTACTATATCGCTCAATCATCTGATGTCCCACCTGTGATAACGGCGGTAAGTAAAAGTTTCTGTTAAAATCGGTTCAATCTTCCTCATTAGTATTTAATAAGAAGTCAAGTTAGATAGGCTATCTGCAACATCATTGTCATGTTATTAGGCCAACATAACTCCTGAAATCATCATATTGTTAAATCTTGTTGTATTCATGAGGGCATAACGTCAACTGATTGCCTGTCATTGTTGAGATAAGTGAAGCCTCTTTTTGCATATTGCAAGCTCATGACGTTCTGTTTGCAGGAAGCTTCTGGAGTCAATTACTTGGTTGGAGCAACACAATATGCACCGGACCTTGCCATTTATGGCTACTTTCCTGTACCATCTGATCTGCCACTCGGCAGCACTCAACCAGAAAATCAGGGTATGCAGAATGTACATTGTTTCTATATCATGCAAAGAAATTCATAGACGCGTGTACCTTTGTTGCTTTACATGAACAGAATTCACCAAACCTACATATTAGCCTGCCATGAAATCTGTCAACTTGTTTCATAGAGGCATGGACTAGCCGTAACCTCCGGAGCATATCTCTATTTTATTCTTTATTCAAAGGAAGGAACAATAAGTGCTCACGATTATTTTTGAGCATTTCTTTTTGACAAAAAAATAGTGTCAAATAAGTCTTATCTGCCTTTTTCTTTTGTTGTGGGGTCTTCAGGATTACCTGCAATGGACCTGGATCCAAACTCCTTCCTGGATCCAAACTCCTTCCTGGATCAATTTTCTCAAGACCAGCTCATCGAGCATCCGTCAAACGCTCAGAACGATGGCCTTCGTAGGTCTGCATACCCAGGGCAAGGATACAACAACTATTAGGAGCATGTGAAGGTGCCGTACAATTCGAGCTCAAAGGGATTGATAGCTGATGGCTTGTTAGTTAAGTGATCTGTCTGCGTTTTTGTTTTCTCTCGTGGCTTCTCCATCCTCAGTTGTCGCCCGATTCCTACAATTGTTTTCTGATCGGCATGAACGACGATCATATATACCCCTTACACGTTTCATGTACTGCGCTACCATTTGCAGATTTGTCTTGTTGTTTGTGTCGTCGTTGCTATTCTATAATAGAGATCAAATGTTCGATGCCTATTGGTGGGTTTGGAGGCCAAAGCTTGGAATATTAAGTCTGATTTGCTGTATATCATTCAACTAAACGTTCCCAGAAAAATCGGTCGAGATTCTCACCGTTTGATCCGCTATGAGACTCGTGTTGGCGATGTCTTTTCCAACCCTAGCGACGAATTTCTTCATCACTCTCTCCCTCTATAGATAAAAAGATTTATGAGTTGTGCTCTCCTCCGCGAAGGCGATAAGTCAGTGGTGGCGGATGGAGGATGGTGAGGCAAGCTGAGCATGAGCAGGGGCATCGAACAAGAAATTACCAGAGGTATTAGCCTCCTCTCCCTTCCAAGCCTGCCTCATCCAAACTCTGCTTCTTCTTCCCAGTCTAAAAACTCTAATTCTTCTACTCCCCGGCACTCCAATTGCTTCAATTCCCTTGTAATCATTTGTATCCTGGAATAGAGGATAATTTCCAACTTCAACTTGTCAATTTTATTTCTCATGAAAATATGTGACGCCCCGTGTCATTACCTCAAGGGTAATCACATTTAGGCATACGGATTACTATTCGTTTGCTCAGTAAAACACTGCTCCAACGAATAGTAAGCCTTTACCAAAGTCACACAGCAGAACAATAATATAGAAACTGTACATTTTATTCCAGTAATAGCCATGCAGGGCTAGGGTTCTTAGTACAAGTATTAAACAGTTACCAAAAGGAACTGCTCCGTTTTTCTCGCCAACACTGAAGTCTCGGCCTTCTATTCGTCCCACGAGTCAAAAATGGCGTCCATCTCGCTTTGGTCCTCGTAGCCGGTGCCTTCTCCTCCAAAGAATTTTGCCGGTACACAGAAGTCCGTCATCCCACTCGGGAAAGTTCCCGGCTGGACTAGGATCTACAAAGAAGAATACTAACAAGGTTGAGTACACGAATGTACTCAGCAAGCATTAATAGCAAAGAATGCACTGGATGACTATCTCTAGTTGTTATCACATTTTCTAAGTCATCTCATTTCTGAAAATAATTTGTTAAAACATTAGGTGGTAAATTTTAATACTGAAAACACTACTTATTACTCGGAGAGAAGAAAGACCCCCGATGGTTCCCGTAGACTCCAATCCAGGAGACTAGCATGAATTCATGATTTGATAGCACTACGCAGGCTTTGTACCACTTTACCCATAGTCATTCTGAGCTCTAAATGAACCGGGTCCCCTGCATTTCCTTTGATGCGGGTTCGAGTCCAGAATACAGAACGTTTTCCAGGTTACGTGATCAAGTCTCCACCCATTACTTTTCGCCGATCGATCTTTGATTTAGTCATATTCTTGACCTCGTCATACACCGAGTTCGAAGAACGTTGGTTGAGGCGCCATCGTCCGTGCTCAACACTCCTCCTTGGGCGGCGCAGCGCCGAGCCCAAACACTCCAATGTGTCCCGTTGTGGAGAATCTTAATTACATAACTAGGTAGCATTTTCTGCCCGTCGAAACGGGAAAATAGTTGGTACTGATTTTACGGCTTCAGACCGAGCAAGAGTTTTGTTTGTCCTTATATTATAACCATATATAAAAAGGAGCCCACCTCTTACCTCATCATCATCGTCGTCGTCGTTGCCGCGTTCCCCTGCCAGGGCCCCCTTTTACCCACATATTAAGTCTCATTTCTTTCTCTTCATCATTTTCCTTTCATCATTCTCAACTCTTTCATATTCACTTTAATCATTTTCATCTCAGTTATTTATTTAATTTTGAGAAAACAATTTTGATGCAATAAACATAATAGTGCAATATACGGTTTATGTTTAAGAGGATAGCTTGCCTGAAGAATTGTAGGAAAGATTGGCGTCGACGAATCTCTGATCAACTTCTCCTGCCGGTGCTGGTTTGTCCTCTGTAGCAATATGGTAGAACGAATAGTATAATATAAGTAAATATGTAGTTGATTGAGTGATATAATATATATAAAAGTTAGTGACTCCTAGTTGTTAGTACAATTTGAATTTAATAAAACTTTCCCGAGCTCTAACTCCAAGTTAGTCCTCCCCTAGAATCGCCGCCCTATTATTTAACGCACTAAGGGTCGATAACACGAGGATCCCGCTTAACTATCTAACTCGACAGGGTTAAACGCCCCAAAACGCCCTACTAAACTATCGCCGATCCACAAGGATACTACACACACGCGCTAGACTAATAACAACAAGAAAAGACGGCTACTCAATTACTTAGCAACTATATCACAATAATCGCAATTAACTTTGAAGCTGGTCTAAACGACAAGACCTAAGCTAAACCAAGAAGTCGCAAGAACTAAACAATAAATAACTAACTAAAAATACACAGCAATGCACAAAAGAAACTTATACAAGCCTAAATTCCTCCCTAACCTAACTTACCTTAACCCTAATCTAACCTAAACTAACCCCTCTCTCTCTCTCTTCTCACTTTCGGCCTAGTCCGAATGGAAACACACACGCGCCTACACAGCAGCCATTCCTCTCCCCTTTCTAAATCTTCCCCCAAATCTCTCTACTCCCTCAAGCCTCTCACCCCCCCCCCCCCTCTCACAAGCCGCCGCCGCCTAGGGGTGTCTCGGCTCGGCCTCCGCCGCTCCCGTCGGCGCAGCCGGCCCCGCCGCCACGGTCCGCCGCCACCTGCTGGTGCCGCGGCCCGCCACCCTGGTCCTCGACGCCCAAGCCGCCGCCGCAAGCCGCCGCCTACGCCACGGCCCGCGCTGCTCCCGCAAGCCGCCGCCTATGCTGCCTGCTGGCTCGGCTCCTCCGAGTCACCTCCTCCTCCTCCGGCGCGGCCAGAGGCCAGCGCCGCCGCCGACGCTGCCTGCTGGCTCGGTCGCCGCCAGCCCTAGGCCTGGCTAGGCCCGACTTCTCCTCCTCTCGCGCGGCTCGGCGCCGCCAAGCACGCCGCCGCGACTCGGCCCTCAGCCGGTTCCGGCGCCTCCCCTCGCCCCAGATCTGGCCCCAAGTCCGGGTCGCCTCTACTCGGCTCGGCTTCTCCTCGGTCACCCCCTCCTCCCGGCTGCTACGATCTACCGGTCCAGGAGGGGCTCTGGCCAGGCCGGTTCGGCCTCTCGGCCACCGGCGCTATGGCTCAGAGGCCTAACTCCCTTCAATCCTCTAAGTCCTAGGCTAAGCAGTTCTTTAGTATGCACAGATGATTTAAAAGATGATTGCTTGATACTGGTGTATGTATGCAGGGATTGATGGAGGCTTGGAATTGGGTGTAGCTACTGGAGGATGCATTTACGGAGGTATGGACTCATCTACTAATTAACATGCAATGCCTTACCTGACGATTGAAGATGGAAATGGATTTGAGTTCCAGCTTGTGCAGGGAGTGGTCGATGATGTTAGGGTGGATGATGGCGGATGTGGTCGTCGATGCCCAAGTTGATGGTGCTGGCGATGAGGATGTGGTCGCTCTCCTGGTTGCCTTGGCGTCGCCGAGCTCCCTCGCTGTTGTTGCTTCTTGACTCCGGGTAAGGTAATGGTTGAATGCTTTGGATGTGGCCGCTGCTGCCTGGGGGATGAACTGCGATTGGGGGGAGGAATGGGGCTGGCTGGGCTTTGAGGAGACTGGGGGAATGCTGCTGTTTGGCTTGTGCCGGGGGCTGAATGTTTGAGCTGTGCTGCCAGGGGGTGAATTGCTTGCTGTCTGCTGCTGCTGGAGTGCTGAACTGCTGCGGCTGCACTGAGAAGTAGCAAGGGGGGATGGACTTGTGGCTGTCTGCTGCTAAGGTTCTGGTGCAGAAGAAGGGGGGCTGAACTGCTGATGTTGGGAAGGCTGAGCTTAGCTGCTGCGGCTGCACTGAGAAGACTGGGAAAGGAGATGCTCCTTTAAGGAAGAAAATGCATGGGGTTTTGGGAAGGTGGCTGCGGTGCAATGCTGCAAACTTGGAATGGTACAAGACTCGCATTTGAATGATGTACAAGCCTCATGTAAGCAATGCAGTTGTTGATTTATTTAATTAATGAGAATGGAAATGCAAAACTTAATTATAACTTGATTCTACTGTTGCACTTTTGAATGCAAAAGAAATTTTGTGCTTGAATGAGGAGATGAAAAGAATGGTAGGATGATAATTGATGAAATGGTGATTCTACTGGCCACTAATGCAATGCTCGAGAAATGAACCCATCTAAACCTACGAGCTGAAAACTAGCTACTTAACAACAATTGCAACACTACCGTTAGCTTACCGCTAAGATGAGATTAACTACCGTTAATTACCGATTAACGCTACTCGATTATGTCTAGAAAACACGGGTTCTCATGAAATAGGAAGCTAACTGAAAGAATTTATTACATGAATAGTCAATTTGTTCGAACTTGATTAGTAGTGAATCAAGAACAAGAAAAAGAGGAGGCTCGTGCTTACTCTAAAGCTTATAAGTTTCAACAAAAGAACTTGCTTAGTAGTGAATTGGGAACAAGGTACCTGAGTAACGTGACAGAGAGCACATCCATATGATCTAGATCCAATGGTCCAATTTGAAATCGGTTTCATGTTCGAATAAAAGTTAGGAAAAATTTCATTCGTAGTCCCTCAACTCTTCTCGTGATTTAATTTTCATCCTCCAATTGCAATACCATTTAAAACCCGCCCCTCATCTCCGAGTACCAGCTAAAGGAAAAAAGTTCATTCGTAGTCCCTCACTGTTCTTGTGGTTTAATTTCTGTCCCTCAAGTGCAATACCATTCAAAACCTGTCCCTCGTCTCTCACTACCAACTAAATAATACCTCTCAGGCCGTTTGACCCTGGTTTTCACGTACCTGGCGTCCAAGTCAGATCCAAACTAGCGTCTATGTCAGACTATGGGGTGGGGCCACATGTCATAGAGAGGGAGAGAGATAGAGAGGTCTTCACATCCTTCCCTCGCCTGTGATGGAAACAGAGGAGGGTGATGGAGCATTCGGGTGGCGATCAATGGCAGCGAGGGAGGCAATGGCGGGCTCCAGCAAGGGGCAAAGCAGAATCCCCGCAACATGACGAGTCTGTTTGCTGGAGGGGAGGGGAGAGAGAGTGCTGCAGAGGCTCTGACGAAACGGCGGCAAACAGTGGCAACAAAGGGGTGCACGAGAAATAGGAGGAGAAGGAGAACCCAACGAGCATGGTCTTGGGTGAGGAGGCGCTCGGGACAAGCCCGGCGAAGGCGAGTTGTGGCCGACGAGACAGGATGGTGTAGTGATAGCGCTCCCGTGAGGGGTTCGGACGGGGATCGGGGGGAAATATAGAGGAGGCCTCACCTTGGTAGAGATCGGGCGGGCGGAGTTGAGGAAGACAGTGGGGCGACTGCTCTTAGGTGCCAGATCTCAGATAGAGAAGTGGAAACGATGGTGTAGCATGACCTCTCAGGTGGCGACTATTTGTCCTTGTGCATCCTAGCCACCTCCGCTGCACGAGACCTCCTTCTTCCCCGATTTCCGACCGATGCACCACCATGACCGCCGTTGCCATTGCTCGTAGCTGTGTCGCCATGCCGCCTAGTGAAGCATGCGGTGCCGTCGTAAACCACATAATGAGATAACTAAGAGCATATACAATGGTGTGACGTAGCTGTCTCTAAGGTTTGCCACGTAGGATACGGTATGGTGTAGATGAGAGAGGAGCATAGAGAATTATGGCGTCTCTCATGCATAGTCGACTGTAACATGAGAAGCAAGTCACATTTCACATTGTACATGGAGGAGCTATATATATAGAGAGAGAAAAACAACTCATGGTATAAACCGTCTTTAGTATTGTTTATAGATGATATAAAAGGATACTATAGACATCAGTTGTTTATACTATTGTATATGCCATAATGGCACAACACGAGCCATTGTTGCACGTGGGAGCAGCAAAACTTCCTTTTGCTTCTGAATTTTTTGTGCAGTTAGAACAAAACAGAAAAATTGCAATCCTATGAAACAATAGTAGCTCTTCCTTCTTTTTTAGCTTTGTTTGGAGAATCGGCCGCAATCCTTGTACATGCGCAGCTGCCAGCACGGGCACAAGCTGCGGCAAACACGGGGAGCAGTGGGAGGATGGAGCATGGGATGGCGGCGGACTGGAGCAGGGTGCCGGGGAGGAAGGAGCAAGAGGCAGTAGGAGGAAGGCTCGTCACGCCGGCGGCCAGTAAAGACACCAGCGATGGCGGCGCCATCAGATGGGACGACGTCAAGGACGAGAAGGCCAACAGGGGCATTGCCGAGAATGGCGGGGACAAGCTGAAGCACTGCAGGATGCAGGTATGCTGGTGGCGACGACGAGATCAAGAAGGAAAAGGCCGCTGCGACGGCTACGGCGGCCAGAAACATGGGCATGAACCATGCGCCGGCGCCGTACGACTACTTGTCGTTCGCGGTGGCGCTGATGCCCATCGCCACCGACGCGAGCATGTACCAGGCGCCATCACTGCCGTACAGCTTCTTGCCTTACCCGCAAGGCCCACCCGGCATCGCCCAACCCTACCGGCACCGCGTGCCCACCCCCGCCAAGAAATACGACAGCGGTGGCGATAGGAAGGACACCGGCGACAAGGATAACGACAGTAAGATGGAAAAGGTTGTTGTCGATAGCGGTTCTGACAGGAAGGAACCGGAGAACACCCGCGGTGGCGAGACAAAGTAGAGAGACAGGTTGCAAACGGATAGGATAGTTTTCGACCATCTGTCTAAATAAATTTGAATATTATTTGGAGTCTGAAATTGGATATTCAGGATTTTTGTTGGATTTCATAATCAGGGCTGAATAGTTTTTGTCAGAAATAGAAACAGATTCGAGAAGAAGGTATCTGTCAGATTCGGAGCTATCCAGATAATTTATCTGATAGTATCTGATAAACACTATTTCGGATATTTGATAAACTCTAGACCCAATGGGCCGGAGAGAGAAATCGGCCAACGAGGATTTCCAGTCTTTAATTATTATTTTTATTTTTTAGAAAATTATAGGAAATCCAAATGAGCCAAGAAAAATAGCAAATGAACTCAGAAATTTTTTAGAAAATTTACAAAAATACTTTGGAACATTAAGAACTTAAATAAAATACTTTTGAATTTAATGGATGTTTCATTTATTCATATTAAATTATTTTTATTTCTGAAAACTAGATTTAAGCTTTGTTAAATTCTAGAAAATCATGAAAATTTATAAAACCTTATTTTAAATAAAATGTTCCGAAAAAACTCAAAAAATTGGAAAGCTACAAATGTGCTACCGGTCAATGTTCCGTTTATCCCTAACTAGTTATTGATATTGGTCTGTAGGCTTTGTATATGTTGTATCTTTTATGTTATACAGTTGACTAGTTACATTTTGGATATCTTTTGTACTACTATCACTATGACTTGCTACTTACTACTACTTTTTTAACTAGCCGCCGTGGTAGTTTGATGTAGTTAAATTTGCTTGTTGAATTACTAATGTAGTTGTATTTTGGACATGTAGTATGGTTGACTGATCTTTATATGTGCGATATATATGGTTTTTGTTTTCGTGCAATATTTGACTAAATATTTATGACCAAGACAATCCGTATTCAGTTCGGCATGTATTCGCTTTGTATTTGTGACCGAGACTATCCGCATTCGTATTCATAACCAGCACTATCCGTGTTCGACTCTGATTCTGAGAAAAAATATGGAATAAGATATGGGATGAATGATATCCGTCCGTATCGGTTCGCACGGTCAATGCAGGCATACACTGATGCACAAGCTGGTGCCACCACCGTCATACGGCTACTAGCCATATGCTCCGTGCCTCGGCACCGGTAGCTGCTACCATGATTGCACCGGTGCCCATCCGCCGCCGCCGCCTACCAACGCCAGTCGTCGTACTCGGACATGTTCAGCGACGAGAACCCCAACGCATGCAACGTCATCTGAGCTCACACAACGCATCGGAATAGGCCAATCCTAACTTCACTGTTGCGTCAGAAAATAGGATTATCGAATGCTCCAATCTCCTTCATTCAAAAAATATATATAGAAAAATGGTAACTTTCCTATATTGGAAGCCTATTTGCTACTCCTAGGTGCAGTTATTCTCATTGTATCTATCTTCCGTCAGTCTCAGATACCACATACTTGATTGGATTATTGGAACGGATACCACTTGTAACCGTCACTAGCAACCCGCTAATATATATATATATATATATATATATATATATATATATATATATATATATATATATATATATATATATATATATATATATGTGTGTGTGTGTACACATATATGCATGTATACATGTATGTATGTATATGTATATGTGTGTGTATGTGTGTGTACACATATATGCATGTATACATGTATGTGTGTATATGTATATGTGTGTGTAGGACATCTGTTTTTGTACTCTTGGGAGTATGTACTCACACTTCAATATACCACTTAAACGCACATATTATACTTCCTTAGCACATTCAAGTATACTTATATATCAATTATAAGATACTACAATGCGACTTAATAGAAAAAAATTCATTGGAGCTTTTGTTTTAGTTATATACTCTTTTTCATATATAAAAGAAGTATATAGACTAATTTTGGTATAAAAAGTGGGTTTTAATGAAATTTTTCGTTGTACTCACTTTGGGATATCTTATAATCATTATTAGAGTAGAGTACATACTCCCACTTCTCATATACCACTTAAATCGTATGATTATACATCTTTATCTATTTGAGCATACCCCAATAATGATTATAAGATACCCCAAAGTGAGTTTCATGAATGTTTTTATTTATTTATCAAAATCCACTTTTTATAGCAAAATTTGTGTATATGCTTCTTTTTATATAAGAAAAGGGGTATATAACAAAAATAAAGAACTCCAATGGAATTTTTAAATCAAGTGACATTGGAGTTTCTTACAATTGGTATTTAAGTATACTGAAAGTGATAAAGAAGTATAATATATTTGTTTAAGTGATATATATATTACTCCAAGAATTCACTCGTATAGATGACAGTACGTGTGGTTATAACCGCATGCATCCCAAAACTGTACAGTGTTTTTTCTCTCATGTTTGCACTTTTGTCTAGTTGGATTTGTGATGGGTTGATCATAAATCCAAATTATGTTCTATCTATTCCATTGCCACCTTTAGGAATCTAAGGCCTCTCCTTTCCGGCTAAAGCTACGTTGAATCAATCAATCAATCAATGATTCGTAACCCCATGGGTACTTTTATTTAGACTTTGACTCTCGATACGTGTCCCCTAGTGTACTCGAGAGTTGCTGTTGGTGAGGTGAGGTGACTTCTGCTTAAGCAGTGTGTAACTGATTCTGTAGAGTTCGATCAAGAGGTTAATACATTTGTTTGTGTTCCTTCTTCAAAGACTCTCTGTAACACGCTGTACCATCCTCCGGAAACGCTAATCAACGTGCTCTGTAGCAATACTTGCACTGTCGTACATCAACGCACTGAAATACAACCTTTCTGTTAGGGTATTTTTTTTGTCTGTTTTGTGCACGACTTTTTGTTTCGGCCAAAACCGGTTCGGACGTCAAGTTGTAAACAGCCTACTGTATAAATCTGTAACATATGTTTGTCGCAGGCAGAAGATTGATGGTGAATGGATCTTGGTGTTTGTCGCTAGCTCCTCATTCTTTAATTAGGGCAATTTGCTCAGAAACACTATAAAGATATCACGAGTTAAAAAATAACATCGATATATTACTGATACACGGCTCCATGGTCCACCTGTCATCCTCACATTAGATGTTATTTTTTAATTTATATATCATTATAGTTTTACTGAGCAAATTTTCCCTTCTTTAATTTCCCTGAAGAGATTTGGCTCTCAGAAAAGGAGGCACCAGATTGGGCTAAGTATGGAGAGGTTTTCGTTTTTAGGAAAACTTGCTCAGTAACCTTGGAATGATATATAAATTGAGAAATATCATCCAGTGTGATGATAACAGGTGAACCATAGGACCACATGTCAGTAACATATCGATGTTATTTTTCAAGTCGTGATATATCTATAGTGTTACTGCACAAATTATCTCTTTGTTTTTTCAGAGTGTTGGTCAGTTGTTGTTCAGGGTGTAGGGTTGCGTTCTTTAAAGACCGTCTTTGCACTCGGCAAAGACCGTCTTTGCCGAGTGTCCGATAAAATACACTCGGCAAAGCCTCCGGCACTCGGCAAAGTGCCGGATTCCGGTAGTGTTTAAGCGCTGGTTGACAGGTGTTCAGACCGCCGGTTCTTCTCAGGGCAGGGAGCGTGACATTATCGACTCTGAGCGCTCCTTCCTGCTGTGATCTATAGCCAAGTGCATCGTCAATTCTGTTTCCAAGCTCCGTCCACTTTCAGACACCACAAACTTGATCATATGTTCAGACACTGCTCTCAGTACAGCTTTAACCCTTTTTTAAGTAGATTAAAAAAGACACCACCAACTCATCCTTTCAGACAGTTTCTCAATAGATGTTAATATAGAAGATCATTTGACCCTTTCCACTGTGTCATCTATATACTCCACTCCAGTTGCTTCGTTCATTCGATCGAATTCATTCGTTCACCTTAATTAATTGGTCGGGTAGATTAATGTGTTTCGTTGCTTAGTTCGTTCGCCGTGGATACTGGGTAGCACCGCAGATTCGCAGGCGGGCGGGCGAGATGGACGCAATGCTCCCCGGCCCCGGGGAGATCATCAACCTGGCGCGAGCGATCAAGACTGCGGCGGACAAGGTCAAGCAGAACAAGGAGGAGTGCCGCGAGATCGGGAGGCGCGCGGCGATGGTGAGCGACCTCGTGTCGGAGCTGCACAAGAGAAACCCGGAGATAGCGCGGGATCAGCCGGCGGAGAGGGTGCTGACGGAGCTGCAGTTGACCCTCGATACCACGCTCGAGCTCGTCAGGTCCTTCGACAAGAGCAATGCCGTCCGCCGCTTCTTTACGGGCGCGAAGGAGGCCAAGAAGCTGAGAAAGGCCAAGGATGACATCATCTTCTACACCCTCAGCGGGTTGCTTGCCAGCATTGTCCACAGCTACGGCCGTGCGGCAGAGCAGATTCGAGATCATGAGTTGGTTGCTGGATTAGCTAGCACCGGACGATGAGCTTGTTGTAGAATGTAGAATGACTAGGGAATGGATCCAGCCGAGCCAATTGCGGTTCCGTGCTGTCGATATGCGCTACTTCCCGAACCCAAACCTCCGTATCTAGGTCCTGTAACATCCAAAAAAAATTATGTACATTTGAAGTTGTTTAAAAATTCTGTACATTTGAAGTTTTTTTCTTAACGAAGGAAAGAAAGTCATTGATTACAAGCACTACATATATAGGTATAGTCAGTTCGAGAGACATTATTACAAAGTGTGATATAGGATTATTGTGTTGTAGCACGTACCGGAAATTACATCCTGTGTTACAGTGTGGTGCTCGATTCCTTGGGTGTCCCTCCCTCGGCAACATAGGCACTAAACGACCAACGTGATTCCAAAATGTTATTCTCGGCCATTTCAAACGAAGTAAGACTATAATAAAGTTATGTATGGAGGAAATAAGCATATCTGTCGAGTATTCCTTGCACAGGAGTGAAGTCGTGGTTTTTGTTGAGTAGGGAATCAAGGTATATTATCTTGTTCCTCTTTGGTACAATGGCTAAAAGGATCCAGTAAAACCTACTCATGTATGTCGCTATAGTCATTAAATCTAAATTTGTGCTGCGTATACAGTACAAATAAAATTTATATAGTAAATAGTGAAGCACTTACTTCTGATTGTAAGGCACCAATATGTAGTGCTTGTCGTCCTGAGCAAGCAATCCTGTCGTTAAGTATTTTACGACGTAGGATGCGTCTTCAGTGATGTATTGCTCAGAGACCAAGTGTGGATCGAGGAAACCCACCGATTCTTGCTATCGTCGGGCATTTTTCATCATGCATCTATACATAAGCAATGCGTTATGATATTTATCGGTATTACGTGAATGTAGAACTTGATTGTACACACTTACAGTGTCCAGTATCGTAGAAGCGAGACGTCAAGGGCATTGAGGTTGAATAGGTCAAATAAGTCGTCGAAGCCCATGATGAAGTGGCCCGGTTCGTGAAAGAAATGCTCCTTCGTGTATCTGACGGTGATTCTAGTATCGCACCCCCTCTCTTTGGTCTTCCGCATGTATCAGACATGCAAAGACTGGCAACCTATTCCAAAGACGGGCTATCTTGTGGCCGGGGCCAGCGGACTTCGAGGAGTATGTCCGGGCTTGCGCGCATATAATATTTTTCAATTTCGATTTGGCCTTAACGACTCGTCCGCTACACATCTTCTCGTGAGACGACTCGGGAACCGATACGACGACACACTTTTCTTGTTCCTTCGGCGTCTTCTCCATGGGAACCGACGAGGTGGCCTTCTGAGGCGAAGGATGATGTGGAGTCATTGAGGGTCCTGTTGGAGAGGCATGGTCGTGTCGAGATCGCGGCACTGCAGGGTCTAGGGCGATGTCCTTCTTGGGCCACTCGATAAAAGTATGCATGGCATCCTCTAGTGTTCTGATGTCTTCGTTCGGGCGAATCTTCAGCGGGACGACCATGAAATGGTCATGTACCATGTCCACCTGGACCTTGGTGTAACCCTACGCTAGCTAGACACCGTGCAACGCTGTCCCTTCCTGACATAGATACACCATCCCCCGCCTAGCCTCAATAGAAATAGACCCAACCAGCCTCACTTGGAGCTTGGAGGACGTCGGCTCCTACAAAACGATACACAATTAGCTAAGGCGTCCTATAGGTCTATCTTTGAAGCATTCCAGAGATGTACATTATCTTGATGTCATTGATAGGTAATTGGACGTCACCATGTTCAGAATTTTACGTGGACGCGACGCTACTCCGATGTTGAGGAGGACTGGCTCCCAAAATAATGGGGGCGGCTTGCGACTGGTTGAGGAGTTCATTCATTTGATCCTGTAATCTTGTTATCTGTCCTTGAAATTTTACAATAAGCATCTGTTCCAACTGTTCATCGCGCTCTGCCTTGGATCTCTTCCTACTCTTATACGTCTCGGAGTCGTCTGCGAATCCCTCCCTCTAAGGTACGTAAACCCTAAGGCCTCGCGTTCGACCCGGGTGCTCCTTGTTTTCTAGGGCTGTAGATAGTATATCCTTCTCCCTGACTACTTCGAAGGAGCCTTGGGAAGATTTGGTAGTCAATGCGTGCTGCAAGAAACCATCATGTTATTTTAGACACTATGAAGTTATGGACTTATTAACAAGTAGGTAGTTCGATATATTTATCATGCTGGGACACTTCTTCGTCTGCCGGCTTTGTGAAAGAGATGCCGCCCGAAGACATGGCTGATGCCCTCACTGTTAACCAGCTTCGGGCATGCTCTTCTGTGATCCCAACAAATGGCCCAGTTGCATTCTCGTCCTCCACCGTCCATTGCGTGGTTTTACCCGTGTACCCAGCGGGGTCGAGTTTGTGGGGGTGAGTGTTTTGTGCCTGGAGAGTCTCGTGCGCCACACTTTGCTCCTGAAATTCGGCCGTCATCTTCATCCACACAAAGGCGTCCCATATATCACACGACAAGAATTTGTACTTCATGAATGGCGTTCGACCCGTGTTCACATACTTCGTGACAAGCGTGCTCTTGAAGGTCCTCCACGTGTGTACCATCGCGAGCAACGCCTGCCGTTCCACGCGTGCCTGGTCTGCTTCTGGGATAGTGAACGAGCTTGAAATATCAGTCCACAGCTAGCCTCTCTCTACGTCCGTCAGAGACTTCCAGCTTGGTGTGGTGATGGGGACCCGTTCCCTTCCAAGTATCCCACAGATGGTCCGGAATTTTGTCGCTGCTTTCTTGGGACTCATCTCTGTGTAGGTCATTCGGCCCACAGGCAATTTTGATATTCTTCTGCTATCTCGCTTACGTACCACTTTCCTCATAGATCTAGATGCATTCGGCGGCGATGGCGGCGATGAAGACGGTGCAGGCGCCATCTCGCTTACTTGCTATCTATATGAGTTACATACGCAATGAACTAAAATTTCATAATTCAAAGTTTAAATAAAATGGATTGCAAGTTGATATCCACTAGGTATTTTCAAAGATAATTTCCCTTGGAAACATATTTTATACAGAAAAAATAGAAGTTACCCAACCAATGAACTAAAATTACCTTGTAAACAGATTAACTATATAAACAAATAGAAGTTACCCATTGAACTTAAATATAGAATACGTAGTAAAGAAAATTGAAAACTAAAAAGGTACACATGTTAACATCTGCTAGGTAACATATACCACATGTATATGAAAGAAATCAGCATAAACCTCAGATAATTGAAGTTATGGAGTGCTCTCAGAAGGCGAGTTGAAAAAGAATTAATCCTTGCCATCTCAACCCTTTTGCCTATACTCTTCATTAATTTAATCATGGTAATATAGTTCCAAATTTTGAGCTCTAAACAAAACTTTACTAAACTGTTAAAAGATCAAAGGTTATTACATACTCTATTTCAGTCAAACAGGAGATCACAAGTATCACAAACTGAAATCCACATTACCAACAGAACTTGACAATCTCCAGTATATATACTGAAAGCAAAATCACAAGTCCAGCAGCAAAGCCGAATGGCTAGCAGAAGAATACTCAAACTGGATTGCTAGATATCAATATAACCAGAGCAGAACAACTAGTTATACCTAGAGCAACAGATTGACTTCAGATCAAGAGATAGTAGCAAGAACACAATAGAGCTCAAAATAAGAACTAATTATCAAGTTAATTTCAGTATATGACAAATATCATCATAGAGTAGAAAAGCAAGCCCACATATAATTCTTTGCAATATATCTCCCAGTAGTACACACATATATATAATCAAAGTGAACTGCAATTGGAACAAAGAGATACTTACAGAGCTGGTGATATTCAAAACCACCGAGCACCACAAGAATCAAATCCGAAAGCTTCTTCCTCCTCAGGTCAAGAAAAATCGACCTCAAGAACTCCAATTGAACCCACCAATATTCCTTCGAGTACCCACAGAGAGTATGGTGCAAGAAGGAATCCACCGGATGAGCACAATCGAAGAAAATCAAGAGTTCACCGAGCGGCGTGGAGGAGGAGGTCGGGCGGCGTGGAGGAGGAGGCCAAGCAGCATGGCTCTGGTGTGGAGGAGGACTTCGACGTAGAGGAGGAGGCCGAGTGGCGTGGCTTCGGCGTGGAGGGGGAGGCTTCAGGCGACGGTGACGCTTGGGTAGTGAGGGTAGTCGAACGGGCGAGAGTGGCTCTGGATAGTCGAACGGGCGAGTGACGAGAATAAGGGCGCAAACCCTAGTGGTTCCCTACTAATAAAGAGATATCACAGACGGTTCTATTATGGAACCGTTTGTGATAAGTAATCACATACGGTTCCATAATAGAACCGTCTGTGATATGCTACTATGTGATGGTTCATTCTATAGCTTCTATGTTTTTCGGCTAGTATGGGGCCAAATTTTAAAAAGAAAATCAGAAATATGTGCAACAAGTATTCTATAGCATACTAGTTCATAACAATAGAAATCCATAATTTGGCATGAGAGCACATGAATCTTTATAAGCCATACAAGAGCAGGGAGACATTAAGTTCATCATATTTGACATATTAGGACATGAGACAAATAGATTGTACAAGTGCATAATATTACCATTCCACATTACAATAAAGTCCACATTGACAGCAAAATCAGAGATGACAAATCCATAACACATTAACACATGACAATTTCACATTGACATCAAAATAAGATATTACAAGTTCATAACATATGGCAAGTCCACATTGACAGCGAAATAATAGCCAAGAGTAGAAAACACGGATCATGTCTCATGTTATGAAATAAATTACAATGGAATAAATTCTTAATTAAAATAAAGCCCTTCATGATGAACGACGCACATATAGCTAGCTTCCTCACTGGGTTCTTCCTCGAGCCTGATGCCATCTCTGAAAGAAGGCAACTCGTCAAATTCATTGTACTCTTCCTCATCCACGACATCGTCAACTCCGACAATCCTTCTTTTTCTATGAAGAACTACGTGGCGGTTCTTATTTGCCGGGTCTGTTACATAAAAAACTTGAACAACTTGCTTAGCAAGTACAAATGGTTCGTCCTTGTATCTGACACATTTGAGGTCCACAGTCGTGACGTCGTACTTGTTGACCTTCACACCCTGCGGAAGTTCAACCCAATGGCATTGAAACAGGGGGATCTTGAAAAGTACGTAGTCGAGCTCCCAAATCTCCTCTATGAACCCATAGTATGAGTTCAACCCACGTGGCCCGGCGATTTTGAACTGCTTGTGAAACTCATCTATGCGGACACCTCTGTTCTAGACTATGCTCTTCCTATCCTGACTTGTCGTATAAAATGTGTACCCATTTATGTCGTATCCTTGCCATGTCATAAGTAAATTTTGGGCCTTTTGCCAACCATAGCAGTGTATCATTACTTGATGATCTTCTAGTGAATCGCACCTTTAACCATTCATTGAACCGATGGTTGTGCTTTCTCATGATCCAAACCTCTAACCGGTCTGGATTCTGTTGGTGTACCATGTCTTTGTGCTCGTCGATGTACAGGGATACTTGATCATGTGTTGCAAGACCGTGAAATGGGCTTGAGCATAGTATCCAGATCAGGAGTGATTGCTTTCCTTCCGATGGTACTGATACCCTCCAGTCTCCCCTCATGACGAGATAGATGCACATCTATCGGTTCCACTTGAGCCATGTAGTCGACGCAGAACTCAATGACCTCTTCGGTTACATAACCTTCGATGATGCTGCCCTCCGATCGAGATCGATTCCGTATGTAGGACTTGAGAATTGCCATATACCTCTCGAACGGGTACATATGACGTAGGAACACAAGGCAGCATATCTTATCTCTTTCACAAGGCGAACAATGAGATGGACCATGATATCGAAAAATGACGGAGGGAAATACATCTCAAGATGACATAGAGTCGTCACCACCTCGGCCTGTAGAGCATCTAGTCCTTCGGGATCGGTGACTTTCTGAGCAATTGAGTTAAAGAAATAACACAGCCTCAAGATTGACACTCGGACCTTATTCGGCAAGATACTCCTAATTGTAACAGGAAGCATTTTTGTCATCAGTACATGACAATCATAAGACTTCATACCAATTAATTTCAAATCTTCCATAGAAACAAGTTTCTTAATGCTGGCGGAGTAACCGGACAGAACTTTCACAGCATGCAAGCTCTGACACAGTTCAGTTCTCTCAGTCTTAGACATAGTGTAGCAAGCTCGGGGAAGGTATGTTTGGCCTATATCGGTCTCATTCGGTGCTAGCTCGATCCTTATGTTCATATCAACCAAGTCACGCCGTGTGTTGACACCATCCTTTGTTTTGCCACTAATGTTCGGTAAGAGACTAATCAAGCTATCACATACATTCTTCTCCACGTGCATGACATCGATGCAGTGGTGAACTTCTAAGTGCTCTCAATAAGGCATGTCCTAAAAAATTGATCGCTTCTTCCAGATGTTATTATGACGAGCCCTCAATTTACATCCCTTTCCAAGCACAACATCGATATCCTTAACCATATCATAGACCTCTTTCCCTCTAAAAGCCCTTGGAGCTGAACCATCGTCCTTATTTCTGTCGAATTGTTTCTTCAACTTGCGGTATGGGTGAATCCTCGGAAGGAACCTACGGTGACGCATGTACACAATTTTGCGCGAGTTATTCAGCCCTACACTCTCGGTACCATCTAAGCAGTGTGGACAGGCTTTGGCTCTTTTTGTTCTGAACCCCAACAGGTTACCAAGGGCAGGAAAATCATTGACGGTGTAGAACAACATGGCGCGTAAAGTGAAGTTCTCTCGTTTGTACGCATCACATACTTGTACACCTTCATTCCATAGTGCCACAAGATCTTCTAGCAATGGTGCTAGGTACACATCAATATCGTTCTCAAGTTGCTTCGGCCCTTGGATAAGTAGTGACATCAAAATATACTTCCGCTTCATACACAGTCAAGGAAGAAGGTTTTACACACATAGATTCACAGGCCAGGTGCTATGTCGGCTGCTCATGTTATCGAAAGGATTCATTCCATCTGTACTCAACCCTAACCTTATGTTCCTCGGTTCCACACTGAATTGTTTGAAGCTCCGATCGAAGTTTCTCCACTGGGCAGAATCAGCAGGGTGTCTTAGCTTTCCATCTTTCTTACGCTCCTCCGAGTGCCAACGTAGCAATCTTGCCTCCTTTAGGTTCGCAAATAAATGCTTCAAACGTGGGATCACAGGCAGATACCACAACATCTTAGCAGGAGGTCCTTCCTTCACCTTAGCAGTATTCTTACTCTTGTATCGGGATGCTTTGCACACGGGACATACATGCATGTCTGCATACTCTTTACGGTAGAGAATATAATCGTTTGGACATGCATGTATTCTTTCTACTTCCATTCCCAATGGACAAAGAACCTTCTTGGCTTGGTAGGTAGTGCTAGGCAACACGTTTCCCTCCGAAAGGATGTCCGCTAGGAGGCCTAACAACGCCGTGAAACTCTTGTCGGACCAACCATTGCTTACTTTCAATTTCAGCAGTTCAAGCACGGATGACAACCTTGTGTATTCAGGTTTGCAGCCAGGGAACAAAGGTTTTCTGAGTCCTCCATTAAACCCTCGAATTTACCAAACTCTCTCTCACTGTATTTCCCTTCTGCATCGTGTAGTAACTGATCCAGATTGTCATCATCTAACCTATCCTCATCAAAATCACAGTCCACATCCAGCACATCGTTGACTTCCTCGGCGATGTCGTTATTATTAACTTCCTGTATAATCTGCTCTTCACCGTGACTGATTCAACATGTATACCCCTTTTTGAAACCCCTTCGAATTAAGTGACATTCGATTTGCGCTGGGTTGTTAAACATCTTCATATTACCACAATCAATGCATGGAAAGTACATAAATTTTATCCCCTTCTTCAACATATCCTGCTCGGTGGCTCTTCTAAAAGCAGACACACCATTAATGTACTCTTCACTCATACGGTTCTCACCGTACATCCAGTTTTGATCCATCTATGCTACGCATGTAACAAATTAGTGTTATATTAGATTAATAAACCGCAAATACTCTTCCTTTTGACTAAACATACTAAAATTAATTAGCGATTAACCTAAGGCAAATATAAATGGTTACAGATCGTTACCTTCGGAGCCCACGACGAAAATCTCAAATATCCCGTGAGATCCTCCTCCCTTTCTTCCTCCTCTGCTTCTCCTCCCTAGCTTCCTCCTTCCCATCTCCTCTCTTTAGCTTCCTCCTTTCCTTCTCCTCCCAGCCTCCTTCCTTCCCTTCTTGCTCCTCTCTAAGGTGACACAATGGGGAGGAGGCAGCAGAGGTGGCGGCTCAAAATGGAAGGGGGTGGAGGCGCCAGGGGCAGGGGTGTCTGTCGGGACGGCTGGTTATATAATGACTGTATATCACAGATTGGAACCGTCTGTGACAAATCATCTGTGATAATTACGTATCACAGACGGTTTGTAAAAAGAACTGCCTGTGATAAGTACAACACAGACGGTTCCAAAGGAACCGTCTGTGATGAGGCGTCCATCTCCTTAGCTTAACTTTTGACACAATTCCACCTCTTCAGTGGTATGCGATCTTTTATTTCAAATAAATGACACCCATTAGGAGCCAGACATTCAAAGACCGGAAGAACAAACAAAGCCAGATTCTGTATATTTGAGCTCAATTCTGTGTGTATATGTATGTATGTATGCGCGTACACACACACACATATAGGAAAAGGGTATGGTATTCCTGGGAGTACGTACTCCCACTTCTCATATACCACTTAAATCGTATGATGATACCTCTTTATCTATTTGAGCATACCTCCAATAATGATTAAAGATACCCTAAAATGAGTTTCATGAAAAATTTCATGAAAGTCCACTTTTATAGCAAAAATTATGTATATATTTCCTTTATATATGAAAAAGGGTATATAACAAAAAAGCAAAGGGCTCCGATGAATTTTTTCAATCAAATCGCATTGGAGTATATTATAATTGATATTTAAGTATCTTGAAAGTAATAAAGAAGTATAATATGTGCGTTTAAGTGGTATATTGAAGTGGGAGTACATACTCCTGTGAGTACATATATACATGCATGCATACATATATACATATGTATGTATCTATATATATGTATACATATGTATGTATGTATGTATGTATGTATATATATATATATATATATATATATATATATATATATATATATATATATATATATATATATATATATATATAGATGTAGATACATATGTATACATACATACATACACACACACACACACATCTCTACTACTTAAATATTAGAGTTGGTGATGGTGTGTCCTCTCACCATCATTCTCGTCCGTCCGATCGATTGTTGAATCGAAGAATGCGGGATCGTGCCCTCCTCACCCACCCACGACTCAACCCCCACCCCACCCCGCCCACTCTTCTACTTAACCACTCGAGTCCCGTCACGAGCCACGGCGCCTCCTCCCTCCCTCTTCCCGCGTCCCACGCCGCCGTCCTCCCTCTTCCCTGCGCCCGATGCCGATCTCCATTTCTAGCCTCCCGCGCCCGACGCCGTCCTCCTCCCTCTACCCCACGCCTAACGCCACAGACTCGTGGATCTCCGTTGGCCGCCATCCTTAGATCCAGATCAAGGCGCCGACGACCGCCTCAGCCCCTCCTCACCCTCAGGCCCCCCTTCTCACCCTTTGAATCCGACGCCGCCGCCTTCCTCGATCCCCTTCTTCACACCAAGCAAGCCCAACCCTCATCATCTGCGAATCGCCGCCATGTGTTGGCGGTGGCGGCGGCAGAGGGAGGAGGCAGCAGAGGTGGCGGCTCAAAATGGAAGGGGGTGGAGGCGCCAGGGGCAGGGGTGTCTGTCGGGACGGCTGGTTATATAATGACTGTATATCACAGATTGGAACCGTCTGTGACAAATCATCTGTGATAATTACGTATCACTGACGGTTTGTAAAAAGAACTGGCTGTGATAAGTACAACACAAGCGGTTCCAAAGGAACCGGTTCGTGATGAGGCGTCCATCTCCTTAGCTTAACTTTTGACACAATTCCACCTCTTCAGTGGTATGCGATCTTTTATTTCAAATAAATGACACCCATTAGGAGCCAGACATTCAAAGACCGGAAGAACAAACAAAGCCAGATTCTGTATATTTGAGCTCAATTCTGTGTGTATATGTATGTATGTATGCGCGTACACACACACATATAGGAAAAGGGTATGGTACTCCTGGGAGTACGTACTCCCACTTCTCATATACCACTTAAATCGTATGATGATACCTCTTTATCTATTTGAGCATACCTCCAATAATGATTAAAGATACCCTAAAATGAGTTTCATGAAAAATTTCATGAAAGTCCACTTTTTATAGCAAAAATTATGTATATACTTCCTTTATATATGAAAAAGGGTATATAACAAAAAGCAAAGGGCTCCGATGAATTTTTTTCAATCAAATCGCATTGGAGTATATTATAATTGATATTTAAGTATCTTGAAAGTAATAAAGAAGTATAATATGTGCGTTTAAGTGGTATATTGGAAGTGGGAGTACATACTCCTGTGAGTACGATATATACATGCATACATACATATATACATATGTATGTATCTATATATATGTATACATATGTATGTATGTATCTATATCTATATCTATATATCTCTCTCTCTCTCTCTCTCTCTCTCTATATATATATATATATATATATATATATATATATATATATATATATATAGATGTAGATACATATGTATACATACATACATACATACATACACACACACACACACACATCTCTACTACTTAAATATTAGAGTTGGTTATGGTGTGTCCTCTCACCATCATTCTCGTCCGTCAGATCGACTGTTGAATCAGCAACAGACAGGATCGTGCCCTCCTCACCCACCCACGACTCAACCCCCCACCCCACCCCGCCCACTCTTCTACTTAACCACTCGAGTCCCGTACGAGCCACGGCACCCTCCCTCCCTCCCTCTTCCCCGCGTCCAACGCCGCCGTCCTCCCTCTTCCCCTGCGCCCGATGCCGCCAGTCTCCATTTCTAGCCTCCTCGCGCCCGACGCCGTCCTCCTCTACCCCACGCCTAACGCCACAGACTCGTGGATCTCCGTTGGCCGCCATCCTTAGATCCAGATCAAGGCGCCGACGACCGCCTCAGGCCCCTCCTCACCCTCAGGCCCCCCTTCTCACCCTTTGAATCCGATGCCGCCGCCTCCCTCGATCCCCTTCTTCACACCAAGCAAGCCCAACCCTCATCATCTGCGAACTGCCGCCGCGGTGCTGGCGGCGGCGGCGGCAGAGGGAGACGGAGCTGCTAGAGGTCACAGAGGTGGATAGGAAGAGGAGGGTGGCAGTGGTGATAGAGGAGGTGGAGCAGAGGCTGGCGACGCCGACAGCACTGCTGCGGAGCAACTCGGACGCCATGGTGTCCGAGATGGAGCGCGGGCTGTGTAGGGACATCCACGCCACGCTCAAGATGCTCATCACCTACGTCGACAACCTCCCCACCGGGTAAAGTCTTCCGTCCCGATCTGATCTCTATTTCCTCTCCTTCCCTTTAATTGGGTTTGATCTATGAACTTTGTGATCCAAAATATGCGGGCTTCTGGATGCGAACTTTGTGATCCAAATGAAGCGGGCCTCAACGGAGAGAGGACATGGTGTATAAGAAGTACTAGAACCATGCTGGAATGGTGTGTGAGATGTTGCAGGAAAAAATGTTTTCATATTTCAAAAAAATAGGATACTTGGGTATGTGTTAGATGTATGCCAAGCGGGTTTTGGTATTACCATTTGGATATGTGATCCTGTACACACAAGATTATCAAGAAAAACATTGGTGTAGCATAACCATAATTTTATGATTGTTACGGGTCCAGATTGTTGGTTCTGTATCATTTTGTAGTATTATTTAGATGGATTTATACTTTTACGAGTATGATGTTAGACATGCTTTTTCATGTACGATGAAGTGGCTGCAGGAGGCCTGCCACTAGCCATTTCATTAAGAAAGTAAAAGCGTTAGGTTAGCTGTGAGTATGTTGTACTGATGAGCAAATACATTGTTTGATATGATTTCCTGGCTAAATTTTGTTATTGCTTCAAAATAATTGAATGTATTACATTTTAAGCATTGTTATTTGCTCATTCATAAATTTCATCAAGGATAAGGACTTACGTACGATGGAATTAGGACCCCTACTTGCTTTCTTATAAAGATATGTTGTAACAAAGCTGCCTTAAGTCAAGTGGAAAGCTATGGAAGCTAAATCTATGTCCAGCATGCAAATGTGCAGATGCCTTCTAATACTGGATATTTTCTTAACCAATAAAGAAGGTTCCATATTTGTTGTGTAACGTCACCACCTAAAGTTTCCTTACTAGGCATTATGATCAGCACTTCTCATCCCAAAAAACCGGAAGTAGACTCCAATGGATATGCAAGTTTGATTTGTAAATGCATGCTTCATACAATGTTTCAATCTTCATGTAACGAAAATACATAGTGAAGCTTGGATGGTATTTCTTTTCTGTATGTGGAAAGTTAGAGGCAGCATATCATGTCTGAAAATGTGGATGCATTAATGTAATATATGTAGATGAACTGTCAAATTCTCAATCAGATCATGATTCTTACAACCATCAGGTCAAGGTTATCAAATAATACACTATATTTGGGTGAATCACTTGTTCAACTGACAATATTTACAATGATGATGCATGAATCCATACACGGTGAAAAAGGAAGCACTTACATGGTATGTGAATTTGGACAGGTATGCGTGTTTCCGTGTGTTGTATGTGGTGTGCACGACGAGACAAGGCTTGATTGGGGTCGATCTGATTTGTAGCTGTTTTGTTCGGGTATATACATAGATTTGCGTTGCATGGACATGGATATATTTATTTGTGCTCTTGGGTAGCTGTTCTGTTTTGTTCTGTTAATTCTTTTATATTGTTTTCTGGAATACAATCAAATTATGTTGTGGTCTTTTGGATTTTTAGAAAAGTGATTTTTCTCATTAACCGGAGAAACACAAAACGATGGTGAGCCAGCCAATTCCTTCCGATCATTTTTCTTGCATAATTGATTTTAGGGTTATCTTGTGACCCCTTGTGTTTCTGATGACATTAAGATAGCTTCTCCGATTATTTTGGTTCATATCGTTCTTTACCTCAAAACTACTGTAGGATGGGGATGCCGGTAACTCAAGATTTCACTCTGCTTTGAATAATCCCCGTGCTGATGCTGAGAAAGACAAGGAGTTGAACTCGAAGCATAGTTCAAGAACAAAGAGCCGGTTAGTTGTTAACTTATTTGAGAAACTTGAACTACCCTTTAAATGCATGACATCTGATAAGGTAATATTTATAGAACGTCCATCTTTGAGATTCTCCCTTGCTTTATTTTCTTGGGGAAACCGTCCATATAATGCCCATGTTTAAGATTTCCTTAATTTATTTTCTCAGGCTATGCCTCATTAATGTTTTATTTTCTTGTCCACGAAATGCCCACATCTGTGTTTATCTTTGTTTCTGTTTAGCTCCCATTATGTGCTGACGAAGGCCTCACCTATTCTTGAGGAAAATCCTATTACAAACAGGCACTGCCAAATTCTCTTCCATCCCTTCTTTCAGTAAACTATTCATTTGGACACTTTAGTGAAACTATTAATTGCTGCTTATGAACAATGGCAATAATACTTGAGAATAAGGGCATTCCTCGTCTTCACCTTCCAGAAGCATAGCTGTACGATTAATTTATCATACCTTTCATTAAGATTTTGTACTGTTGCAAAAGCTGTTTCTGTAAGTTGTTTTACTCTTTCTCTTGGAAATTGTCACAATTCGTGTTTGTTTCATTGATCAGCCTTGGTTGTGTTCTAGATTCTCATTCTTTGACACTTAAATTTTCATTATTGTTCCTTGCATTTGAAATTTTCGATACACCCATTAAGAATACCTATATCTGAAACCTATCTGAATGTTCTTCTTAACAGAACATTTTTAGTATGTGAATCATTTTTCAACTGTTTTGTGCCTAGTTCTTTCACATTGGTTTATCTTTTTTTAAGTACCCTGATCGCTGATCACATGGTGATTTTGTAATTGACCCAATGGGGATATCTTTGTAGGCATTTGCATTTCACTGAAATCTTCTTTTTTAAGAATTGGACAATTAGGCCCCCTATTTCCGTTGAGGTTGAGAGGATGCCCCAAACAATTGATAAAAAGAATCAACACTCTTTTAGACATTCATACTTTCTTTTAAGCTGTGCAACCTGATTAGTACCAGTTAAACTTGATAACTTGATTGTTTTACACCAAATACTGGATTATGAAGCTATAGTTTACCAGTGCGACCTGACCAGTAGCATTTAATCTTGACTGTTTTAATTTGACATGGCGTTAAAATTAGTTACATGGCATGATGGCAAGAAGTAGGTTCTGTCTAATAGAAACAAGTTGCTCATGGGAAGCTTATTTGATTTTTCATTTTAGGAAAGGTCGCAGATCCAGGAGCATATCTTTGTCGGCCCGTGGTAGGCAACGGTCTATTTCTCCCAGGAGGCATTCTCCATCCCCTTCAAGGCATCCCCTTTCTTATGATAGACAGCAAAGATCATCACGACGTTCAATTTCACCTAGACGTTCTGTTTCTCCCTGATGGCATTCTCCAAGAAGTACTCCTTTAGTGTCTAGGCGGAGGTCACCATATTCCAGAAGATCACCTTCAGTACCAAGATATCGATCCCCATCACCTCAGCAATTCCTGCATCTAGGTGGGATGAGCATCTAGGTGAGATGTATGATCCTTTGCATTGAAGTCTTTACCCTACCTTTTCTTATGTAATTCTCAGGCTTAATTTGTCTTTGCCATTTTGCTAATGTTTGTCATAGGTGGGATGAGCATCACAAAAAGGAGTACTACTCTGAACAAGTAGAGATTGTATTTTCTGCAACCTACACTTCAGTTAACCAGCTAGGAGCAAAGGCTTCTACAGTACAAGACCGTGATGTTACGAAACACCTAATAGAAATAGTAAGTCTCGTGTCAAATATCCTTTGGCGAATTATTCATTCTTGAGTATTGACAAGGTAACTCAAATGGCCTCTGCAGTGGATAGATTTACTGAGGTCTATGATGACCGAGGTAGAATGGCGAACGAGCCGGTACGTGCCAACAACAGAGGAATATATGAAAAACGCGGTTGTGACATTTGCACCGAGTCCCATAGTAGCATTGTATTTTGTTGGGCCAAAGATCTCGGAGTCTATTGTCAGAGATCCATAATACAATGAGTTATTCAGGCTAATTAGCGCATGTGGCCATTTCCTGAATGATGTTCAGTCCTATGAGGTACAATATATTGCTGTGTCCTTGTAATACCTCGGCCTACTTGTATGCGGCCCATGTGGCCCATGAGGAGTTGTGTGGTGGGATTAGTCCCACATTGTTTGTCTAAAGTGAGTTGTACTAGTATATAATGCCTATTGGGTCCAAACATAGCACCTCCGGGTTAACCCTTTTACATGAAGCGAGGACGAAAGTGTAAGTGGGGTGCTATGTGTGCGCGGGTCCGCCCCACGGTGGGCTGGGCATTGAGCGGATTTTGGGCGTGGTGTTACAGATGGTATCGAGCATCAACCTCACTGCGCAGGCGCTGCGGGCAGGAGAAGCGGGCATATGGCGCATGGCGCGTGTGGTCCCGGAGTGGATACATGGCATGGCATATGTGCCGGCACTGGACGCACGGACGTGTACCGAGGGGTGGTTCTGGGCATTTGCCGTGTATGCGGTGTGCTGCCGAGGGCGTCAGCCCTTAAGGGGGGGTGAATGTAATACCTCGGCCTACTTGTATGCGGCCCATGTGGCCCATGAGGAGTTGTGTGGTGGGATTAGTCCCACATTGTTTGTCTAAAGTGAGTTGTACTAGTATATAATGCCTGTTGGGTCCAAACATAGCACCTCCGGGTTAACCCTTTTACACGAAGCGAGGACGAAAGTGTAAGTGGGGTGCTATGTGTGCGCGGGTCCGCCCCACGGTGGGCTGGGCATTGAGCGGATTTTGGGCCAGGGTGTTACAGTCCTAGTGTTTTTCTTTGTTTAAATATATACATCAATCTCTTGAATTTTCATGATTAATTTGCTACACTGATGGAAAATAATAGTGTGCATAGCTAAAAACATACTTGGTCATTTTCAGTCTCAAATTGTTGTTGTTATTTGGTAAAAGAATAGTAATTAGCCATTAACTCATGATTTCCATTCAGTGATCTTTGTTATTAGAAAATGGTGGCAATTAACATTCAGTAAACTTCTACTGCAGAGGGAGGGCAGCTAGGGCAAGCTGAACAGTGTTTCACTACTTGCTTTTCGCGGTGGCGGTTCAATGTCCATAGAAGAGGCTAGAAGGGAGGTACAAAAGCCCATAGACACTTGCAGGAGAGACTTGCTAAGGTTGGTTCTTAGTGAAGGAAGTGCTATTCCTAGGCCCTACAAGGAGCTGTTCTAGAAGATGTGCAAGGTTTGCTACTTTTTCTACTTCGGGACTGATGGATTTAGCTCACCAAAGGAAAAGGCCGGTGCAGTGAATGCAGTGATCCATGAGCCACTCAATCTGAAAGTAGTAGGCAAAGAGTGTTTGTATTTTTAGTGAGAAAAAAAATCGAGTAGTCAAAGTTCCTTATCCTGTTCATTTGGTGTAGTAGCACACAATATTAGCTTGGTGGTGTAGTTGTGTTGGTGAGATGGTGGCTAGGTTTTAGCAGATAGCTGCTCGTGTTGTGCCTTGTGGGAGTGACAACTCGTTGTATTTATAAGCCGTGAAACGTGATTGGTTTGGTGTCGCTTCATTGATGGAACCCTTGATTTATTGGGACTCTTGTTTCATCGTCAGCTAACAGGCAGGCTGGAAAGGATAAAAATTATACAGGAGCTCGGTCCTTTCCTCGTCGGAACAGAATCTCAGTTTTCCATTGCATAACGTAAAAAAATTATCCTTCCGAGCCCGCGCTTGGCGCATGGAAGAGAATCTCAGTTTTCCATTGCATAACGTAAAAAAATATCAACACATAATAGCTTTCTTTATAGGTATGCCGTATGTGTGCATCTCCATGTTGCCTCCAAGCAATATATATTTTGATGTTTTGTGAGAGAATAAACTGTGTAAATAACATTTACTTTGTAAACACAATTTTTTTTAATTATGTCATGATTCATGCTGACCAAAAGAATCAATATATCTCCATGTTCTTTTGTGACTAATTGCTTGTTTTCGTCATCTGAATATGTTTGACGTACTAAATTTATTTTGCATGGTTGTTTAGTCAAACCTGCAGCAAGAAAGCCTTCTTGGCATTACTGCAAGATATGAAAGTTTTAACTTATGAATGCCAATAAGGAGATTGGTGAACTGCAACAACATATTTTATGCAAGAATTGATTTTTCGTTGCAATGCACGGGCACATGACTAGTACATATATAATACTAGTAGGATGCCCGTGCGTTGCAACGGAACCTAAAAACTTACAGAAATAAAGTTTTCCTTTAACACATAAAGCAAATCAAGCAATTAAAAGATGATCTTACATACGAGCATCACATTAGTGCAACACGAGAAAACAAGAACTCTGTGCGACAATTCTAGAAATGAACGGTAGAAACAATATTTTCCCATAATTTACTTCAATACATAAATAACTGACATATCATCATGTAAATTAAGTACAAACCAACAGATAAAGTACACATCATGCATTAAACAAAAACAGAAATGAAAATGTAAAAATGAAGTTCATGCAACAGCCTTCTGAAAGACGCATCCTCATCTCTAGCTTGTCACGTAAAGAGAATGGAAGCACATTCTACAAAATGGCGAACAAAAGTTAAACATCATAAATCTATTGTATATTATATGTAAAGATATGTCAAAAGATATGTAAAGAAATGTACAGTGACAGTGTCTAATGAAAGCATGATTATGATGAATTTTTTTTACACTAAGTTGTGGAAAGGTTGTGATTGGTGGGCATGACGAAAGAACTATTGCAATATTCTCATGCTGTAACGTGCAAAGATTGTCCTGGAAAAAATGTGCTATGTATTTCTCACTTGCAATTGTATTCCTTCCAAAATATGAATAACATGTTAAATTTCATATTGCAGATGGTGTAACATAAAAGCTCTTCCAGGAGCTAATCGGTTAATAAAATATTTAAGGAGTAACAGGGTACCAGCTGCTTTGGCTTCCAACTCGCCAAGATCAAACATTGAGGCCAAAATTTCCTGCCATCAAGGTATTCTTTTTCCTACTTCAGGAAAAGACCTGAATGTGCATGTTATTTTCTTTGTATTTGGTGGAATGATATGTTAATTAATTTATTATTGCTATGTATAGGATGGAAAGATTCTTTCTCTGCAATTGTTGGTGGTGATGAAGTAGAGAAGGGGAAGCCATCCCCGGATATGTAAGACAATGTGCTATATAATATTTTCATTACTGATGCCCCGTAGATCTGTTGGACTCATCTCATTTTGTTACTTCTGATCTGCTGGTGTGCTGATATTAATGATTTTTGGAAGCTGCAGAAAGAATGAACACTGATCCTTCAAATTGCCTAGTAATTGAGGATTCCTTGTAAGTTTTGCCTTCAATAAGTTTCTGTTTTATGTGGTTCGCTTGTGTGCATGGCATGGTTATCTGTTTACAATATATCGTCATATATACTATAGACATATCTCCACACCATAAACTTTTTGATGGAACAGAATTTCATGTTTACATATGCGGATATGCCTGAATCTGCATGGAAGTTCAGTTCTCAAAGCTACCTGTGTGTAATGAAAACATAGTTCCAAACTTCCAATCACTATCTGATATATTGTGAATAGCAAGAAATGCGCTCCTTGATTTATTTTAAGAAAAGAACTATTATTTGTTTTAAAAAATATTGTCTATATTTGATAGAGATGATTTCAGATATGAACTATGTGCACAACACATAGAATTTCTACTTATGCAGATTTTTTTTTGTTCCATATACTTCTATACATATATTGGGCTATGGGCTTACATCATGTACAACTGTACACTACTTGTGTTTTTTCCCTGATCAGCACTCCTTTGACTGGTTCCAAAATATATAGTTTAGCATGCATTATTGTAGTCACTACGTTACGTTTAACATTGTAAATTAATGGTTGTGCTAGGCCAGGTGTTACGGCTGGAAAAGCTGCAGGAACTACATTTTGGAAAGAGGTGAAATGGTGAAATCAGTAGCAACCATCATTCATGCCGAAGTAGTATGGGTAATAAAACAAGAAACAGGGACTTAGTGGAATTGACTCTTCTATAGCCCATTGTACATACATAGAACAAGAAACAAAAATTTAGTGGAATTGACTCTTCTATAGCATGGAAGGATATCTTCTACAGAGTACCGACATCGATAAATTAAAAGAGAACCAAGGGGCATTCATATCTAACAATAGCAATACATCATTAACCAAACATCTGAATAAAAACCATCATTGAGCAAAGAGTAGATTTTACCAAGCTTTCGATAACAGCACCAAGTCCTTCTGCAAGTCCTGACAACGGGTCCAATACTAGCACCTGATGCAGCAGGATCAACCTGCATGTAGAAAAAGAGAGATCCCTCAAGAAACAGAATGCATAAGCTTTTTATTGACACTTATTTCTCACAGGACACAAGTTGTGTAACTACTGCACCACAAGTGAAAGTTTCATAATATATTGTGTCGATGGCATGTGGAGTGGTACTCCGCCTCCGCTTGTCATTTTCACAGCAATGTAGTACTTTTTCAGAGGCAGACCAAACATATATACTTCAGTGTCTATTTCAGTCCTTTCTCAGCCAAACATAATACAAATGTAGTACATATCCTTCAGAGGCAGACCAAACATATATATACCTTGAGGATCCAATTGATAGCAATAGTAGTTTTTCAGAAGAAAACAAACTTGGAGAAGGTGGCTTTGGCGCTGTGTACAAGGTAAATAAAACATTTGCCAAAGATACAGCTAAATATGCTTTTACTCGTTACCTGGGAACTGTGAATTAACTTGTGCATCATAAAGCAACCTGATTGCAGCGGAATATCATTAAAGAACTTTTGAATATTTTTTCCCCAGGGCCAGTTTTCTGAGGGATTGGAGATAGCAGTTAAGAGACTTGCTTCACATTCAGGACAGGGTTTCATAGAATTCAAAAATGAAGTCCAACTCATAGCCAAACTCCAACACAGAAATTTGGTCAGGCTCGTGGGATGTTGCTATCAAGGAGAGGAGAAAATATTGGTCTATGAATACTTGCCAAACAAAAGTTTGGACTTGTTTATCTTTGGTATATATTTGCATTTCTGAATTTAGGTTAGATATTGTTTATCATATCGATGCTTCAGAACGACTAAAAAATACTTAGGATTTTGTATCCAGTAGCCTCATGAGTATAGTTTGATTCCCTCGATAATTGAGGTGTCCAACTTCTGATTATTTCTTGAGGTGTTCTTTTTCCTGTTATACTAACATTTAATTGATGTGCAGATGAAAATAAAAGAGCTTTACTGGATTGGTACAAATGTCTAGCAATAATTGAAGGAATAGCACATGGACATCTTTACCTACATAAGCACTCCCGATTGCTTGTCATACATCGAGATCTTAAACCAAGCAACATTCTCTTGGACAGCAAAATGAATACCAAAATTTCAGATTTTGGGCTAGCAAAAATATTTAGCTCAAATAACACTGAAGGAAACACTACAAGAAGAGTGGTTGGTACATAGTAAGTTCCATATAAATTAGTCCACTTACGAACATTTATATTACAAGTCAACCACATACAATAATTTGACATATATTATATATCATTTTAGTGGCTACATGGCTCCCGAGTATGCTTCCGAGGGCCTCTACTCTATCAAGACCGATGTATTCAGCTTTGGTGTTCTAATTCTCGAGATCCTTAGCGGAAAAAGGAATTCCAGTTCTCATCAATGTGGAGACTTCATCAATCTCCTTGGATATGTGAGTTTATAGACACACATGTAACATGTAAAATTGTTTTGTTTATGTGGTGTCCTACCTGCTACATTGTGTGATGAAATTCCTTACAGGCATGGCAGTTATGGGAAACCTGGTTCTTTGTGTGGGCTGGACAAAGACCGTCACCAGAGCCAAGCATACACAAAAGCACAAGAGTAGAGTAGTTGCCTTGCATTGCTTTCTTACCATACTATTAGCTGTAAGGAATATTTAAAAGTTTGCTATGTTTCAGCTTTTGCATGTCTTGAATCTTAAACCGTCAAGAGGGAGCATGATACATGTGTTCTAGAGGACATGTCAGAACAATCTAGGTTAATGGAGTAATGCATTTTGCTCCATTGTATAAGTACTGAATATGATTTTGGCTGCTCAGATGCTAATAAGAATGACCATCTTAAATTATGAATAAGTAATGAAGTGATATTTGAACCATCTAGATAAGATAATATTAATCTGCATTTGAAGTCATGCTATATTCAGTTGTGAACCAAGGATATCCAAAGGATATTCATTTGAAGTCATGCCATCATGTCACCAAACCAAGCTCAAACAATTGAAATTTCAACCGTGACAGGAATGAAACTATGACACATTGGCACAAGAAGAATATTGCAGGCATTTGTGCAAGCATATTTGAGTAAAGTGATATGAAAGGGAGATAATTAGAGAAATTGAGATAAGCGTTCACCTGTGATTGTTCGTGCAGCAGAGAGCAGCAGAGAGATAATAAGCAGGAGATGTGAGGTGGAGAACTGGACGAAAAAGGAGGGGAAGAGATGTGTACCTCTTGTAGTGTGGGATTTGCAACCACAGGAGATGTTGGAAGGAGGCAACCGTCGTGCATTCAACATCATGGGTCAGGGGTGCATGGCTCTGTCTTCTTGGCGGTTGGCAGAGCTGGGCGGTTGCCGAGTGAGCTGATGGCGGTTGGCTAGCACGCAACGTCGTGGGCTGGGTGGGCGCCGCCGCCGCGTCCTCGTACCCTTGCGCCGCCGCAACGTCCTCGTACCCTTGCGACGGAAACATAAATTATAGAATTATTTTGAAGCTATTCTGATAACACAGATAAAGGAAAAAACATAAGTAAATAAGATTGATAGTTCCAACATGTAAAGAAATAGAAATTGCGGGGAAAAGATATGACCAAAGTGACCAACTCCATCACATGCTTAAGTAACTGCTCTTCGCCTTGTGGCCTTACACCAGTGCTGTTCATGTCAAGCAATCAAACAATTGTGCAAGAAAGACAAAGGCAACTACAGAGCCAGATTTTCCATTGGAACATCTCAACCTAGATGAATAGAAATACACATAAAGAACCAATTGAAACATTAGAGGTCTAGATCTCTTATGACATCTTGCAAAATCATTCTTAGATTCATTTTCCTACTTGTAAGCTTGATCAACAATTGTTAGCTTTTAGACAACAACAGGGTAATTGTCCTATGTATGATCATAGATCTACTTTACTATTTAGCATTTTGAGGTATAGAATCAAAGTCATGCGTAAGGCACCTTAGATCTCAACAAAAGTACAAGATGGTGTGGACTGTGGAGCATCCCAGTTTCAACATACACAACACTTCCACTTCTTTCGGCACATAAAACAGGTTACATCCTTATAGGAACTGCCATGTTTTTTCAGTGAGTAGGGAAATGTTGTAAAACTGCAGCAAATGCAGGATCAACAGTCATTTGTTGTCCAATTGCTTAAGTAAACAATGTACAACTAACAAAATGGGGAGACCCCATTTCTATTTTCAATTGGAAATATAACATCAGTTCTTACAATTCTTTCGCATTCCTCAAGTACCAAGAGAAGCAGCTAGCTTACTTTCCACACTTAAAACTGTTTTCCTGTAGTACATATGTTGTTTGGCTGCTGGTGAAGCAATAACATCATTGATCTAGTACATGGGGATAACATTAACACAAACTAAAATATAATCATTTGCATGTCCTTGACTCATATTCCTGCTGCTACGCTACAAAGGGTAAACAATTTCATTATGAATGAATAACTGAATTGGTGTCATTCCAAAATATTAATATAATAATGCACCTAACCAGTAAGCAGCATCCATGTATATGCAATACCTGAGCCGATATAATAGGATAAAACAATTTAAAAGCAAGGGAGGGGAGGCCTTAACCAAATCATGGGACATATATTGTAATATGTGTTATCTTTTATGATGGAGTTACAGTGTTTTATGCCAAGTTTTCTGAATCAACGAAACCTAGCTATTTTATGGCACTCTTGAACTGTACATGAATCTGAAGGTGAAACCAATGTGAACTGAGATTTAGGAAAAGAAAGCTGGTTGCTTCCTTTTATCTCTTATGCCACTTTCGATACAGTTGTTCTACAAAAGCGCTGAAAAAGGGGTGGAAAATCAGTCAATGAGCAATGAATGAAACATTTTATTAGAAGTGCCACTGATTGTATTCCAAACTCTGAGAGGATAAAGCTCTAAAGCTTGGTTACAAGACCTGCCCGCTAACTCAAATCAAAACGAAAAACCTATGAGCTACGCAGGAATAACTGGAGATGTTCATACTGTTAGAACTCCAAAATGGAAGTCTCTAAATTCATTCAAATGGTTTAGGCTCTAGAGTTTCCATTTTCCAGTACACTGATCTTGTGTTCGTATTGGAACTTACTTTGAAAGAAGAAACCGTAATTAAGCTCTATGCACACAGGCCCATGAGCTATGGTAAACACCACCATTTTCTTGCAACGCCTAGCTTTGGTCTTTCTGCATTGTCATTAATAGGATGCGTTAACCTGAATGACCAAAGAAGGAAGACAAAGCTTATGTTAGTGCTGAATAAATTAGCTAATACTGGACTTAGTTTGGTGCTAAGTGCAAAGAAACATACAATAACTGCCTTTTTTAAGGGAAATACAATAGCCAATAGGTAGCACTTTAACAGACACCAAATGTTTTATGTTAGCACTTAGATAATACCAACAGCTTACTCTTTCAAATTGTCTTTCAGCTGCAAGTGACTCTAAACTCATTCGAATTACAAAAAAATTACAATTAATAGTCTACGGGTTGGCCCAGAATTTAACTAAAAGTTCAATCTCAATCAGAATAAACATCTCTTGCAATTAATATTGAACATTTACTATTTTGCAATAATTGGAGCTATATAATCAGCCAACAGAATAGTTCACAGGCTGAGCTGGTTCCCCTCCTCATTCAAAAAAGAAAATCCGAAGAGAGTAATGGGCACACAGCTAGGACTACAGGCTAGTTGCAGAGCAGCATTCCTTCCGGCTGGGCTTTAGAGGTCATGGCGATAGAGGTGGAGAACACGGAAACTAAAATATGGCTGGTATGGTTTCAGAGATCATGGTGTCAACAATAGCATGATCTTGGACGACAGGCTAACAACATAAGTATTTTGGATATCTTAACAGCAAAATAAAATGTTGGAATTTTCACATAAACATCAAATCAAGAAACAACGTTGCACATATGAAAATGTTCCCAAATACTAAGTGTTGGGATCAATGACCAAAGATATGTACTGTACACCTTTATGTAAAATATAACTATACATCGTTTGGTACATTTTATACATCGTTTGGTACATTTTCATAAATCAAATCATAATTAGGACAAAACGATAAAGTTCAATTATATGTAAGTAATTAATTGTTGACCTAGTAACAACACAGGCTTCATAATCATATCATGACCTTGGCATCTATTATAAGAACAACAATGGTAGCAAAATTTGTGAGGCTAATTTAAGAGTTTTACAAAAGGCAAACATGCATATTCACGATTAATTGTACAAATAATTGAAGATTATACTAATATGTTTTTAGATTTTGATTCATTTGTCTTATACTAATAATCATATCTCTTATTCTTAAGATGGACTATATAGTAGATCTTTGAAATACAATTAGACTCCAAGAAAACATAAAGCCATCCGAGTGGATATGTGGAGGTCTAACCATATCCATCAACACATGCATGCTATCCGGATGAAACAATTGGCGGCCAACTTAACTAACGTCTTCAAGTAGTAATTAAGGTCTTAAATATCAAAGTAATTAATGCCTTCAAATCCAATACACTTTCCTCCTCGTAGGAAAAAAACACTTTCTCCATCCATCTATTGTAGCTAACAAATACATGTATCTTAACTACTTAATAAAAAAGAATTAAAATTGATGAAACAAAATCATCGAAAAGGCTAGAAATCCTATATTAAAATTGAATTGAACTCGAATTTGTAAGGAATTGAAACACAAGTATCTCTGTCTTATTCTTAAGAAGATGGACTACGTAGTAGATGATGAAATGGAATTAGACTCTAAGCAAAAATAATATCACCGAATCAAACTAACTTTGAATAAGGATGTTCGTACAGCAGAGAAAGGAATCATAGCTACTGAGATAAGGAGGGAAGATTGTTGCGAGATAAGGAGGAGGAGAAGTGGAAGAAAAATGATTAGTGCAAGAAGAGATATGTACCTTTTGTACTATTGAAGTAGGCAACCATGAGAGTGCACGCTTGTTCCTTGATGGCAACCGCCGAGCATTCAACCAGGCGGTTTGCAAGGAATGTGGTTCTTGGTTGGCGAGAAATGTGGGTAGCATCACCTTGTTGTCGGCTTTTGGCGGAAGTGCTGTCAAGGGCGCACGGCGCATCTCCTCGATCATCGTCACCCCATCCACGCTGTCACCCTTTCCCTCCTCCCAAAGCGCCCTTTCCCCTCCGGACGCTAGATCCGGTGTGCTCTCGCTGGAGGTGCGAAGACGGACGGTGGAAGCGCGACGGCCGGATACGGATGGGGCGGCGGCACTGGAGCACCAGCGAGAGACGAACAAGGCGGTGGAGCGGAGGCGGCCCAGCAGCGGCAGCGGCAGCGGCGAGGGAGGAGGCAGGGTGGGCTGCGTCGTGGCGTGGCGGGCGGACGAAGAGGCGGGGAGGGGTAGTCTCATGAGGGGCTTGGGGAGGAGGGAAGGCGGCGGGGTTGGGAGTTACGAGAGAGAGAGAGAGAGAGAGAGAGAGAGAGAGAGAGAGAGAGGAGGGAGGGAGGGAGGTGAGGTGGGGTGACGGTTTCGATTGAGGAGACGGGAGACGGGAGTGACAATTGATTGAGAGAAGGGTGGGAAGATGGAAGTAAACTCTAAATTATAGTAGTAGAGATATATAATATGTGTGTGTATTGCTCCAAGAATTCACGCGTGTAGATAACAGCACGTGTGGTTATAACCGCATGCATCCCAAAACTGTACAGTGCATTTTTCTGTCTTGTTTGCACTTTTGTCTAGTTGGATTTGTGACGGGTTCAAATTATGTTCTATCTATTCCATTGCCACCTATAGGAATCTAAGGCCTCCTTTCCCGCTAAAACTGCCTTGAATCAATCAATGAATGAATGATTGGTAACCCCATGGGTACTTTTATTTAGACTTTGACTTTCGATACCTCTCCCCTAGTGTACTCGAGAGTTGCTGTTGGTGGAATTTTTGACAGATACAACGTGTTTTTATTTTGTATTTGCAGATCTGACTATAGCTACCGCGTATTTGCAAAAATGTCAGCTGGCGTACGGCCACTGTGCGCCAGTGGTGGAAATCACGATGCGTGCCCGCAGCCGCCGCCACCTCACCCGACTCGTTGCCACCTCGGACGCTGGCGCATGGTAGCCATGCGCCAGCCCCCTTGGCGCATGGTCACCATGTGCACACACACAGTAGCTGCATTACTTAATTAGTGTAGGTTAGTTAGTTAATTAGTGAATAGGTTAGTTAGATTAGTTAGTTTTAGGTTGAAATTTAGAGGAATTTTAAAATATAGCAAATGAGTCCAAAAAATTATAATTTTTTGGTGGAGACTCTCAACACCGTGTACTTGCTTGTGTAAATTTTCCATAATTTTATTCGTTCAGAATTGTTATCGCTATTTCGTATAAGTGTTCTGTTTGTATGAATCAATAAATGTAGAAAATGAGCTCAAAAAATTATGAATTTTATTTTGTGGGTCCTCACGCAGTGGACTTGATTGTGTAATGTTTCGAAAATTTTATATGTGTTCTGGTATTATCTCGAAAATTTATGATTTAGGTCGCGAAAATTTCGATTTTAAGTTTCGAAAATTAGGGTTTCATGATTTCATGTGACTTGGATTGTAAAAAAAAAAGCTACATTGCAACTCCATTAGAGATGTCGATATACAATATGGCGCTGGAGTACACATGTAATAACCAAAATACGCGTACAAATATAGCAAAATAAAATATGAATACAAATATACCCAAACATAATCGCATAACACAGGATATGCAGTGGACTTGATTTCATGTTTGGGTATATTTGTATTCATATTTTATTTTGCTATATTTGTACACGTATTGTGATACTGATAATTTGACAAAGATTTTTCACTGTACGGTTTAGCCGTGGATGATCTGTATTATATCACAGGCTTCATAAGATTATGTATGAACCAATTGAGGGAAATACGTGGCGTGCAGATCATATAACGATGTACCGTAGCATTCGAAACGCACACGAGTCGGAGGTTACGGTACATCGTTATATGATCTCTGCATGCACGTATTTCCCTCAGTTCGTTCATGCACAATCTTACCTAGCCTGTCGTATAATACAGTATTAAAGAACATCATCCACACTAAACCGATAAATAAACAAAGAGTATCATGTTTGATCGAGTTACATGTGATAATACCCCTCCTCCTTCATCCCGGTTCATGCACAAGCTTATCCCGTGTTATGCGATTATGTTTGGGTATATTTGTATTCATATTTTATTTTGCTATATTTGTACACGTATTTGGTTATTACATGTGTACTCCAGCGTCATATTGTATATCGACATCTCTAATGGAGTTGCAATGTAACTTTTTTTTCTACATTCCAAGTCACATGAAATCATGAAACCCTAATTTCCGAAACTTAAAATCGAAATTTTCGCGACATAAATCATAAATTTTTGAGACAATACCAGAACACATATAAAATTTCCGAAATATTACACAATCAAGTCCACTGCGTGAGGACCCTTCAAAATAAAATTTATAATTTTTTGAGCACATTTTCTACATTTATTGATTCATACAAACAGGACACTTATACGAAATAGCGATAACAATTCTGAATGAATAAAATTATGGAAAATTTACACAAGCAAGTACACGATGTTGAGAGGCTCCACAAAAAATTATAATTTTTTGAACTCATTTGCTATATTTTAAAATTCCTCCAAATTTCCGCCTAAAACTAACTAATCTAACTAACCTATTCACTAATAACTAACTAACCTACACTAATTAACTAATACAGCTACTGTGTGCGCGCGCATGGTGGCCATGCGCCAAGGGGGCTGGCTACCATGCGCCAACGTCCGAGGTGGCAGAGGGCCGGGTGAGGTGGCGGCGGCTGTGGGCACGCGTCGTGATTTCCACCGCTGGCGCACGCGGTGACATTTTTGCAAATACGCGGTAGCCGTTATCAGATCTGCAAATACGAAATGAAAACGCGCCGTATCTGCCAAAAATTCCTGTTGGTGAGGTGAGGTAGAGACGCTGAATTGTAAGTTGAAAAAAAAACGTTTGTTTTTTAACCATATATGGCATGTTAATGTGACTTCTGCTTAAGCAGTGTGTAACTGATTCTGTAGAATTCGATCAAGAGGTTAATACATTTGTCTGTGTTCCTTCTTCAAAGAGACTCTGTAACACGCTGTACCATCCTCCGGAAACGGTAATCAACGTGTTCTGTAGCAATACTTGCACTGAAATACAACCTTTCTGTTAGGGTATTTTTTTTGTCTGTTTTGTGCAGGACTTTTGTTTCGGCCAAAACCGGTTCGGACGTCAAGTTGTAAACAGTCTACTGTATAAATATGGATCTTGGTGGTTTTCGCTCCTCATTCTTTAATTTCCCTGAAGACATTTGGCTCTCCGAAAAGGAGGCACCAGATTGGACTCAAGTATGGAGAGGTTTTCGTTTTTCAGAAAATTTGCTCAGTAACATTGCAATGATATATAAATTGAGAAATATTATCCAATGTGAGGATAACAGGTGAGCTATAGTGTTACTAAGCAAATTGTTCCCTTTATTTTTTCAGAGTGTTGGCCGGTTGTTGTTCAGGTGTGGTTGCGTTCTTTAAGCGCTGGTTCACAGGTGTTGAGACTCTGAGCGCTCCTTCCTGCTGTGTTTATTTCTATAGCCAAGTGCATCGTCAAACTCTGTTTCAAAGCTCCGTCCACTTTCAGTCACCACCAACTTGATCATCTGTTCAGACAATTTTTTTTTGTATTAATGTTCTTTAAACCTTTTCTTAACGAAGGAAAGAAAGTCAGTGCAGTTTTAACACTTTTTTAAGTAGATTAAAAAAGACACCACCAACTCATCCGTTACTATGGAAAAGATCATTTGACCCTTTCCACTGCGATGATTATTGCTCTCAGGTAGATCTGTTTATATACTCCACTCCAGTTGCTTCGTTCATTCGATCGAATTCATTGTTTCACCTTGATTAATTGGTCAGGTAGATTAATGGACGCAATGCTCCCCGGCCCCGGGACGATCATCAAACTGGCGCGAGCGATCAAGACTGCGGCGGACAAGGTCAAGCAGAACAAGGAGGAGTGCCGCGAGATCGGGAGGCGCGCGGCGATGGTGAGCGACCTCGTGTCGGAGCTGCACAAGAGAAACCCGGAGATAGCGCGGGATCAGCCGGCGGAGAGGGCGCTGACGGAGCTGCAGTTGACCCTCCATAGCACGCTCGAGCTCGTCAGGTCCTACGACAAGAGCAATGTCGTCCGCCGCTTCTTTACGGGCGCGGAGGAGGCCAAGAAGCTGAGAAAGGCCAAGGACGACATGAGCTTCTGCATCCTCATCGGGATGTTTGCCAGCCATATCCACAGGCCACAGCCACGGCCGCTCAGCGGAGCAGATTCGAGATCATGAGTTGGTTGGTGGATTATCAGCTTCTTCTATGTATTCTTGACGAGCACCGTAATTGACGCATGACAGCTGCGATTGGTCTGGAGGCGCCCGTGGAGTAGTAGTAGTTTTTCACCACCACCCTCCCCTGTTCACTGTCACTGATTTTTCGAGGTGCGACGACCGTTGTTTTCGATCAGGTTTTCCTCCTTTTGGTCGAGTTAGATAGTGTTTCTTGCCGTTTGTGCGGTTTTGATTCACCATGTAACCGCTGATTGTTTTTCAGTTTCTTTCGTCTTAATGGAAAGATGTGCAAAGCTTTTGCATTTCCTTTTTTTAAAAAGGGTGCCGAAATAGTAGCAAGTTCAAGTGCACGTCATCATCCGAACCGCCTTGAGGCCCATGATGCTAGGTAATCAGCTGCATCACTATCCACTTCTTTTTTACTACTTACTAGCCGAGTGTCCGTGTGTTACAACAGATCTCAAATAAACATAATATAAATTGTAAAATAGGAAAATTAGTATGTATAAGGTAATTATTCCTACATATGAAAGTTGCATGCATAATTTGCACCGGATAAACAAGTCACATGCACAGACAATTTAACTAACCATAGAAGATCATTCAAGTAAAATATGCATGCATGCATATATTTATGCGCAAAATATCCCACCAACTCAAGAGATAGAGGGATATATAGCAGACTCACCATCACCATCGAGTCTTTCTTTTTATAATAGTGAATATCTACCGGCATGTAACGTAAACACACCCAAACTTTAACTTTTTTCTTCTCCTTGTTGGTAGTGCCAGTGCCAGTGCCAGGACCGAAGTGATCGGCGAAATCACAAGAGCTCCCATTCCAGCAGCAGTCGGCTCTTCCACACCTACGCAGGTAGAATTTTTGGCAGCATTACCATGTTTTTGTGTCATATTTACAGAAATGGGCGTCGGTGAAATTATTTGCAAAAATAGCGCCCTGCCGCACGGCCGCCGTGCGGCAGCCACCCCTCACCCGACACACACCCGCTGCCGCATGGCGGCCGTGTAGTGGCGTCGCCATCCAACCGCCATGCGGTGGCGCTACCACACAGCAGTCGTGCCGTCGCCCACGTGTCCCCCTCCCCTCCCGTTAGGGTTTCTTTTGGTTAGGGTTTGGGTTTTGGCTAAGGTCGTGGGATTTTTAAAATATAGCAAATGAGTTCAAAAAATTATGAAATTTTATTTGAATGCTTGTAACACGGTATACTTTCTTCTGTAATTTTTTTTCCATAATTTTACCCGTTCTGATTAGGGTTTCATATTCATTTAAGTGTACTGATTTTATCCCACCACGTGTCACCCCTTCCCCCTCCTGCACACATGGCCCCCCTCCCACCAACCCTGCTCTCCCCCTCCCGCACGACCCCCCTCCGGTGGCCACCTTTCGAACCGTCCATCCTTCCTCATCCGCACATCTGTCGACTCCTCGTGGCTTTCCCCCCTTACCTGTAGTGCTGTACGTGGACAACACATCCGAAATTCCCAGCGCCAACGTAGCGGCTCCTCCTTCGCTCAACTATAAATACCGAGATGTCGTAGTCACTCGTCGCTCATGCCACTTGCGTTTTGCTTCTCGTTCTGGCGCTCGTCGCTGAGAACTCAGAGAACTTAACATAATTAATTTTTGGAGATTAAGTATTTGCTTGTTGTTCGTCGCTTGTCCTCGGTTTTTTTGATAGCTTACCCCGAAGGGTAGGTAATTTGTTAGATGTTTTTGTCGTTATTACCGTAATTAGTTAGTGTATTGGTTATTAATTAGTTATGAATTAGTTAGTTTACTGGTAATTAATTAGTTTAGAGGTAATTAGTTAGTTCGTTGGTAATTAGTTAGTTCGCTGATAATTAATTAATTAGTCGTATCTAAGTACACATATGTAATCCATTATCTAATTACACATATGTACCGCGGATGGGGTTATTGTGGCTTTAGGTAATGACGAACATGCAAGGCTTGTATGTGTTTTATGGCAATGGTCTCGTACAAGCTGGACCTGGTGGGTTGGACTTGTCGAGATGCCAGTACAAGGTGGTCCGAATGGAGGGGCTCAACGCGATGAATATTCATGAGCTTCGGAATTGCATCCGGAGGGAGTTCGTCACGGAGGCAACGAGGAAGAAAGTTGTGATCGAGGGGATCACCTGCACAAATGATGTGTGGGAGCTTGTCAAGGTGGCTGGAAGCGTTGCATAGAGCCAGTACATGCAGATTGCCTTCCAGCTCGAGGCGGCCATTTACCGGAGGCCGATGGTGTACGTGAATTTCGTACCCAGGGCGTCGTGCCACCTTGATGATGTCCGGGCCTCTACAAGCGGGCAAGCGCAGCCCGAGCCTGAAGACGGTAGTACGGAATGTGCTGTCTCGGAGGATTGTCCCACGCTTAATTTTGTGCAAAATGAGGGGGCAGAATTGTGGTGGTTGGCCCGCATTGACTACCACGTGTATCTATTGGACTAGGCTCTCGGGTTGGAGTCCGACGAGGAAGCCGACCTAAGCTCGGATGGTAGCGACGATGACACACACTAAGCCGGTGGTCCAACCGGGGGAAGTGTGTCATCAGACATGTTTTACGTGGAATTGAGACTTGATGATGTCGCAGTGCATTCGCTCATACTGCCGCAAGAAGAAGGCTCCCACTAGGGGTTTAAAGCCGACACCCTCCTAGTTGGGTAGCGTTTCCATAGCAAAAAGGTCGTGCAACAAGCTATAGCACCGTATGCCTTGTCCATCAACCGTGTGTACCGAGTGCACCGATCCAACCCCGGACATTACGCAGTGAGGTGCGTAGTGGAAGGCTGCCCTGGCAAGGTGATCAGCACTCACTAAGCAAACATCTTCGGCTCGATATTCATAGTCAAGGCAGTGACCGACCACACTTGCGAGCTTAGCGAGCCCCTACAGCAGCATCAGAACGTGATTTCCGCATATGTGACGAACCTCATCAAGCACCTTGTTACAGCGGACGTGTTCGTCTCCCCCAAGCTGCTGATGTCGGAAGTGGCCAATCAGGTTGGCTATCCAGTCAGCTACAGCAAGGTCCAACGAGCCAAGCAGAAGGTTATCGAGTCCATGTACGGGACATACGAAGAGGCGTACAACCTTGTGCCGATATTGCTTCACCAGATTACCGAATCAAACCCTGGCATGTACATAAACAAGTTTGAGCGTGAAGATGCTGAGAAAGAGCACATCCGCTTCATACTGGACCGGGTGTTCTGGGCTTTCACTTAGGCCATCAGGGGATTCCAGTTTTGTCATCCCGTGGTGATGATGGATGGCACTTTCCTTACGGGGAGGTATAAGGGCACCATCCTCACCACGGTGGCAGCCGACGCGAATGACCAGCTTCTCCCTATGGCATTTGTGATTGTGGAGAGCGAGAACACATCCATTTGGCTGTGGTTCTTGTCGAACGTGAAGACGGCGGTGGTGGGAGACCGGCCCAACGTATGCCTTATCACAGAGCGGAACACTAGGTTGTTGGCGGGCATCAACACCATGCAGCATGGGACGCCCCCCCCCTTACCAGTGCAACGACACGCAATCCAGGTGGTGCCTGAGACATCTTGCATCTAACTTGTTCAAGCGGTTCTGCAGTCAGGACATTATGAAGATGTTCAAGGCATTGTCTCTGTAGAACCAGAGGCGGAAGTTTGACTCCATCTGGAGAGATCTCGAACACCGGACTACGAGGTATACAAGGGAGTCCACTCCGGAGATACTGGAGGGAGAGCAACCCCATAGTGCCATAAGTTTCTCCGAGTGGATTAATGACCACGCTCCTGAATTAGAGAAATGGTCCCTTCTGTATGACACAGACGGTGCGAGGTACGAGACTATGATGACCAATATGTCCGAGGAGTACAACAGTGTCCTCAAAGGTGTGCGGTGCTTCCCTATCACCGCGATCATCAAGGAGACATGGACTCACACTATTGGTTATTTCGTCAATATAGCCACCGCAGCCAAGCGACAGATGGAGGAAGGCAAGCAGTGGTCCGAGAACTTGCACAAGCACATAGACAAGAAGATGGAGAAGGCCTGGATGCACGACATCCGGATGATCGATGGCCTCAGGAGGAACTACGAGATCAGGCTCTGGCAGAAACACGTCAACAGTCATGCCAGGGCCAGGGGGGAAAGGAAATAGGCATGCACCCTGGGTGATGTGGCGACATGCACCTGCAATAAGCCAAAGCTCCTGCACAAGCCATGCTCGCACGTGTACAAGGTGTGTGTGCAAATGAGGTAGATGTGTACGCCGTACATCTCCGAGTACTACGATATGTAGCACCTTTTCGGTACATAGAGTGCGGAGTTTCACTCGTACGGCTTGGAAATAAACTACAAAGATCTTTGGCTGGATATGGTGCAATAGGTCCTGAACAAGGACTTGAAGACAACAGCGAAGGGGCGACGGCAGACGCGGCGCTTTCGGAATAACATGGGATGCAAGCCAATGTACCAGTATTAGCCGCACAAGCAAGTGCAGGATATGCAAGACCCCTGGGCACTTAGCGAAGGATTGTCCCAACAGTCCGAGCTCATCTGGTCGTTATTTAGTGTCGTAATGTAATGTTTTCTCCGCCTTGTGTTCTTATGTACAACGAAACTTGTACGAGTTATGCATAATTTGCATCCTTGCTACGTTATTCATTGTACGGTGCACTGACATCCTTGCTACATTTTTGTTATGTTACAGGAAGACAACGAAGGTGCTACTGGATTGAAGAGACTACAAACACCAATCAACTTATTTGAAGATAAATGTGCTTTCTGCCATTCATTTAGAATCAGTCAGGTATAGAATCATTTGCATCTATCAAGTCAGAGGTGATCTGTTGAGGTCTTCTTAGTTCTTGCTGTTATGAACTTAGAGTCAGAAAACGATCGTGCTTCAAAATTACCTATTTTTCATCACTATAGTAATGTTCTAACATGCCTATTTTTTATGCTATAGGATAACGGTCATGTTTTGTGCCCTGAACATGCATCGAAGGTGCTACTAAGTGATGAGGTGAGCTCAGCACTCGAAACGCACCCGAGTTGAAGGTTACGGTACATCGTTATACGATTTGCATGCCATGTATTTCCCTCAGTTGGTTCATGCTTATAACGCTTGAAATGTCGACAATTATCTGTATGAAAACGTACATTGCAACTTCATTGCAAACCATAATTCATGAAACCGTAATTAGGACGTGACCTCGCTCTGCAAACCCTAATTCACGTGGACCTCATTCATACATTGCAGTCCTACCCGCCGTCAAAATCACTATTGGCTATCTCATCGGCCAAAGATCGTTTTCCAGAAGTAGGGAAAAGTATAGCATATTTGGAATATCCCACAACCTCCTCTAGATCGCTAATCTACCTTGCTGTTAAGACATGTATATCACCAAAATGTAATCCAGGATGTTTACATACAAGCAGCCCACCTTTGAAACACCAGCAAACCTCAAATACATTCCAAGTCACATGAAATCATGAAACCCTAATTCGATAATAACAAAAGTAGGAAAAAACGGAAAAGAAAAGAGGCCCTAGTGGCCAAGGCAGGACCCTATGGCAGAACTCAGGCATTCGTAAGCCCGCTCGTGTACTTTGGTGGGACTGGATCAAGGAATACATGGAGATACGTATCCACTTGCTCCTTCGCGGCGGTGAGTCAAGCTTTGCGCCGAACGAAGGAAGTAAGTGTGTCGATAATAATCCAGATAAGGTCACGCGGGAGGGGGGAGAGTAGGGTCAAGCGAGAGGGGGCCATGCGTATGGAGGGGGAAGGGTTGACATGTGCTGGGATAAAATCACTTAAATGAAATTGCGAGGTAAAATTGGAATGAGTAAAATTATGTAGAAAATTACACAAGAAAGTACACCATGTCGGGAGCATTCACATAAAATTTCATATTTTTTTGAAGTCATTTCCTATATTTTAAAAATAGAATGAACACACAGCAGAAACCCTAATCCGTGAAACCCTAACCGGGGACCAGAAACCCTAATCCGCAAAACCCTAACCGGAGGGGCACGTGGCAGCCGGTGCGACTACCGCGACGACCGCTGCGGAAGCGGCGCGTGGCGAGGCGAGGGTGCCGCAAGACGGCGTCATCGCGTGGTCGGGCACTAATTTTGCACATAATTTTCATTGACCTATTTTTGTAAATACGAAATGAAATCACGCTAATACGGCCAAAAATTCACGTAGGCACCCCCCGCTCCTGTACCAGATAAAGTATGCGAGCGGCTGCGCAGCTTAGGTATCTAAAATTCTCGCTCATCTTAATCAGTAGGCCCATAAACTTCTTTCTGGTACCACTTAGGTGGTATAATACCATTCTTTTTTAAGTTATACTCTATAATCCGTGCCGTCAAACTTTCTAAAGTTTAGAACAATTTAGATTGACTACATGAAAACAATCATTAGATTCGTCGTTAGAAATACTTTCATAATATTATAATTTTATTAATATATAATAAGATAAAGTTACAAAAAATAACGGTCAAAATTACATCTTGTAAACCGTAAAAATTAAAAAAACATCACTTGAAAAAAATGGAGGGAGTAAGTATATATTTAATGCGACACGACTCTTTTTCATGTGTACGATTAGCCAACTACTGGGATGCATGCGAGCAAGATTTTATCAGTACAATACCCATAGTGACTTTCACACACAATAGTTTAGTACTCCATCCGTTCCCAAATACATATCATTGAAGCTTTCAAATTTTGGTCTCAAGTGCATGTCATTCTACAATGTGATGCAACTTTTTACTATGTTTTTCCTTTGTATACCTCTTTCATTCATTATTCCAAAGGTCATTTACTTGCATGGACCAAAGCAACACACAATATTTAAAAGCAACAAGTGAGCTAATGAATGAGGGTAATATGGTCTTTTACATGTCTAGGTTGTAGTTTAAAATCCTAGAAGGAGATCTACTGAGGAACAGATATAGTACAATAAAGTTTGATTTGCTAAGATTAGTGACCCACGGCTTTACTCTCTCCACATTTTCTATGGTAATCCCCATGCTTTCCTGACAGCATCGACATATGTACTAGCTGCGCATTGTGGGCTCCACGTACTTCTCCACTGTTCCCAAGTCTCAATTATTCAAGAAGATAAGCTTTGCAACGATGGCACTCCTAATCTTGATGAAACCAACAAAGTTTTAATTTACAACCAACTAGCTGTGTTCTTTTGACAACAGGCTTCTCAAAGTTCAGTTTCGCTGAGTTAGCAGATGCCACAGATAACTTCTCACCGGAAAACCAAATTGGACATGGTGACTTTGCCACTATTTACAAGGTAATAAACGCATACGCTTGATTTGATTAAATTTTGACCATTTTTTAAAAGGTAGGCATGCATGTAAAAGTAAGCAATATGTAGGATATAATTTGGGAATCACGCGCACACCAATCTGTAAAAGTAAGCAATATGTAGGATATGATTTGGGAATCATGCGCACACTAATCGGTTGGCGTTTCCTCTGTATATATAGATTGCCGGATGATGAATAGTCATACAACAATACTGTACATGGTATATACATGATGTTATGATAACAACCAAAATATACAAGAAAGTATCTCCAAGGATAATTGGTTTACAAATACGAAGATAAGCTTCGAATTTTTTTAAAATAATCATTTTTTATTCTGAAATACAGCCTCCTTTTTTATTTTACAGAAATAATCCTATGTCGCTCGACCGTTTGGCAACTTGAATCTAGTCGCCCATTGGGCAACTGACCCAAGGCACCTAACGGTCGAGCGACACATGGAGTAGTCGCACGGTGGTTGAGCGACTTGTGATAGCCGCTCAACGATTGGGCGACTGCTCCACTTGTCGCTCAACTGCTAGGCGATTTAAAATAATAACATTATTATTTTATTAATCCGATGGAAATAATTATGGAGGAATAAATGGCAATTTTTGTAGGTAGTACATTTAGCAAATCTTGTTTGTAGGTTGTTATTTTTTTGGAAATAAAAGGGTGGTGACAAGGTTGTTTGGTGTGTTTGTGATTTTCGTAGATTCTCAAGGGTACGAAATTTGTTAGACTCGTAATAACATTTTGTGATCGTCGTATGCTGTTGTAGTGCAGTATATTTCTGAAGAATTTTGTGAGGACGATTGAGGTAGCAATGAGTTGTAAGTAGTAAGGTAAGTTATATTACAATGCACGAGGGAATTCATACACAACCATGTCATAGTAACTATAAAGTAAAATACGTACACAACGAATACAAGTGCGCCAAGATTTGCTAAATGTATTACCCGACGGGCTATTTCCAAAAAATTAACAACCTACAAACAAGATTTGCTAAATGTATTACCTACAAAAATTGCTATTTATTCCCCCACAATTATTTCCATCGAATTAATAAATATAATAATGTTATTATTTTAAATCGCCTAACAGTTGAGTGACAAGTGGAGTAGTCGCCCAACCGTTGAGCAACTATCACAAGTCGCTCAACTACCATGCGACTACTCCATGTGTCGCTCGACCGTTCGGCGACTTGGATCTAGTCGCGATGTAGGATTATTTCTGTAAAATTAAAAAAAGGATGTATATTACTGTATTTTGGAATAAAAAATGATTATTTTAAAAAAAATTATGTATGTTTCTATCTTTAACAATGCATACTAGAATTTGCTCCCATATATATGAAGACAATTCAAGCAATGCCAGTTTTGATTTTTGAACATCTGTGTCCCATATCTAGATAGGGTGTTTCTTGGAGGGGAAAAGGGCTTAAGTAGTGTTCGACCCATTTGCAAGGGCCTGATAGTGTGAACATTTTATCTAAACTGATCCGGCAGGTCCATTAGTGTAGTTTAGTCTCATATTATTTATTCTATGATTATAGGAGACCTCCTCCTCCTATATAAAGGGGCAGGGGCTCTCAATCTAATTGCGCACTCATCTATCTGGCAATAAATTAAGGTGAGAGAAAAGCTTATGGCTACATCCGCATCTCTTATTCTACTTTTATTCTTGTGAGATTGAGTGCTTGATTTTCGGCAGCGCGACTACCAATATACAACAAGTAGAATGCTTGTTGCGTTTTGCAAAGATCGATCGATCATCGTCATTTGAACTCACCTGATCTCTTTGTCAGGGTCGTTTACACGATGGACTTGAGGTTGCCATGGAAAGATTCCAAATTTCAAAGTTACCACCACGGGAAAACTTTAGAAGTGAAGTTCACCGTCTTGCAAAGCTTGATCACGCAAATATAGTTAGAAATCTGGGATACTGCGTTGAGGAAAAACGGGATTGGGGAGGAAAAAACGGATGCGCGGTGGGGGAAAAAATGGCACGACCTTTTTTTTCGCTCCCAAGTGTCTGCAACGACCCGACACTCGGGGAATCAGTTAGAACGCTTCGGTTCGCCTGCTCCCGTCAAAGTTTCCCGAGTGTCCAAACGATTGGACACTCGGGAAATTTTTATTTCCCGAGTGTTTTTTTCCCACCCCGAGTGTTTCATAAAGCACTCGGTAAGTTACCGAGTGTTTTATTCAAAACACTCGGGAAACTTTCGGGCACTCGGGAAAAGAAGGAATTCTGGTAGTGAAAAGATACTATTTTGGTCTATGAGTGCTTGCCGAATGGAAGCTTGGACAAATTCATCAATGGTGCAACTATATGATATTCGACTTCCCTCTAATTTATTAATCTCTCTTAGACCATTCTTTAATTTGGGACCATATTATAGTTGTTTTCTGTCCTGATTACCATGATGTTTGCATGCATTTTGTAGACATGGGAGAAGGAATTCCAGATAATTAAAGGGATAGCCGAGGGTGTAGCAAATCTACACGAGCTATGAGCAAGGCACTGTCCATAGGGATCTAAAACCAAGCAACATCCTCTTGGATTCTGCTATGAATCCTAAGATTACTGGTTTTGGAATCCTTAAAATATTTAAAAAGCTCTTAGGTGAGCAAATTCACCAAAGAGAATGAATGAATGTATGCTCCCTCAGTGCTTTCTTTAGATCAATTAGACGTTTTAGAATGTGTGCAGTCAACATTTTAAAACTTTAAACATACACGACGGTATTTAGATTTGTCATCAAAAATATTTTCTTTTTTGAAACAATAAAAAATACATACTTTCATATAATTATATTTTCAACAAATTTTACTAACATGTAATAAAAAAAAAAGTAACGGCCAAATGTTTGTTTTGGAGATCATGCCGTTGTCTAAAGCCACAAGTAAAAAGGAACTGACAGAGTACGGTCCCGCTATTTCAGTTTTGACTGTTTGTTTGTTTTTTTCACTCCATTTTCCCCTTGCTCAGGCCTGGGATCTAAGCAAGCAGCCATGTGTTGATCATCACAGCAATGATTGCACATCAACGCCTTGAAATACAACCCATAGTCACAGGGATCGTGGGTCCACGCTGCATCCTACGATCTGGATTCATCGATCCAGGTACGATTTGTGAGAGGTGATACACTACTTCTATGTAATTTAGAAGAAAAAGTGACGTACCATATCCCGCGACCCTGTTCCGACCGGATCGACCTACGTTTCTAGTGACTATGATACAACCTTTCTGTTGGGGTATTTTTGTTTTGTTTTGTGCGGGGCTTTTGTTTAGGCCAAAACCGGTTCGGATGTCAAGTTGTACAAACAGTCTACTGTACAAATCTGTAACATGTGTTTTCACTTCTTATTCTTAATTTCCCGGAAGAGATTGATTGTTATTCCTAACGGGCGATTTCGTTTTGAGGATCCAATGGGACTGTATTGTTAATATGGGCGTCATAATCCCAGCCCAATTGGGTCCTAACATCTCCTCACATCAGGGTCGTTTTCGTTGCGTTGCGTCGAGACGCGCCGGCCGCCGAGAAGCCAAAATGTTCTCTCGGTCTCGCCGCGCGGAAGCAAATCCAGAAGGCGCTCGTCCTTCACGACAAGGGTGCGCGAAGTTGCCGCGCGGTTCCATGGCCCGGGTTTTCCCGGAACCCCGGAAAAGCCCGGCCTTGCTTGGCGTTGTCGCTCTCTACAAGGTACGCGCCTGCCTCTACGAGCACAAGGTGTTTGTGGAAATGTTCGAAAGCGTCCGGCTTTATGTTCCTTGTCCGCGAGGCAGTGGTGTTGGCTGGGGAAGGTTGAGCAGGACGTGTTTGTCGCAGCTAATGCCGCGCCCCAATCGGAGCCCGGCGCTCAGGCGTGGACTCTGCGGCGGAATTTGGTCTCATCGGAACCGACAAAGATCACGCTTTGTCGAGAGCTGAACCACCTGGGATGGGGTTCTGTCGTCTTGTACGACCGCACGCATTAAAGAGTCAACCATATCCGCGACGATTGGAGGAGACGGTGGTTGGCACGTTGGTTTATCGATTATCGTGGTCTCTCTTTGGATATCCAGATGCTGCGCTGAGCTGTGCCAAATGCGCCGTTTTGTTTGAGGTGAATTTCAATGCACTACCTTTGGTGTTATTCATGTACAACGTATGGTTCTTGCTTTATCGGCATCTATATATAGTCCATCTGGTTGAGAAAACTCTCTGCAGGTGTTAGTGGTGCACCACTCTGAAGAGAAGAAGACGAGATGGTGCTGTGGAACAGTTTGGGGCAGGCCGCCAACATTGCCCAGCTGTCTGGATTGGATGCCTTTGGGCTCACCTCAATGATCATGCAGGCGGTGCACAAGGTTCGCCGCAACAAGGAGGCCTGCAGGCAGCTCGTGCAGCGGGTCCAGATGATTGCTGACCTGCTGCAGAGCATGCAGAGCTCAGAGATGATGCAGCGCCCAGAGACAAGGAAACCACTAAATGGACTTGAAGAAGCCCTCCGTCGTGCGTACATTCTCATAATGTCCTGCCAGAACAGCAGCTACATGTACCGCTTCTTCATGGGCGAGAAGCTAGCCAGCCAGTTCAGTGAGGTTCAGAATAATATTGACTTCTACCTCCAGCTCTTCCCTGTCATTAGTCACATTGACACCACACATGTTCTTGTACGAATTCTAAATGGTGTCCGTCCTCCACAACAAGAGGTACCATACATTGTTCTCCTGTTTATTTGAATACAGCAGTAAAAGGAAACAGTAAACTAAATTCAGCATTTTAGGTAGCATAAGAGAATGAGGTAACGGGTTTGTTTGTAGATAAAGCATCAAATAATAAGAGTTGAACGTGCAAGGTTGGAGATGAATGAATATTCTATCACATCCAACTCCAGTCCCCCCTTCTTTCGAAAGCAAAATTCCACACAGGTCTAGAAAACAACTTACTGTTGGTCCCCTCTCCCTTCTATCAATAGATTGTCAGGGAAAATTGAGAAGGCGGAGAAACAGAAATAGACCATAAGATTAAAAAAAATTGCATGCACTGCGATCAGGAGAATATTTACCTATAGTTGATGATTATGTTCCTATGCCTTTGGCGGAACTTCAACTATTATATAGAGAAGCTTATAGTTGCAATTGTCAATTGTGATTTTTTCTCGTCTAACATAAAAGTAAAATTATTTTGTTATTTCAGGCTGCAGCAACGTTGCGGAGGTCATTTACTTGTCATTCAACTCCTCATTCTAGGTAAGATATTCTCAATCTGTTTCTCTTTTCAATATGACATTTGTACATCTAACAACGAAGTTCTGCATGTTTGTGAAAAAATATTGGAACCGTCTAAAGTACATCCTGAGAAACTTATTCAACTTTTAACTTTTCAATGCAACTAAAGAATTGTGGGCAATAATATAGTATTTACGATGTTGTATACCATGTTTACAGAACATTCATTACATCTGATAGCATTGACTATTAATATTTGCCAATGACAGGACTGAAATGGGCAGTTCATTAGAAAGAGTTCAAGCAATAACAGAGCCATTCAAAGTTATGGAATGCCAAGTAGCAGGTATCTGTCTGGATGTATCTACTGCTTGCAGAGTAATGCTACCCCTGGAAGTTAAAATTCCAATATATTTTTGTGTGTGCTTCTTATACTTCATACAAGATAGTAATTGAGCAACAATGAGTACAAAGGTACTCAGCAAGCCACCACACAGAATGCAATTATAATAGATGCAAGGTTGAACAAAGGAAGACTTGAGATTCTTTCATTTGCAGAAAGCCACATTTCAAATTTTATATGGAAGGCTTGAGACCTAGTATTTTAACTAAACCAATTTTAATGAAATTGAGTAGTTATATAATACTAGCGAAGGCGCCAACCTCTTGTTAACAGAGAGTGACTCCTACCACCAGATGCTATATTTCCATCGGGCTACTACCCGCACTTTCCACTGGCTACTACCGGGGCAAATCAAAACCTCGGGCTGCTACTCGGCAGTTCATCCCTCGAGCTTGAAGGGCATGGTGGTGGTGGACGGTTCACCTGGCCGGAGCGTCTCGGTGGTATGGCGGCGGAAACATAGAGCTCGAGCTCTCTTCTCCTCTGGTTCTTGGTGCAGAGGATGGATGGGAGGAGAGGTGCGGAGGGCAACGCGGCGAGTGTGATGCGAAGCTCGGGCGCGGCTTATATAGGGCGGAGGTGCTCGCAATTTATCTGCTTGATTTGACGGCAAGGTGGATGAGCGGAGCGCGAGTAGTTGCTGTGTACGGCGACGTTGCAGCAGTACGAGGCATGGGCGTTGTAGCGGCGATGTGACGCGGAGGAGAGTGGGTCGTCGGGGCGGCGGTCGGGTGAGGACGGCATCAACGTGGGCGACGGCATGGCCACAGTGCGCGCGGGCGTGCGAGCAGCAGCAAGGCGATGCGTGGGCTGTGGCGTGGGGAAGAAAGGGGAGGTGGGCTGGGTGCTGGGCCGAGGGAGAGAGGTGTGAAGTTGGGCCTCAGTTGGATCAAGAGAAGGGAGAGGACGGTCCGGGGAGGAAAGGAAAATGATGGGCCAGCCTGGAGGGAGGGAGAAGAAATAAAGAAGTTTGGGCTAAGCTAGTTAGGGTTGCGGCCGAATTGGGTTAGGGGTTTCATTTGAATTTTGAGAGAGTTTAAATTCAGAATATTATTTCAATTTGTCTTTGTTTTATCAATTTGAATTTAATTTTGTTAATTTGCATCTTCAGGATTCAAAACTCGACATGCATTCAAATAAAATCCAGAAAATTTAGATAACACCAAAATGCATCGAAAAGTTTTTAAAAATTCCAGTTTTTCACAACCTCAACATTCAGGATGTTACAGGAAGGATGGTGCAAAAAGCCAAAGATGCCTTCTGAATCACATCTTGGACCACATGTAAGCTATATCAGCTACTGAGGAACAATAGGACTGTAGTTGTTTCTCTAATGTAACTTGATGCATATCCGATTTACTTAAGCATGGATGAAATGTACTGGTATGCTTTTCAAAAACTTATTTTTCATCCTCTTGATTATACTCTTATTTCTCCAATTATTGCTCCCTCTAGCTACATGATACACCAATCTTACATCAAATTCCTTGTAGGCCCTCAAAATGTTGTTGAAGCACTGCCAACCAGAAAACGCAAAATGTGGTGGCCCTGGAAGGAGGCAAATGATGCTCCCTACATTGTACATGGGCTCACTGGACATAAAGGAACAGGTATTAAGTTAAGACACTAACTAAAGTTACTAAACATTTAAAGTCATGTCCTCTATCATGATACTCCTACATGCATAATCATGCAAGTTGAGCTAGCTCTACATCGTTATCAAATCATTTCAACCATGCTACTTCTATGGCTCATGCTCACTATTAATATTTTTTCGTTGTGATTTAGTCACCGTGCCTGTTTTAAAGGAAAATAAGCTTGTATAATTCATAAATTTCAAAAAAAGAATACAGAGATAGAGTGCTAATTGATCAATGGGGCAGTAACTGTTAACTCTTCTTCTTTACTAACAGGGTTTATGAAGTTCAGCTTCTCCCAGTTGGTGGATGCTACAAATAACTTCTCAACTGATAATAAGATTGGACTAGGTGGCTTCAGCATTGTTTACAAGGTAGTAAATATGCTTCCTTTTCAACATTTGGCCTTTTGGAAATTGGAGTTTCAAAAGAGGAATACTCTACACTTTCTTAATGATAGGATTATTTCATTTCTAGTTCATGGAACATTTCACAACTTTCCGTAATCTTCATTTCTTTTTGCTGTCAGTAGGAATGATTAATAAGGTTTTGTATTTTACCGTAATTTCATGAAACGTGACACAATTTCCTTTTGAATGCTTAAAATGGGAGAGAAAGCAGGGTTTAATAGTTCTATGTGTAAGGCAAGTAGATTTGTCTCACTGTTGGAACTATAATTCATGCTTATGCAAGTTGTATCTCTGCATAAAACGTAGCATTGTTTTTGCAGGAAAGCGGTAAATAAAGTAGGACTTCTTAATGATAGCAACAGTCATGGAGTGTCTTATTTTTACCTCCTAAGCTTACTGTTGACTACTTGACTGGATTATTGGTTTCATGGAAGGTTATGGACATCCTTATTTTTGCCAACTTTTTTCCTTACGTACTTTGTAAGGTCAACCAAAACAAGAAGGCAGTGAGCTGCGTCAAAGTATATATTTAATAGGTGACCACAAAAATCAACAAGCTTGTGCGAGTTCAAGATATAGCAGCAATAAGATCCAGAAGAGAATGAGAAAATCATTGTCATTATGTTGATATGATTGTTTAGCAAATGAAACAATGGCAAAGTAATCTGATTACCATATACCTAATTCTTCTTTAAAGTGCCCAAATATAATGCAGGTTTATTATCAAACATTTAACAGCATTTGAGCTTGGTGCTTGCACTTTTCAGGGTATATTTCATGATGGACGTGAGGTCGCCATAAAAAAGCGTTTTGAAGTACCCACTAAACTAGATTTCCAAGATTTGGATTTCGACAATGAGATTCGATCCATCACACAGCTTCAGCATGCAAATATAGTTAAGCTTTTGGGATGTTGCTTTGACGGAAGAGAGAAGATTTTGGTCTATGAATACATGCTGAATGGAAGCTTGGACTCCTTCATCTTTGGCATGTCTCTGTTAATAATTTGATTATTTTCTTCATAAATGTACCAATTTCACTGTGTTCATTTAACGGTCTTCCCTTTATAGGCACAAAAACCGAGGTGTCAATGGACTGGCCTATGCGCTATAAAATAATTGAAGGCGTAGCTCAGGGAATTGTTTACCTTCACAAGCAATGTGGGCTGCATATTATCCATCGTGATTTGAAACCAAGCAACATTCTCTTGGATTCTGATATGAACCCTAGGATTTCTGATTTTGGCTTATCCAAAATATTAAATCCAGGGGTGGATGAAGTGTTTGAAGAAAATGTGTATGGCACGCCGTAAGACTTTTAATATATTTCCATCATCGATTCAGGTTCTTTGCCTTGTTTCCTTTGCTCTTCTTTCTTTGGAGATCTTCATTTTTACTTATCATCTTTCAGTGGTTTTATCGCCCCTGAATATCGGGAAAAGGGTCTCTTCTCAGTGAAGTCTGATGTGTATAGCTTCGGTGCCTTGCTTCTCCAGATTATTAGTGGAAAGAGATTCTGTCCACTTTCTAGTGGACGTCGTGATTATGGACCTCTGAATACCTGGGTAAGTGAACTTTTGAGCATGCATGTTTCCTTCGTCATTAATCTGCAAGAGTTTTACCATGGAATCTCTAGCGAAGCAAACATGCGTATGTATATGTAAATCTCCCAAAACCCAGCAGGAACACAATGTTGATATCTCAACACTGCCCACTCTATGGCCTGCTTTAGAATGTAGGTAGCTCAACTTTGCAATCAGAAAATCAGATTACTCCTATTTTATATATTTTGTTGACAAATGTTTATTGCTACTGAAATTATTTTTTCCTGTAACTTGACATTCTAACTTTGTCAGGTATGGGACCTGTGGACGGATGGAAGATTGGTTGAGTTTATTGATCCCTCATTACGCAATGAACCTCAAATAACGGAGATTATGCGATGCATTCAGATAGCACTGCTCTGCGTTGAAGAGAACCGAGCCGACCGGCCTGCCACGTGGGATGTTGTTCTGATGCTAAGCTGCGAGGGTGTGACCTTACCGGTCCCCAAGCATCCTGCTTACTACAAGAGAGATGGCATGGGCACAGACCTGAGTCAGAGTCAGACAGATGATACAAGCATGGTGCCACAACCTGAATTGAGCTGAGTAGCTGACAGATTGTATTGTGCATATCACTCTCTCTTTGGCAATCCTTAATGGTCGCCATTGGTGTGCCTAGTGTGAAAACTCGAGCTCTTGCGAGCATTATCAATTCATCATGAAGGATCCAAAAATTATGTGTCTGGTCTATGTTTTTTAATCCTGGCATTTTCACTAGTGCCCTGAGAAAGAAGACAGTTCTTCCTTTTGGGCTTTTGGCCGAACGGAGAGGTGAAAACTGAAAAAGGATTGAAATGTACAAATAGTTTGAGGGCCTCTTTTCCAAAAAATCTCTCTACCGCTATTTCCCTCGTCGATCTGGGCCACATATGTTTGATCGAATGGTAGAGATGCAGCCAATAGGCTTAGAGGCCCGTTTGTCAGCTTCATTCATCCACCGATCACGCCGCTCACCGGAGCTCCACCACCTCCCGGCTATTCGCGTCCTCTCCTTCCCGCCCAGCCCCTGCAACGCAAGAAATCATCTGTATATGCCCCTCCTCGGAGCTGGGACTGATGCACTGTGAGCGGTGCAGCTGTCTGCAGAAATGACGGCCGCGAGGTGTTTGTGGAAATTCTGCAGCCACTGACTTGGGTTCTCGGCGGGGCAGGTTCTGCCGTTCTGGTGCTGCGGCGCATGTCTCGTATTCGCTCAAGTTAACACTTCGTATGTGGCCGTCCATCACTGGAACTTTCTTGGAGAACCCCTATCCAGTTGCTTAATGCATTGATATGGAAAAAAAAAATCTTGTTCATGTAGGGCACTGAAAGGTGTTAATGGAAAAAATATTTCAAGTGAAGCATCTATCTCATGTGGGGCGCTACGGGAAGCTCCTTAGAAATTTCATTGAAGTTTCTGCTCCATTGACCTTTTCTGCAATGGGCAAAGTGACTGACTTTTTACCAAACGGTACTTTTCTATTTTGATATAAACTTCCAACAAATCTCCCAAGGAAAGAAGCAGCTCCTTCCTAATCTGAATTAACATGCATTACCAACACCTGTTTCATTCTTGGTTGTATTTAACTCTGCACATCCACTGTATCGAATAAGGATACGCACAACTGAATCTCCCATTTAAAGCCACCTCATGCTTGTATTGCAATTATAACAAACTTTTAGAGTTACCCATTTGTATTTTTGAATGGTACTAAACTTTTGCTTTCAATGATTATTTTGTATGGGTGCTCAGAAGTTGTTAGTGGAAATGCCAACAGCATAGTCCACTCGCCGAGTCAATAATTCGGATGTGGACATTGATAGATTATCCGATCTAGACTAGAAGAACAATAATTCGGATGTGGACATTGATAGATTATCCGGTCTAGACTGGAAGAACAAAACAAAAAGACAAACAAAATCGCATATGCGGTAATTGCAACACACAGTCCAATCTATGAACAAGGGAACATACCAAATGAAGATGCCATTGTTCGTAGTAGATTTAGAAATTTTTTTATTTGGCCCTGTGGTGCCACGTTAATTGCAAAAATAGCCTTTATAGCACCGAAATTCCAAAAGTAGTCTCCTCCTGAGCGTAGAAGTATCGGAGGCTAGCACATGGCGCTTCCTGTGCTTGGGGGCGCGGAACCCCGGTGACCAGCATGGCAGGCCAAGCGAGCGCGGAACCAAGCGGCACGGCTCGGTGTTATGAATAGCACATGTATTCATTATGAGGACAATGGGCCAATATATATACAGGTACATGTGTGGTATATATACAAGTAACCCCTTATACAACGGGGAAAATACAAAGGCAATAATATACATCTAATACCCCCCTCAAACTTATGGTGGATCAACAACATTAAGTTTAGAGAGATAGAAGCTATGCTGAGCTCTGGTCTGCGCCTTTGTGAAGAAGTCTGCCAACTGAAGTTCTGAAGGCACATACCGAAGAGCAACAATCTGATCCTGCACATGTGTCCGCATGTAGAAAGCATTAACACCAATATGCTTTGTAATCTCATGCTTCACCGGATTTGTAGCAATGCTAATAGCCCATGTACTGTCAAACGAAAGAGGAGCGAGTGCTGAAACAGAAACACCAAAATCCTCAAGTAACCACCGTAGCCAAGTAACCTCCGCAGTCAACAAAGTCATAGCTCGTAGCTCAGCCTCAGCACTCGAACGATAAATTGTTGTCTGCTTCTTAGTCTTCCAAGCAATGAGAGAACCACCAAGAAAAACACAATAGGCAGAAAGATGCCAGCGATCAGAGTGATCACTAGCCCATGTGGCATCAAAATATGCCTGGAGTTGTAAAGAGCTGGAACGAGGGAAAAAACATGCGACGAGTGATGGTTCCACGAAGATATCATAAAACACGAAGAAAATGACTATAGTGGAGCTGAGTGGGAGAAGAAACAAACTAACTCAAGATATGCATAGGGTACAAAAATGTCAGGACGAATGACACCCAGATAAACAAGACTCCCAACAAGATGACGATAGCGAGTAGGATCAGTAAGAGGCTCACCATCAGTGGGTCAAAAATGAACATTAAGCTCCATGAGAGTCTCAGTAGTGTGTTGATCTGTAAGAGAAGCACGATCAAGAAGATCCTGGATGTACTTTTCTTGGGATAGATAGAAGCCCTCAAGCGTAGAAATAACCTCAATCCCAAGAAAGTAGCGAAGAGGACCTAGATCAGACATAAGAAACTGCTCATTAAGACGCTCCTTGACAAAAGTGATGTACTGAGAATCATCTCCAGTAATAATCATATCATCAACATATAAAAGGAGAAGCGTTCGACTATGAGGCGAAGTGTGAATAAAAAGAGAAGGATCATGAGCACTGGCAGAGAAACCAGCTGCAGTGACAACAAAAGAGAAACGACCAAACCAAGCACGAGGAGCTTGCTTGAGGCCGTAAAGAGATCAGTGAAGGTAACAAACCATACCCTCAGGAACAGAATACCTCGGTGGTAGTTGCATATAAACCTCCTCACGCAACTCACCATTGAGAAAGACATTCTTAACATCAAGATGAGAGATGGACCATACCCGAACAGACGCCACAATAAGAAGAGTACGAACGGTGGTCATGTGAGCCATAGGAGCAAAAATCTCATCATAATCACGACCATACTCCTGCTGAAAACCACGTGCCACGAGACGAGCCTTGTAGGGCTCAAGAGAACCATCAGAGCGGGTCATAACCTAGTAGACCCACTTGCACGTGATAGGAGTAACACGCGCGGGAAGAGGGACAAGATCCCATGTGCTAGTACGCTCAAAGGCAGCAATCTCCTCTGCCATCGCATGCTGTCACTCCTGATGAACAGTAGCATCACGATAGGAAGTCGGTTCGGCAAGAGCTGCTAAACAAAAGCGTGTAGGAGGCCGAATAGACTAGTGATCACGAAGAGCATATTGAGGAGGAGAGGCCAAAGAAGATGACCCATCAGAAGAAGATGGCGCATCAGGAGAATCATCAACTTGCGGACGACGAGTATAGTAGAGAGGATAAGAAGAAACAAGGTTTGGATGAGCCTCTGGAGAGGGTGGTGGTGGCGAAGGAGACGATGAAGGAGGCACCGGAGAGGCCAAAGGCTGTGATGGAGGTGTGGTGACTATGGGGTGGCAGGAAAAGTCAGAAAAGAAAGTGGCTCGACAGGAGATGCTGGAGTGGTGGAAGGAGAAGGACGATGGTAGAAAGGACGAGACTCAACAAAAATGACGTCCTGAGAAACCCGCATCCATCGGCCAACAGGATCCCAACAACGATATCCCTTATGCTCAGTGCTATAGCCCAGAAAAACACACTCCACAGACTGAGCGGTCAACTTGGTGTGCTCACGAGGTGCAAGAAGAACATAGCACACACACACACCCAAAAAGATGAAGACTAGAATAATCATGAGTCTTGCCACAGATACGCTCAACTGGGATCTCACCCTGAAGAGCAAAACAAAGCTGAATATTAATCAGGAAAGTGGCGGAAAGCAAACCTCATTTCGAAGTGTGGTGGGACAACAGAAGTAAGCATAAGAGCACAGGCTGTCTCAAGAAGATGACGATGCTTCCGTTTAGCCACACCATTTTGAGCATGGGCACTAGGGCAAGAAAACTGAGAGAGAATGCCCTGCTTAGCAAGAAAACCACAAAGGACTCTTGACAAGTTTTCCCCAGTAGAATCAGCACAAAAAACACGAATGGGAATGTCAAACTGAGTACGGATCATGGTGGCAAAAGTCTTGTAGATGGATATAACCTCACTACGAGATGACATAAAGTATATCCATATGTGCCGAGAAAAGTCATCAATAAAAATTATATAATATCGATGACCTCCTTTCAAAACGAAAGGAGCCGGACCCCATACATCAGAATGAATAAGATCAAAAGGACGTTGTGACACTGACTCATTGGATGGATAGAGAAGTTGAAGTTGTTTATCAAGCTTACAACCCTGACAATTTAGAGAAGCATCACCAGATACAGACCTTAAAAGACCACGACGAAGTAAAAAAGATAGACGTGACCCACAAAGATGCCCCAAACGATGATGCCACTAAGCAAAAGACGCAGTGGAAGATGCAGCAGAAACGGAGATGGTGGTAGAGGCAACAAGACTAGCAGGGGTATGAAGCCAGTTAAGCTCCCAGAGACGCTATGAGTCATAGTGGCGAGGGCCAGTACCAACCAGAGTCCCCGTGCGTCGATCTTGAACAGAACAAGAATCAGAATCTAGAATAACATGACAACCATAATCGGTGAGCTGACCGGCAAATATGAGTTGCATGGTTAGTTTGGGAACATAGTAAATAGCAGGAACATGAAAAGAGGAATTTGAAAGACTGCCTCGTCCTGCGACAAGGAGAGATGATCATCTGCTGTCTGAACAGTGATAGGATCAGCTAAAAGACCAATGGAAGTGAGACTGTTGGAATCAGATGGCATATGAAAGGAAGCACCAGAGTCAAGAATCCAAGGTGATATACTTGAGGAAGAAGGAGTAGAAGGTGGTCTCTCACTAGAAGACTGTGCAGCAGAACCAGCAGGACCAGACAGTGCAAAAGTAGCCATGCGACGCAGTAGTGTGAGAAATTCCTGAGAATCAGAAGTAGAGCTGGCCAAATGGGTCGGGATGGCACGAGGCATGACACTGTAGACCCAGCCTAGGCACGGCAGGGCCCACACTGTTCATGTGCCGTGCCGGCCAGGCACGAGAGCATGGGTCGTGCTTGGGCCGCCACCTACACACAAGACAAAAAGTCTGGTCAGGCGGCATGGCACGCCCGACCCGCCTAGTGAGCAATGGCGCCATGCGCCCATGTTGGGGAGGAAGAAAGGTGGGGGCAGCACGGGACCGGGAGGGGAAGAAGAAGAACGGCCGGCGCAGGAGGAGGCCGGAGCGAAACGGAGCGCGACGGAACGCAGGATTGGGAGGGGAAGAGGCGGCTCGGTGGCGAGGACGAGGAGGCGGTTCAGCGGCGCCGGTGACGTTGCGGATGAGGAGGCGAGGAGCCACCCATGACCCTCCCGTCCATGGAGGCCGACGCAGACGCGGTCAGCGACAGCTTGGAGCCGGAGGCGAGGAGGTGACGGGGAGGCGAGGAGCTGAGGAGGCGGCGGGCGGCGATGAGGCGAGGAGCTGAGGAGGCGGCGGGGCGGCAAGGAGGCGATGAGGCGGCGAGGAGGTGAGGAGCCGAGGAGGTGGCGGGGCGGCGAGGAGACGAGGAGGCGGCAGGGCGGCGAGGCGATGAGGAGGTGGTGAGGAGGCGACGGGGCAGTGAGGCGACGAGGAGGCGGCTCAGACGCGAGGAGGCAAGGAGAGGCAGACATGCTGCAATGTGAGGCATGGGGTGGGAGAGAAGAAGAAGGGACAGGGGGTGCAGGCAGGCCGGGCAGGGGAGGGGCGACTGGGTAGGGGAGGGGTAGCCGGGCGGTGTGGGCTCGTGGGCCATGCCTAGGCACAGCACGGCCCGAAAAAATGCCCGTTGGAGATTTTAGCCGTTTATTTTTGACCATTTTTGACCATTGAGGTTTTAAAAATAGCAAAAAAATCCCAAATTTTTTTCTATAGATAGCCACCATACCCCCTCCCCCCGTCATTCAGCACCCCGTCATTCTCCATTCTCTCTTTGAAAATTTGTTGTGCAAATTCAAATGCGTGTTGAGCTAATTTGGCAAAATTCAAAAAAATTGTGCCAAAATTTGGAAATTTCAATTTTCAGCAGCAAGTCAGCGAAAGATGTACAATACTATTTTTGTAATACTTTTATTGTTAGTTCTTGTTATGCTAAGATGAAAGTAGTAATAGTGTTAGTTTCAATTTTGTAGTTTTCGTTATGGACAGTCCTTACGACAGCTTTGCTCTTGGTGATTACGGACTTTCACCAGAGGAAAATTGCATCCATGGAGGCGGCTGCGGCTGCCTCAAACCAACCGAAGGTTTCACCGGAGGAGCAAGGTGGAGTTCCGTCATCATGCTCCATGGCAACCGGAGCAAAGAGGTCGAGACCGTCTACATCGGGAGTGTGGGAGAATTTTGACATGACAACCAAGCAAGACGCAGCGGGAAATGAGGTACCATATGCTATTTGTAAAATTTATCGCCATGAATTGTCTGCAAAATCTCCAGGTGGAACGGGGCACTTGCTTAGACATGCTACAAGATGTCGAACCAAGCAAGGATTGATGATGAGGCAGACGCAGTTGCAATACAACCTCAACGGTACGGTATCTAGCTGGGACTACGATCCTTAGGTAGCCCGCTAATCTCTCTGTCGTTTAATTGTTTTTGAGGATTTACCGTTAGGCTTTGGCGAGTCTGCTTCTTTCTAAAATTATATTAGGACTACGCATAATCCTAGATTTTCTTTTGTTTCTAGACAGACAACAACAAGGGATCTAGTGAAATACTATAATGAACGCTGTAATAAAATAAAGGAACTATTTAGTACGTGCGCATTTTCGGTGGCCCTGACCTCGGACATATGGAGTGGTCGGGCTATGGAGGATTACCTTAGTGTAGTTACACATTATATTAATGATGACGGGGTAATGGAGAAAAGGATTATAGCTTTGAAATTAATTGATGTAGCACACACAGGGGAGAATGTTGCGAACTGTATTATCAAAGTCATGGAAGACTTTGGTCTTACAGACAAAATATTCGCAATTACTTTAGACAACGCCGCTTCAAACTTTAGGGCCATGGACATTCTTACTCCAGTGTTGAGTACATATGCCGATTCCTTCTTGCTACATCAACGATGCGCTTGTCATATTATCAACCTTATAGTCAAATGTGGTTTGAAGAGGTTGAGTTCATATATTAAAGATTTTCGCGATGCGATTTATTTCTTGAATAATTCTAATGTAAGAATAGCATAATATAAGAACTTCTGCAGGGCGATGGGTGTACATCCAAAAAAGTTCGGTTTGGACATAGAGGTAAGGTGGAACTCTACTTACATCATGCTTAATAATCTTTTACCATACAAGAGCGCTTTTTTTTTTGTATTTATTCAAACGCACTATCCTAGCACTGACGGTACTATACTGTTAACTGAGCAACATTGATTCATTGCTCAGAAGATACTATCATTTTTAGAAATTTTTTATGAGGCAACTATTGCTTTGTCCGCTGTCTACTATCCAACATCTCCTATCATTGTGCATACTATTTTACGGATTGCTACTCAATTGAAAATGTTTGAAAATGACTTAGTTTTACGCGATGCTGTTGTTTCCATGAAATCTAAATACCTTAAATATTGGAGAGAAATCCCTTACCTATATGCATCTGCATTTCTTTTAGATCCTAGGGCTAAAATTGATGCATTTGGTACTGTACATGATCTTCTTAGTGATGCTACGGGGCTAGACTATACTGACTATTTTGAAGAAGTTCGTTCACGGTTATACGAGGTTTACCAAAGGTATGAAAATAGGTTCCGGGGAGTCCGTTTGCAACGACCTCCAGTAGCCCCCACCTCAAGTGGGAAGACAAATATGTGGGGCGCGATCTTCGGTGCCTCTTCCTCCAGGTCCAGGTCTTCTTCTTCTTCTACACCAACGCCCGCTCAGCCAAGATCCACAAGGAGTGGAGAACTATCCACCTATATAGACAGCGATACTGTGGATTTCAACTTAGAAGGCTTCGACATCTTGCAATAGTGGCAAGCCCATAAGTTAACATATTCTGTGCTATCCATACTTGCACGTGATGTGTTAATCTATATCTTTATCTCTACGGTTTCCTCGAGTCGCTTTCGGTCTTTTCGGAAGAATATTGGTGGAGAGAAGAACAAGTCTCACAAGTGAGATGGTGGAGATCCTTATAACTGTAAAGGACTGGGAACAAGCTGATTCACGAACACAACACTCTGCGAAAAATCCAGAGTTGTCGGAGATGTTCAAAAATCTGTACTTAGACAATGACACCGACACATAGAACAAAGATGTATCATGTATGTAGAATTATAGAGCTATAGGCTGTACTCTTTTTCCTTTGCCAAGGTTTTCTCATTTTGAGTTTTTATTTGGCGAAGGTTTTAACGAGGCAGCCAATTGGACATTAATAAAGCTCTTTATTACATTTTCAATATGATTGTCTCATTTTTTTTAATTTTCATGTCTACTTCTGAATTCTAAACATTTTTCTAATTTTTCTGGATTTTTTTGTTCTAACGGGTCAAACGGGCCACACTTGGCCTGACGGGCTAAACGGGCTTGGGCCGGCCCGGCACGGTACGAATGACCAATGGGTCGTGCCTGGGCCGCCACCTTGGCCCATGGGCCAGCCTGGCACGACACGAATAGTAGCCGGGTCGGAATAGGCCGTGCCTAAACGGGCCGTGCCTGGCCGAGCGGCCCGTTTGGCTAGGTCTGATCAGAAGCACCAGAGCCCCTCTGAGAGGAGGAACCGCCAGTGCCCTTTGGAGGATGGCCACCACGACGTAAATCCTTCTTCTTCTTGTAGTAGAACTGCGCCAGATGTCCAGCCTTGTTGCATTAGGTGCAGTGTAGTCCCCTACCAACAGCAGCTATCACTGGTGAAGGAGGAGCTAGAAATGGAGCGGGTGTAGAAACTGGGGGAGCTACCAGAATCGAAGGAAACAACGGTGATGATAGCAGTCCCATAACACGAAGGCGAATGTCCTCAGCACGAACAGTGGCAAGGACCTCCAACAAAGTCACACGAGGGTGGCGTGCTAGCAACTGAGCACGATTTTGCTCATACTCAGCCCGGAGATGGGTCAAGAAGTCGTAGATACGACGAATCTCTAGGTGAGACTACTGACGCTGACAACACTGACACGTGTGGCAAACATCCGGTCCTAAAGAGTCAATCTGACGCCATACCGTAGATAATTGGGCATAGAACTCGTCCACAGTGGTATCTCCCTGCTACAGCGACTGCTCCTGATGTACTATAGAAAGATACAAGGAATCACCAGACGGCACGTAATGGTTGCGCAGATGTGTCCACATCAACTGTGCTAAAGCCAAACCAACCACATCCCCAGTGAATTGCACCTCCATGCTAGCAACCAGAATAGCAGAGGCACGAGTATCCTCATCAATTCATGTCTTGTAGGCAGTATACTGAGTCTGAAAAGTCTCCATAGCATCCTCAAAAGTATAAGATGCCTCCTTACGAGTGTCTTCGGAAGTAGTCTTCGAGAGCATAGCTCAACAGGTGGAGCAGGGCAAGATGGGCAAGGCAACTCGCCGGTAAGAAACTTCCAAAGACGCTGATAACACATGTGGAGACATATGTGCTGAAACCAGTCCTGACAATTGAGACCAGTGAAGATCACCGGGCAGCGAGGAACAGAAACAGTGCCCATTGGTAGGCGACGCTGGACGACGCGGTGACCAAGACAACGAAGTCTAACAGGCGGCGCTGGACAGCGCGGCGTGGCGGTTAGAACGATGTACTATTTTTTTATTTTTTTCGTTTCCTTTCGGACCAGGCTGGCTCATGAGAAAAGGACCTGAGCCTCGGCCTGCTAAGGAACAAAAAACTGTGCACAAGGGAACTAGGGTTCCCCTAGCAGCAGCAGCAGCAGTGGCGGCTCAGTGATGAAGCTGCAGGCGACGGCAGAGATGAGCGCATGGACGCAACGCGCGGGCGGACGTCGACGAAGCCATAGGCGGCGGCGGAGATGAGCACGTGGATGGCTATGCGCGAGCGGACATCGACGAAGCCGCGGGCAGCGGCGGAGACGAGCGCGTGGACGTCGAGCTCGGGCAACCGGCGACCGGCGGTAAGGAAGTAGCAAACGAATCGTAGGCGGCTCAGGCGGCAATGAAGCACCGAATCGCAGGCGGTGGTTGGAGCAAGCGAACGGGCTCGGACCTGAGCGACCGGCGAGGTGCGTGGGCGGCACCTTCCCCAAGCGAGGAAAGTCCCGGGTGGCCCCGAGCGAGGAAAGACTCGGGCGGCCCCGAACGAAGAAGAAGAGTGCGAGGAGCAGAGGCAATGAGGGCGGCGAGCGGCAACCGGCAGCTAAGGAGGCCGGCGTCAGTGGCCACGTGAGAAAACCCTAACCTTAGCTTGGCTTTGATACCATGTTATGAATAGTGCATGTATTCCAATGTGCCAATATATATACAAGTACAGGGGTGGCATATATGTAAGTAATCCCTTATACAACGGGAAAAATACAAAGACAATAATATACATCTAACACGCGTAAGATGGCGGGCCCGGCCCAGTTCCGTGCCACCGTATCGCGGGAGCTCCCTTTCGCGCCACCCAAGCGCATGAGATCGACGACTTCCCGTGCCACCCGAGCGCTAATGAGCTTCATGTGTTCCGACACTGCGGAAAGGTGGCCGCCGCCTCATGCGCTCCAGTGGCGCGGAAGGTGGCCGAGCCGCGGCCTTGGTTCAGTGCCCGCCCGATCTCCCGCGCTGGCCCCTTGCTTTCTGCGCTCCCCAACTGCGGAATGCGCCATATGTTAGTGTCTAGTAATTCCGCGCTTGGCAGGGTACCAGATTCGCAATTTTCGTGTCAAAAGGGCTATTTTTGCAATTGAGGTGGCAACACGGGGCAAAAATTTTTTTTTAAAAAAATCGTAGATTTGATCTGAAGCAGTAGATAAATAGTTGCTCTATATACCTAGGTTCGGTCTTTCCCAGCAAGTGGTAAGCCACAAATTCCAACTACAGATGGGGATATGTGGTATGACGTGAATTACGTTGATAAGAGGACCTGGCCCATATTTATAGGCTTTAGTACATAATCCTATCCCGACCCATCAATAGAGATAGATTTCAAACAGGTCTCTACACATATTTAAAATCTAAATCCATATTTTTCTTAATACATGCTCAGGCTCTTAATAAATATTTTATTTAGTCACTTTATATATTTGAGCCAACCAAAGAATAGATAGCTAACATGTATATAAATTTATATAGGTCCACGTAATTGGAAAAATAATCCAACAGACATCCCATAATTGGAACTTTCTTGGAGAATTCGTACCCCCCATGTTCATCGCATGAAGATGGAAGATCTTGCTCATGTAGGGCGTCAGTGGAGGCTCCTTAGAAACTTCAAGATTGCATTTCCAAGTCCTGAGGTTTACTAGCTGGCTGCTGGGTGCTTGTTTTAAAGAAACGTTGTCTTCTTCTCACTATCTGAGGTAGACCTGGAAACAAACTGAGAGAAGATGGCGCTGTGGAATGGCGTGGCTCAGGTGGCCAGCTTGCCGGGGTGGATGCATATGGGCTCATCATGATGATTGTGGAGGCTGCGTGGACAATTAAAAGGAACCGGGAGACATGCCAGCAGCTGGCACGGCGGGTGAAGATGATTGGGGACCTTCTAGAGCAGCTCCAAAGCACACAGCTGATGCAGCACCCGGAGACGAGGAACCCGGTGGAGCAGCTGGAGGAGACGCTCCGGCGTACGTACATGCTCATCACATCCTGCCAGGACAACAGCTACCTACACAGCTGCTTTATGGGAGGGAAGCAGGCTGACCAGCTCCGCGAGGTGAAGAATGAGATCACCTTCTACCTTCAGTTTTTCCCCCTCGTTGGCTTTGTTGACACCACCCGTACATGGGAGCGACTTTTGAACGTACCTCGTCCTTTGTGCACAGAGGTACCGATAGATAACAGCGATTTGCAGTTTCTAAGATTTTCTGTTGTAGATCCTTTCTTGGGTCATTCTTTCTTTTTAGGGTCATTCTTTCTTTTTAATGAATGACACTCAAAGCTTTTGCGTGTTCTCAGAAAAAAAAAATGATTTTCTGTTGTTTAAAAAAGACCAGCTTTTCTAGCTAATGCCTTATTACTCAAATCCAAAATCATATAAACTTGTTTCCCTCTATCTCTCATGTGTTAATCAAAAACTAATCTAATATGATAAATTCTCAGATTGATTATAATCTTAACACAACTCAAGACCATGCAACTTCTGGAGCCTAGAGAGATCCTATAAAAAATCTAGTTCAAAGGGACATAAATATAACATGTGGTGCGCAGTAAGTTAAATATTTTTCGTCTAGGAAAGCATGTGGGAAAATCTTCCATTTACACCTACCATGCTTCATATATATATATATATATATATAAATAGAAGATTCAAAGAATTGCTTCCAGTCTTTTGCTGGAATGTTTGCTACTTATTTTCGTAATATTTGTTCAAGAAAAAACTTGCGTTCAAAGGATCTTATTTCCATCTTTTTTGTGTCCTATCCAAGGAGATTACAGATGAGTTACATGCAGCACATCGTTCGGTACATGAAGCTAGGTATGGTATATCCATGGTATCCCTTTTTTTTGTGTGTCAAATTCATGTCACACTCATCGATTTCCCTGTGCATTTAAGCCATTGTAAACCTGCTTCATTTTCTTGACATTTCATTCAAAGTGTAGAATGAATGATGCACAAGCATCTTATTATTATACTATGAAAGAGAATTTGTTGGGCAACTCACCTCTCTTCAAATTATAACCGGTCTGAGATGTGTCGTTGCTCTATATCATCTTTATGCTCTATCTTTCCAGAACCTGGCCCAGTGAACAGTTCTGGTGCAGGTGATTTAAACTTCACTTACAAGTTAGTCACCATGTGTGCTAGCTAGTTAGATCCAGAAACACAAAAGAAAACATTATTAAATTTTAAGAGCCAATGTTGATTTCCTTTGTTCATGTGTATCATTTGATATATTTGTTATTGTATCAGGTTCAGAATAGAGGCCCTCAAGGCAATTGAAAAAAGATATCAGGGAGTGACCGGACCCCCCCCGCAAAATCTGATGAACAAACAGCAAGTATGTCCATGGACTTGATTGTAATTTAATCTTCAAGTTTCTAACTTGTTTTGCAATATCATCTAGCAGCTGCCATCTTTTGTGGTGTTATTTTCATTATTACATCCCCTTTTGGGTGTTATTAAGTTCATTTTCCCTACTTTGAAGTATATCTACGTAACTCTGGAACACCTACTAGCTCATATCAATACAGGACAACGTAAAAGCTATACTATAAAAAAAAAAGAGCATAGTATAGTTCAGGGAAAAACTTATTGGCTGCAATTTTTTATTGGGGGGTAAGACCGGTTTTCGCCGAAAATTGGAAATTTCGGCCGAAATTTTCAATTTTTTTTTTGAAATTTTGGGATTTTAAATTAAAAAAAATCAAATTCAAACAAAATTCAAGCAAATTCGATTTTTTGGACAAAATTCATCAAGACCGAAAAATTCGGGGCTCATTTGAATCTTACCGGCCCCCGCCGGTAACACCGGTTACCGGCAGTAACCGGCGAAAATCGGCCGAGAAAAATTTAACGGTATAGTTAGAGCATAATGTTTAGAAACTATCATTGCACAAATGTGCTTCCCACTGTTCTTTCTTTTTATTATTCTGTTCAATCTCATTCAAATAAAAACTTCCAGTTTACTAGGATTCCATTATTTAGTGCATCTTACCTCATCTGTTCCACTGCAACTCCACTAAATATGCAGAATTCTTTTCGGGCAAGACAAGGAAGCTTTAGATTATTGTTCTGGTTCAGTCCTACTGTACCCTATCGTTTCTGACTATGTGGATATTAGCTATATCCCGTAGAAATGGTTTAAGTGGTTTTTGACTCGTCAGTCATCACTGCCATTCATAATCAATAACAAGGTGGAGTTTTTCTATGAATCAGGCCAAGTCATGAACATTGAAGAACTATTAAATCTCATCGGTGTTGGAGGAGGAGCAGAGTTGTCATGTTTTAATTTCTCTCAGATACTGGATTCTACAGACAATTTATCATGGAGAAATTTGGTTGGAAATGGTGGATTTGGGTATATTTACAAGGTATACACTACCGGAATCCGGCACTTTGCTGAGTGCCGGAGGCTTTGCCGAGTGTATTTTATCGGGCACTCGGCAAAGACGATCTTTGCCGAGTGCCAAATAAAATACACTCGGCAAAAAAAACACTCGACAAAGATGGCTTTGCCGAGTGTTTTTCTGGCACTTTCGGCAAAGATGTATTTTGCCGAGTGCTATTTTTCGACACACGGCAAAATCGTCTTTGCCGAGTGCCTTTGATTTGGCACTTTCGGCAAAGAGGCATTTTGCGTGTGCATTTTTTTTGGCCCTCGGAAATCATTTTTTCAAAGCAATTTTGAGGCCCTAAATGAATTCAAATGAAAAACTTTTCAACTACAAAGTTGTATAACTTCTCAAGATCTACAAAGTTTATTTTGGTCATTTCTTCATTTGACAAAGCGACAATAACGTTGTTCATAAAATCTACATCTCTCTCATATTAGTTTCATGAAAGTAGAAGAGAGATATATAAGATTTGTGAACAATGTTACTACCACTATGTCGGATGAACAAATGACCAAAATAAACTTTGTAGATCTTGAGAAGTTATGAAATTTTGTAGTTGGCAAAATTTTGATTTGAAATCATCTTGTCATGCAAAAACGACGTTTGAATTTGAAAATTTGAAAATTTGAATTTTTCAAAAGACCTCGGATGGAAAAACTTCCTAAATGAAAATTGTAGATCTCCAAAAGTTATGAAACTATGTAGTTGACAACTTTTTGATTTGAAATCATCTTATCATGCAAAACTACGTTTGAATCTCTCAAATTTGAAATTCGAATTTTTCAAACGACCTCGGATGGAAAAACTTCCTAAATGAAAATTGTAGATCTCGAAAAGTTATGAAACTTTGTAGTTGACCACCTTTTGATTTGAATTCGTTTAGGACCTCAAACAAGCAATTTACTCTCGGTTTAGTATAATATATGAGGATAGATAACGGAATCTAGACACAAATGTGAAGTAGTGCAGTGGTAGAGCGGCAGACACCGAGGGAGAGGTCGTGAGTTCGAATCCCCGGCCGTGTTAGCCGCGAATTTTATGCATAAAAATGCAGCGACTTCGATGGAGACGGTGGAATGCCGACCGATGGTGGCCTCACTGGAAAAAAAATTTGCTATTATTTTTGGGTTTTTTCGCATTTTCATTTTGCCGAGTGTAAATCTTTGCGAGTGCTTTTAGGCACTCGGCAAAGGCTTTGTTGAAAGTGCCCGACAAAAAGCACTCGGCAAAGGCTTCTTTCCGAGTAATTTTTGCCGAGTGTCCTTGTCGAGTCGGCACTTCGGCAAAGCCTTTGCCGAGTGTATTCGGGCTTTGATGAGTGCCGCAGCACTAAAGAAAGAGAGGGTGTCCGGTAGTGGTAGTGCTTTCTTGAGACAAAGCGTTAGTATGAGACAAAATCTTGAACTGCTTAAGAACTTATAATATTAGAAGTATGAAATTTCGGTTTTAATTGTAGGGATGGAATAAATAACTTGGCATGTGAACCCAATTGTTGGCATAATAGTTCACCCCGATGTTTATTTTTCAATAATATTTTTTTGTTAGAACAGCAGTTCATCAACCTTGAGGATAGGATATTTGCAACTTTGTTAGCTCCTTCCCATAGATGAACCCGCTTTTGAATGTAGTTTTGTATCCAATGGGGGTATCATTGAATAATGATTCAATTTAAGTGCGCTAGTACATTTCACAAATTTTCTAGAAGTCTTGGGGCTCATAAGGACACCTGGAAATTTGTGATATTTGAATACCCTCCTATTTGATTTTTCAGTTCAGCATAATTTCAACTTGATTACTTGCTATTCTAACTAATGTAATACTACTTGTAAATGCTTTATATGCCTCGGTTATCATGCTACATATATTATCTCATCTCCACTTTACGTTATCATGCGGTGCTTGCATATACCAGTTATGCCCTTGATGATGGGCCCACCAATCATTAGCACCAGCTGTTGAGATGTGTTCTTTGTTATGTATATGTGTATTGTGTGTGTATGGCCCATGAGGCCCATAAGCTCTAGGGTTTGTATATATACTTACTATTCATCCATCAAATAGATTGAGATGTTGTTTTTGTATCATGGTATCGAGCTCTAGGGGTCTTCTCGGCGTCGCCACCATCGTGTGCCCTCTACTTGTGTGTGGTTCTTCCACCGAAAGCGAGAGGAGCGCATGACAGCCAGCCGCACCGAGCCGGGGCCAGCAGACGGTCGCTTTCACTGGCTGCCGCTTCACAAGACATGCAGCCGCCCGGCTAGCCGCTCCTCCCGGCCGCCGTCGCCCGCATGTGACTTGCGCGCCGTTTCTTCGTGCACGCGTGGTCGTCATCAAGCTTCCACCCCGGCGTCTTCTGGTTCTTCTCGAGCGCAGCGCCGGCTCGGGCTCATGCCGTCTCTCCGCGTGGTCATCGCCGGCTCGGGCCTCTCCAGGTTTCCGGCCACCTCCACGCGCAACAACTCCACCTGGGCTTCCGCCGCCTCTCTCGTCGCCTCCACGTTGCCGTCTTGGTTTCCACCGCCTCAGCTTCCGCCGCCTGCACCACCCACGCTGTGCTCCCTCGCCGCCTCACCCTCTGGACCTGCACGCGACTCGCCGCTCGCGTCGTGGCCTGGGTGCCTGGCTGCTAGGGTTGGCATCGTTGGGAGCTCGGGACCGGAGCTACTCGGCTTTTGCAATCGGGCGGCGCATCGCTTTCTGCTCGTGAGCACGCCGACGCCACTTGTTGTTGGTTGGCAGTGCTTCGTTTGTTTGGTTGGACCTCTCCGAAGCTGCTTTTGGCACAATGGCTGATGGTATTTCTGTTTCTTCTCATTCTCTTGGTATGGGAGGTGCTCTTTTGGCCTCGGATATCAAATTGAATGGCCAGAATTATCGTGAGTGGTCATCATCGGTTCGCATGCTTCTTCGGTCCATTGGTCTTCTCTCATATATTACGGTGGATCCTCCAACTGAGAAGACTGATGTGAAGGAGGCTGCTGCATGGCGAAGTGCTGATGATCGTGTTATGGGTATCTTATGTCATAGTATTGAGATTTCAATCAGGATGGATTTCATTGATCTTCCAAGTTCTCGCAAGATGTGGGAATATCTTCAGCAACGTTATGAGTAGACCAGTGCAGCACGTCAATTTTCTCTTCTACAGACTCTTTATGATCTACGTCAGCAGGACATGTCTATTGAGGAGTACTACAGTTCTTTCACTCGTATTTCATGACAGCTAACCTCCATGGTTCCACCTTCCTATGCTGGATGTACTGGCTATGCAGGCAAGGCGGGTCATGATGCGCGGAATTTGATGTTCACTTTTGTTATGCATCTTCGCCCGAGTTTGAGTCTATTCGAGCTCAACTCATGGGGCGTCGTTCTTCAACCATGGAGGAGGCCCTTGCTGCGTTGATTGCTGAGGAGACTCGATTTCGTTCTCTGTCCTTCAGATTGACATCACCTCAGTCTATTCTTGCAGCACCTCGTCAGGAGGTTTACCAGCTTGTTCCACTTTCTGATATTACATCCAACGTGTTTTATGCTCTCCTTTGAAGAAGCCCGGTCATCCTGTTCAGAGGTGCTACCGACTTCATCTAGAGTTGCGACACGCATCTCATCATCGCTGCCGTGGTGGTGGTGGTTGCCACCACCTCCTGCGTCTGTTGAGGATTCTGCTTTTGCCACTCAGTTGGGTCAGCTTCAGTTCCAGCTTCAAGCTCTTCAGACTCAAGTTCAGCAGCGGTCTTCATCTGATGCCTCTCCCAGTGGGTCTACCAGTCTTGCTGTAGCCTCCTCTTCCATGTCAGGTACTAGTCTTCCATGGGTTTTGGACTCTGGAGCTTCTTTTCATATGACATCGGATAAGTCTCACCTTGCATCATGTTGACCTGTTATGGATGGCTCAGGTATGCAGAACGGTGATGGTACTTCATGTTCATCACTCATCAGGCACTCTCTACTTCTCATTTTACTGTTCCCGATGTGTCTTTTGTACCTCGACTTTCTATGAATCTTATGTGCATTGATCACTTTGTCGATATGCACTACTTTGTTGGGTTTGATGACTATACTTGCTATGTGCAGGATCGTTGGACAGGAGTTCTTGTTGGTACTGGCCATCGCCTTAGAGATTCTCAAGGTCTCTACTTCCTTGATCGTCTGAGTCTTCCATCTTCCTCCGCTCATGCATCTTCAGTTATTGCATCAGCCTCTGTTAGTTTTCCTCAGTGGCATCATCGGCTTGGTCATTTGTGCGGATCTCATCTTTCTACATTAGCTTATCAGGGTGTTCTAGGTCGTGTCATTGTCGACACTAGTTATGATTGTAAGGGTTGCAAACTTGGTAAACAGTTGCAACACCCATATTCTACCAGTACATCTCGATCTAGTCGTCCTTTTGAGTTAGTTCATTATGATGTTTGGGGTCCTGCTCCTTTTGCTTCCAAAGGTGGCCATCTCTATTATGTAATCTTTATTGATGACTATTCTCGATATACTTGGGTTTATTTTATGAAACATCGTTCTCAACTCTTGTCCATTTATCAGTCTTTTGCTCGTATGGTTCACACTCATTTTTCCACTCCTATTCAGACTTTTCGTTCTGATTCAGGGGGGGGGGGTACTTGTCGCATGCCTTTCGTCAATTTCTCTCCACTGAGGGAACCCTTCCTCAGCTTTCCTGTCCTGGTGCTCATGCTCAGAATGGTGTTGCTGAACGTAAACACAGTCATCTTATTGAGACTGCTTGTACTCTTTTACTTGCATCTCATGTTCCACGACATTTTTGGGCTGATGCGGTTTCTACATCTGTCTATCTCATTAATATGCAGCCATCTTCTCGTCTTCAGGGAAAGTGTCCTGGAGAGCTCTTGTTTTCCACTCCCCCACGGTATGACCATCTTTGGGTTTTTGGTTGTACCTGCTATGTTCTGCTTCCGCCTCGTGAGCGCACCAAGTTAACAGCTCAGTCTGTTGAGTGTGTTTTTCTTGGATATAGTCTTGAGCATAAGGGCTATCGTTGTTATGATCCCTCTGCTTGGCGTATGTGCATTTCTCGTGATATTTCTTTTGTTGAGGATCTTCCCTACTTTCACTCTTCGACCACTCGGTCCTCTTCTCCCGCTGAGTCTCTCTCTTTTCTTTACCTTCCACCTATTGTTTCATCTGATACACCTCTTTCTGTGGAGTCCTCTCTTCCATCCTCAGTCCGATCACCGTTTCCTCTTCACTATACTCGTCGGTCTAGGGTCCTTCCTGATACTCAGCCTTCTACTGGTTTATCCTCTCATGGCATGGCTAGTATTGATGATACTCTTTCTGATGATCCTCCACCGGCACCGTCATCTCGGTATGAGCTTCATGATCGTACTACTATTGCTGCTCCTGACAGATATGGTTTTCTTTCTCATCTTTGTTGTGCTCGAGCCTCACACCTATCGAGGTCGTTGTTCATCCCGAGTGGCGATTAGCTATGGTTGAGGAGTTGGCGCTTTGGATCGCATACTAGTACATGGGATCTTGTTCCTTTACCTGCTCATGCTGTTCCTATTGCTTGCAAGTGGGTTTTTAAAGTTAAGACAAAATCTGATGGCTCTGTTGAGAGGTACAAGGCTCGACTAGTTGCTCGTGGTTTTTAGCAGGCACATGGTCGTGATTATGATGAGACATTTGCTCCCGTTGCCCATATGGTAACGGTTCGCACTCTCATTGTTGTGGCTGCTGTTCGCTCTGGGACTATCTCTCAGATGGATGTGAAGAATGATTTTCTTCATGGTGATTTACAGGAGGAGGTTTATATGACACCACCCCAGGGTGTTGTGGCTCCTGCTGGTCATGTTTGTCGTCTTCGCCGTGCTCTTTATGGCCTCAAACAGGCTCCTCGTGCTTGGTTTGAGTGGTTCAGTTCAGTTGTGTTAGCTGCTGGTTTCTTCCTGAGTAATCATGATCCTGCATTGTTTATTCATACATCTCCACATGGTCGTACTATGCTTTTACTCTATGTTGATGACATGCTGATTATTGGAGATGACAAGGAGTACATTGCATTTGTTAAGCAACGGCTCAGTGAGCAGTTTTTGATGTCGGATTTGGGTCCTCTACGTTATTTTCTGGGGATTGAGTTTACTCGCACAAATGATGGCTACTACCTATCTCAGCAGCGCTATATTTAGGATCTACTTGCTCGTTCAGGTCTCACTGACAGTCGGACAGCTGCTACTCCTATGGAGCTTCATCTTCAGCTTCGTCCTACTGATGGCATTTTGCTTGAGGATCCTTCTCGCTATCGTCATATTGTTGGGAGTCTTGTCTATCTTGCAGTAACACGTCCTGATATTGCTCATTCTGTTCACGTGCTCAGTCAGTTTGTCTCTGCTCCCACATCTGTTCACTATGCTCACCTGCTACGTGTGTTGCGCTATCTACGAGGGACTGTTGATCATTGTCTTTTTTACTCTCGGTCGAATCAGCTTTAGCTTTATGCTTACTCTGACTCGACTTGGGCGAGTGATCCTATTGATCGACGATCTGTCTCTGGCTATTGCATATTTCTTGGGTCTTTGCTTATTGCCTAGAAGTCCAAGAAACAGACTGCAGTTTCCCGGTCTAGTGCTGAGGCTGAGCTTCGAGCGTTGGCCACTACTACTTCAGAGATTGTTTGGCTCTGTTGGCTTTTAACTGATCTTGGTGTGTTATGCGGTACTCCTGCATCTCTTCTGTGTGACAACACTAGTGCTATACAGATTGCTACTGATCCAGTGAAGCATGAGCTGACTAAGCACATTGGTGTGGATGCATTTTTCACACGTTCTCATTGTCAACAGAAGACTATTGCTCTTCAGTATGTGCCCTCTGAAATTCAAGTCGCTGATTTCTTCACCAAGGTTCAAACTCGAGAGCAGCATCGTTTCCATCTCTCCAAACTCAATATTTCAGATCCTCCTGACCCATGTTGAGTTTGAAAGGGGTGTTATGTATATGTGTATTGTGTGTGTATGGCCCATGAGGCAATTGTGTGTGTATGGCCCATGAGGCCCATAAGCTCTAGGGTTTGTATATATACTCACTATTCATCCATCAAATATATTGAGATGCTGTTTTTGTATCATTCTTTAATATTGAGATTCAACCTTTTCAGGGAAAACAGCCAAATGGACTTGAGATTGCTGTCAAAAGACATAGGACATGCATCTTCATTTCAAGGTGCGAGAGAGTTCAGAGCTGAGATTGAAGCCATTGCAAATCTTCGACATAAAAATATAATTACACTATTTGGGTTTTGTGCTCAAGGAGAAGAAAAGATTCTTGTCTATGAATACATGGAAAACAAAAGCTTGGCGTCTGTCATTGCTGGCAAGTTTTCACTAAGATCAAGGCATCTTTTATTTTTCCTATTCATTGTTCAGCAAGTACTTCTCTCTAAATGATCTACATTGCATGGATGTTTTTGTAGATGAAACAAAAAGGAAACTGCTAAATTGGTCTAAGCGTTTTCAAATAATTAGAGGGATAGCAGATGGTCTTGCTTATCTGCATGACCATTCTCAGATGTGCATTGTCCACAGGGACGTAAAAGCAAGTAATATCCTGCTGGATCATGAAATGAGTGCTAAAATTTCTGATTTTGGTCTGGCTATAACTTTAGCTCCAAATGTAACTGCAGAAGTGGCCGTTTATGGCACATGGTAAATGACATCTGATACAACAATCCAGTCAGAGACGCAGCCCTTTCTTTCCTTTCCTTTTTTAGTGTGTATGCATGAGCATTGGCGTGATGATCCCATCTTCATGTTTTAGGGGCTATGCAGATCCTGAATATGTTGCTACTGGAAAGATATCGGAGAAGTCGGATGTGTATGGCTTCGGCATTGTACTTCTTGAGATAATATGTGGAAAGATGTGTTTGTCTTATACAGTGAAGGCGGAGAGCACATCTCGAGGACTACCGCTTCCTGAATATGTAAGTATTTTAAACAAGCATGCTGTAAAATATCTCACAATATTGTTTTTGTTTGCAACATAGTTATTATTGATAAACAGTGATCCCCTTCCGTGAATAAAAAATGTGCCAATGCATTTCTGTCGGACCCGGATTCCGAGAATCCAAATCCTCTATGAGAACACTATACTATTCCCTGGATCAGTAGATAGCACTTACAGGCATATTGCTGAATCAATCACACAAGTCGTGAACTAAAACAAATATATTACAAACAGAGTGACATAGACATCATCGGGTCGAGTTTTACAAAAGGGGCCGCACAAGGCCAACTTGATTACATTGCATAAAGATAACGAAAGCTACAGCGAAAGCAAAAGGGGAGGTAGGGCTTATCTCCCCACAAGCAAGCGACTAAGGTGAACTGTGTACGACGGATATTAACCAAGAACTGGATAATATCGGTTGTACGCGAGTACCAACGAGTCTACTTAGATTGGGGCGAGACCTAACTACAGAACTATACTACTCCTCATCATATCCTTGTCCATCATCTTCTGGTCCTTCGTAAAAAGCGTAGTCTCCTTCATCTTCATTTTCTAAAGGGTTTGGGGAGAGGAGCGAGAATGAGCACTACTACCGTGCTCGCGAGCCAACACACAATGCAATTATATATATATATATATATATATATATATATATAGACACACACACACACACACAAGGTGAAGCAATGATGGCTCAGTTCTTTTATTTGCTAAAGCAATCTTTTCAACTATCATAATTACAAATCCTATTACTTAGCATTTTAACAAATTGCATTTTTGATAAAGAGAGTAATGTGCAATAATTATTTTAGTGAAGGTTCCATCCGGCAGAAACTTTACCAATGCATATTTTTGATTGGAGCTACCTCCAATTCCTACCATCACTGAGCTCGATGACTCAGGTAAAATCCAACACAGGGCTAGGTGAGCCTTTCCACATTTTTCCATACCACCGAAAAAGTTGTTGAAATAGAACTAACTCAAGTTATGATTCCCATGTCCGCCTTTGACCATAGGCACGACTGTTTAAACAGTTTAGACTCTGCAGAGGTTGTACACTGTACCCACAAGAGATAGTCATACCCGTTACCCCACATGATCCCATAGTCATGTAGTTGGGCGACCGTCACAGTAAACTTTCAAACTACCTTGCCCTTTCCGTCATCTCACCCATATGGGGTTGCGCCCATACGTTGCGCGGGATCGTTGTGCTCCTAGCGTTGGGTGTAGATTTGGACTACTCACAACTACTGGCAACTCACCCATTCAAGCCGGATGTACCCGAGCTTGCGCGTTTCCATTACTCCACCGTGTGAGACACATTCAGGGTTCAATAATTTTACTAAGCCAAGTTGCACTTTGCAGACTTGTGGTTGTACTTGTTTAACACGAGAGGTCGTGACAAGATTAAATCCTTAGGGTTATCTGGGCGGTTCATTCCACAAACCAACCATCCTCGTGTTCCCTGAGCACCCACCACCTCACCATCCGCCCAGATAGAACTAGCAATTAGGGTTTTGAGGAGTAAAACCAAATTATTCCATTCCGTTTAGTCAATGGACCACCAATGACCACCCAAATCATTTTATGTTTGAAGAATGATGATTGGGGTATTTTAATACCACGGTACTTAAGCAAGACTAGCATGTCACTCAAGTACAACCAATAACTAGTATTACCATATAGTTACTAGGGTGACAAGGATTAATGGATTCAAATTATCAAGGATGGCATATTAATTAATTAATCAATGAATGGGTATTTAACTACCTTAAGCTTTAACATACATTTGATTAAATAATTAAAGCATGCAATTTTGCTAATTTAAATGAATATAACTTGCATAAAATGTAGGCTCAATATGATCAAAGTATTGACTCGCCTTGGTTAAAGGCAAGGCGATCTTGGTACTCTTGGTCTTGATCAACTTGAGGATCTCCGGCGTCTTCAAATCCTAATCGGGCGAAAATACCGGAAAAAGGCACAACGGCAAAGAAAGCAAATAAATACACAAGAATACACAAATGAACTCCAAATTGAACAAGACCTATGCCTAGCAAGATCTTGATTTAACAAATTTTTAGGAATTTATTTCATAATTTTTAGAGTTATAACGGAGGAGAGCGAAATTAACAAAGATTAAATGAATTGAAAAAGAGAGAGAGAGAGTTTCGGTTCACAGCATAGTGTGGACCGGGCTCATCTTGACAAGGGAGGCGGCTCACGACACAAGTGCACCGAGGGGCCAGGCGTGGCAATGCGGGGGCTGGGGTTCTTGTGCCTGAGGCCCATGGGTCAGTGAAAGTGGGGGGTTTTAGGACACCATTAAGACTTAATGATTACCATTAGGGCTTTAAGACATCATTGCCTTAATGATGGGGCATCAGAGGTTGGTCCGAACAGACCGCCACGATCTTTCATGGTGGCAAGACGGCTGCTGGTGGTTCCGACGGCGGCGGCGGGCTAGGGCATGGCGGGGTGACTTGAGCACGTGGATGGGAAGTGGTGAGGTGGCGGCTGGTGACGGGTGGCGACGGAAGGGTGAACGTCGCCCGCGGGGGTGGGGCTAAGCGGCGGCGGCTCGGCCACAGTGGAAGCAGAAGTCTGGTGGTGGTTGGGCCGGGAGGTGAACCTGATGTAGCCCTCACGAGGCGGTGCTAGTGGGCTTGACGGGTGGCGGAGGAGGCTTGTGGCGGCGGTGTCTTTGAAAGCGCGGCCGAGGCGGGAAGAAGGGCTATCGTGGCGGCTGTGGTGGCTAGTCCTCAAGGGGGTTTGAGGGGTGAGGTTCCTGGTGGCTGGGGGCTCACGGTGATGGGGTTGGTGGCGCTGGGAGATGGCCGGAGCAGCGAGACGGAGGTGGAGGTGGCGGCGGCCGAAAATGGGAGAGCGGCGTTTGAAGTGGTTTCTTACCGAGACTCCAAGGGGCGGTGTGGGGGAGATGTGGGAGCACGGGAGTGGCTTTATAGGCCAAGGGAGGAGGCTTGGAGCCGTTGGCGAGGTGGCGGTCGCGCTGTGTCCCGAGGCGGCGGCATGGGCGCCTGTGCGCAGAGGGGACAGGGCGAGGGAGCAGTTGAGGCGCAGCGAGGACGAGCGGCAGCTCGGTCCAGGAGCGAGGACGGCGAGGACAGTGGTGACGCCATGGGCGCGGCCGAGAAGACAAAGCGAGGGGAGCAAGACTTGCGTGGCCAAGCTGACGCGGCAAGACAGTGCGGACAAGCTTCTCCGGCGGCGACGAGCCGACGCAGCGCAAGGCTTTGACCGGGCAAACAAGGGCGAATAGGGCGGCGTGCGTCACGGGCGTGTTTCGATTTAAGAGGACAAGCGGGCGGGGCTCAAGTCGCCACGACGGGGAGTTGGTGCAGGCAGCACGAGGAGCTCTGGCGTAGGGGAGCAAAGTGAGCCGGTGGTGGTGCAGCGTGTGTCGGTGAGAGAGAGAGAGGCTCAGCGGTTGACCTGTGGGGAGAGAAGAAGAAGATGACCCGAGCGGGGCTGGCCTGGGCCGGGATGGCTTGCGTTGGGGCAGGCCGAAAAAGGAGGGGAGGAAAAAGGGCCGGGCAAGGGTTGGGCTGGAGGGGGAAATGGGTTCGGCCTAGAGGGGAAATGGGCTGAGCCCAAAAGAGAAGGGAGGCCCAACTCAAAATGGCCCGAGGATTCAAAAGAGAGGAGAAAACTCCAAACCGCGAATTTGAATTTCAAATGTTACGAACATTACATTTGAAACACAAACCGAAGAGGAAAGAAAATTTTCGCAAATACTTGGTAATTTGAATTATGGCGAAGAACGAAAACCGAATAGTACATACTATGCGCCGTCCGAAAACGGGACGCTACAATTTCACTCGACGCGGGAAAAGGTTAAGTGCGACAGTCTCAGAGTTGCCTTGAACTTGAGGTCTTTTTCTCTTAGTTTTAGAAGATACACTGCGATTTCGGGTTCTGGATGCATAACTTCTATGACTGATGCACTACCGAAAATTTGTCTGTGGTTTTGTTTCTATACGCTCAAAACTTGTAATAGCTGGTAGCACCAGTTCTGTAAGATTTGTCTGAAATCTGTACTGAAAATTTGTAACATCACCTGTAATGATTTGAAAATTCTTTCAGGCACGCAAGTATCAAAACAGGTTGCACAAACTTATTGATCCGTTATTAGGTGGTAAGAAGCGTGAAAGAGCTCAGATTATGGAATGCGTTAAGGTGGCACTGTTGTGCGTTCGCAATTATGCTGAATAGCGGCCCACCATGTCAGAAGTTGTTACGATGCTTGGCGGCATTGAGAGTGCAAGAGTACCAGCCCGTTGTCACTAAGCAATCAGCAGGTGCTCTTCAGTAGCTCACCGAAGATGACCAAAAGGTATGACCACCTTAACCATCGCATACATGCAAGCTTGCACATGAAACTACTGAACATTTTGGTTTGGCTCTGCAGAATCTATTCGTCTCTGTCGGACGGGCTTGGATGTTAAGCTGTTAAAGTCTACTGTTTATTGTGTGTCTTGAGTGCAGAGGCATATAAGATATAACTGTTACTACGCTTGACACTTCCATGTCCTTCTGTTGTGCGCTTTCTGTGCTATACACTATAGTACTATAGTCACAATTGCCAAATAGGTTGCAGTCAATTGTCCTCCGATGGAGATTCTGCTTGTTGCTGTTGTGTAGTGTGGTCGGGTGTCTGTCGAGTTGGCCTAAGACAAGGCACTGTTGGCCTGCTCTAGGCACAGTCCACACGTTGTGTTGTGTTTGAGTCATCACCCTAACTCAGCGGACTGGCTGGTCTGGTATGCCCCGTTATGCCTATTTATTTTTTAATATTTATATGATTTTATTTTTTATTTTTAAATATTTATATTATATTATTTTATAGTTTTAAAATTTTATAATTATATATAAATTTATTTTGATTTTTATATATTTTATAGAATTCTTTAATTTTTTAAAAAATTTAGGCCATCTGAACCAACATCGGTCCAACGGGTAGTCGTATCGCCCGACACGACTCGTCTAAACAACACGCCATTTTAAACGGCACGGTCCGTGTTGCCCGTTTGGCCACCTCTGGTTTTTAATGTTCTCAAATACCGATGGGCCCAAACGTCACGGGCTTACACCATACGATACGAGAGGACCTTGTCAACTCTGAGCGCTCCTTCCTGCTGTGAGTATTTCTATAGCTGTGCCCACATGCATCATCGACGTACGTCGTGTGATTTTTTAGAAGATGATGCACAGAGATGGCATGCACGCGACTCTAGTTTTTAGCAGTAGCGAATTCAGAATAAAAATAGAAGGGGAGCTCTACTGTTGAGGCTATAGCACAATATAAGCATATGCAAGTTATATATACTGATATTTTATCATTGGAATATCAAATTCATACATAAATAGAAAGAGAACAAATTAAAAATGTACAATACAATTTGCATCAGTACAATAATCATAAATTGGGGATTCACTCATTCACAGATGACAGATCACAGATTGATCACTGGCTGCCTAACCCTCACGGACTCACGGTCACGGGCTCATGCGGGGCCCTCACCAGTCACCACTTCACCAACTCCCCTTAGCTCCCCTCACGGCCTCACGCACACGCACGCACGCACGCACACGCGCGCGCGCACACACACACACACACACACACACTCACTGCCTCACCCGCACGGCTGCACAACACAACAAGAAAAATTTGGGGATTTCATTTCACAGCCTTGCCTCACCTCGTCCTCTCCGTCTGGCGTCTTGTCAAGACGCCCCGCCAGCGCCAGCCCGCTCGGCCTCGCCCGCGCCCAGCCTGGCGCCACCGAGTGGCCGACCGCCTCCCCTAAGGCTCGCTCAGATCGGGCCGCCCTCCGCCAGGCCGCTCCTCAAGCCTCCCCCTCCCGCCGAGTCGCCGCCTCCCTCCCCTCCTCACATGGCAGGCTGCCGACTCGGCGGTGACAATGAGTCTCTCTCCGACTCGGCCTCTCCGGCTCTCCGTGTCCCATGACTCCGTTTTGGGATTTTGGAATTGAATCTCTGATTGTATTTGGGATTTTGGGCTAGGATTTGCCACTGATTTGGGCCAGCTAGGGCTCTGGGCCTTAAGACACCGACTGGGCCTTAATACACCGACTGGCATTATCTTCAACCTCCGACTCTGGCTCTTCTTCAACCTCCGGGCCGGCTGACCGGGTCTTCTTCAACCTACGGTGGGAGAAGGGGGTGCTCGAGCACCCACAAGCACCTACAGTGGATTCGCCCCTGGTTTTCAGGGTAGGGAGCCTGACACATGTGTCAAAATGCCACAAGCAACTCAAGATTTTTTTTTTGAAAAAATCATATTATTTTAAAAGATATTTACAAAAATAAATAGCCGCCCCAAAAAATTATAAAAATGACTCTCTGTCGCCAGGTAGCTGTCACTAGTTGAACTGGTGACATGGACCCTCTTGCCCCCCTGTCACCAGTCCAAGTACCTATCACCATTTCAACTGACGATAGATACCTATCGCCAGTTCAACTATCACCTGAAACCCTAAACTAATTGGTCTGTTTGTGATTTTTCATAGATTTTGAACGGTACGAAATCTGTTAGACTTGCAATAATATTTTATGATCGTTGTATGTTGTTCTAGTGCGGTGAATTTCTGAAGAATTTTGCGAGGACGATTGAGGTATCAATGATTCGTAAGTAGGAATGTAAGTGATATTGCGATACACCCGGGAATTCATACACGGTGGAGAGGGAAGATAGAGGAGGGAGCTGGCTGACTAAGCACTTACACATCCATTTCGAAAGACAGGAGCATTGGTTCATCCTCTTCTCATTTATGCTAGCTCAGCTCAGTAGCTCATCAAACCTTTCATTCAATTAGCTCGTTTTTCTACTAGTGCTACGTTCCGCGTTTCATTTTATTCACCAGCAAACTCATCTTTTCAGCCCCCGCGGCACTACATATTGTGTAAGGAAACAAATGTGAATTTGCCATTACTATCAAAACTACGACACATCACATTGATATTACATAACATTCAGCAAAACGTCATAACACTTAATTTGTTTCAAATCAAAGTGATAATTCAGAACATTGGCAATAACATATTACTACTGTTTGTGCTTTCTCGTGGTCGTGACCTCAACGTCCCCCATGTGGACTGCCTCGAGTCGGGCGACCGGATAAGGTCCCTGCGGCGATGTCCGGAGTGCCGATGTCTCCTTCGTCCTAAGGATTTCTCGTGAGGCATTTATTGAATCTGTGCCCAGATTCCCTGCAAATGGAGCACTTCTTCGTACAACGTCCGGCTTCTGCTTCATCCATGTCGTTCTTGATGCGCCGTACCTGTCACCAGCCAACTTTTCCCTTGAGCCTATCAATGTCCGCAGCCCAGATTAGTTACTCCTAGGTCGGATGGCCAGTGAAATGGCCAACCACAGTGTAACCGTACATCTCCCCACTCCAGATTTGCATCACCGCCTCCTTGGTAAAATACTCAGAGAAGTACTGGCCGGGATGCTGCGCCACCGTCGAATATGCGGCCATGATATGGGAGCAGAGCCTATGCAAAAGAAGGGGCTTATTGCAAATGCATATGCAACTACCGCGGCGTAGCGTGCACTCGCGGGTGACCCTCTCACGGTTCGTCCCGCGGCGTCCTTTATCCCCGCAAATTATCTCGAAGTGAAACACCCTTGTGCTCATCTTGAATGCCCGGTGCATCTCACCCTTCTTGCTCTTCTCCTCCATGTACTTGGTGACCATGGCGGAGTAGAGTACTTTGTCATTTGCCATGGCGAGCGACGCGTTGTTGCTTCTGTCAACAAAGTAGTTCGTCGTACTGCGGAGAACTGCCTCCTCAATACCAACCAAAGGGAGACACCTTGCGTCGCGCATGACTCAGCTGTACACCTCGGCTAGATTGGTTGTTATGACACCATATCAAGCACCACCCCTGTCATGTAGCAGCCACCACGTCTCCTTAGGCTCGTGCTCAATCCAGTCCGAGAAGCATTTCACCTGCACCCCCGTCCTCCTTGTCAATCTGGGAGCATATGTGGGTAGCTGTGGCAATGCTTCGGGGCCTGGTCAGTGCTTGGGGCGGCCCTTCTCGCTGCCTCTCTTCTATGTGTCTGGATCCGCTCATCTAGAATCTTTCAGAGTGTTTCGAACTTTCGCTGCTGGTTCTGGTTGCACAGCCGTTTGAACAGGTTCATCAAGTCCTTGTTGCGAAGTTGCTTGTAGAAGTTTGCACCCAAGTACTTCATGCACCACCTGCTCTGCAGATCCGGCCATGGAAGTGGTATGTTCTCTCCTTGTTGCAACTGGGTTATTGCACGCAGTAGGCCTGCATGCCGATCATGTATGAGGCATACGTTGGGACGGCCTTGCACAACAGAAATCCTCACATTCGTCAGGAACCACAACCAGCTGTCCGTGTTCTCGCTTTCAACAAAAGCGAATGCCACGGGAAGAACTTGATTGTTCCCGTCCGTCGCTATTGCAGTTAGTATCTGACCCTTGTACTTTCCAATCAGGAATGTGCCATCTACGCACAAGATTGAACGGCAGTGCCGGAATTCATTGATGCATGGACCAAAGACGAAGAATGCTCGCAGCAGCACCCCCTTATTGGCCCACTTCTAATGCCTGGTGTCTTGAATGTCGATATGAGTGCCGGGATTCCTGTCTTGTATGACTCAGAGTTGCCCGGAAAGGTTGTGGTAGGAATCCTCGAACGTGCCGAACCTTGATTACAATGCCTTCTATTTTGCCCTCCAAGCCTTGGCATAGCTGATTGTGTACTGGAACCTTACCTCAATTGCCCGAATGATGGATTATGGCTCAAAATCTAGATTATTCATGATCTCACTGTACATGAGGTTGGCGATGAAGCCTGATGATAGGTTTCGGTGGGACTGCACTGACTCAGAAACGACGCATGTGTGAGGAACCACTATAGAGCACTTCCAGTAGGTGTCCCATTTAGACTAAAATGCATGCACTCGCCAAGGGCATCCCTCTATGCCGCACTTCACATCGTAGCATCTTGGGGTAGACTTGACGACTGTGAATGTGCACCGCACCGACAAGGCCTAGAATTTGACCGCCTCCTGCACGGCCTCCTTACATTTGTACATAGCTCCTTGCCTGACCTCGCTCTGGTTGTACTCCCATGGCACACGGGAGCCTTCATTGACGACGAGATTGTCGAACTGGTATCACTACACCATGGCACAATATTAAGGGCAATGCAAGCTGCCGGAAAATAGCTTTTCCGGCAATTTATGTCTTAGAATGTGTATTCGCAGCTATTATTCTGGCCGGTAAAAGTGTCTTGGAAAGACATTTCCGGCAGATATGTGCATTCCCGACGCTTAAGGTGCCCTAGATAAGTTTTTGGTTTTCCCGATTAGAGTTTCCGCGATTAGATTTTTCCCTAGATTGGAGTTTTCGGCGATTATATGTATTATGGCGATTAACACGCCCTCGATTGCATGTTTTCGGCGATTAAGTGCCCTAGATAAGTTTTTTCGGCAATTAAGTGCCCTAGATAAGTTTTTTTTCGGCGATTAAGTGCCCTATATAAGTTTTTTTTTCGGCGATTAAACCGCCTCAATTATCGCTTTTTCGGCGATTAAGCGTATTGCTTGCATAGATTAAACTGCCCTCAATTGTCTTTTGCACCATTTAACCCTAAGCAGCTCCATGGCTTATCAAGCACTTAACAGCAATATCATGCATTCTAGAACGTCCTGTAGACTTTTAAGTAATAGTAAGATTAAATAACCCCTTCTATCTGTATCTCTCTCACTCACACACAGAAAAGAATTTATTTCATATGAACTGCACAAGCATTTCCTTTAACCATTGATAATAAATTTTTACTTAACTATATTAAAAAAGATAATACAAGTTCCACAACAACGTGAGGGTTGAATCCTAGTTTATAACATGATTGAGATAATTAATAAATCAGTGTAGTGAAACACTATGCACATGGTTGAAATAATAGATAAAGCTTTACAAATGACAACTAAATACTATGTTGCACTCCTTAGAAAGGCAGACACATGATCTTATTGAAAAGTTTATAAAAAAAAGAAGCACTAACTTATAGGTAAGATCATTACACACATCGCAGCTTGCTCTACTCACGTTATGCATGTATGCTCCAACTATATATGTACAGAGTTCGAATTTCAGATAAATTAATCCGGTTATGCGTATCACGCTATTATTGCATCAGTCGGTACTTAAATTTAGGCAAATCTTTGGAGCACGCAAGTAAAAAAGGCTTCTCATCAACAAATCATGTGGTTGTCCGGTTGATTAAGGATTTAATAATAATATACTTGATGTCAAAACAGTTCTAGAATGATAAAATTGTGAATTTCACTAAGTCGACCAATAAGTTTAGCGCAAAGGAGAGAGTGCATCGTCTTGCAAAGTTACAATAGCACAATTTAAGGGTGTAGCTGTAAGTTAATTGTACATACCTTTGCTCGACTTTGAGAATACCGGTGCCAAGTTGCATGGGTATGCCCATGATAATGCATTCACTAACTCCCTCTATCGATCCTCGCGACCCTTTGAAGAAGCATTAAAGAGATGTTCGATGTTTTCTCAAATGAAGCCAAAGATCAACACTTTGCTTTTCATTTTTGCAATGCAGTATCTAGTAATGCCGAGAATCTCACCCCGCCAGAGCATTAACACCAGCAATATGTGCATAAGACTTGAAGGATATGAAGCAGATGAAGGGTTTTAAGAAATAATAATCATGGTAAAATGGAGGTCACATGATAATTACTCTACCTTGTATGTCATCAAATCGCCAAAAGCATCATATGTCCCGAATCAATGTTCATACCATGACTTTTCATCGTATCTTGAATTTCATCAATAATAGACCTCCTTGCGACTTCAATCCCAAGTGTTAGGTTCACTTCCATGATGTGATTACTTTTTGTTTTCATAGCATCAACCCCGGAGTACCCATTATCGCCAAGAGGTTTGTTCTGTAATTACAAATTTCTTTAATTAGCATATATCATGTCGACAAATACTACGGAAGTCACAAGAAGGCTTATAAAAATATAAACAGTTCCAAGGCCCGCAATTCTAGTTATTCACTAAAATTGTTTAATACACCAATATTAAAGGCTAAAAAGCTCTCTACAAACTAGAAGTTCATCTTGCTAAAGCTATGGATAAAAGGAACTCTTACCCTTCAACCAACAAGTTGTATCATCACCGCTTTTGTTGATAACAGCTCTTTCAACAGTTGGAATGCCCTGAATTGGTTAGTAGAAAGGTCGAGATAGCATCATAATGGAAGAAAATCTAACATTGCACATCTTGTTCACCTTCACAATCACTTTTGGAAGCATGGATTTGAGTTTATGCAGACTCATAATGAAGTTTGCACTTATCTGCTCCGGTGGATATATTCTCAACTTGGCTTTATCGATGACACGAACATGTTGTAAACAATAAATATGATCACAGAGATAGTGATGTCACAACATATCAAACGAGAGCTTTGTTCATACCTCAAATTTCAACTTTATTTTTGGATGATTCAAAATTGACAATGCAGAGTCGGAAGATATTCCCATGTGCAGATCAAGTTTGACAACCAAGTTTAGGCGACATGATTTCAAGACAATCTTTATGGCACGCCACCGCTCAACACACAAGTCATCCATCCAAAAGTGAGGGCCAAAGAAACATTGTAAAATTTATTTCAAGATGCACGCAGTAAAATCTGCACATGACATAGATGAAGCAAATTGGAAGAATATAGAATAACATGTGTTACAGAATCAAGTCAAGTGCTCTCCCTTAAAAAAATTCTTGCCAAGCGCTCTCCCCTTACAAAATTTATCAGTTGTACACTGGATATCATTTTTTATAATTCAGGCTCATGTAGAACAAAGAGATACTACACAAACCAAAACCAAGACAATCATTGAATAATTTTGGTCAGTGAAACATGTTCAAGTTTGTCGGCACTTGAACATTACTGTTAATCAAACAACCTAAATTATTTGATTCTATATGTACTGATTGGGCCAAAATCAGGTCATCTTCTAATTGGATTCCATCAGAACAACTCAAATCGATCGAACTGGAGACAATTGACATTGACCCATGGATTTTTCTTCTCCTTTTTGGGTTGTCATTGGTTAGATTCAAAGGATTGAACGACACAGTAAGCAATGGAAGACTAGTAACAGAAATTTGATCTAAAACTTAATTCAAAACCATTTCTAGAACAAAGTGTTCTCTGACTTGTACAAAATTTGCCGTTGTTAATCGCTAATTTCTGTCTGTGGTAAGCACAAAAGACAATCCAAACCAGAACCCAATGCATGGTGGTACACCACTCCCGATGAAGATCCTTCAATCAGAAAGCTTGGCTAGGTGTCACGGAGATGTTCGATTGATTGCCCGTACAACACAACCATTATTGAAGATTAAAAGAGCAAATACTGTAGCAGAACATAAATCACTCTTACAGCGCAGCCTATAAGTTCTGAGTTAATCTAACTCTTGCCATAATGTTTCTTCTTTCTTTTATGTTTTGGGTATGTATTAAACATCTATATCAATGCACTATCGAATGCCAATATCATTTCTTTGAAAAAGAGGCTCTGACGCATGCTAAACACGTGTTTTGTGCCTTTGCCTGTGTTCAAAACCACCTAATATGTAGAGTGACAAGCCTAGCGTGCACACGTTGGGTAAATCCATATTGTAATTATTTTAGTTCATGAACCAAACAATAATCAAGAACCATAACATGACCGACCTACTCACACACGCATGACTATCCTGTCCTAACACATGATTATCATCAAGATCGCACACAAAGAAAATTAGACCAATAAAACCTCTATTTCGTGTGCAGATTTGAACCACCAAAACGAGATTTCAATGATGGTTAGCTCAATTGACAACGTGACATAATGATGAAAAAAAGAATCACAATTCTTTTTCATCTGTGTGATAAAGGGGGGAAAAGGCTTCAAGTAGAAGAAGTCGAATAAAGAGAACAAAAAAGGCTTCATGGAAAAAATAGGCCTCAAGCAGAGGGAATACACCATCATAGTTAGTTGCTCTACTTCCATGTCCCACATACAGAGAAGGCAAAGAATAGGTTAAATGAGCCAAAAGAATCAAATTACATGACTTAAGTACACACTAAAGCATCAGTCATATAATGTGTGGAAAATGAATACTAGTCATTTACTTGTTCAAAGAAACACCACATACCGCTCCGTATTCATTAATGACTTCAATGGGTGAAGGGTAATTCTTTTTTACTCTTGCTCATTTTCTTACCATCCTCGGCCAAGACAAGACCATTGCATATAAGATTCTTAAATGCAGGCCTCCCAAATAATGCCGTTGATAACACCATCAGAGTATAGAACCTGCAACCATAAAGGTGAAATTCATATCTAACATTAAGGATTAGCTCATGAAGCAAAGTATATTAGTCAGGATTGCAGATTTTCATTTTTCAAGATACATTCTAGACCAAAATAAATGAGGATTCTACCACTATTAGCAGCAGAGGCGCATACTTTTTTGCTCGAAAATCTCAAAGAAGAACAAAGGATGGCAATAAAGTACAAGCATGACAAGATTTAATAAATGAAACCAGATTATCACTACGAATTCACCCAAGGACAAACATCAAATAACGTAAGATATCAATTCCCTCCCCCTCCCCCTTCCTCCAAAATGAACACCTGGCAGAGGGTTCATCACCCACGCTCCCCTGACAACGCTGCGGCGCCGGCTTGACGTTGCTGTTTGTCGTCAGCATCGGCAGCAAGCTGTTCCTTTTGAACCTAGATGGAGCACCATAGCATGTGCGGAGCAATATAGTAGATAAATCCCAACAAACTTAGCAGCAAGTTCACATGCAAAACAAATTAGTCAGGCTGAAAGGTAATAAATTTTATGCCTGCTGTTGGAAAAGGTGATATGGAAGAAAACAGACGCGTGGATGAAAAGAACAGAAAAAAATAGATACCGCTCACAATGATGTACGAATTGCTCGCATACCGCTCGGCATACAGGACACTTGGGTATGGAAGAAAATAGAACCCCTAAAATTGATCTTTCAAAGAATTAGGTATTTCTATGCTATTAAAAAAGATTTCATACAAGGATAACACAAACAGAGGAAGCCAATAATATGGAAATTAGCACCATAAAGTGGAGACTGGAGAGACTAAGCCAATAGAGCACCAATTTGGGCTCCTACTTTTATATCTTGTCTTACCCTAAAGCATTAAGCAGGGTTAACATCAAAATAATTTATTACTACAGAAAAGGAGGAAACATTGACCGAACTTTTAATGTTGATATAGCAATTTAATTCTGTATGCTGCATCCATGAATACAATCTACACAAATACGACTTTTAATGTTGATATAGCAATTTAATTATGTATGCTGCATCCATGAATACAATCTACACAAATACGACTGTATATTTCACATATGTGGCCACATGAAAAGATTGAAGTATTTCGTGACCATACTCAAATGCAGCCAAAATTACTAGAGATAGTGTGACAATCCACCCACAATACCAGCACGACGACATCAGCTTGAGCAAGAAAGGGATAGAACCTGTGAAAGAACGTATTCACTTGAAGCTAAGAGTGACACGAGATTGAGCAGTCGCGTAGCAGAGGTTATGCCCATGTTGTGCCTTCAATTGTTTTCTCTAACATTTCAAAAATACAAGCATAAGAGATCAGACAACAAGTGTGCAAGGACCAAACAATAATGAAAGTTGAACTTCACTTGCATACATCCGATTTTGGTTGGGAGAACTCGGGTCTTTATGACAAGCCAAATATGCCCAAGACGAACAGGGTGAATTTATGTCACAAGTTCCTGGAAAAAAGAACATCAAGAAGTGCACATTTTAGTTACTTCACAGATTCTATAGTTGGCAATTAACAATCCACACATGTCATTTTATTGTAAACAGAAATCTATGACAGCCATCACCACCTTGTACAGATACACAAACATAATAGAATGAACTTAAGCAAACTGCTATGCAAAATAATACCTTAGATGTCCATTCTCTGCTACTTGCACCAGTAGCAAGCAAATGTTAGGCACAGACATATCTCATTCTAAGGCACATATGGAAATGACCAACACTATAAAACAGAACAATTTAAAGTTCAAGGGTAAAACAGAACTACCAAAGTAACACTAGTGTGCGCAGATTGAGGTTTCTGCCTCAACCCATCCTCATAGTCAAGTAATCACAATTCATAAGTAATCAACAAGGTTGAGTTTTCTTATGGATCTAAGGCAATGATTCCTGCTAAGTATATGTATGTGGTTTATCCCCTTGAAAAATTCAAGTACATGTAGGTATTTATGAGGCTGTAACCATGGGATCTTGGCAAGTCCCTCATAAGTCATTGTACACGACAGTTATTTGCTTTTAAAATATTTTCAGTTAGAAAAACTGTATTTAAAAAGTTTAAAACTTTTGCTAAATTAACTTGATTAACATAAACTAGGCAATGCTTTATAGGCATACAATTTCCATCAATTCAAAGAAGATTTATTTGACTTTGTCTTTGCATTCTGTTACAATCAGGCCTTTTGCATAAGTTAAGAAATGAGTGAGCCCATCAAAGATCTCAAGCATGTATTGACCATGCAATTGCAAACACAAATGTATAGTATCATCGCAATAAATAATAGCACGGAAGTGGCAACGTTACCTTGCATAAGGGCAGTAAGTAATGCCTCCTACAACTACAAAAATAAATTAGTTACCTTGTGTAAGTACCATTCAAGAGATTTAATAATCTTAGAAGCAATTTCGAAAAACAGCCACATTGACTATATCTAAATTATAAAACATAGTCACATTGCACTGGGCATTACCTATCCATAACGAGACGGACAATATACTCTTTGGGCATATTAGGAAGCTGTCGAGCAAAGATATTCTTCAAACCTACCAACCTGGGGGGAGACATAGCAGTTGATAACAACTCCTAGGTTTTAAGCAAAATGAGCTAGCACACTCACCAAATCATATGTTCATCAACTCCATCGTTAGAATAGCACATAAATTTCAGCCTCCCCACATCTTCCTGCAGAACAAATTCACCTACCTCAGCAAATTCGCATTATAGTTAACACTTGATTTTTCTAAAGTTTAAACCCTAACAAGCACGAAGCCGAGCAACCGCAGTTGGTCCTGATCTCGATGGAGCAGAGGAAGTAGAGGAAGACCATGGAGCGTCGGTGGGGTCGTTTCAGGATGCCGCCGTGGCTCATCTTATACCGATTTAGCCAAGACAGCGCCAAGGGCGGCTTAGCGGCAATGCTGCCCTCGAAGAGCGAGTTGAGCAGTCAAGACGCGGCGAAAGCACGGTGGCTACAACGGTGCCGGACTTGAGCTTGGCCAGCGACAGCTCCCGCACGGTGTCCTTGAGGCTGTTCTCGATGCGGTCCATCTTCTTGGCCCGTGACGACGAGGACACGGCCGGCTGCGGCGGCGAGGGAGGGGAAAGGAGGCGACAATGGTAGGGAGGGGAATGGAGCCGGCGACGGGAGGGTTAGGGAAGGGAGGCGGCGAGGGAGGGGAAGGGAGGCAGCGGTGGCAAGGGAGGGGACGGGAGGCGGAGGCGGCGAGGGAGGGGAAGGGAGGCGGCGGCGGTGAGGGTTAGGGTAGGGGATTTGGGAGCGCGCGGGAGGAGGAGCTGCGGGAGGAGGTGCCGTGTGCGGGAGCGCGCGGGAGGGAGAAGAAATGGGTGGGAGGAGGGAGGAGGGAGGCGACGGCGGGGGAGGTCAGAGGGGGGAGGGAGGCGACGGCAGGACGAGTTTTGGGGGGTGCTGGGGCGGGACGCGGGCGTGGGAGGGAGGTCTAACGCGGAAGCGGCCAAATTTTTTATCTTCCCGCTCAAAGTGTATTCCTAGCAGATAGATTGACCTAATTGACTTTTTCTAGGGCAGATGTATTGTTGCTAACGTTAAAATATTCCCGGCAGATAGATTGTTCTAGAAAATAATTATTCCCGGCAGATAATGGGACCCCTAAAATCTTGGATATTGCCGGCAGATAGATTGCCACTAATCTAGTTTTTCCCCGGCAGATAATTGCCCTTAATACCATGCTATGGTGTAGTGTATGTGTTCCAGTCGGATGGAATCGCTTGTTGGTCCACATCATCCTCGTCGTCGGAACCTTCATCTTCAAACAATGCCATGTAGTCCCAGTCTTCGAGATCCATCCTTTGCACTACGGCTTCCACCTCCTCACCCTCGTCAGCAAGACCACTAGCTTGCCTGAATGAAGGAACTACTTCCGCATGGTCTTCATCAGCAGCATCAGCAACTCTGAGAGCTTCAGCCATTGTGTGTGTCGCGCTGTGGCTAGAGTCCCCGACTTCTTCTTCGGCGTTAGCACCCCCTTTTTGTTCAGCCGCGGATAGAGGAGTGGGTTTGACATATGCTTAGGCCAGAAGGACCAATTTCCACCCTCCCTCCCTCGTCATGCGTACATATGACTGCCATGAATTTGTTCCCTTCAGTTGCACTAACTCCTAATATGTGGGCTGTGCTGCCCGTGAGGCAAGGCAACTCAATCTCAGATCGTACACATCACGGTCCACTTGGAATGTGTGGAACAACCACCGCATCATAGCGCCCCATGTACGCTGCTCTGGTCTTGGTAGGGGCACGGTCGCCGATTGGAAATAACGCAAATCAATCCCCTCGGAACTCTCCATAATAGTCCCCTGACCATAGTAAATTTTGAAATTGGCGACGTCGGATATATTTGATGCACTGCACCATAAAGAATATTTCCACGATTAACCACATATCTAAAATTAGACTACCCACTGAAAAGTATTACGTAAAACATACTGTACTACATAACCGTACATCTAAAACTATGTAATCCATTCGGTTAAAAAAATTACCCGAGAGGTGGCCAACCGGACGGACAGCACTTTGCTAGCTTCTCTCCTTCCCTCTACTCCTCTCTCTTCTCTCCTTCTATTTTTTCTGAATAAAAGTGAGTCATGTACCGAATTTTAAGGTTTCAAGAGATTTTTATAGGGTCACGCTTCCCTGTCGCCATTTGAACTAGCGACTGCCACATGTCACCATTTCAATTAGCGACTGCTACCTGTCGTCATTTCAACTGGCGACAGGAAGATGTCACCAGTTGAACTAGTGACAGGACCCTATGCTGGTTGGTGTGTTTGTGATTTTCGTAAATTCTGAACGATACGAAATATGTTAGCGATGCGCCAATTAGAAGGCAAGTTATATTGCGACGCGCTAGAGAATTTTGTGAGGACAATTGAGGTATTAATGATTCGTAAGTAGGTAGTTATATTGCGATGCACTAGAGAATTCACACACGGTGCACAATATTGGAGAAATGGTGCAACGATAACAATACGACAGTTGATCCGACAAGAGGGGTTACATGGCACTCAAGCTAATGAACCAAGGATGGCACATGCATGCCTTTAGGGAATTAGAAATGCATGAGACATATGGACGAAGAGGGTCGGACTACTGCGTGGACTGGGGCCATTTACCCTTCCTTGCGAGCTCGGCATTGTACTCCTCGCCGGCCGCCTTGGCCTCGGCCGCCATTTCCCTCTTTTTCTCACGCTCCCTCTCGTGAGCCTCACTCTCCCAGCGCCTACACGCCTCGAGATGGGCCTGCCTCTCCCGCCAAATACGCTGGTTGTGCTCTTCAGTGCGGCGCTCCTCCTCTCTTTTGTTTTTTTTAATTAAAATGAGTTTTGGAGGAATTTTTTGGGGATTTTATAAATGGCATCCTGTCGCCAGCTTGAATCGACGACAGAAACTGCGTCGATTTAATCGGGCGATAGGTACCGCTTGATTCATCTGGTGACAGGAAGTGAACAGTCTTCCTGGCAACATGTAGTTGGACCGGCGACAGGGGTCCCCGTCGCCGGTTCAACTTCATTTTTGTAATTTTTAGGGTGGCTATTTATGTATTTTTGTAATTATCTTTTAAAATATTATTATTTTTTAAAAAAATTCGGCAACTCAACCTGTGGATTCTCCGAAAAAGACAAGTGACATGAAAGAAAGAGCAGAAGTAAGGCCGGCTCCAAGCTGTAATTCCTGTAACGCATCTTCAAGGGAGGAGCTGTTTAGTACTCCAGCACTATTGCATAAAAAACTATGTCTCAAAACCAAATCGGTTAAAGAAGGAAAGATAAGAAGGTAAGAGTCGTACAATGGGAGGAGAGCCGTTGTACTGGAAGAGAGTTAATAAGGTTGGTAAAAGGGACCCTGGGCGAGGAAAGAGAAGAGGCAAGAGGCGGGATCCTTTTATATATGGTTATAATATAAGGACAAACAAAACTCTTACTCGGATAAGGGGCCGTATTTAAGTGCTAACCATTTTTCCGTTTCGGTGGGTAGAAAATGTTACCTTACTACATAATTATGTACTCCACAACGGATAGGATAGTAAGCGCACGGTGGAGTGCTGGGAACTGAAAGAGAGCCGACCCATCCAACATTTCTGGAACTCGGTGGAGGTAAGCCACCGACGAAAAGTAATGGGTGGAGGCATAAATATGTAACCTGGAAAATATTCTGCATTCTGATCTCGAAACCGCATCAAAGGAAATGCAAGAGGCCCGGAGTCATTAGAGCTCAGAGTAACAATGGGTAAAGTGGTACAAGCCTGCGCAGTGCTAACCAAAATTGTGAATTCATGCCTGTCTTCTGGATTGGAGGCTGCGGTAATCCTCTGGGGGTTTATCTTATTACCGGGTAACAAGTAGTCTTTTCATAAATAAAATTGCAACCTAAATCTTGAAGATTATTTTCAGAGAAAGAGAAGAGGTAGGAATATGATAAGGACAAGAGATAGTCACCAGGTGCATTTTGTTATTATATGCTTGCTGAGTACACTAGTACTCACTCTTGCTATCTCCCCCCTTGCTTAGATCCTAGTCCGGCGGGGAGTTATCCCGAGTGGGATAAGGGATTCATAGGTACTGAGGAGGTCCTTGGTGACGAGGACGTTGGTAATGAGGAGCAGGACGAGGTGGACGCCCTATTCGACTCGTGGGACGAGTAGATTGCTGGAGGAGCCTGGCAGGCAAGCGAGGGGACTCAGTCCCATTTTGCAGTTGTAAATTACTACTTGTAATATAAAACCCTAGCCTTGCGTGGCTAACTATTGTAATAAAGAATAGTTTCTATCTTATTGTTCTGCTGTATCAACTCTGGTAAGGCTTACTATTCGTTGGAGCGGTATCCTACCGGGCAGACGAATAGTAATCCGTATGCTAAGTGTGATTACCCTCCGGGGTAATGACATGGGGCGCCACACGACGTGCATGTGAATGGTACGATGATTTCGTGTCCGGTTGGTTGTGGAACTGTAACTTCTTTTTGCACCTCAAGACCATAAATACAAATTAGAAACTGAAAGTTTGAATTACAATGTTTCAATTGGCTTTTATGGCACGCATTAACTACATTTAAAACAGAGTAATGGCAGTAATGATGGCAGTTTCTTCTGCTGGAGCTGGTTCTATATAAAGGATAGATCAGTATCAGAATTGCAAGTCTCAAACTCATAAATAGAACAGAGACACATTCAGTTTCGTTTTGTCGCCTGGTTCCTCTGTGCTGCGCAGCCTCACCTTCTTCATCCCTTCTTGGGCGTGCACCAACGTGGGAAGAGTAGTGTCTCCGAAGCCGGCGTCCCACGTGATGTTGCACCGGTTGGGACGAATTAGGTTTTTGGGAAGCGTTCGTGTGACTGCTCACGGCTTCCTTCATCATTCGCTTCGTTTCGTCTTCTTCGGATCAAACTCTACCGCTACCTTCGACGGAGCGATTCTCTATAAGTCGTGGTGATATCATTTCTTTTGATATGGCTAGGACGTGCTTTCTAGATTTTTATCATGTGATGATGTTGATGCCTACTTATATTAGTAGCATTCTTGTTTTAGGCTTTGTCTTGTTCATGCATATATATGAGATAGATATATTTGAGCCAATGATCATGTTACTGTTTATAGTCTCAAATATGCTTAGTATATATGCTGTTGTTGATTCAATTATTGTTTTAGAAATTATAATAATCACAAAAAAGCGCAAATACCTAACAATGAGAGCGTCAGGGCCTCTACATTTCAATTTCATTCTGGTGGCAGTGACACCAAGTGCATCGTCTATTCTGTTTCCAAGCTCCATCCACTTTCAGACAACACCAACCTGATCATCCGTTCAGACACTTTTTATTGGCTCGCTCAGGCCATCTCCTTGGGACTCGTTGTGTGAGTTGTCAGTACAGTTTTAACTCTTATTTTAAGTAGATTTAAAAAGACACCACCAACTCATCCGTTATTATGGAAAAGATCATTTGACCCTTTCCACTGTGTCATCTATTGCTCTCAGAGTCTCAAGTCTTGTTTGGCTGCTTGTTATTTGGCTTTAAAAGTACAAAGTTGGAATGAGACTCCAAATATTCATTATTCATCTATTGTGATTTAAATTCGAATTCTGGAGTGTATTGTGTAGGAGTTTGTTAGACTGCTAAAAGCGAGCATATTGGTTCTGAGGAATTCCTATTCTGGATTCATGTTTTTTCCCCTTTCTCTATCCCCTAGCTCAGCCAATCCTACCTCTGTTTCTCTAAACCTTCTCTAGTTCTTTATATACCCTCACCTGTCAAGTTCAGATATTGTAAACATTTCTTGCCATGGTAGTATTTACTTTTGTAGTTTCACAATGAGATGGTATTTGATACTGATTTCAAAAAATATAGTTGCACTATATTTATTGTAAATTTGTAATCACATAGTTGGCATGAAACATACGACAAAACAAATGTATCGAGATGTGTAAATATTGAACATCAAAAGTATAATAGTTACAGTTTTGAACATATAGCCCCGACCTCCAGACACCACTTGGCATGTTGGCTGTACATAGTTGGAAACTTGGAACTATAGTTTGATCAAATGAACAATGGAAATACTCCTGATGTTCTGGTTTGGTAATTACACCTTGTTTACTGCCATTTACTTTCGGTATCAACTGACTCTTATAATGGATTCGTTATGTTTAGCAACTAATGCATTACGGACATTTCTGCAAGTAGTTTTAATGTAAGTTTGGAATATTTATTCATAGCTTCAGAATTTCACATTCATGATGGGTTTTTTTATTTTGTGCTAACAAACTATGCATTCCAGAATCATCTGTGCGATTGTTATTATTTGCAGGAATCTTATACAGATGGATTGATAGGACATTTTTGACGTGAGAAGACGTTGTCTATGCTGAGCGATCACTTTTATTGGCCTAAGATGAGGCGTGATGTAGACAGGTATGTACAACAGTGTATAACTTGTCACAAGGCGAAATCGAAGTTGCATCCACATGCATGGTTTGTATACTCCTTTTCCAGTTCCTAATGCACCATGAGAAGATATTAGTATGAACTTTATTTTAGGACTGCCTAGGACTAAGAGAGGAAGAGATTCTCTTTTTGTCGTTGTGGATCGATTTTTGAAGATGGCATATTTTATTTCGTGCTACAAGAGTGACGATGCCTCGCATGTTGCTAACTTGTTTTTCAGGGAGGTCGTGAGGTTGCATGGCGTGCCCATGACCATTGTCTTGGATCACGATGTCAAATTCATGAGTTATTTCTGGAAGACGCTTTGAGGGAAGCTAGGGACAAGGTTGTTATTCAGCACAACTTGTCATCCCAAAATTGATGGTCAACCGGAGGTGGTGAACCACACACTTTCGATGCTGCTGAGAGCCATGATCAAGAAAAATATCAAGGAGTAGGAGGACTGTTTGCCACACGTGGAGTTCGCCTACAACAGAGTTGTCCACTCTACTACACAGATGTGCCCGTTTGAGGTTGGTGTATGATTTCAAGCCCATTACGCCACTTAACTTGCTCGTTGCCAAGTCAACAACGAACAAATATGGAGGCGTCAAAAAGAGCTAAATATGTGAAGAAAACTGCACATCAAGGTGAAAGAAGAAATCGAGCGCAAAGCGAAGTACTATGCTGCCATGGTGAACAAAAAACGAAAAAGATGATATTTCACCCAGGCAATTTAGTGTGGGTACACTATCGTAAGGATCGCTTTCCGGATAGGCACAAATCCAAGTTGTTGCCAAGAGGAGATGGACCTTTTTAAGGTGCTTGGGAAGATAAATAACAATGCTTACAAGATCGAGCTACCGGAGGATGACTATGGCGTGGGCTCTACATTTAATGTCGCCGATTTGTCTTCGTTCTTTGGTTCTGATGAACTCGCGTCGATGACGACGTCTTTTCAAGAGTGAGAGGATGATGAGGGCATCCCTATCACTCAATCTTCTTCTCCTCCTACACAAGCACATGATGAAGATATTATAATAGCCTTGCCTCTGGGACCTATCACTCGAGCTCGCGCTAAGAGGATGTATGATCAGGTGACTTTGTTTCTTAAAGAGCACGTTATTAATTCTAGTGAGTATTTTATACTACCTAAAGATTGTACTTTTCTTGTTCTCAGGTTTGAGGAAGGAGGAGAAGAAGAACTGTCACAGGTGGTACAGGAGTCGGTGCCACTGTGCCTATTGGTGATTCCATCATAAGTATAAGAAGGTGGGAGATGGGTTCGGTGCTACCCCGAGTCTACGCATCAAGATCATAAAAAATAAGCGACCAGCCGTAACATGTTCTCGCCAAAAAGAAAAGCATCCACCGTATCATGTTCTCGCCAAAGCCAAAAGGACAGCATGAAGCTTCACGTACGTGGCTTGGAGCTAGCCATTGCACCCTGCATCAGTGGCGAATCCAAGATGAAAATAGAGGGGGGGCTCTACTGTTGAGGCTATAGCACAACATAAGCATACCAAAGCTACATCTATTGGTCTTTTGTCATTCAAATATCAAATTCATACATAAATAGGAAGGGAACAAATTGAAAATGTACAATACAATAATTTTAGTACCTTGCTAATAGATAATGTGCCCCCAAATGTTCATAAATATGTGAGTGCCGATCTATAGATAAGAAATATCAAATTTAGTGATACAATATTAAATTGTGAATATTCATAAACATTAAAAATGTAATGAAAACATACCACTAAGTCACTAAATCTAATTACGACGCAATTTCACTCTATGAGTTTTCATGTCTTGAAAGCGTTGAATGATTCTTTTATTATCAAGGCTTCTAAATATCTCTCGCTCGGTATAGCACACCATCAAGTCTTTGAGCCATTCATCTGATACCTTGTTGCGCAAATCTGTTTTAATAATCTTCATTGCTGAGAAAATTCTTTCAACTGATGCTGTTGCCACGGGAAGGATCAATGTGAGCTCGATGAGGCGATACACAAATGCGAAAGTTCTATTTTTCCGGTTTCAACCATCTTTTGAGCAACCTTTGTAAGATCACGGCATTCACAAAATTCATCACTTCTTCTAACATTGAGAATGAATGTTTGAAGCTGATTTCTCAACAACAAACAGTCAGCTATGGTGAAATCTGCAGTATAAATCTCAGTAAGGCGAACTAGCTTTTGCACATCAAACTTAGAGAAGGAGTTGCTTGGATCAAGACAAGACATGCATACCAATAATTCTGAAGAAACTTCATTGAAACGATGACCCATCTCTGCCATAATGGCATCAAGAGCAACATTGAAAATATCAATACAATAATAGTGAAGGAGAGTAACCTTATACTTCTGACATGCAGATTTACCCTTTACTCCAATGTGATCATCCATACTTGGCACATCAATCTCATTTGACTCACAAAAGCTTTTTACTGTGTTGAACAATGGCTCCCACCCATTATCTCTCATGTCTTGCAAGCGCGTTTTCACATCCACAATCAAACCCATAGCTTCAATAATATCTTGATCCCTTCTTTGCAAAGAAAGTGATAACTCATGTGTAATGCTCAACAAGTCTATCAAGAAATGCATGATGAACACAAATTCAAAGCTCTCCATCTTTTGTATCAAACCCGCTGCTCCACCATGACCTGAAGGATATGTTGCATCTTCACATATCATCTCATCACAAGTTCATGGAAGTTGAAGATTCGTCGGGTCCACGAAAAGCTTCACCTTGCTGAATGAGATATCTTGTACAATCTAAAGAAGCAGTCAAACGAATCTTGTATGCAATTTCGGACTCCTTGCTGTAAGTATTTAATTTATGATCTACACTTGCTCTTTGATTCTGAAAATCTTCACAATCTAGCATTGCAATGTTGTGAACACTAGTAGGACCACCAACATGTTGATTGAAAGATTCCATAGCACTTCTCCAATTCACATACCCAACTTTTGTGAAGACATCCCTCCCAAAGTGAGTGGGGTATGATGGTTTCTTAAAAAGAAAGCAATAGAAACAAAAGGCGACATCCTTTTCCACACTATATTCCAACCAATCGAACTTCTTATACCATGATTCTTGAAAGGATCTTAAAATTGAACCTTGCAATTTTTTTGGAAAATCATGACAAATTGGTTGGGTTGGACCCTTCAACAAATATGCTCTCCTAACTTGATCTCTAATCTCATTAGGATAATCTTCAATTGGTTTGCGACATGCTGGATCGGCAATAATATCATCTGGATTAAATTCATGCCGAACATTTTTTGCTTCAACTCTGCTTTCTATGATTGGAGGGTTATTGCTCGTTGCATTATTTGAGAAATATTTGTGTAAAGTTCGCTTCTCCATTTTTGTAAATCTAAGAATAATTAAACAACAACGAGTCAACCACTAATTAAATAAATTGGCTAATCGACTAATGCCTACTATAAATTAACCAACAATCCAAATCAATACAATAATAATAAATTTGGGGATAGCACATGACAAATTTGGGTCTGCTGCCTCATTCACTGGTCTAGTGGTGAGTGGTCCTCAGGCCTCAGCCACATCACATCAATTATTCAATTCACTCATTCACTGCTGGTCTGCTGCTCACCTCTTTTGGCGTTCGCTGGTCCTTAGGGCTCAGGCCTCAGCGATCTTTGCCGATCTTGGGATCTTGGCGATGCGCCATGGGCGCCGACTTCAGCGCCACCACCATGCATGGTCCGCGGCCTCGCCCGCCTCGGCGCCTCCTTCAGCTCCGCTCTGACCGACCGCCTCCGCCTCCGCCTCGGGATCCGGCCTCGGGCCTCCCCTCCGCACTGCCAGGCCGCCGTCTTGGCCGCCTCCAGACTCTGGCCTCCCCTCCGCCGAGTGGCCGACCTCGGCCGCCTCCCTCCTCCGCCGGGCTGCCAAGTCGACGCCTCGAGCCCTAGACGGTGAGTCTCTCTCCGATCGGTCTCTCCTTTGCTCCGTCTTTTCGAAGGTCGAGTCCGGCTTATCATTTCGCTCAGCAATCTGTTCACCGAAAGCTTTGTTCATCTTCCTCAGCTTTGATTTGGGCCAGGATTCGCCAATCGCCACTGATTTGGGCCGGCTGGGGCGCTGGGCTTAAGCCATCGACTGGGCCTTAGATTCAACCGGGTCTTCAACCTCCGGCTCTTCTTCAACCGGTCTTCTTAAGTTCAACCTCCAGTCCTCCATGCGGTGCCTCAGTCTCAGTGGGAGGAGGGGATACTAGGGTATCGTGGTGGGAGGAGGGGGTGCTTGAGCACCCACCTTGGATTCGCCATTGCCCTGCATTGAGCCATGTTCACGTAAGTGACTAGCTTGGAGATGGCCAGCGCCAGCGTGCCATATGCACTTGACCGAATCAACATGATTGTCTTGTAACATAATAGGGCCCTCTTTGTCTAGGCTTAGCCTTTTTGGCTTATAGCTTAAAGCCAATTTTTTTGGCTTAATCAGCTTATAAGCCTCTAAGCTTTTAATCCAAACTTTGTTATTTGGTAGTCAAGCTTTTTGTAGGATGTTGGCTTATTGAGTTGTGTGAGAAGGATGAAAGGTCTGAAATGCCCTTAAGGGTTTAAAGAACCTGTTAAGCATGTATTTAAACTGATTTTTTCATCGGATCTGAAAATATAACGATACATGCATTTGTACATACGAAACAAAATGGATATCGCTCGTAGTGCATGCATGTATTTATTTTGGACATCGCGCAACAGAAGAAATTAATATAGAAAGGCCAATATCAGTCAACCAAAAACTTCCCATACCAGCAGATAATGGTAGAAAGAACAACTGAACCAACTATCAGAATATCAAAAGATTATTGTTTCTGAGCATCACATCTCTCAATATGCAGATTTCACAACCCATTACAATATTTCTCAGTATGGAAACACTTCCCATACCAGCAGACTTTTACAAATGTTTTACAAAGAGGTGATCTGGACCCTTATAACTCCCTGCACTTGATACTATCCTTGATCTGTACCCATCTAACCTCGATCGCATTCTCAAATCAAATGTTGCACATATTTTGCCTGTAAACCAACACACCTTGTTTTACTCTTTGTGAAAAGTGGATTGTGTAAAACAATTGACTTCGTGAATTCGAGGGGAGAATTGAATTGGAGCAGAGCCCATGACATAACTCAAATTAACTGTTTCTGCAATGTCAAGCATCTCATCAAGACCTTTTAATCTCTGCTGCCCTTCACTAATTAAAAACCTAATCTTACATTTATCATCACAATGGCAATTTTGTCAATCTCACTCTTACTCTCGCCTCAACTCATCGGATAAAGAATGTACATGAATAATTAGTGTGCTTCAAAGATAATAGTAAAACCAGAGATAAGAGAGCAAGGATAAAAATGCGACCACGAGCATGTTAGGGGCTCGGCGAGTCATCTTGCGAGGCTCGCCTATAAAGCTTCAAGACACTTGCACGCAGGATGAAAGCCCGTAAATCCATGAAGTGAGCCATTGAAGAACACCTTACTTAATAGCAAGCAATTATCACGCCATTCGGATCCTCCTGGCACACTGGAAATTGGACTGGCTAATTCTGTAATTATTTGCTCATCGTTCTTGCAATCCATAGATAGAGGGAAACAACTGGTACTCACAAATTCCATAGATAGAGGGATGATTTATAATTTGTAAGGGCATAATATGACAGAACTGAGCTCGCCAAACCAATTACAGTTCTTCATGCCGACACTACCGCAGCGATCAAATTCATCTTCGTGACACGAAACACACACAAAGCAGTCAATCCGACACTACCGCAGCGATCAATAATTCAAGGATCATTCAAAAACAAAACTCAATTGGACTCACCTTGATCTAGGAGGAGAGGCGGCGTCCGTGCCAGAGGAGAAGGCGGCGTCGGGAGGCGGATTCGGTGCAGGGGAGGCGGCGTTGGAGCAGGGGAGGTGGCATTGTCGGGAGGGCAGATGTGAGGCGGCGGCGTTCGGGAGGGGAGATGGGAGGCGGCGCCGTCGGGAGGGGAGAGCGGCGGCGTTGAGACGGGAGATGGGAGGCGGCAGCGTCGGGAGGGGAGAGCGGCAGCGTCGGGAGGGGAGAGCGGCCCGTCGGGAGGGGAGAGCGGCGACGTCGGGAGGGTAGATGGGAGAGCGGCGGCGTGGGGAGGGGAGATGTGAAGGGCAGGCGTCGGGTTGGGAGTTGGGACAGTGGAAACGATTGAAAAAAATGGAACGGTTTATAATTATATACCAATGGTATTTCGTTGGTAATTTAAGTGAACTTCAGTGGCAAAGAGAAATTCTATTCCGCAAAAGCCAAAAAAAAGCCCCTCTCCCATGGCTTATGGCTTTTAGGCTTAAATTGGCTTAAACTTATTATAAGCCGGACAAAAAAGCCACCCCTTTGTTTAGGCTTGGGTTTTTTTTGCTTTTAAGCCAGAGAAAAAGCCTAAACAAAGAGGGCCTAGGTAGGATTCTATTTTTAGAATTAGCCGGCCAATGTTTTGGAAACCGACTAGGACCTATCAATCAGCCGATAGCTATTTCCTTGTCCGGTCCTATTACTCAGCCGCTAAAAATTGCCTTGTCCGTTAAAAACAACTAGCACATGGCATGCTAGGGAGACCACACTTTGAGAAAAGAATTGAACACAAAGTATTTTTGCTTCTCTTGTTCTAAAATTCATACGAGGATTTCTAAGAGAGAATTAGGCGATCTGTTGTTTGTTTTGCGATGCAAGGTCAAGTTTGCTTTTCCGCTGGAAATTGAGGGCTTGGCAATCTCCGCTCGTGGTCTAGAGGCGATCATCCTGGCGTGTGTTGGCAAATATTCATAGAGCAGCAAGTTTATGCACTGGCGCGTGCTGTACAGCTGAGCGTTATTCGTTGTTAAGCACTATTTATCCAAGATTCTACTCGGGAAGATCGGACCACCCCGTATCACGCCTGCCTTCCAAAGGTAACTGCTGAAAAACTTTGCTTTGTGCAGTCAAGCTGTGCCTGAATCTCCTACCTGAATGAATCTCCTAATTAACACACTGTGTGTGTTTCTTCTCTTTGCAAGAGGCTATCAGGACCTAGTGCAATGCTGATACGGTGTGTTTCGATGTTGATAGCATGGTGTGCTTGGACGAGGGCATCGATGAGCTCGTGGATTTTTGCGGGGTGGGGCGGGCAGTTGCTGAGTGGACGACTAAGTAAAGATGCTGAATTTTGTAGCTGTAGCCAAGTAATTCATTAAAGAATTGCTAGCTGTGTTTAAATGTGGAATGCCCCATTCAAGTGTTCTAAAAATTTTGTTTGATATTTGTAGGGCGATGACTAGGTTGGTTGCGTTTGAGGAGGTGCTAGCCACTCGGCAATCTTTGTTCAAGCCATCTTTGGACCAGGTTGACGACTACATGGAGAAGAGATCACCAAGGTAAGCCCAGTTGCAACTTGATTGTATTATTCTTGTATTGCTATTTTTGGGGATATTCTATTGCTGTCTTATTTACTTGTTTGAGATGGTTATATCACAGAAAAGAAATTATTAGATTGTTTCTAATCTTATTCATTTTTCTACACGTTTTCTTGGTTTTCAGATATCATAAGTACTTGATAACTTCTCATTTATGTTAAACAAATGGGACTATGTTTAGCTCACTGCTCACACATTAGTTGTTTCTTGTAAGCCTCCATGAGCCTTCACATTTGATAAACTAGCAGGGTGGCTCGCGCATTTGTGCGGCTAGATTTCTTTAAAAGTTTGTATAAATACTTGATAATGTATTTACGTATATTGTAGGCTATTTAGACTTTTAAGATACCCTAAATATTGGAAATGACAATAGAAGCTTGAAGAAAATTACAACTTGATGAACGTAATTGAAGTATGTGCTTTGATGGAAGAAAAGCATTGAGCATAATAAGTTTTTGAGGCTTCTTAGAAAATAACCATTCTCCATCATGCATAGATCATATAGCTTCATGCACATATTCTTACTTTGTTAGTTATTTTTTTTCTCCAAATTGATGCATGCTCATGTATCTCTATTTAATCTCAAGCAATACATTGATTATGTGTGTGGAAAATTATCTTATTAGTTTACATATGCATACACCGATGCACCATAGCCATACACCGATGCATCATAGGTGACCTACCTTGAATTTATCTTCCTCACACACCGATTGCCGCACCAAACTGTGTGGCTTCTATCTCTTTTCATCATTACAACTTTTTTGCTTCAACCTCCAATAGTAAGCCCAAATCTTGATCGATCCCTCTCAATTGCAACACCTTCTAATGCGATACTTTATCACATAGTTATCTTCTACTTCTCCCTAATTATTGCTTAATGCTAACTATTACGACATCAACACGTATACATATGCAACCATCGCCGATCCCAGTTGGAGACACGTGTCACGCTCTCTTCAGTGACCCCGAGCATATTCCTTATGTCTACATGTCGGATCCAGATTCCAAGAATCCAAATCCTCTATGAAAACACTGTGCAGTTCCCTGGATCAGTAGATAGCACTCACAGGCACATTGCTGAATCATTCATACAAAGCGTGAACTAAAACATAAATATATTACAACACAGAGTGATATAGACCTCGTCGGGTCAAGTTTTACAAAAGGGACCGAACAAGGCCATCTTGATTACATTACAAGAAAGAAACAAAATCTACAGCGAAAGCAAAATGGGAGTGGGGCTCATCTCACCACAGGCAAGCGACTGGGGCAACCTGTGTACGACGGATATTAACCAAGAGCTTGGTAATATCGGTTGTACGCAAGTACCAACGAGCCCGCTTAGACTGGGGCGAGGCCTAGACTATAGAACTATACTACTCCTCATCGTTTCCTTGTCTATCAGCTTCTGGGCCTTCGTAGAAAGCGTAGTCTCCTTGATCTTCATTGTCTGAAGGGTTTGGGGAGAGGAGCGAGAATGAGCACAACTTCCGTGCTCGCAAGCCAACACACAATGCAATAATATATATGCAAGGCTAAACAAGGATGGCTCGGGTTCTTTTATTTGCTAAAGCAACATTTTCAATTATCATAATTACAAAGTCCTATCACTTAGCATTTTAACCAAATTTTATTTTATTAAAGAGAGTAATTGTGCAATATTTATTTCAGTAGAGATTACCTCCATCAGAAACTCTACACTATGCATCTTTTGATTGGAGCTACCTCCAATCACTACCACCGCTGAGCTCGAAGACTCAGGTAAAATTCAAACCCAGGGCTAGGTGAGCCCATCTCATTTTTCATACCACCCACAAAGTTTTTGAAATAGAACTAACTCAAGTTAAGTTCCCATGTCCGCCTTTGACTGTAGGCATGGCTGTTTAAACAGTTTAGACTCTGCAGAGGTTGTACACTGTACCCACAAGTGATAGTCATACTCGTTACCCTACACGATTCTGTAGTTGTATAGTTGAGCGACCGTCAAAGTAACCTTTCTGTTGGACCAAAAAGACGACTAGAGGGGGGGGGGAGTGAATAAGACCACGATCTCTTTTTCTCCTTGATTGAATTCAATACTATTTTCACTCCAATAGTTATGAAAGCTATGAAGATCAATATACAAGCATAGTGGAAGACTTGTATTGAATCCAAGCATAGTGGAAGACTTGTATAGAATCCAATCAACACCCCAAAGAGAAAAGACCAAAATCACCAAAAACTAGAAACCAATATAGTTGGGCGGTCAGACCTCTCAAATTGGCGTGTCAACTTTTTTGCCTAGCGGTCAGACCTCTCAAATGGGCGGTCTGACCTCTAGCACAATGAACAGTGAAATCAGCTCGAACTCAAAATCACAAATTGGTCTAACTTTTGATCCACAACTCCAAACTTCACGAAACTTGAAACATACCTTCTCTAGGATGTCAGGAACCTATTCCAATCAACGATCATGAAGATCATTGCCAAAGTTCTGACCTTTTTCCGTTTGAGTGAAGGTTGCTTCAAAACTGAGCCAAATATGAAAACGTTAATTGAGAGGATTTTGTGAGAGGAATCAATCTAAGATGACTAAGGATGGTCTCTCATACGTCCTAGCACCGTCAATCATAGAAAGAATCAAGCCAAAAACTCTCAAGAGCAAAACCCCTAAAATCACCCTTTCTTTCACCAAAACCGGGGTAAAATCAAACTTGGATCCAAAAGCTTGCTCGTGGGTGGATAATGATCAAGATAACCTTAGATCATACCCCACACATCCCAGCAAGCAAGATCACAATAAGATCCCAAATAAAAACCTAAGAAACACCAAAAATTCTAAAGGCATTAAAGAGAAAGCAAGAACAAGATAGAACTCAACTTAGGGGAAATCTTACATGGATTGATTAGATAGATTGTGTGTTTACAGTCACTCCACTATAGAGGACAAAAGCTCAACACTTGAGCACTCAATCAATCCATCTCTCATGAACCCTAGCCTCTCCACTTTCCTCTCCTAACCCTAAATCCCAAATTAGGGTTTCTAGAATCAAAGGATTGAGGGTTACAACTAGTACTCTCCTCTTTTATAGTGGAGGCTATCCCTAGAGAGACATCCCAAATGGGCACCTGTTAAGCCCACACACAAACGGGTTTTACTCACGCACACTTCTCAAAGCTTCGTCTTCATCTTCTCTTGACCTAGATCAACTCTCTTTGCGTCGTCTTGCGTCGCGGTTTCTCCAAGGCCAAGAAGGTGGTTTCGCACACCACCACTTACCACTTTTCTGGTATAGAGAAATTTCCCAAAATACCCCTCTACCGACCTTTGGCGATTCCTTCGCCTCAAAGCATCTCCTATGCTCCGTCATCATCCATGTGGCCCCAATGACTTCCCGCCAAGCCTCTCACGCGTCCTGATCCCATCGAACCGTCCTCGCTTGCAACTGGGACCAAATCATTTGGCGCACCACATGTCTCACCATAACTGCACCAGGCTTCCTTGACCGTTTAGGACCTCAGCTCCTCCCTGAGCCTAGTCCGAACCTCAACTCATCCCTGAGTCTAATCCCGGTCAACCTAGCCGCTGCCCGTCATGTTCATCACTGGTAGCTTCCGCTCCGGCTCCTTGTCTTCTTAGCTTGTAAGCACTCCACTAGCCTCAGTCATCTTCCAGCACCACCTCGATCGTTTTGGACCTCGGTTTTCCTAACCTAGTCCCGATCTAGACCGCCTCACCATGACCTAGCTCTTGTGTCCTACAATCATCACAAACAAGTAAACCGTTACGTAGCACCGCACGATACGCACAATCATCAATTCACATAATTGATGAGGCATGAGCACATACCTTTTCAAAGGTCTTTGCTCAAACTTCGCCTTCTATGGTTCTAGTCCATCTTGTGCCTTGCTTGAGTCCAACCATCTCACCCAACATCCACGACCGTTCTGGACCTCGGTTCTCCTAACCTAGTCCCGGTCCTCCTCGTCGTAGATCATAGTTGACTCCAAGCCACCTGTACAACAATAGACCAAGCAACCATTTCTGGACACAAGTTCTGCACAACTTGACCCATGTTAGCCAAAACATGCATCATGCAACATCTATGCAATGAAACCCATGAACTTGACCTGACCAACAAACATCACCGTCAAGCTGGCCGACGAACAAGTCAAAATCGGTCAGACCGCCACCCATTGGCCGGTCTAACCGCCCTCTGGCCGGTCTGACTGCCACTTTGGCCGGTCTGACCGCCCAGTAGGGACTTAGCCAAATTTTCAACTTGGAAATCCGAAACCTTTTGGAAATTTCAAACGAATAGAACTATTGACGCGAAGCTCCAAAAAATATGAGACCAAGTGTAGAAGAATCCCTCTTTTGCCTACACCCTCTATTTTTGGCCCAACTTCAAACTCAAAAACATTTAATGGCCGGTCAGACCGCCGCCCATCGGCCGGTCTGACCGTCAGCCACTTGACCAAAGCCAAGGCCAATCTGACCGCCAGAGGTGGCCGGTCAGACCGCCACACAAGCCGGTCTGACCACTGCCTCTTGGCCGGTCTGACCGCCTACAGCCTGACGACAGCAGGACTTTACCGAAAACGAGGGTTTCTCCAAACACCTCGACGCTATCGCCAATTGTTCAACACACTAAGATTAGGACCATATCCACATGATCTCCACACTTTCAAAGTACCTTGTCCTTTCCGTCATCTCACCCATATGGGGTTACGCCCATACGTTGCGCGGGATTGTTGTACCGCAGCGTTGGGCGTAGTTTTGGATTACCCACAACCACTGGCAACTTCACCCATTCAAGCTGGATGTACCGTAAGCTTGCGCATTCCCTTTCTCCACCCAGTGAGATACATTCAGGGTTTAATAATTTTACTAAGCTAAGTTGCATTTTGCAGACTTGTGGTTGTACTTGTTTAACACGGGAGGTCGTGACAAGATTAAGTCCTTAATCCATCTAGGCGGTTCATTCCACATACCAACCACTCTCGTGCTCCTTGAGCACCCACCGCCTTGCTATCCGCCCAGATGTGGTACTAGCAATTATTAGGGTTTTGAGGAGTAAAACCAAATTATTTCATTTCTTTCAGTCAATGGACCACCAATGACTGCCCAAATCATTTCATGTTTGAAGAATGATGTTTGGGGTATTTTTAATACCCCGGTACTTAAGCAAGTCTAGCATGTCGCTTAAGTACAACCTATAGCTAGTATTACCACATAATTACTAGGGGCGACAATGGAATAATGGAATCAAATATCAATGGATGACATATTAATTAATTAATCATTAAATGGGTGTTTAACTACCTTAAGCTTTAACATATATTTGATTAAAGAATTAAAGCATGCAATTTTGGTTAATTTAAATGAATATAATTTACATAAAATGTAGGATCAATATGTTCAAAGCATTGACTCACCTTGGTTATAGGCAAGAGGATCTTGATATTCTTCGACTTGATCAACTTGGAGGTCTCCCGCGTCTTCAAATCCTATTCGGACGAACATACCGGAAAAAGGCACAACGGCAAAGAGAGAAAATAAATACACAAGAATAAAAAAATGAATTCCAAATTGAACAAGACCTATGCCATTAGCAAGATCTTGAATTTAAAAAAATTTAGAAACAAATTTCATAATTTTTGGAGCTATAACGGAGGAGAATGAAATTTACGAAGATTGAATTAGAATTAAACGAGAGAGAGAGAGAGAGAAATGGTTCACAGCACAGTGTGTGAACCGGGTCCATGCGCAGGAGGCGCCGGTCCATGACACAGTGCGCAACGGGGCCCACTGGCCAGTCACAGAGAAGGGGAGGACCTAGCGGTTTACTGTGCGCGGGGCCCTCATGGCAGTGAAACAAAGGGAGCTTAAGACATCAATTAATTGGCTAATCATTAGCTTAGGGTTTTAAGACCGGTCATTAACGCTAATGATGAGGGAATAGTGGCGGTCTGAGCATGCCACGCGTGGGTGCTCACGGAGCAAGACGGCCTCCGACGCCGCTTGCGAGAGCGGCAT